>CM067174.1:77720139-77767061 GCA_034093135.1 Erigeron breviscapus
TCCTTAATTGTCTGTTGAAGTCTCCTTTCTTCATTTGCTTTACAGCTATAACGCATATTTGTCTCCCTGAATTGTTAGATACCAAAACAAAAATTTATATGATTTTGTGTGGGGATGAGTTTTAGGAATGGGGATCCTAAAACCCATTAATGTTGGAGATTAAAGACATTGATCTTTAAATTGTTAAGGAAGTACTGGGCTCTCAAGATCTAGGGGGTGTCCCCAGTCTTTCGAGTATGTTTGGTGATGGTAGTGTTAGGTCCAGATTTAGTCCAGACTTACTGGACTGGCTCCAGACTGGACTACTGGAACCTTATTTAGTTTGTTAAGAAACTTGTTTTGCTGGTCTCGCTCCAGACCCGACTACTGGAGCTCACTGAAGATCTGACCAGAAAACATATTCTACTGGACCTACTCCAGACTTGGAATCTGGAGTCCCTCTGAAGATTTGTCCAGAAATAAATGAAGACTAGTGAGCATTTACTTGTACAGGTAAAGGTGCATAATTTTTTTTTTCTATTACTAAAATCAATCAAAATCACAAGTTTAATTTATTTATTCATTTATTAACAATTGCATTAATTGTAGCGGGAATGCAGAAGTCCTTTTTTGGAGATTTCGAATTGTCAATGGCAATAGGTGCATAATTTTTTCTTCAATTAATTTGTTCTACCTTTAATTTATCTATTTGCTAGATTTAGTCCTGTAAAAGAGTGAATTAAAAATGTCAAAAAGAGTACTTCGTAGTACGTATAGTTTTTGTGACGTGGATTTTGCTAGATGGATGGATAGATTGAATTAGTTTCATATTTTTGGAATTAGAAGAAGATCATTTTTGTATTTTCTGTTAATCTAGTTTGTATAGTCTTTGTTACATAGATTTTTCTAGATTGGATATATATATATATAAGTAAATTAATTAAATGATTTATTTGTAATTTGTTTGCTATTTTTGCTTCATTATGGCAAATTTAGATTTTAACAAGTTGAGACTTCGATTGGTTAACTAACTTTAGACCTGTCCTTTTTTTAATATCAGAACTAACAGATTCATCGTCTGTACCTGTTGACGATAGGAAGGTGTATAATTTTTTTCTTCTTCAATTTTCAATCCCAATTGATCAAAGTTGAATGTATTAATTAATGTATTAACAAATTGGATGGATTGTAGCAAAAAAAGTCGTATATATTAGCATAAAGTTGTATATCATAGTAGTTCAAGAATAGAAAGTGGATATTTATCTCTCTGTTATTTTACTTCAGTTTTTCCTGGATTGGTTTATTTATTTATATACAAATCAATTTTAGCAGAAGTTATGTGGGATGATGACGATGATATTTGTCTCTTTTCTTACATGTGGTTACTTGCCATCAGAAGGTTTCCCGTGTTCAGTTACTAGGTGGGTGAGTCTTTTGCCTAAGATACATGCAATGTTTTTCAATGATATTTAATTCTCTTGTAAGAAATGGTTAAGATCCAACAAAATTTATCCACAAACGATTAAAACCAAAAATCATTATAACTAGAAGTTAGTTACGAAAAAAAAGAAACCAATGGAGTGAGTTTTACATAAGTCATAATAGAAAAAAGAAAAAACTAGAATATACTGAATTTATTTATAGTAGTTTGCATACACAATTACAATTAGGTTTTGCAGACAGCTAAAGCTAAAATATACTACTAACTAACACAAAAGTAATGCCTGATTAGGGAAATAAAATCATTAGGATGGTAATAGCAGCAAACTATTCCTCTTCATTGCTAACTGATCCTCTTATTGCCCCCATAGGTGAAAACTCATCCTTGGACACACTATATCCAGCGAGCTTCAGGTAGTTTAAGTAGATACAATCTCTAAGCATAGTTTGTAATATCTCTCTTTTAACTTACACGAACATGTAAAGGAAGAAGAATGGTGGAAGGAAACTATGGATTACCGGATCGTGAGATAACTTGTGTAAAGCTTGATCTGGCGACTCAATAATGACGCAGTATCCGATGGTTGTTCTTACCCCACCAAGTACGTGCTCGCAATTGATTGAAAATCCCTCGGGTTTCATATATTAAATAGTTAAAGATGTGTCAACATAAATTTTAGTACTAATTGGAACTAGATTCAGTTATCGTAACAATAAGAATGAGTAAAATTCTAAACAAAATAAATTAGATATAAAGTCTTACTGGAAATGAATCTCTTTTAGGTATTTTTCATCATGATATGAGACAAAGAAAATGGCTTGAACACGAGGTCTGAATCGTAGCCTTCCATTTGTTATTCTTGCGATCTTTGGTTATTTTATCTATTTTTTCATTGTAATCGCTACATGGATTTGGAAGGCACAACATAGATGTACACACACGATCCTTTCTACAAATACCAAGTGTCATGCAATCTTCATCATCGACTAAAAGCTCATCCATGTTTAGCTTTTTTATGCTCCCAATTTCATATTTGCAAAGTTCTGAAATATTTTGATTCCTGGCCTTCAACGCCATGATACCAGTTTGAAATAGCTTCAGAAATGTTCCATCGAATCGAGCTCTAAGGCCTTGGTAGGATTATTTGCATATGGTGCTTGTTGAACTACACCCATCTAAAGCGTGCGACTTTAGACCGAGTGATCGCGATCATTGCAAAGTCATAGCGAACCTTTTTAGTACGGATAAAAAATGCCTCCATAATTATTCTTCTTCTACATCTTGCTTTGTAAGGGTTTTCTTTCTTCAATATACAATCCATTGAAAAGAATTTCGACAATGCCTCCATATAATAACCTAAAAAGGTCCGCTATGACTTCGTAATGATTGCGATCACTTTGTTTGTAGCCGCACACTTTAGATGGTTGTTCGTTCATGTAGCACCATATGCAAATAATCCTACCAAGGTCTTAGAGCTAGAGCTTGATGGAACATTTCCGAAGCTATTTCGAAAATGGTATCCACTTTCAAGAATCGCGTTGAAGGCCACGAATCAAAATATTTCAAAACTTTGCCAATATGAAATGGGGAGCATAAAAAAGCTAAACATTGATGAGCTTTTGGTCGATGATGAAAATTACATGACTCCTGATATCTGTAGAAAGGCTTGGTATGTATAGCTATGTTGTGCCTTCCAAATCCATTAAGGAATTACAACAAAAAAGTGGATAAAATAGACCGAGATCGCAAGAATAACAAATGGAAGGCTATGGTTGGACCGGGTGTTCAAGCCATTTTCTCCATGTCATATCACGATGAAGAAATACCTAAAAGAGATTTGTTTCGAGTAAGACTTCATATCCACTTTATTTTGTTTGATTTTTAACTCAAGAAATACCTAAAATTTATGTTGACATATCTTTAACTATTCAATATATGAAAGCCGGGGGATGTTCAATCAATTGAGAACATGTAGTTGGCGGGGTGAGAACAAGGATCGGATACTAAGTCATTTCTTTGTGGAGTCGCCGGATCAAGCTTTACACAAGCTATCTCACGATCAGGTAATCTATGCTTTCTTTCCACCATTATTATTCCTATACAAGTTCCTGTAAGTTAAAAAAGATATATTACAAACTATGTAGAGAGATTGTATCAACTTGAACTACCTGAAGCTCGCTGGATATGGTATGCCCAAAGATGAGTTTTAATCTGTGGAGGCAATAAGAATATCGGTTAGCAGTGAAGAGGAATAGCCTGCTAGGAATCGTCTGCTCCTATTACTATTCTAATGATTTTATTTTTCTAATCAGACATTATTTTTGTGTTAGTAGTATATTTTAGCTTTAGCTTCTTGCACAACTTAATTGTGACTGTGTATGCAAACTATTCTGAATGAATTCTAGTTTTTACTTTTTCTATTATGACTTATGTGAAACTCACTTTATTGGTTGTTTTTTTTGTTTTTTTTTTTGTTACAAGGTTTTTGGTTTTAAGCGTTTGTGGATAAATTTTGTGAGAATTTAACCATTTCTTGCAAGTGGATTAAATATCATAATATAACATTGCATATGTCTTAGTCAAAAGACTCGCCCACCTAGTAACTGATTAGGGAAAACCTCGTATGTTGGCAAGTAACCGACTTTTAGCTAAGGAGTGAAAAGATGGCAAAACTCCTAGAGGAAATAGCCGCGGAAAAGGCATGGGAGACCGAACTTAACAAAACTATTCATATACCAGGTTTAGAAGTTATCTTTTTCACCTTAGCTTTAACACATCCACTATTTCTCATACTGTTCTTCATTACCATTACAATCTATTGCTTTCAATATTTTTATCCTACTTATAAGCTATATATATATTTTTTTGGCACCAACTGAATAAGGGTCAATGATGTCATTATATTCTTATTCTTTTGAAGATTATTAACATTTTTTTTGCAATTAACTTTCTTGTAGAAGAGACATTGAGAGCAAAACAGATGTTAGCGACAATCTCACTTGGATAAGATCTCCTTTATCTGGTGTTGTTAGTATTGCAGAGATTCTATCAACTACAAAGCTCGATAAAGATCAAAAACAACTCTTGAGTGTCATGCTATCTTCGGGTGATTTAGTCCTTCAATTTATAAATGACATCCTCGTCCTCTCCAAAGTCGAATCAGGTTGACTTTTGGACCTTTTTTGCTGCACTTTATCTGAACTATATCATATTCCTTTCTTTGTATCATTTTCTAAGTTATCCAATTTCTTATGATGAAAATGAGTTAAGTGAGCATATGACACTCGAATGTTTAGGCCCCGAGAGGTGATCAAGCATGTACTTCAAACTGCGGCTGCATCACTAAAAAAGATGCTAAGATACTTTCCATAAATAACTTAGATGGTATTCCCTTTGATTCCATGAAAAATGTACGCTTTTCATACAACAAATAGTTGCAGATTGCAAAGCCATATATATATATATATTCTATGAACAGGGATGAAGACTATAACTGTTATTATAGTTATGAATCATAGATCAACAAATGATAAATTACATCATTATAGTTATATAACATCATGACTTATTTCCAGGCTATTGGTGATGTTCTACGAATTCGACAAATCCTCACCAACCTAATCAGGTACATCTGCCACTCTCAAAGTTCCGTTTAGTATGCATGGTCCTACATAAACATATTAATATATTTCCATATAGTCGGATAATTTGCTACAATTACAATGCAATGCACAAACCTGGTTTAATCAATGTTAAACCGTGGTTTAATTTTCGCTTCTTTTATCAATTTCACATTATTTCCTGGAGCAATGCTGTCAAATTTACCCACCAAGGAAAAGGTTTAGATAAATCTTTATGTAATAGCAGACCCATCTCCCAAAGATCAGCAAAAGCTAATTAAAGACGGATACAAACGAACCGCTGCTTCCTGCAGGAAGCAACGTATTGTTAGATGAACACATGGGGAATGGACCAAAACCAGATGAAACTGCGGTGTGGATATGCTGTGATGTTCAGGTTACCGGAATTGGAATCCCAGGTGCATTCTATGTTTCTAATCTTCCAAACAGCAATTTGCTTGCAAAAGGAATATACTTTCTGTTAAAATTTATAATTTAGAGGCCTATATAGTATAGCATAGGCCATTAAATTCAGTTTATATGCAATTAGTACTCATTTATATGAGCAATTTATCTACTTTTTTGCTCACATGTTTTCACTATGATTTAATCAGAAACTGCATTACCATCATTATTCAAGAAATACATGCAAGCTGGTGCAGATACAGCTCGAAAATATGGTGGGACTGGATTAGGTTTAGCCATATGCAAACAACTGGTAATGTTTCTTAATTAACATCGGCTTCAGTTGTCTTTTATCTTTATTTAGTTGACTGATCATAAGGCATGGTTACTTGTTAATAAACCAGGTTGAGCTCATGGGTGTGGATCCTAGCAAAGAAAATTATGGATCTACATTCATTTTGATTCTACCCTACAAAGTTCCCAATGCTCGTGAAAGTCCAAAAAAACCGACCCTCGAGCATGGATTTGACTAGGGAGAATTCTGGTAAATCCTTGGGGTGTCTTTCTAGAAACTTAGATGAAGTATCCAAAACATCAGCAAGACCCAAAATCCTTCTAGAAATCAAAAGATGTTTTTTATTTGTAGATAGCATTCAGATATGTCACTTGTCAGCTATATTGTTATGACCGGAATGTTATTTTTTTTTCTTTTCTTACTCTTTCACTTTCTTTTTGAATGAAGTAAGAAGATGGATATACTTTATGTGGGTGAGATGTGTGATAATTTGTTGGTTTTGTTTGCACTAGAGTCCACTTTCATGAAAAGCCGATAAATATTTTGGGCTATTATTAAAGCTCTTTTCAGTGTCATTGCACAACTATGGGTGAAAATGTGATGGCAAAAGAACACCAAAACTTTTATTTCTATTTAACGACCCAACCGGGTTGTATGATATAAGGGAAAAGTCACAGGTTAATTATTTAATGTTTAATATATAATAAATAAATAATTGATACTTATGTTTTTAATGGATTAAAAAATTAACATGTGAAAGGGATTTCACCCAACTTAGGTGTCTAACAGCACCACTTCCCTTCCCCCTATATATATAATAGTAAGAGTTATAGCTATTTATATAAATGCAACTATTTTTTGGGATACATCATCTATAACTTTAAACCTTGTTTGAAAGAAATAAATAGATGTATGAGGTCTAAACGGGGTATTTCGTGATCGTTTTCGAATCCTTCTCTGGCCACATTCGAGATTGTACACAACTTGTAGTTAGTTTCTAAACTATCTTTTGACAAAAAAGGTAAATGAGTGAGAACCGTATGGTCTCATGTACCATATTGGTACCCAAAGCACACATCGTATATAACTCATCCCAACACCAAAAAGTTTAGCAACTTGCTTCAGGACACGAGACATGCTAAATGAACGTATCACGCCTTAATCATTTAATCAACAATGTAGTCTTATCAAGAGAAGGCTTAAATTAGATGTTGACAATATATACGTTATAATCTAACTATATGAATCACGGAAGGAATAGTGACACCGATAATGAAGTATCCCACAGATTCTCCGCATACATGTTAGTTTACAAAAACATAAAGTTATAAATAATCATTCATTGTATTCCATTCCTTCTATAAACATGCTAAACATATATTCAAGTGTTTAACAAAATCTACATGTTATGTAACAGCTCGGGAAAGAAAGGCTCAATAACTGACCCACATTCAATACCGTTTTGGAACGTTAATCAACTCAAGGAAATGTTAGACGTCACCAATCCTTTAGTCAAGCAATTTCGAATGGCAAGAGATCGATTAACCATAAACGGAGACGAAAATGTCAAGCTCATACTGCGCGGCCGCAGGGGCAAGGACGGTAGGACACACAATCTTCCTACTGCAAATGAAGTCGCGACATTGATAATCGGCGACATAGACGGATCTGGTGATAAAAGAGACCTAATTTTAGAAACCAAATCAGGAACCTTGAAAAGAATCAATGAGCTACATCCATCATACCTGGCACTACAATATCCGTTACTATTTCCCTATGCCGAAGACGGATACAGGGTTGACATACCACTAAGGGGCGTAAAAAACATAGATGGACCAGGTAATAACACCAACTTCATTAAAATAGCTACTTATTTATATCAATTTAATTGCTATTGATCCTTAAAAACGTGTTATTCATCTCCTAGGGCGGACAACGCTTTCTATGAGAGCTTTCTTTGCATATAGGATACAACAGCGGCAACATGAGGTTTCTTTGATTCTAGTGGCAAGAAAGTTGTTCCAACAATTCATGGTCGACGCATATACCATGGTTGAAAACGACCGGTTGTACTACATAAAATGCAATCAAAAGGTGCTAAGAGTTACTACTGAGGAAAATCTATCTAAAGCGGCTCAATCGGGGGAAAAAGATGCCTCAAAAATGGGCACCCGGATAATATTGCCTTCTTCTTTCACAGGAGGCGCAAGGTACATGCAGCAAAACTACATGGACGCTATGACGCTTTGCAAGACTCTTGGATATCCAGATTTATTCATAACATTTACATGCAACCCAAAATGGCCCGAAATTTGTAGATTCTTAGAAAAACACGGTCTTAAATCAGAAGACAGACCGAACATACTCACAAGAATGTTCAAGCTCAAGCTTGATCACTTGATCAAGAATCTGAAGGATGAAAACGTACTCGGGAAAGTGAAAGGAGGTACTGCTTCTATAACTATTTTAGTCTCTTTATAAACTAATATATATATACATAATTAAACGATTGTAATGCTTTTACATGTTGCTCAGTTGTGTACACCGTGGAATTCCAAAAACGCGGTCTGCCTCATGCCCATATATGTCTATTCTTCGAAGAATGCGACAAATTAAGAACCCCAGAAGACATCGATCGTGTTATATCGACTGAAATTCCAGATAAAGAAGTGGACAGTGAGTTGCATCATCTTGTGTGTGAATTTATGATGCATGGTCCATGCGGTAAGGACAACCCAAGCTGCGCCTGTATGAAAGACAAAAAGTGCTCAAAAAACTTTCCAAGGGCATATACAGAAACAACCCGCATAGACATCAAAGGATATCCCATGTATAGGAGAAGAAAGAACGGCGTGACAGTTGATAAAAGCGGAGTCCCATTGGATAACAGGTATATCTCTTTTAGTGTATATTAAATTTGTATGCCCTACCCATTTGGAATCGTTTGGTAGTCGGAATACACAGCTGCATACAAATAACCTTTTGGATCAACCAATTGGTAGGCCAAGATGTCATTATTCTAGGTGGTTATAATACACCAGCCTTTCCAAAAATATAAAGCCCCATATGTTAGTACATAATGCATACTTTAAATCACGACTTTAAGCTTAATGGTCTTTTTTAAAAGAAAACAAATGCTGAGCCGTTTTGCTTTCTTTGTACCAGCATTATATATAAGATTTTATCCTCATAGTAATGCAATTGCTTATCTACGTCATTCCTTTTCTTTATAAACCAGGTATGTCGTAGGTTACAATCCAATACTTATCAAGCAGTATCGAGGACACATGAACGTCGAATGGTGTAACCAACTCGGAGCTATCAAGTATCTGTTTAAATATATCAACAAGGGTCCAGACAGAATAACAGTCGGCTTTCCAAAGAAAACCCAAAATGCCGACAAGGAAAACCAACCAACAGATGAAGACGAGGTCGCAGGTTACTATGATTGTCGTTACATATCTGCATGTGAAGCAGCCTGGAGATTATTTGGTTTTGAAATACACTATCAAACACCGCCTGTTCAGAGATTATCCTTCCACATTAAAGATCGGAAACCAATACTCTTTGATCAACATGACACGGTTGCTGATGTGGTTACAAAGCATACAGTGAAAGAGTCGCAATTCCTGAAATGGATGGAAAAAAACAAGATGGACGAAGAGGCAAAATCTATGACATATCCAGAATTCCCCACAAAATTTACTTGGAACATCAAAGACAGGGAATGGACAAGAAGAACAAACACATCAAAATCAGCAATTGGGAGGATCAACTATGTATCTCCAAAACATGGGGAAACATACTATTTAAGAATTTTGCTCAACAAAATTAAGGGACCTACATGTTATGATGACCTGAAAACTGTACATGGCAAAAAATACAAAACGTACAAAGAAACTTGCTACGCATTGGGACTATTGGATGGTGATGAGGAGTACATACAATCAATTAAAGAAACCGGTTCTTGGGCTACAGGTTCTTTCTGCCGATCCTTATTTGTCATGCTCATAACATCAGACAGTTTGTCTAGGCCTGAAT
The DNA here is from genome assembly GCA_034093135.1 of Erigeron breviscapus. NCBI lineage: Eukaryota > Viridiplantae > Streptophyta > Magnoliopsida > Asterales > Asteraceae > Erigeron > Erigeron breviscapus. The sequence continues at coordinate 77,729,921 of CM067174.1, forward strand.
ATGTTTGGGAACAAACATACGAAAACCTCACTGACGATATACTTTACATACGTAGGAAAGAGCTTAACGAGCCAGGTACTACACTTTATCTTCTTATACTAATAAAAAATAAATCACATACCAAAATCTACTGTATTAGTTTATAAAGCCATAATCTTCTTATTATTAAACGTATGTACAGATTTGGAATTGGACCCAGAAGCTATTAAACACATAGCATTGGCAAAAATCGAAAAGATGCTACTCGCAAGTGGGATGAGCTTAAAAGACATACCCAACATGCCCTGCCCAGATTTCAGATACATCGAGATGGCATGCAACATGCTCATTCAAGATGAACTCAATTATGACAAGGAGAAACTGGAAATGGAGCATCAAAAATTACATGCAAGCCTGACAGCGGAACAATTAAATGTATACGACACCGTCATGGATGCGGTTGCCCAAGACGACGGAGGCATTTTCTTCCTATATGGATACGGCGGCACGGGAAAAACATTCGTATGGAAGACATTATCATCGGCTATCCGGCGCAAAGGAAGCATAGTCTTAAATGTCGCGTCAAGTGGGATAGCTTCACTGCTGCTAACAGGAGGCAGAACGGCCCATTCAAGATTTGCAATCCCACTTAACCCAACCGAAGACTCATTCTGTAATATCAGCGCGGACAGCCCTTTGGCCGACTTAATACGAGAGGCTAGATTGATCATTTGGGACGAGGCACCCACGATGCATACGCATTGTTTCGAGGCCTTAGATCGAACAATGAGAGACATAATCCAGGGACCAAATTCACACAAACCTTTCGGGGGTAAAGTAATAGTTTTCGGGGGAGACTTCCGACAGATCCTCCCGGTCATTCCAGGGGGAAATAAAGAGGAAATTGTCAATGCTTCGCTTAACCATTCATTTTTATGGGATCATTGCAAGGTCCTCACATTGACACAGAATATGCGTTTGCAGAGCGGCACAAACGCCGAAGAGAAAGAGGAAATAAAAAAATTCGCAGAGTGGATATTGACAGTCGGTGAAGGGACGGCAGGAGGCAACAACGACGGGGCCACAGAAATTGAGCTCCCGAAAGAGGTGCTAATTAACTCCGAAAAAAATCATGTCGAATCTATTGTGTCAGCTATTTTTCCTTCGATTGCAGAACATCTTAACGACAAGGGATATTTTGAAGACAAGGCAATTTTGGTACCGACAAATGAAGAGGTTGATTCGATCAACGAATACGTACTATCGAAGGTAAAAGGCGAGGAGCGTATTTACTTCAGCTCAGACAGTGTTTGTCAGTCAGAGTTCATTGACGAGTTTCAACAATCTTTGTACGCTCCAGAAATACTGAATGGGTTCAAAGTTTCAGGGATACCCAATCACAAGTTGGTACTAAAGGAAGGTGTGCCTGTGATGTTACTTCGCAATATAGACCAGTCTAATGGGTTATGCAATGGGACGAGATTGAGGATAACAAGATTAGGAAAGCATGTGATTGAAGCGGAAGTGATATCCGGCAACAACATTGGGTACAAAACTTACATCCCCAGAATGAAGCTAATACCGTCAGATAAAAGAATACCGTTCAGGTTTAATAGAAGACAATTCCCATTGGTCGTTTCTTTCGCAATGACAATCAACAAAAGTCAAGACCAATCTTTATCGACCGTTGGTCTGTATCTACAACGTCCAGTTTTCACACACGGACAGTTGTATGTTGCAATCTCTCGGGTTAAGTCGAAAAAGGGACTCAAGGTGCTGATATGCGACAAAGATGGAAAGACAACAAACACTACAACGAATGTCGTCTACAAAGAAGTGTTGCAAAAGATGAAGGAAGATATGTGATTTTTTAAACAATTTGATTTAGCATTAAGAATTTACATTTGAGTATCTCATTTTTTTAAAGTCTACTTTTACATTTTAACCTATAAGTATCTTTGTCTTGCATATATTATTTCTTATATTAACAATTTAATAAACCCGTGTATTTGACACGGGTCTAAAATCTAGTAATTATATATGAATCACGAAGAATATTGTAAGCCCAAAGGGAGATGTTTGAATGTTAAAACAAAACTGATCATTGTGACTTAGAGACCGATATAATTAGTTTACATCGTTTCATAACAACCTCATATTCTGATTTGTTTTTTTGTTTTTCTTTTATTATATCGTCTATAATAATAACATCATTATATACGAAACATACACTGTGTAACGACTCATGACTCTTTGTCATATTTGTTATTCATAGATTGTGGCTTCAAATTTCATAGTGAACGAATTGTAAATATATGTGGAATTTGTAAGTATATTTTAGCTGTTTTTCAATTTATATTTTTTACCCCCAAGGCCCTAAATTTGACAGTTTCTAACACCATCAAATTTCAAAAAGATTATAATTAGTTGTAACATAATTTTGTTCTATGTATATCTATGTGTCATAAATTAGATATTGCAACGTGCAACAGTTTCAATCAATAGAAAATGAAGTTATAGATTTCTCCGATCCAAATATATATTGAAATTAAATATGGTGGATCAAATATTGCTTTCACCGATCCAAATATATATTGGGCTTTTTCGTGCATCAAATATACAACGAATTATCTTTTGTTTACTTAAAATGTATTAATCTAGATGGGTGTGTTTTGGTGTCAAAGAAAGTTTTAATACAGTTACGAAGCATTTCCAAAGTATTGTATTATAGATATAGATATCATGTATACAACAAAACTAACCTAATTATATACTTCTTTCATGTATTTTTCTTTCATATGGTTATATCGACGTTTTAGAGGGTGTTTGGGATTACGTTTTGAACTAATTATTTGATTATTACGTTTGTAAAACGCAAATAATCTAAAAAAGTGTTTGGATGAAAATGTGAATTTTTGCTATGAAAACTCAGTTTTAGAGAAGCATGTACCTAAATGTTTTTTCAAAACGTAAAATCTATTTTGAAAACGCAAAATTTATATTGAAAACGCAACAACAAACAACCCCTAATTTCTTTCAAATTTCACTAGGTAAACACCTTAATGATTGTTAGGGGAAAAGTTCGAAAATGATTACAAGGTTTTCCCAATTAGCTGTATACATCCGAATTAAAAATGGCCTTATTCGAAAATGATCACGAGGATTTTTCAATTAGCTGTATACACAAACTTAGAAACTTGATAGTGAAATTCAAATAATCTTTAATATATACAAGAGTAAGTACCTGCGCGTTGCGACAGTGAGATGGTAGGGGTGATAGGTCATAAAGTGTGATAGGTCATAGAGTGTGATAACCAAATGCCTTAGCCGTACGGGCTCCGCCCTCGAATTTAAAAATTCGTCGAAAGTATATCGAATGACATCTCTAATGAAAGAGCATGAAATTTTAAGAACACCCATATAATTTTTATAATTTATCGATGTACTGTTTTTGAGATAAAAGATTTTGAATGAATTAGAGGAATAAAATGATTTATGGAGGAGAGAAAAAATGAGTGGTTGAGATTTGAGAAGAGAGATGAAAATGAAAGTTGAAAATTGAAAGTTGTGGGACATTGATGTATGGTACATCATGCATTATCATGTGTACATTGTTGAAATTGAAAGTTGAAACCTTATTTGCTTTATAATATAGTATAGATTAAAACAAAACACTTAATTCCAAATTGAAAAAATATGAGCCATTGATTAAACTTTAACTATTATTTTTCACCATTAGATTATCTTGATGACATCATCATTGACCAAATAATTGGTCAATAGCATTTTTAGTCCTCATACTTTACTTTTATACAAATAAGTCATTTAATTTAATTTATTTAAATTAGTAAATGGTCTAATTGAATACCATTCAATAACTTTATTAACCAAATTTTTATAATAATGATACTCCTATTCTTAATGTTATAACTTATAAAAAAAATTATTTATTTATATAGTATATATTATATATTTGTATTTCTTATGTTACTAAATTGAGTATTTGACAAAATTTCATTGGGTTGATAAGTTGAATATGATATTTATCTTTCGATGATAAACTTACTATAGCTATTTATTTATTTTTGATAATCTATATACCATTTACTTCACTAATTATCTTTTGGTAAAGAATTTTAGTTATATGATTTTATTTTTTATTTTCTATTTTTTTTGGTGTTTAAATAATAAAACATTAAAATTTTATATTGTTACGAGAATTATCAATTACATTGTCTTTCCATTAGTAACATTTTATTTTAACGACACTACAAATATTTTTCAAAAAATATTTACATTATATTGTTTGTTGATATGACTGCTTAAAACATGGATTAGAATAACACCTTTGGTACCCTTGATAAGAGTAAAGGTATAGTTACAACTCAATGTTAATAAAAAAATCTAGAGGTGTAAGTAACTTTTACACGTTTTCTACTGTGTGAATTTAACTTTCATTTGGTTCATTGTATGTAACTAACCCGCTGAATTGAACGATTAATGTAAAAGTGTATACGTGACAAACCATATGAGTTGCCACGTAAAAGTTTTTGATTGGTCAACGTAAAAATTTTACATTAATCATTCAATTTAGCGAGTTAGTTACATACAATGAACCAAATGAAAGTTACATTCACACAATAGGAAAAATGTAAAAGTTACTTACACTCCCAGATACTTAATCCTTTAGTTTTATGTTGAAAACATTATTAACATTTTTCTTTAACAATGAATATGGTATTATAATTGTGGTTCAAAAGTTTGTAAATATTTATTTAGATGTTAATAATTTTTAGATATTAAAAGTTTTTCAATGCAAAAAGATGTACAAGTTCCGCGTATTACGCGGGTAATAAGCTAGTTATATTAGATTGTGAAATGTAAAAGTTTAAGCAGACTTAGACTCATCTATACTATCTAATAAAACAAACCGTCTTTTTTTTTCCTTTAAACTTTCTACCTTTGAAAAACCAAAAATACATTTCTCATTTATTCACTAATTTAAACATATTCATCTAATATACCTATAATACCCTTAATGAAATAATTTACAGTATAGACCCCCCAACACTTAAAATAACTACAATACCATCTTTAACATCAACTACTTTTACATTCACTACCATCGCTGCCCCCATTACCGTCCCCACTGCCGCCCCCACCACCGTCACCACCACCACTTCCGCCATCACTACCCCCACCGCCGCCGCATTGTGCGGACATAAGTCTAGTTATTAGAACTAGATTGGTGCCTGCGCAATGCAGCGGCGGTGATGGTGTGGTTATTAACGTAAAAGTAATTTCATTGCGGTCAGAGATGTGATGAATTGTTGCGGTGGGATATGAAAGGGGGGAGGAGGGGGACGAATTTTAAGTTAGTGCATTTTAGTCACAGTCTATAAAATGGAAATAAGGATGTATTAAGATGGAGGGTAAATGTGTCATTTCAGATTCTTAAAATTAAGAAGGAGGGAAGCAGTTTCATTTATAAAGAAGTATCGATATGCTGTTATTTTGAACCGATTGATTTTAATAACTCTGGTTAATTCTACAAATCTCAATTGTTCAAACTTGCAATCCACTTATTTTATGGACCCAAGAAAGCTACTTCTTCTTTGAGTTGTAATTTGAGTCGACTTCAATCACATTTACACTGCATTCATGAGTTTTTTTTTTTTAAAAAAAAAGAGAAAAGAAAAGATAAAAATTATCCTTTTGCATTCTTGAGTTTTTTTTTTTTCAGAAAAGAAAGTGTAGAAAAAGAGAAGTGATGGTTTTTTCATTCAAAAACTTTCTGACCATTACTGGCCTGATTTGGATGGAAAAGATTCTTCCCTTATCTTTTCTTCCCCTATCTTATCTTATTCTTTCTTATATATTTTTTAATAGAAAGTCGAGAATGCAACGTTAATTCTAAACAACCCAATTGTTGGCCATCTTGCCACATGCTCTAACATACTAGATCCTTTAGATTATGGACATTTTCCCACGGTGGTTGTAAACAATTAGAAGGCTATTTAGTTGTTTCAAGTAATACTAACTCGTTGTGTTAATATTGATAGTTTTGTAGCATTGAAGTTATAGACATTGTTTCGAAGCGAAATACAAATTAAATCAAAGATGGAAAATGAGAAAGAAAAAAAAAAGAAGGTAGCAATTAAAGATTTAAAGGTATAATTTATTTCTATCTTTGTTTTTCCTTTTTCACTTCAATTAATCCCGAGGTGTTTTGTTAACAAATTCATGGATGGTAGGAGAAAAGAAGGTGGATATTAATTTAGTTGAAGGATCTACTTATTTTTATCTTTGTGTTTTTTTTTTTAATATCAATCACTTTGAGGCTTAGTTAATTAATTTATTAACTTATTTTGGAGGACAGCTACAGAAGAATTAAACAAAGTATTTGATCCTCCTAGACAAGATTTATAGTTTTTATGAAATTTGGGCTTTTTTGTTAAGAAAATAATTAATATGTCAAAAATATAGGCCTAAAGGTATTGACACATGATAACATTACATTACATTATATATATAACAATTGAAGTTCCCTTAGCTACAGCGAACTTCAATTGTTTTTTAAAATCACCACCAAACTTTTATAATTTCTATTTTTAACACAAACTTTGTTTACTTGCTTTTTAAAATCTTTACCAAACTTTTATAACTTCTATTTTTGACACAAACTTTGTTTATAGTTTCTTATAGCTACAGGAAACTTGGATTGTTTAACATTTCTGCCACGAAACTTTTAACCTTTTTACTTTTCGCACGAAAGTTTTGTTTTATTTAGTTTTTAAACTTTTATTTTTCTAACTTTTGTCACGAAAGTTATATTCTCTTTACTTTTTATCACATAAATTCACTAAAGTTTTCGCCCTTTTACTTTTTGCCACATCACTTTCGTTTCTTTTACTTTTCGCACGAAAGTTTCGTTTTATTTACTTTTTATACTTTTATTTTTCTAACTTTTGTCATGAAAGTTTCATTATCTTACTTTTCACCACATAACTTTTGTTTTTAAGGGAATTTCAATTGTTTTTTAAAATCACCACCAAACTTTTATAATTTCTATTTTTAACACAAACTTTGTTTACTTGCTTTTTAAAATCTTTACCAAACTTTTATAACTTCTATTTTTGACACAAACTTTGTTTACAGTTTTCTTATAACTACAGGAAACTTGGATTGTTTAACATTTCTGCCACGAAACTTTTAACCTTTTAACTTTTCGCACGAAAGTTTTGTTTTATTTAGTTTTTAAACTTTTGTCACGAAAGTTATATTCTCTTTACTTTTTATCACATAAATTACTAAAGTTTTCGCCCTTTTACTTTTTGCCACATCACTTTCGTTTCTTTTACTTTTCGCACGAAAGTTTCGTTTTATTTACTTTTTATACTTTTATTTTTCTAACTTTTGTCACGAAAGTTTCATTATCTTACTTTTCACCACATAACTTTTGTTTTTTTAACTTTTGTCAACAATTTTTACCACATAACTTTTGGTTTTTTAACTTTTGTCACAAAAGCTTCATTTTATTTAGTTTTTTAAAATCTTTACCAAACTTTTATAACTTCTATTTTTGACACAAACTTTGTTTATAGTTTTCTTATAGCTACAGGAAACTTGGATTGTTTAACATTTCTGTCACGAAACTTTTAACTTTTTTACTTTTCGCACGAAAGTTTTGTTTTATTTAGTTTTTAAACTTTTATTTTTCTAACTTTTGTCACGAAAGTTATATTCTCTTTACTTTTTATCACATAAATTCACTAAAGTTTTCGCCCTTTTACTTTTTGCCACATCACTTTCGTTTCTTTTACTTTTCGCACGAAAGTTTCGTTTTATTTACTTTTTATACTTTTATTTTTCTAACTTTTGTCACGAAAGTTTCATTATCTTACTTTTCACCACATAACTTTTGTTTTTTTAACTTTTGTCAACAATTTTTACCACATAACTTTTGGTTTTTTAACTTTTGTCACAAAAGCTTCATTTTATATTAGTTTTCACCACATAACTTTTGTTTTTTTAACTTTTGTCACGAAAGTTTCATTATCTTACTTTTCACCACATAACTTTTGTTTTTTTAACTTTTCGCACGAAAGTTTTGTTTTTGTTACTTTTTATACTTTTTCTTTTCTACTTTCAACACGAAAGTTTCATTTTCATTACTTTTTACCACATAACTTTTGTCAACAAAGTTTCATTTTCTTAACTTTTTACCACAAAGCTTTAAGTTTTTCAAGTTAAGCCACCAAAGAAACAATTAATATTTGTTGCCAACGACCGGATAATCACAGACCAATAGAAGAATATAACACTATGAAACGGTGTTTCTACTATAACAAAAAACTTAGCCTTTTAATATTATTTTTGCACTACTTTTTATTGTTCGTTGTATACCTTTTAGCCTTGGTACGCTTTTGTAATATACATTTATCGTTATGCATGTATTACGACTTCATATAGTTACAAATTTTACGTATTGCTATGTGTCCCGGGGCAACGCCCGGACACAAAAACTAGTTACTAATAATGTTCATGGTTATCAACAGTAGTTTTTTGTCCTTTTGTGCGCTGATCATATATATACAATACATGTCATGTACTAACCAGATAACAAAATTAGTGGAGTGGTTGACGCTTGCACTATGGGGTGGAGGTCCATTAGGTAGAACTACACGGATGCATTCATTTAGCACAAACTTGAGTTAATGTACTTAAACAACTTTCTGTATATATATATGTATATTTTACATGAGAACGTGTTGCAGGCTACAAGCATCAATGTGGTCCCAGATTTCCCCGCCAAGGCTCTCGCCACTCAGGTTTGTTAACTTTTTACTAAAATTTGTAATAGTTAGATTGCGGAACTTCTGATTATTGAATAATAAAACGATGGGTATTGAGTAATTGAAGTGTTCAATTTTTAGAAGCCCTAAGTACTGCTAAGTTTAAGATGGACATGGTAGAACTTAGCCCATTCTGCTTTTACTTGCCTGCACTCCTAACTAATGTCAACCCCAAACAACTCTAAAGTTAACTGGTTGGTCAAGCAACGAGTCAAACAGGTAAATCTAATACAGCTAGGGTTGCTACTCCCCGTCGACACTTAATCTCCATTTTTCTTGAATATCATAACTATCTGATATATTAAATCTGATACCTAAAATAATACCACTGAAATATGACCTTTTCTAAATAATGCTTGCATGGTATACCCGCATTCAATATTTATTAAAATTTAACCTTTCAAGGGGTCCCAACAAGAGATACTGATAAGAAGTCCCTGTTTTTGTATCCAAAGGTTAAACTGTCCTTTATAGAGTGTGTAAGGGACAACCTGATATAGTTCTCTGTTATCAATTGAGCAAGAAATCTACAGTTTAGCGTTGGATAAAACAAATCAAGTTCATCAAAGTAACTGAAAGCCCATGGGATGGAGGTTGTGTCATTTCTCCAACAAAAACGCAGTTGTTTAGTTACTCCAAAGTCTACATATGCTATATATGTATGTATATTTGTATATGTATTATATTATTATGTGTATGCATAGATTTTTATAACTGTAGTCTATAGTTTTTGATTAATAAATTATAATTTTATCGACACAATATGTCTATACTTATGAGAAACCTTATATCATGTGTATGTATCTGTATATATGTGAATGTGTATATACGTTTGTGTCCCGTCAGAGACTTCTTTGTGATTTATTATGGGCTGATTCTAAAAGAGATTGGGAAGGTTAGGGTGAGAATGACAGGGGCGTGTCATATACATTTGGGGATGACAAGGTTGCTGAATTTCTTGAAAAGCATGATCTTGATCATATACATTTGGGGATGACAAGGTTGTTGAATTGCTAACTATCCTGGTTTAGGCAGCAAGTTGATGTGACTGATGGCAACATGAGCAATGTTGTTGTATTGTTTGATGAAACTGCGGAAAAAGTGGTCTGCAGAACTTCAAAAAACCTGGCGGATGAGCAACTCGAGGTATAGAGACAGTAACATTTGAATTATAAGAGTGATATATGTATCAGTTTAATGTGGTGTTATGGTTTGTTTTGTTTCAGGATACGTCGCTTGATACTCTGTTTTCCCACCTGTGAGTGAAGCTCTTATTGGCACCAAGCATGAATTTGAGATTAGAAGCGATACATACTATCATTTTGGTGAATACAAAAGTTTTAGATGTGCAAAGGTAATTAGGACTGTGATGGATGGTCGTACCGTTGAAGTAGTTGATGAGAGCCCGTCAACAAATGCCAATACTGGGCCTTCATCATCGTTGAGTGTGTTGAAGCATGCTGCGTCGATTCCTACCCCTGCAAAGTTGACTGAACACAAGCTACAAAGTTGTAAGTTGCGACTGTCCATTTGTGTCTGTTCGAATCCCATCTCGAGCATTGTTACTAGCCAATATTCTTGGCGAGCGAGTTGAATTTACCGGGTGGATCGGGCGGGGGGAGGGGATCGGGTAGGCCCTTCGCTGTTCTAAAAAAAAATTACATTGTTAATTTTTAACCAGGTTTGGATTTTATTTGAAGAGAACTTGAGGATTTATTTTAGGTAGTTTTCTATAACCTTTGCAAGTTGAAAATCTGTATATTATACTAAAATATATGAACTTCTTTGACAGTCTATTGTAAGTTTTGCAAAGAGACGGTTCGGTTAGATGAAAGCTGTTAGTCATTGATCGAAATTTGATGGTAGAAGTTGCTTTTAGTAGCCTACTTGATTCCTCAAAAGGGTTGTTGAATCAGATGAAATATATTTGTAAACATATAGGAATATAGGATTTGCAATCTCAAATGCGTATGACAATTGAATATAAGAATAGTCCGTATCACATTTTATATATAGCAGTATAATTTTGCATACATGGGAGGTAGAAGGAAAATGCTGAGGTTTTTTTTTTTTGGCTTTTTGAGCACAGCATGTGGCCAGCCATGAAGTCCACACCTATAAACATGCCCTGAAATGTGTTGCATACCTATAAACGAGATAGTTAGTTTTGAATATGAGATGCCCCTGCAATCTGGGTATACAAAAACCAAAAACCTTAAACCTTTTTCTTCCTTGACTGTTCAATGACCATGTTTCTTCTTGCTTTACGCTTTTTACATTCATTAACTATTCTTTACTAAGAGTGTTTCTTGGATCCTTTTATAAATAATGCAAGTGTTTCAAAAGAAAAGTAGTGACTATAATAAAATCTATTACTTCATTACATGACTTTTCAATGTAAACGGAATCTCAAAATCGTGCATTACATGTGTTTTTATCTAGCCGTGCATCGCACGGTGATGCACTCTAGTTTTTTTAATGTTTTGTAATAACATATACATTAGTAAATTAGTAATTGATAGTTAATTAACTCTTAATTTAACTAATTAGTATAGTGATATTATTGATTCGACTTTTTTTAACCTAAACATCAATAACGCTTGAAAACTATATTGTTTTGTGCGTATAAGAATGTTGGGATGGATCACCACAAATAAATAAATCAACACGACAATAACCAATAATTAAGTAAACAAGAAAAAACAAATGACACAATGATTTACTTGGTTCGACTCAATGAGTCTAATCCACTACCACAAATATCAATACAAAATTTGGATTACAAAAATGGAGACGCTCACTCTCGACAATCTATAATCCCTCACCGAAATTCACTATTACAAGATACTCTCACCTCTCAATAATTTCTCTCACAAGAATGAATTACATAAAACATCTAACAATGACTCCTATTTATACAGGCAAGACACAAAGGTATTTTTGTTTCCATACCAATGTGAGACAAGAATTTAAAGTCAATGTTCATTAAATCCTCCCTTAACCCAAATTCCCTAATATCTTAACTTTATCCGAAAAATGCACTATTCTCCCGGTCTTCTTCACCTTCTTGTTCTCAAACAAGTTTTCCCTAATAGGGATTCACCATCCAAGTAACATAGATATTAGATTCTTCGAATTTGTCCATTCTCGAAGAACTAGTCTATCTCTCATGTACACCTTTAAAGTATTTATTCTTCCAACATAACGGTACCCACGGGATGTTAAAATTCCAAGTGAAAGTATATTCGTCGACGCACCCGGAACATACTTCACATTCAAAGCGGTCTTCACAACTCCATCATGAAGTTTGAAGCGTACACTCCCAACACCTTCAACCTTCATCTTTTGCTTGTACCCACTTTGATATCACCAAATTGCCCGTTTGTGACAACTCGTAATTTATTAGCAACGGGTTAGTCTTCATCTCAGTCATTATTATAATTTCGTCTAATTTAGACAATTATAGACGTGGAAATTATTAGACAATTGAACTTTTGGTTTAGTTCAATTAGATATATCTTGATAACGTAGACTATTAGCTATTTAGACGAATGCCCAGTCTTAAAATAACTTAAAATAAATATTTAAATGTTATGTATTGTACACATTAAATAGACTGTCTAGACTTAATATTTTTAAAGTTTTACTTTGACGAAATTTTATTGACTCGTCTTAATTTAAATAACACGAGGGAAAATACCTTTACTTTAAATTATAACCTTTTAGTCATACGGTATTTAATCGTAAGCATTTTACCAAATTAGGGGTACCAAAATATCAAAAACAAGGCCACATGGGCCGGTCCTAGTTTGTGAGGCAGGGAAGTGAACACCAAAGCCCCTTTCCCTCCTCTTCTTTCTTCTTGGTCGACCAAGACACACAAAACACACACAACACACACACAAACACTCTCAAATCTCTCTTCTCTTCTTCTAAATTGGTTTTGGCAAAGGAAGGATTAAAGGAAAAGATTATAAAACTATAATAATTGAGGTATTATCATCATCATCATCTTCTTCATTATCCCTCAAGAACATCAAATTTGTAAGTAAACTCTTTTCTACTAAATTTCTGATTTGAATAGATTCAATCTTAGAGTTTATCTCAGTTTTGTTAATCAAATTATTAGGCTTTGAATATGAAATAAGTTTTGGGTTTATTGATTTAATGAGTTTTTATTAGAAATAGGTTTAGAAATCATAAGAATTTGGAATTTGTGAAATGGTTGGAAAAATGGGTTATTACCAGGTTTATTTGACATGTTTATACTTGTGGGAATGAAAGAATTCGATTGAAAAACGATTTGGTTTGGTGAAAATGGTCAAAAACTGCACTTTCACTCGTGCAGGTCTGCTTTCGCACCGCGATCCTTCAGGATTCGTGCCGCGAAGTGTTTCAGCAGAGCCATCGCGCCGCGACCCTTCAGGTTTCGCGCCGCGAAGTAGTTCAAAATGGTCTTCGCGCCGCGAAAGGTCCATGTCGCGCCACGATTTGTGGTCCTGTTTGACATTTTTCAAAAGACGATAAATTGAACGCTTGAACTTGGTTTATATCGAATGGTACTTTAGACTACCTTATAATGACAATGTCATTGATATTACCAACTAAAGTTAAATAAAATGGAAGTTTAAATCACATTCTCGGTTGTGGCATTCCAGGGTCTATAGCTAAGTAGTTGTACGTAGGATACTTGTCGCCGTGAGATTTGATCCTCACCATTGGTACTCTTTCCTAGGTTGTGGATAGGAATGGAGAATAGATTGCTCGTTTCACAAGCTGCTCTTACTCTTAGCTCGTACATCGCTAAGGTGAGTTTATGGCGCCCTTTTTCTTTTACTTTGGGCCTGAAAGCATGTATTGTTGTATACACGATTACTTAATAAATGATTTGTCTATGTGTATGCCATGTGATTTGGCTGCTTAAATCATTTGACTTAAATTTGCCATGTTGACGGCTGTCGAAAATGTGTATACGTGTCATTATGAAATATTGAATGAAATGACTTTGAATTGCTAACGTGTGAAATCGAGTTTGTAAAATTTATAAACAAGTACCCACTAAAACCGACTACTACACACTTTCAGGCAGTGGACCTGATCGCATATAGTATAGTAAGTAGTAAGTCCGAGATCGTTCACAGGGATTGGTTTTGAAATAATTGTTTGCTAAAGTGGTTTTAGAATAAGGATGGAACCGTAGCCGAATTGCTACCTCACTTTGACAATTTGAAATTAAAGAAATTAAAATGACAAGACAATTGAAAGTAAAGAAAGTTCAGACAATATAAATAAAGATCATCCACTTCGAATCCACTTGACTTCAGCTATGATTGCACACGATAAAGATCAAATTCTTTAGAGTTGACAAGATAATCGTGAAAGGATAAAAATGTTCGCGTGGTACTACCAACCGCTCGCAAATCACCCAAACACCTAAGTTTCTAGTTTAATTACCCGAGCCAGTACCACCAATGCCTAGAAAATCTCCCCAACAACTAGTTTGCTTGATTATCCAATTACCAATTATGCCTATGTGAATGAAAACGTGGTACCACAAACCGTTTCTAAACACGTTTACCGATTAATTCCTATTATAGATTTGACATTCACCGTCATACCATGAACCGGTGACAACCGATCATAGACAATCGAATTGCAACGATAAACATATTCACCTAGTACCACTAATGATGAACACATAAACCATCAACATCAAAAGAATAAATCACAAGGAATTAATTGATAAAGATCACGACACAACGATAATTGAATCAACGCTTGAATTAAAATATTGCAATCATATCATTCGTCAAGTTTCATCAAAGTGGATGATTAGAAATCTAGCCACTCATGGTAAATTGAAATTCATAAAAGAAATTGAAAGAGAACATATTGTACCAATATTTGTTGAATTTAAATTGCAAGACAGAAAATTAGATACGATCTAGATGGGTGTTCTTGAAACTTCAATGAATCCAATGATGAAATCTAAGATGATCCTTGAAAGAATTCGCGGTAGAAAAGCTCCTAGAAAGAAAATTTTATAACTTGGGAAATAGGGTTTATTTTCTATTTATACCTCCCCAAAATCTGATGCAAAAAGGCTGAAACCCTGATTTCCCCGTGCACTCACTGCGGCGCAGTGGGCATGGTGCACTCCCACTGCGGCGCAGTGGAACATCCCTGGAATTCTGTTCTTATGGTGACTGCGGCGCAGTGGGGTGTGAATACTCCCACTGCGGCGCAATGGTAATCCTCTGGAAAATCATTTCTTTTTCTCGACCAGTGACTGCGGCGCAGTGGGGATGCACTCCTCCCACTGCGGCGCATGGAATATCGTCTGGAATTCATGTGGCTTTCCCACCAGTGACTGCGGCGCAGTGGGGTGTGAATACTCCCACTGCGGCGCAACTCAAACTTGCTGAAATAACACGACTAAGCAAAAGTGAAACAAATGAGCCTATCAAAATCATCCTACTCCAACGAACTTACTATTGGGGTTGAATATATATGAATAATCACTCATTGCTCGGTCGTGATGCATATCTTACCATAGTCTTGAACTAGGATCATAGCTTCACCGACATGGCGTGAGCACCAAGTACATCATCAAAATATGGCATTTAAATCGGTTGTAATGTTAGGCTAAGGGTATTTACAATGGGATTTGGGAAATTTAGGTTAGTGATAACAGAAAATAACAAAAGTTTAAGTTATGTACAAAATAGTCTAATCAAACCCTTACCATTGATTGCCACCAACCCATAAGATGCTATCCCATGAACACACCTCAAAAGTAACAAGCAAAACCCGACACCATTGTGGTGTATCAACTTCAAACAACTTAGGAACAACCAAATCTTCCATTCTATTCACGAACCAAATGATACAACAATTCTTAGACATATAAAAATGAGAAATACCCACTAGTAGCCCAAGTTCTTTTCTTTTTTTTTTTTCTTATTTCATTTTTTCTCTTTTTTTTTTTCTTCTGTTTTTCACTTTTTTTCTCTTTATTTGAACCATTTTTACTCTACTAGTAGGCACCCTCTTATAATGATGAAAAATGTCTATAACAATATACTTCCTTTGAACAATCCAATACATTCCCCAATAACTTGACCAATCGACGTATTCCCATAGACCAAGAATATTCCAACTGACAACTCACTGAAGCTCTCCCAAACCGCCCAAACAAACCAATGACAATCAATGGCCCCCAAAATTAGACTATCGGTATGGAGAGGTAAAGTTTATATTTAAGTGGATTTATACAAAGGAAAAAGGCTAAGTTCAAAAAGGGTGTCTAAATGTATCTTGCACTAAAGATGAGTGCAACAAAGGTTTACAAAGAAAGAAAAATCACTGACCAGAGTAGCCAGCTACACAAAACATGTATGTACATGTATAAAAGTATGTATACTAAAGGTAAAAATATACATAAGCAAGGGGTAATAGAAAGAAAATACGGGTCAAACCTAGTATGCCAATTCGTTATCCAATATACTTATATCACAAAAGTAATCTCACTGCGGTCTCATAACGATCATCAGGCCAAGTTCTAGCTCAACACATCACCGGCACACTCATATCAAAGAAAGAACCCGGAAATGGAATAGATTAACCTCAAATTTGCACATCTTAGTGCAGAGTTCGAAATGGAACCCTTACTCCCGAATAAATCCAAGAGCCTAAGAGAGGGACATATTTAGAAGGCAATCAAACCAAAACCGTAAACACCTAGCACATCTATAAATGAATGATGAATCTCACAACTTTTGGGTGTTTGGGATATTTGAGTATGCAAGTAATGTTATCAATCCACAAGGATTAGCCCAATAACCGTTCAGAACACATTTCGCCGGTTAAATTTGTACCAAGGAAAAATTTTTGTAGTAAAATTGCTCATTAAGTTATTATGAATTAAGTGACAAAAGCAATTTACCACAAAGACAAGCTCAACACAAGTTTCAAATCATATCATCTTCCGTCATCCTACCAAATTGAAACAACCAATCTCAAACATGCACATCATAGTTCAGAGTTCAAAACAGAACCCTTACTCTTGGATAAAATCCAAAAGCCTACGAGAGGGACACATCTACAAGAACGGTTAAATCTCAATGGCAAAACAACAAAAAAGATATATCCGGATGCTTAAACCTATTTGCCACCCCCCCACACACTTAAGATGGACAATGCCCTCAATGTCCAACACTCGGTCAAAACAAAGGTAAATAGGGGTAAGCAAAATAGACAGAAAGAATGAGAACACATACCGGATTAAGGACACATTCCGTTTCAAAACAAGTAAGTCGACCCCGCACCACAAATTGCTCTTCCTAAGAAGGAAGTCCAATTTGCTTGACGGGAGAAATAGACTAGTCCAAAACGGAATGTGCGAGAGCTGTGTGCGAAACAATGTCAGTAAAGATGCCAATTAAAAATGTTGCGCTGAACTTACTGCCAGCGTATGCATGTGACATCATAGTGAGCTACTAACACGATCACACAATCAAACAAATCGATGCCACAGAATGTAGGTGAGAATGAGAATCCAATGAGTCCTCCCCCACACTTGGGTTGTACAATAGGTATGGCCATCCATTCGGATCAAACCTGCTCAATTACACATCACAAGAACACATCCAAAATATCCATACAAAGTGCAAACTAAAAAAGAGTATCATGCAGAAAATAAAAGAAACAAAGGAAAGTACAAATGTTTCATCACCCCGTAGGGTGGATACCAGACAATGATAACTAAAGTAACGCCATGAAAATACCAACATAACCAATCATCACATGATTCCATCCCACGGATCCGGATGGGAATCATCTCCACTACTGCTGCTGACCATGGTAGCCATAGGGTAGTCCAGGTGTTCCAAAAATACTCGTCACCCAATCGGACTCCTCTTCCTGAGCTGCACCCGAACCACCTGCATCTCCTCCCGACTGACCAACATCAAATCCTGAATGAGCACCTGCATCAAAATCTGCAAAAAAGGAAGAAGCACCGCCAACATGTCCACCCTGAAAGACCCCAAACTGCACTGGACCTCGAGGAGAACCTCCTAAATCATGGGGTGGTGGTGACATGTTTCCCGGGGCAGTCGTATGAGAGAAAAAGGACTGACCCCCCTGACGATAATCAGGGACATAAATAGGCGGTGGAGAGAACTGAGGAATCGGGTCAGGTCGAACAAACTCCCGACCGTGATACTGAGCATCCCACATCGGCAGATAATAATCTAGGAAATAGTTAGTGTGGGCCTGCTGTGATCCAACCCAGCTGAAATCCTGGTCCATTCTTCTCTGATATGCATCAAACTCTTGCTTACTCTTCTGCTGAGACTCATAAATACTCTGAACAGTGTTCCCCAAAAGTGTTAAGTCAAACGAGCGAGGGATGGGAATGTTACGACCACCCCTCCTCGTTGGTTCCGGTTGACCCTCCGCCATCTCAACATCAACCTCCTGTGCGGGAGGTGGTCCTTCAACTTCACCTTCATCGGCCAACAACTGCTCTTGCTCATTCCCTTTCTTCTTCTTCAAAATCTTACCCCTCCAAAGCTCATTATACGTAAAACCTTCCTGATGCACTGGTAATGAAAGATAAGTCTGGCAATCATCTGAAGCAAAGACTCCCATCCTCTTATAAATAACCGTGATGAAATGTCCCAAAACCAAATTCGAATCAGAATGATTACACATTCGGTCAAGAAGTACAAGAGGAGGCAAAGCAAACCTTGATGGAGCACCTTCAGAAAAGAGCTTAAGTAACCATAGATCATTCTGGTAAGCCTTCTCCCAATGAGTAGATCGCTGCACCAAGAATGTCACAATCATGCGGTGGAGTAACCTCAAACGTACATTCTTTATCTTTGACACACCACTAGTGTATGTCCAAGTTTCTCCTCCCGTAATTCTTGTGAAATACTCCAAAATAGACTCTCCATCACCCAAATCGGCTCCTGTTCTATAGCCCTTCTTCAAAATAGCCTTAAGTTCCGCACTCTGTAATTCCTCTCTTGAATACATTCCACAATAATAACCAAACTCAGCAATCGACAGCATCCTCTGCTGTCCCCCACAATAAAACGAGACTATCCTTTCCTCAAAAATATCTTTGACTTTCCCTAACTCCTTCTTCAGCTTCAAGGTCGAATAAAACTCCAAACACAACTCACGGTAGGCGGGCTCACGGTTAGCAAAAACCCGCCGCCAAATATCACAATTCACGTCATGCCCTCTTGACTCCCCTCCAATTCTCAAACTCATAGAAAACCATCTTCGTATGTCCTCCTGCACTCCATAAACTTGAGCTTGAATAGGATGTAAATATCTCGCGGGACAGACCGCATGCTTAGCAAGCTTATACAACTTGTTCTTGTACATGTTCTTATGAGGCTGCCTAACACCTCCAAATGAGAGCCAAGCATGCCTCTCGTTCAGTTCACCTTCAATGAATGTAAGCGGCACCTCCATCTGTTTCTTGGAAGTTTGACTCGGTACATCCACGGCCTCACTAGATTACCCCTCAACCATTTTCCGCTTTCCCGCGGCCTTATTAGTAGCTCCCTGCATTCACAAAACTTCTTCCCATTATGCAATGTATGAAGATAAAAATCTGGAGAAAGGATTAAAAATGGAAGAGAATGGAAGATCTTGATGGGAAATAATGGTTTATTTATTTTTTTTATGGTTTTCGGTATTCAGAGAAGAGAGAAAAGAGAGAAAGTAAGTTAAAGGTTAAAAGAAATTTACCCCACTTGTAAATGGTCATTGACTAACCTACCCGGCCCCTCACTGCGGCGCAGTGAGAACGCGTCACTCCCACTGCGGCGCAGTGAGGAGTAATTCAACCTTGGGCAGAGGCTTTTGGCTGCGGCGCATCCAGATTATCCCACCCCCACTGCGGCGCAGTGGGGAATTTCTGAAAATTTTTCCTCAAACATTGTATGACAAAACTCAAATCACACTTACCCGGAACCGCTTCACATCGAGACCACTCCTGCACTTACTAATAAAACAAGATTAAAACTAACTAATTCAAAGAAAAGTAAAACTGATAAAATAAACACGGGTTGCCTCCCGAGAAGCGCTTAAGTTTTAACGAGTCTTTAGCTTGACTCGACCAACCTTCAAGTTTCCAATTCAAACACGGGGATCTCATCAAATACCCCCTCGACCTGCTCTTCTTCCAAGTATAGCTTAAGTCGATGCCCATTGACAATGAACGATCCTTCACCATTTCGCTTAAACAACTCAACATAACCCGATGGGTATACGTGCTTAATCACAAATGGTCCAATCCATCTAGAAGTTAGTTTAGGTTGCTTAATCTTAAATTTAGACAAGAATAACAACACTTTAGCCCCAACCTTAAACTCCTTCTTACGAATCCTCTTATCATACCAAATCTTGGTCCTCTCCTTATATAGCCTCGAATTCTCATAAGCACCTAACCTAAGCTCATCAAGCTCGTGAAGTTGCAACATCCTAAGTTCACTTGCCTCCATCAAGTCCAAATTCAAATTCCTCAAGGCCCAATACGCTTTATGCTCTATCTCAATAGGAAGATGGCAAGTTTTGCCATAGAGCAACCGGTATGGCGTGGTGCCAATCGGCGTCTTATAAGCCATCCTAAACGCCCACAAGGCATCATCTAACTTCTTTGACCACACCTTGGGGTTATCTCCAACAGTTTTCTCCAAAATCCTCTTCAAGGCCCTATTTGTGTTTTCCACTTGACCACTGGTCTGTGGATGGTACGAGGTAGAAAAATAGTGGACCACACCGTACCTCTTCAACACTTTGGCTAACTGATGGTTTGCAAAATGGGTTCCACGGTCACTAATCAAAGCTCTAGGGCAACCAAAACGACAGAACAACTGTTTCAAGAAATCAATGACTACACGCGCGTCATTCATGGGCAAAGCCTTGGCTTCGGCCCATTTAGACACGTAGTCAACGGCGACAAGAATATACTGAAACTTATTAGACGGTGGGAATGGTCCCATAAAGTCTATACCCCAGACATCAAAAACCTCACATACCTGAATGCTCTGTTGAGGCACCTCATCCCGTTTAGTGATGTTCCCTTGTCGCTGGCAGATGTCACAAGTCTCAACCAAAGTCTGGGCCTCCTTGAAAATTGTTGGCCAATAGAAGTCTGGGCAGAAATTAGGACTAACACCTGGAATATCTGTGGTCTTCCAAGCAAAAGCCCACTTATGGGCTTTAAGCACAGACAAGAGACGGTCTTTCTCGTCACTCGAGAGTGAGGACGAGATAACCACTGGAAGAGAAGACTCACCTGACAGATATGCATACTCTAGATGGCCTGGAAGCGGCTTGAGATCCAAGTCAGTAGGTGGTACATCAACATAGTTTGGTACCCTTGAACTCCCGTCAGCAACTACCTCCTTAAAAGTCTCGTCCTCGGGATGTGATTCATCCAAGCTCAGTGCCATGACCTCTGCAAACAAAGCTTCATCAGTAATTTCTCCAGATCCTAAATTAGCGATCTCTTCCTCTCCAATATCTGTCTCCATGAATTCCTGAAATTCTTGATCCAATGCATCATCAATGACGTCAATCCTGAAACAAGTCTCATCATTAGAATATGAATGCTTGATAGACTTTTCAACATTAAACACAATCCTATCAGTTCCTACGCCTAAGGAAATCTCCTTGTCCTTCACACGGATGATAGCATCCGCGGTATTAAGGAATGAGCGTCCAAGAATAAGAGGGACCTTCGTATCTTCCTCCATCTCGAGGATAACGAAGTCAACTAGAAAAACAATATGGCCAACTCTGACGCTAATGTTCTCAGCAATCCCGATGGGATACTGAAATGAATGGTCAGCAAGTCTTATACTCACGCGAGTAGGGCGAAGGACTCCCAAGGACAACTTGGCATAAACCGAGTAAGCCATCAAATTGATGCTAGCCCCTAAATCAGCTATGGCTTTACAAATAATAGTTCTAATAGATCAAGTGATAAGAAAACTCCCTGGGTCTTCAAGCTTTGGTGGAATGCGGTTCTGCAAGATAGCAGAACACTCGGCACTAAGAAATGTAGCCTTTGCCTCTTCAAACTTCCCTTTGTCTGTCACAAGCTCCTTAATGAACTTGGCATAATTGGGCATCCCCTGAATAAGATCAACTAAAGGAACATTAATATGAACATTTTTGATCATGTCCACAAACTTGTTATAGTGCTCCTTCAGCTTTGCTTTCCTGAACCTTTGTGGAAATGGTATCTTTGGCTTGTATGGTTTAACCTCTGGAACCACAGCCGGTTTTCGTGGAGTGACCGGAGTTTTCACGGTCGGATCTTCCTCCATCTCTATCTCTTCATCAACATTATCATCATCACTCCCGTTATCCTGCACATCTGAAACAACAACATTAGGTATAGGAGGTGGGTCATAAGACCTACCAGTACGAGTGGTGATGGCTTTGGCTTGCTCATTACGGACTGGAGGTGGGTCATAAGACCTACCAGTACGAGTGGTGATGGCTTTGGCTTGCTCATTACGGACTGGAGGTGGAGTGTATTTCTGTCCCTGATTAAACTGAGGCCTAGGATTCTGCTGTGTGTTGCTAGGAAGAGTCCCCGTGGGCCTAGCAAGAGCTGCCATCCTACTTTCGAGATCCTTGAAGTTAGCACCCTGATTTTTCATGTTGATCTCCACCTTCCCTCTTATCTGATCCAACCTCTCACTCAAAGCCTTAGTATCATCCCTGATCATTTGAATGCTAGTGTTTGTTTCAACTTGATTACTAGCCAACTGCTTCATCATCTCCCTCAACTCGGCATTAGGATCGGCATTAGAAGAAGAAGAACCTGATCCTTGTCCTTGCTGAGTCTGCTGTTGTGGCTGATTCTGATAATTATCTCTTTGCCACCTGTTACCTGAAAAACGAGGAGCATTAGCCTGAAAAGAAGAGTTATAAGAAGGATTACCTGAAGGCCGGTTCTGGAAACCGGTGTTGCGGTGGAAATTCCCTTGGGGTTGATTCTGAACATAGTTCACATCTTCGGGTGCCCGATTTGGACACTCATCAGAATAGTGCATATCACCACAATGATCACACCCATCGGCTAAGACCTTAACATCCCTCTCAAGTGCTCCAAACTTAGTCTCTTGAGCAGTAAAGCTCCTATCCATGCGCTCAGATAGCGCCTTAATCTCTCCAATAACCGCCGAATCGTTACTAGCTTCAGCCTTAGCAACTCTCCCTTGGTTAGTGCCCTTCTTCATCTTTCTTTCATTCTTCAAGAACCTTTCATCATCCATAGTTGAGTTATCCTTTGCCATGTCTTCCAAGATCTGATAACCTTCATTGGGTGTAATGTTATTGAAACTACCCCCAAAAGCATATCCCAATTCTCGTTTAGACTTTCTTCATCTTTCTTTCATTCTTCAAGAACCTTTCATCATCCATAGTTGAGTTATCCTTTGCCATGTCTTCCAAGATCTGATAACCTTCATTGGGTGTAATGTTATTGAAACTACCCCCAAAAGCATATCCCAATTCTCGTTTAGACTTCTTATCTAACCCATCAAAGAAAAGCTCCACATATTGTTCCCTAGTCAAATTGTGACCTGGACAATTTCTCAACATTTCCTTGAAACGAACCCAAGCATCTACAACATCTTCTCCATCATCTTGTTCAAAAGACCTAATCATATTCTCCAACCTTCTTTGAGTTCTGAGTGAATAAAACTCACCAATGAAAGCCTCCTTAAGTTGGTCCCAAGTAGTGATTGAATTCTCTGGAAGATCATTGAACCAATCAAGTGCTTCTCCGGTGATTGAGATGGGAAATGTCTCAAGTTTCACGGCATTCATTTGATTTTGACCATATTGATAAAGCCGAGCCAACTTTTCAAACCTATCCAAGTGTTGGTAAGGATCCCATTTCCTTTTTCCATCAAATTGTTGCTCTTCTATACTCTTTAGATGATTTCCTTTCAAATTGAAAGTGTGATCAATGGCCGGAGGTCTAATGGCAGAACCACGGCTGGTTGGAATAGTTCGAACCCTCTCGCCATAGCGAGTGTCATTTGGACCCCTTGGTTGTTCGTCACCCATCTCCTCTTGCTTAACTTCTAAATTGAAGAATTCGTCTAAATAAAACCCTTCCTCGTCCGAATCAGGAGTGGGTTTAGCTATAGGTGAAAATGGTGTTGGTATTGGTGTTGTGGGTTCAGTGAAGTTAAACCGACGCCCTCTTGGTCTTCTCGGAGTAGACAAAGGACTATTCAAAGGGAGACCCGAAGAACGCAAGTTCATCAACTAAAACAATACCTGCAACACACAACTAACACAAACACGTCAAATGCACCGGTGATAAGAAAAGAAAACTAAACTAATAAAACAAGTAACTTTCTCACGCATGAGAAAGGATCAAACCACTAAATTAACAACTAAATCGGCACACAATCCCCGGCAGCGGCGCCAAAAACTTAATGTGTGAAATCGAGTTTGTAAAATTTATAAACAAGTACCCACTAAAAACCGACTACTACACACTTTCAGGCAGTGGACCTGATCGCATATAGTATAGTAAGTAGTAAGTCCGAGATCGTTCACAGGGATTGGTTTTGAAATAATTGTTTGCTAAAGTAGTTTTAGAATAAGGATGGAACCGTAGCCGAATTGCTACCTCACTTTGACAATTTGAAATTAAAGAAATTGAAATGACAAGACAATTGAAAGTAAAGAAAGTTCAGACAATATAAATAAAGATCATCCACTTCGAATCCACTTGACTTCAGCTATGATTGCACACGATAAAGATCAAATTCTTTAGAGTTGACAAGATAATCGTGAAAGGATAAAAATGCTCGCGTGGTACCACCAACCGCTCGCAAATCACCCAAACACCTAAGTTGCTAGTTTAATTACCCGAGCCGGTACCACCAATGCATAGAAAATCTCCCCAACAATTAGTTTGCTTGATTATCCAATTACCAATTATGCCTATGTGAATGAAAACGTGGTACCACCAACCGTTTCTAAACACGTTTACTGATTAATTCCTATTATAGATTTGACATTCACCGTCACTGCGGCGCAGTGGGGTGTGAATACTCCCACTGCGGCGCAGTGGGGTGTGAATACTCCCACTGCGGCGCAGTGGGGTTAATCTCCCACTGCGGCGCAGTGGGGTGTAATCTCCCACTGCGGCGCAGTGGGGTGTGAATACTCCCACTGCGGCGCAGTGGGGTGTAATCTCCCACTGCGGCGCAGTGGGGTGTAATCTCCCACTGCGGCGCAGTGGGGTGTAATCTCCCACTGCGGCGCAGTGGGGTGTGAATCTCCCACTGCGGCGCAGTGGGGTGTGAATACTCCCACTGCGGCGCAGTGGGGTGTGAATACTCCCACTGCGGCGCAGTGGGGTGTGAATACTCCCACTGCGGCGCAGTGGGTAATACTCCCACTGCGGCGCAGTGGGGTTAATCTCCCACTGCGGCGCAGTGGGTAATCTCCCACTGCGGCGCAGTGGGGTGTAATACTCCCACTGCGGCGCAGTGGGGTGTAATACTCCCACTGCGGCGCAGTGGGGTGTGAATACTCCCACTGCGGCGCAGTGGGTGTAATACTCCCACTGCGGCGCAGTGGGGTGTAATCTCCCACTGCGGCGCAGTGGGGTGTGAATACTCCCACTGCGGCGCAGTGGGGTTAATTCCCACTGCGGCGCAGTGGGGTGTGAATACTCCCACTGCGGCGCAGTGGGGTGTATCTCCCACTGCGGCGCAGTGGGGTGTGAATACTCCCACTGCGGCGCAGTGGGGTGTAATCTCCCACTGCGGCGCAGTGGGGTGTGAATACTCCCACTGCGGCGCAGTGGGGTGTAATCTCCCACTGCGGCGCAGTGGGGTGTGAATACTCCCACTGCGGCGCAGTGGGGTGTAATCTCCCACTGCGGCGCAGTGGGGTGTGAATACTCCCACTGCGGCGCAGTGGGGTGTAATCTCCCACTGCGGCGCAGTGGGGTGTGAATACTCCCACTGCGGCGCAGTGGGGTGTAATCTCCCACTGCGGCGCAGTGGGGTGTGAATACTCCCACTGCGGCGCAGTGGGGTGTAATCTCCCACTGCGGCGCAGTGGGGTGTGAATACTCCCACTGCGGCGCAGTGGGGTGTAATCTCCCACTGCGGCGCAGTGGGGTGTGAATACTCCCACTGCGGCGCAGTGGGGTGTAATCTCCCACTGCGGCGCAGTGGGGTGTGAATACTCCCACTGCGGCGCAGTGGGGTGTAATCTCCCACTGCGGCGCAGTGGGGTGTGAATACTCCCACTGCGGCGCAGTGGGGTGTAATCTCCCACTGCGGCGCAGTGGGGTGTGAATACTCCCACTGCGGCGCAGTGGGGTGTAATCTCCCACTGCGGCGCAGTGGGGTGTGAATACTCCCACTGCGGCGCAGTGGGGTGTAATATCCCACTGCGGCGCAGTGGGGTGTGAATACTCCCACTGCGGCGCAGTGGGGTGTGAATACTCCCACTGCGGCGCAGTGGGGTGTGAATACTCCCACTGCGGCGCAGTGGGGTGTGAATCTCCCACTGCGGCGCAGTGGGGTGTGAATACTCCCACTGCGGCGCAGTGGGGTGTGAATACTCCCACTGCGGCGCAGTGGGGTGTGAATACTCCCACTGCGGCGCAGTGGGGTGTGAATACTCCCACTGCGGCGCAGTGGGGTGTGAATACTCCCACTGCGGCGCAGTGGGGTGTGAATCTCCCACTGCGGCGCAGTGGGGTGTGAATACTCCCACTGCGGCGCAGTGGGGTGTGAATACTCCCACTGCGGCGCAGTGGGGTGTGAATACTCCCACTGCGGCGCAGTGGGGTGTGAATACTCCCACTGCGGCGCAGTGGGGTGTGAATACTCCCACTGCGGCGCAGTGGGGTGTGAATCTCCCACTGCGGCGCAGTGGGGTGTGAATACTCCCACTGCGGCGCAGTGGGGTGTGAATACTCCCACTGCGGCGCAGTGGGGTGTGAATACTCCCACTGCGGCGCAGTGGGGTGTGAATACTCCCACTGCGGCGCAGTGGGGTGGAATTCTGACTGCGGCGCAGTGGGGTGTGAATACTCCCACTGCGGCGCAATGGTAATCCTCTGGAAAATCATTTTTTTTTCTCGACCAGTGACTGCGGCGCAATGGGGTGTGAATCTCCCACTGCGGCGCAATGGTAATCCTCTGGAAAATCATTTCTTCTTTCCCACCAGTGACTGCGGCGCAGTGGGGTGTGAATACTCCCACTGCGGCGCAGCTCAAACTTGCTGAAATCTTTGGTTCTTCTTTATTAACAGCTCTCGAACACTCGGATCAACATCTTGGCCTAAAATTGTTAGAAAATGCACCAAATGGACGCACAACCTGCTAAGAACCTGAATGCACTAACAAACACCATAAACGCGCCAAATGCATACAAAATTGACTCAAAACACATACGAAAAAGGCCACTACTGATGTGGGCGATCTATATCAATTGGTCACATCAATTGCCATGTTGTTGGCTAATTAAACTGTTCTTTGTGTTTGACAAGCTAAAATGTTGCCCCTGTGTAGTTATCACTGTTATGAGACCCTAGTAGTTGTATTGTCAGACCTAATTCTTGACTGTCTTGGTTATGGTCCGCATCCACTTATAGAAGGAAATCCTGTGCGAGGCATATTGGCTGATACTGTCGGATGTTGTTCCCGGCTGTCATATGCTAATGTATTGTCAGACTTAGTTCTTGATTATCCTGGTTATGGTCCACACCCACTTATAGAAGGAAATCATGTGCGAGGCATAGTGGCTGATACTGTCGGATGTTGTTCTCGGCTGTCATATGCTACCGTCGGTCTTTGATCCCGACGGTCTAGTCAAAAATATTGTTTGTGGTCCGCACCCCAGTGTAGAGGGAAATCCTGTGCGAGGCATTTTGGCTGATACTGTCGGACTTGGCTCCCGGCTGTCATATGCTGTTGTCGGACTTAGACCCCGACTGTCTTGTTATAAAATATTGTCGGACATAGACTCCGTCAGTCTTGTTATAAAATATTGTCAGGTTTTGATCCTGACTGTCTTGTCTTATATAACTACATGTCATTGAGTGCTCTCAATGACAATTAAACTTTGGTCAAACATACTGTAAACTCACCAACTATTTTGATAGTTGATCCTCTCAAATTTCATGCTTTTCAGGTAACCAACAGTAAGTATTGGAATCGTATTGGCATATTAGGGCCATCTTTTGACTTTGGACGTACAATTAGCGTCAGACATCTGAGGAATATCGCATTATTAGTTCTGTACTAGACTGTCCAAATGTTGAAATTGTATTTAGTGGGCCCAGCTCCATTTGAGGATAACTTGTATCCATGTATTGGGGTCCACATCTGAACGATTATACTTGTAATAAACTTGTATTTGGCATTAATGGATGTAATCTCTATTTACCTTCTGATTAGTACGCAATTATTTGTTAACCCTGTATTTCCGCTACAACGGGGTGTGACACCGTTCCCGTTAAATGTTTTAAAAATAGCCCGATCATTACAGATGTGTACTGACGTTGCATTATCAAACACCCACTTTGATTTTTCATCTTTCAATATTCCCCCATTCAAACTTTCTGTCAACATAAACTTGCTTCACTATGACCAACCACATTCGCCTCCTCATTCTCTAATGTAAATTTACGGATTAATTACAACTGAGCGTAAAAACCCAGCCGTAAAATTATGGCTTAAATTATAACTATCCGTCATTCGCTCCTGGATTTTTTTCTTTCCTAATCAAAAGTAACTTGAAAATACATAGGGCCGCAAATTTATGGCCAGGTCGTAAATTTACGGTCAGGACTGCACAAAATCATTTTGACTCAAATTTGATTCAAACTCTTACCAAAGCTTATATGTTCAAACCAAAACACCAAAAATAGTAAAATCACATATTTCAACATACAGACACATCCAACACATTAATCATTCAAATGTACATTAAAACGACCAAATGGGTCACTCACCCGCATTTACCAAAGTGATAAAATGGACAATTTGACTCTAAAATGATTTATACTTCAAACCACCATAATAGTCATGACTTCAAGACTTAAAATACATCATACACAACATTTCCATCAAAAGACACCTGTATCAAGAGCCAAGAGTTTGAGAGGGGATTAACTAAGTTTATAACCAAAATGTCATTCTTTCACGGATGGCCAAAATACCTTTAAGTCACTAGCACTTCAAGTCAACAACTTCAAATCAAGAATATATGGTTCCTTATTCTGGAACCACCTATAAAATGGTAAACAAGTAAAATATAAGCGAATGCTTAGTGAATAAACTTGCATACAAATATATATACGAAGGAAGGCAAAAATACAAAAGACAATCGTATGTAGCCAATGATATTGTCATACCATCACTTCCATATTTCCTTTTGCGCTAACAACACATACATGAATCTATATACGCTAAACAATAATCAAAGAGATTCTTAGGCCTTATCTGAGTAACTAAACTTTGCACTTGATTATCGATTTACACGTGAACAAATCAAAATTACTAGTTCGTATGAAATACATTGCACTTGATTATCGATTTACACGTGAACAAATCAAAATGGTACCGTGAGAGACTCTGAGAGACTCAAAGATCAATACATAAGCGATTTATTTATGTTCCCTTTTTCTTTTTACAAAGGTTAAACTTCTAAACTTTTTTTGTTCAAAAACAATTTATGTTTCTGCTATTAAGAACTTAATTAAATACATTAACATTCTTTCAGAATTTTTCATCAAACTCATAAGAGAAATCAGATATAAAACTACATACGAGGACAATTCACTCTTAAATATATCTAATGTCTACTTAATATTCTTGTTTTCATTAAACATATTGTTTTCATTAAACATATTGTTTTCATTAGATACTTGAGCGCTCAATCCTTTTCTTTTTAATTTCACTTTTGGATTTTTATTTAACAAGTTTTTCTTAAATTAAAAAACACTTAAATATATATAGAAGTAAAAAGTAAATGAACACTTAATGTCGTCTTTCACGGATTTTGGGTCACAATATCACGACGGTGTATCAGAGAGGTTGAGATGTAAAAAGTCTTACTTCTACCTAAGTAGACAGTCTTTTTCAAGGTTCTATTTAAATGATAGAATAGTACCTCAGGTATTAAGAAACATAATATATAAATAGACAAAAGAAAAAAAGGTTTTGCTAAACGCAACATAAGGGAAGTAGTTAAGATGTATTAAATAGTTGTACCCTTAACATTAAATTTTAAGAGTAAAGTTTTGATATAAAAGGTACATTTTTTTTATACACGTTAAGTACTGCCTGAAAAATTTCCATTTAATAATTTTTTTGGGTAATATTGCTTTTAATTATTGTGACATAATTCCTAATTGCCGTTTGATTCTATTACGGAGTACTTTACTAGCTAATTAAACCCGGGTTCAATCCGAGTCATCTAATAAAAACTTTACAAACAAAAATATATAATTATTTATATTATTTGTTGATTCACCCTTTGTTAAAAAAACTCCAACGATAACAACCCGGGTCATCTAATAAAAACATTACAAACAAAAATATATTATTATTTATATTATTTGTTGATATACTTTTTTGTTTAAAAACTCCAACGATAACACTTTGTTTAGTTATTCAAAATCTGGGGTTAAAAGAGTAACATGTAAAAACGTGAATTTAGTGTAACTTTTTTAATAGGCAAATGACATCACATTAACAAAATTAGTATCTATCAAGGATTCATGTAAGAAAATATTGAGGAGCTATGTAAGCAATTTAAAAAAAATATGATGTCATAAAAAATTTACTTTATTAATGTAAGAGATTTGATAACGCCTTTCTTTTGTAATAAACGTGATGAATTTTCGAACAAAAACCATTTGTATAAATTAATAAATATTTAAAATGCTATCATAACTATTAATATAATACCAACTAGGTAAAACCGGTACGTTGCATCGTGATATTTAGTTTTCTATGTGATTCATACTAAATTAAATACAACAAAACAAAAATGTTGTTATAACAAAAAGTGAATAGTTGTTATACATATAATAAAATACAATAGTAGCCCTCAAGAAACTCATGATTAAAAACAACGATACATACAAGTGTAATGTAATGTAAATAAGCACTTGAATGAACTACCTCAAATTAGACATGGGCAGAAAAACCGGTTCCAAAAAAACCGGTTCGGATTATCCGGATTTGGGATAGAAAAAAACCGGTTTCTCAAGAACCGATCGGTTTGGAACCGGATCCACTTTCGGATCCAAAAATCGGTTCCAAACCGGTTCCAAGTTCATCGGTTCTTGGACAAAAAAACCGAAAAAAACGGTCAAACGTTGACCAAGAACCGGTTCTTCGTCGTGTTGGCTGGAAGCCGGTTCCGGTTCCGAACCGGTTCCACCAGTTCCGATCTTTTGCCCACGTCTACCTCAAATTGAATAGGATATCAAAAATAAAATCAAATACAACATCATTCTTGGCTTTCGTTTCACATAGACAAATTAAATGCAACATGAATTGTCTTCCTATTGTATAAAAGTTTATTAATTGAAACAAAACATTCTTTCTTTTTAATTCCTATATGGAATATATCATGTATGTACACCAGTTACATAAACTATTAAATTAATAGAAAAAATGCTAACAAAAAAAGAAATAGTTATAGCCTTGCTTTAAACCTAACATCACAGTGCCTCGAAAGGCAACATCAGGGTAAGATGGAACCAAGTTACATCTACCGTCGCACCACTAACAGTTCACCCAACCGTTATTTTTAGAAGTAAAAATGCTGCTACCTTCAAACCACACATCCCTGTTTCAGCTATATAATTTTAGTAGTAACATAATTTGTTCAGTAACATGATTTAGAGTTTTTGGCATTAATTACAGTTCAAATATATATCTCCAAAACAAATATATAACACACATACACAAAGAAAAGTATAATATAAGTGTCTTGTTGACTAAAAAAAAGTATATCATTTAACTTGAAGATGGGTTTTATTTAAGTATCTCAACTCCTCAAGATCACCTTCCATTTTAACATCAGGCAAAACACTCGCTTTCGGCTTGATACTTGGCTTGGCATCACCAGTCACTTTCGGCCAACAGCTTTGCTTGGTTGTTGGCCGACTTGTTCTTGAGTGTATTATCTAGTTATAACTTCTAAGTGTTTGTGTCATGGAGTTGTTTTACACAAAGACAACACAATCCTTGTGAGTTGTTCAAAAGTAATGAAACATTATTGTAGCTGTGTAAAATTTATTTGATGAAAACATGAAAACCTAAAAGTTTAGTTGCAAAAAAAAAAACAAAAATTTTGATGTGGGATAAAAGTTAAAAAATAAAAACTTTAGGGGGTTAAAATGTAAATTCATAAAAATTAGTATGTGCTATAAGAACTTGTACATTCCATGCTTAAAGGACTTGTACATATTACATTACTTTTTAGTATGTATATAATAGAGTAAACGACATAAATCGTCCTTGTGGTTTACTCAAATAGTCACGTTTCGTCCATGTGCTTCAAAAACCTCATGGATCGTCCTTTATAGGAAGAAAAGCTTCACATTTCGTCCTTGACTATTTGACCGTCAACCTGTCTCCGTTAACCCCCCACGTGCCTCCCACGTGAGGGTCCAGTCTTTTCCATCACTAAAGGACCATATGCAGATAGATATACAATTTGTTCTTTACCATTTTCTTTTCTTCTTTCTTTTTCTTTTCTTCTTCACCACCATCGAACTCACCTCCAACTAACACCAACATTTTTGAGATATATAAAAGAAAGAAGGATACAAGTGAATAACAAAGAAAGTGGCTTAATACCCGATGGAGATCATATATCTATCTATATCTGTATCAATCTATCTATCACTATTAAGCTATTACCATTAATCATTTGATTTTTTGTCATGGCTTCTTCCTTTACTACTCTCTTACATATATACATATATCTATCGATCAATTTTTTACATATCTTGTTTACATATCTCCAATTTCAAAAAAAATTGGGGGCGGGATCTAGTGGTGGGGAGGTTGGGGGCCATAGTGGTGGTAGGCTGGTTTTTCAACTTTCAAGTGGGTTGATATATGACTTCTTTTTTTCTCTATAGGAATAAGTTTAGATGGTAGGAGGTTGCCTGAAAGTTGTAACACCCCAAGCCGAGGCTCGAAATATCACGGAAATCATATAGCGCAAGGTGGAATTACAATAGAACAAGAACTAAATGCAATTAAAGATTCAGTGAATCCAATACAAAACGAAACAAGTACCAAAATACATAAGGAGCAAATAGCCATCAAAGTTTACAAAAGAACATCCAAAGATGGCAAATCGATCCTAAGTATAATGCAAAAGAGAAGGTCGATGAATCCTTGATTCATAAAGTCCAAGCCCGGGTTAACAGCAAGCAAGCAAACTAAACTCCACGTCCGGGGAGAACCTGATTACCTGAAAAGTGTACTAAGCATAGTCAACACAAGGTTGGTGAGTTCGTAGTAATGGTCCATAAAGAACCAGCGTCAATAATCACAATATACGAGTAGAGGCTAGACATGACTTACAGCGAGCCTCTAAGAAACACAATAACGTCCAACAACAAGATTATACAAGACAAGTAAGTGTATACTATGAATGCACGAATGATACGCGTATCAATGCAAGTACCGAATGCATAATAAGCCAACATGCCTATCTTATGCGTGAACTCAGGTCACCTATGCAACGATACCCGCCTGTCATCACAATGAACAAGGCTGTATCTCAAAAACATCGAGATATATATGTCTATATACTCGGGGATCATGAACTACATCCATCAGATTGTGTATACATCTATACACTTGGATATAGGCACTCCTCAACCGAGGGATTATGTACAATGTATGCATGCTTACCATCAATCATATATGCATCAATCACAATCGTCTGTCATGAACTAACAATCAATATTCGTCAATCATAAACCAATAATCACAATACGATGAACATGAACCAACAATCGATAATCGACAAACATGAGCCAACAATCAAAATTAACACCAATTCTATACGTGCATACACTTAAGAGGATTCTACTTTCTTCAAGTCCCAGATGCTTATATATAGGGTCACCCGCAGCCTTCCCGCCACATCTAAAACCCAATGAAAGCATAACCGACTTCCATGTATGTACGTCTATCCTAATATTAATGAAATACTTAACAAAGGTAAACCAAGTCAATCAAACGTAATAACCGTCTCATCAATCCAACATTTAAACCAAATCAATCAAACAATCAACAACGTAAGTAAACACGCAAGTTTACACTTTTCAGCCCGAATCTCAAGCGAGTAGGGAGATACGAAACTCACCTCGATTGGTTATGAAAATTTAAGTTGATATAAAGTCGAGTTATTGTCGTACAATGTTCACTTCACGTCCAACACCTAAATATCGATCATATACATTCACATCAACATACATAAACACATATACGTAACTTAACAATTCTCGAAAAAACCCTAATTAGGTTCTCAAAGTGCTTCTCGACGTTAAATGACTTTTAAGACTCTTATTCAATGTTACATAAGATAAGAAGTGAATTAGATCAATGCTCGACGCGTAAAAAGGTCCAGAAAGTCAATTTAGGTCAAACAAGAAATTCTGGAAAGTACAACTGGCGTAACCTATGCCCCTTATAAAGTTTTAGTGTAAAGGGGGCGTAAGGTACGGTGCTCTCAAAAGTGCAATTCTTTGGCGTCTTGAGTGGCGTAAACAGTGGGTTTTTGGCGTAAGATGGAGCATTCGGCGTAAGCTTACGCCCCAAAGGGCCATAACTTACGCCCAGCCAGAATAGAACTAGCGTAACCTACGCCCCATAGGGCCGTAGGTTACGCCCCATACTGGGCAGCAACACGAACAGCAGCAGTGTGCAGAAAAACAAGAACCAAAACCTATTTCTCTGAACCAAAACCCTAAATCGACATCTAAGGTTACAAGACTCGTTTTGAAGCTACATTTGACATTCCAATGCATAAATACACTTACCCAAACCCATATTTCCATCCATAACATCACCAAATTCTCCAAATCGATCAAAACCTAGCCAAACCCTAATTCGACCCAAAAATCATTTTAAGGCGATTTAGAACTTGTAAATGTACGAGGTGACTAGAAACGAGTAAATTAACATAAATAGAAGTAAATGGGATGAATTAGACTTACCAAAACTTCCTTCTTGAGCTCAAACCCGAAATTAGGTCAAATGGGTTAAAATGCAAGAACTTCCACATTTAATTCTTCAATATGACGATAATGTAGTATAGATGGCGATGATTTTAGTGTTATATCAGTTTCAAAACACCAATCGATGATAGATAGAAGAAGAAATGAAATGGTTTTGCCTTTTACTTGAGAGAAATGAGAAAGATAGATAGATAAGAAATGAAAGGGGGAAGAAAGAGATAAGGAGAGAATTGGGTCAAATGTGGCTGGTGGGTCGTGGACTACCCACGGGCCGACCCGTTTCTCTTCTCAAGCCAAATTACAATCGTTACACATTTAAACACCGATCAAAACATATTATCGACCCGAATATAACACATTGTCATTTAATTCATAAAACGACTCAAATACTTCATTAACTTATATTGTTAGTCATATTACACATAAAGTCAATGGGTCAAAATTTACGGATGTTACATTATTCCCCCGTTGAAAGAATTTCGTCCCGAAATTCAACAAAACACTAACTACTAAATAAATGCGGATACTTAGACTTCATATGATCCTCTCGCTCCCAAGTGAACTCGGCTCCACGTCTAGCATTCCATCTAACCTTAACAATCGTGTAGCGTTTATTCTTGAGTTTCTTGTCTTGACGGTCCAAGATCTCTACCGGCTCTTCAACAAAATTCAAATTCGAATCAACCCTAATCTCGTCCATAGGCACATGATGTGTAGGGTCCGCCAAACACTTGCGTAGGTTGCAAATATGAAACACATCATGCACACCGCTAAGCTCTGTGGTAATTCTAATCGGTAGGCAACCTTTCCAACCCGTTCAAGAATCTTGAAAGGACCAATATACCTTGGCGCAAGTTTTCCCCGCTTCACAAAACGTACAACACCTTTCCAAGGTGACACTTTCAAAAGTACATAATCACCAATTTCAAACTCCAACGGTCTCCGCCTCACATCGGCATACTTCTTTTGACGTTCACGGGCCAATTGCAACTTCTCCTTAATTTGAGATATTACCTTAGTCGTTTCAATCACAATTTCTGGCCCGATAAGTTGACTCTCTCCAATTTCCGCCCAAGCTAGAGGAGAACGACATATCCTACCATATAATGCTCTAAAGGGCGCCATTTGAATGGTAGCATGATAACTATTGTTGTATGAAAACTCAACTAGCGGCAAATGGTCTTCCCAACTCCCACCAAAATCAATTGCACAAGCCCTCAGCATGTCTTCAAGTGTTTGAATGGTTCTCTCGGTTTGTCCATCCGTTTGAGGA
The DNA here is from genome assembly GCA_034093135.1 of Erigeron breviscapus. NCBI lineage: Eukaryota > Viridiplantae > Streptophyta > Magnoliopsida > Asterales > Asteraceae > Erigeron > Erigeron breviscapus. The sequence goes on from CM067174.1 coordinate 77,766,339, forward strand.
TGAAATGCCGTGCTCATGTCGAGTCGAGTACCCATTGCTTTTTGAAAGGCCCAAAAGTTTGATTTGAAACGGGCATCTCTATCTGAAATGATAGAAATCGGCACCCCAAGCTTAGATATTACTTCCTTGATGTACAAACGAGCCAATGTGTCAAATTTATCGGTTTCACGAATGGCTAAAAAGTGAGCCGACTTCGTTAACCGATCTACTATAACCCAAATCGTGTCACGACCGCTTCTCGTCTTCGGTAGTTTAGTAATGAAGTCCATTGAAATATGTTCCCACTTCCATTCGGGCATCACCGGTTGCACCAACAATCCGGGTGGCTTCTTGTGATCGGCTTTGACTTGTAAGCAAGTAAGACACTCACTCACATACTTAGCCACATCACGCTTCATGCCCGGCCACCAATACAAGTTTTTCAAGTCAAAGTACATCTTATCCGACCCGGGATGGACCGAATAAGGCGCTTGATGAGCTTCATTCATAATAAGCGTTCTTAAGTCACCGAAAATAGGAACCCAAAGTCTTTCAACCATGTATAGCCCATTATCATTCTTTCGGTCAAATTGTTGTTCCATGCCATCTAGGTTTTCGTCTCCAAAGTTTTCCGGTAGGGTGGCTTGAATTTGGGCTTCAATGATCCGGTCACGAATATTTGGCCCTACCGTGAGGCTCATAGCTCTAGCCCGTCTCGGCTTTACTCTCTCTTTCTACTCAAGG
>CM067174.1:77768061-77803016 GCA_034093135.1 Erigeron breviscapus
TCTAATGAGCTTAATAGCTTCATTCTGTATAATACTATTATTCAATCCCCTAATATTCCAAACAACCAATTTAAAATCCATTTCTGCAATTTATGGGTACTCAATTCAATAATTGAGTATCCCTTCCATTTATTTCATCAGCCACTAAATGACTTGTGGCCTCATCCTCCTCATCAATAATATCCTCCTCCTCTGCCAATTGCAACCATTTCATGTTAAAGTACTGATGCATCTCCTTACTCCAGTCTTTTGTGTCCTCAGTTGTTGGCTGTATTCTTTTTAATACGATCTAGATGGGTGTTCTTGAATCTTCAATGAATCCAATGATGAAATCTGAGATGATCCTTGAAAGAATTCGCGGTAGAACAGCTCCTAGAAAGAAAATTTTATAACTTGGGAAATAGGGTTTATTTTCTATTTATACCTCCCCAAAATCTGATGCAAAAAGGCTGAAACCCTGATTTCCCCGTGCACTCACTGCGGCGCAGTGGGCATGGTGCACTCCCACTGCGGTGCAGTGGAACATCTCTGGAATTATGTTCTTATGGTGACTGCGGCGCAGTGGGGTGTGAATACTCCCACTGCGGCGCAATGGTAATCCTCTGGAAAATCATTTCTTTTTCTCGACCAGTGACTGCGGCGCAGTGGGGATGCACTCCTCCCACTGCGGCGCATGGAATATCGTCTGGAATTCATGTGGCTTTCCCACCAGTGACTGCGGCGCAGTGGGGTGTGAATACTCCCACTGCGGCGCAGCTCAAACTTGCTGAAATCTTTGGTTCTTCTTTATTAACAGCTCTCGAACACTCGGATCAACATCTTGGCCTAAAATTGTTAGAAAATGCACCAAATGGACGCACAACCTGCTAAGAACCTGAATGCACTAACAAACACCATAAACGCGCCAAATGCATACAAAATTGACTCAAAACACATACGAAAAGGCCACTACTGATGTGGGCGATCTATATCAATTGGTCACATCAATTGCCATGTTGTTGGCTAATTAAACTGTTCTTTGTGTTTGACAAGCTAAAATGTTGCCCCTGTGTAGTTATCACTGTTATGAGACCCTAGTAGTTGTATTGTCAGACCTAATTCTTGACTGTCTTGGTTATGGTCCGCATCCACTTATAGAAGGAAATCCTGTGCGAGGCATATTGGCTGATACTGTCGGATGTTGTTCCCGGCTGTCATATGCTAATGTATTGTCAGACTTAGTTCTTGATTATCCTGGTTATGGTCCACACCCACTTATAGAAGGAAATCATGTGCGAGGCATAGTGGCTGATACTGTCGGATGTTGTTCTCGGCTGTCATATGCTACCGTCGGTCTTTGATCCCGACGGTCTAGTCAAAAATATTGTTTGTGGTCCGCACCCCAGTGTAGAGGGAAATCCTGTGCGAGGCATTTTGGCTGATACTGTCGGACTTGGCTCCCGGCTGTCATATGCTGTTGTCGGACTTAGACACCGGCTGTCTTGTTATAAAATATTGTCGGACATAGACTCCGACAGTCTTGTTATAAAATATTGTCGGACATAGACTCCGTCAGTCTTGTTATAAAATATTGTCAGGTTTTGATCCTGACTGTCTTGTCTTATATAACTACATGTCATTGAGTGCTCTCAATGACAATTAAACTTTGGTCAAACATACTGTAAACTCACCAACTATTTTGATAGTTGATCCTCTCAAATTTCATGCTTTTCAGGTAACCAACAGTAAGTATTGGAATCGTATTGGCATATTAGGGCCATCTTTTGACTTTGGACGTACAATTAGCGTCAGACATCTGAGGAATATCGCATTATTAGTTCTGTACTAGACTGTCCAAATGTTGAAATTGTATTTAGTGGGCCCAGCTCCATTTGAGGATAACTTGTATCCATGTATTGGGGTCCACATCTGAACGATTATACTTGTAATAAACTTGTATTTGGCATTAATGGATGTAATCTCTATTTACCTTCTGATTAGTACGCAATTATTTGTTAACCCTGTATTTCCGCTACAACGGGGTGTGACACCGTTCCCGTTAAATGTTTTAAAAATAGCCCGATCATTACAGATGTGTACTGACGTTGCATTATCAAACACCCACTTTGATTTTTCATCTTTCAATATTCCCCCATTCAAACTTTCTGTCAACATAAACTTGCTTCACTATGACCAACCACATTCGCCTCCTCATTCTCTAATGTAAATTTACGGATTAATTACAACTGAGCGTAAAAACCCAGCCGTAAAATTATGGCTTAAATTATAACTATCCGTCATTCGCTCCTGGATTTTTTTCTTTCCTAATCAAAAGTAACTTGAAAATACATAGGGCCGCAAATTTATGGCCAGGTCGTAAATTTACGGTCAGGACTGCACAAAATCATTTTGACTCAAATTTGATTCAAACTCTTACCAAAGCTTATATGTTCAAACCAAAACACCAAAAATAGTAAAATCACATATTTCAACATACAGACACATCCAACACATTAATCATTCAAATGTACATTAAAACGACCAAATGGGTCACTCACCCGCATTTACCAAAGTGATAAAATGGACAATTTGACTCTAAAATGATTTATACTTCAAACCACTATAATAGTCATGACTTCAAGACTTAAAATACATCATACACAACATTTCCATCAAAAGACACATGTATCAAGAGCCAAGAGTTTGAGAGGGGATTAACTAAGTTTATAACCAAAATGTCATTCTTTCACGGATGGCCAAAATACCTTTAAGTCACTAGCACTTCAAGTCAACAACTTCAAATCAAGAATATATGGTTCCTTATTCTGGAACCACCTATAAAATGGTAAACAAGTAAAATATAAGCGAATGCTTAGTGAATAAACTTGCATACAAATATATATACGAAGGAAGGCAAAAATACAAAAGACAATCGTATGTAGCCAATGATATTGTCATACCATCACTTCCATATTTCCTTTTGCGCTAACAACACATACATGAATCTATATACGCTAAACAATAATCAAAGAGATTCTTAGGCCTTATCTGAGTAACTAAACTTTGCACTTGATTATCGATTTACACGTGAACAAATCAAAATTACTAGTTCGTATGAAATACATTGCACTTGATTATCGATTTACACGTGAACAAATCAAAATGGTACCGTGAGAGACTCTGAGAGACTCAAAGATCAATACATAAGCGATTTATTTATGTTCCCTTTTTCTTTTTACAAAGGTTAAACTTCTAAACTTTTTTTGTTCAAAAACAATTTATGTTTCTGCTATTAAGAACTTAATTAAATACATTAACATTCTTTCAGAATTTTTCATCAAACTCATAAGAGAAATCAGATATAAAACTACATACGAGGACAATTCACTCTTAAATATATCTAATGTCTACTTAATATTCTTGTTTTCATTAAACATATTGTTTTCATTAAACATATTGTTTTCATTAGATACTTGAGCGCTCAATCCTTTTCTTTTTAATTTCACTTTTGGATTTTTATTTAACAAGTTTTTCTTAAATTAAAAAACACTTAAATATATATAGAAGTAAAAAGTAAATGAACACTTAATGTCGTCTTTCACGGATTTTGGGTCACAATATCACGACGGTGTATCAGAGAGGTTGAGATGTAAAAAGTCTTACTTCTACCTAAGTAGACAGTCTTTTTCAAGGTTCTATTTAAATGATAGAATAGTACCTCAGGTATTAAGAAACATAATATATAAATAGACAAAAGAAAAAAAGGTTTTGCTAAACGCAACATAAGGGAAGTAGTTAAGATGTATTAAATAGTTGTACCCTTAACATTAAATTTTAAGAGTAAAGTTTTGATATAAAAGGTACATTTTTTTTATACACGTTAAGTACTGCCTGAAAAATTTCCATTTAATAATTTTTTTGGGTAATATTGCTTTTAATTATTGTGACATAATTCCTAATTGCCGTTTGATTCTATTACGGAGTACTTTACTAGCTAATTAAACCCGGGTTCAATCCGAGTCATCTAATAAAAACTTTACAAACAAAAATATATAATTATTTATATTATTTGTTGATTCACCCTTTGTTAAAAAAACTCCAACGATAACAACCCGGGTCATCTAATAAAAACATTACAAACAAAAATATATTATTATTTATATTATTTGTTGATATACTTTTTTGTTTAAAAACTCCAACGATAACACTTTGTTTAGTTATTCAAAATCTGGGGTTAAAAGAGTAACATGTAAAAACGTGAATTTAGTGTAACTTTTTTAATAGGCAAATGACATCACATTAACAAAATTAGTATCTATCAAGGATTCATGTAAGAAAATATTGAGGAGCTATGTAAGCAATTTAAAAAAAATATGATGTCATAAAAAATTTACTTTATTAATGTAAGAGATTTGATAACGCCTTTCTTTTGTAATAAACGTGATGAATTTTCGAACAAAAACCATTTGTATAAATTAATAAATATTTAAAATGCTATCATAACTATTAATATAATACCAACTAGGTAAAACCGGTACGTTGCATCGTGATATTTAGTTTTCTATGTGATTCATACTAAATTAAATACAACAAAAGTGAATAGTTGTTATATAAAATACAATAGTAGCCCTCAAGAAACTCATGATTAAAAACAACGATACATACAAGTGTAATGTAATGTAAATAAGCACTTGAATGAACTACCTCAAATTAGACATGGGCAGAAAAACCGGTTCCAAAAAAACCGGTTCGGATTATCCGGATTTGGGAGAAAAAAACCGGTTCCTCAAGAACCGATCGGTTTGGAACCGGTTCCACTTTCGGATCCAAAAATCGGTTCCAAACCGGTTCCAAATCGGTTCTTGGACAAAAAAACCGAAAAAAACGGTCAAACGTTGACCAAGAACCGTTTTTTCGTCGTGTTGGCTGGAAGCGGTCCGGTTCCGGTTCCGAACCGGTTCCACCAGTTCCGATCTTTTGCCCACGTCTACCTCAAATTGAATAGGATATCAAAAATAAAATCAAATACAACATCATTCTTGGCTTTCGTTTCACATAGACAAATTAAATGCAACATGAATTGTCTTCCTATTGTATAAAAGTTTATTAATTGAAACAAAACATTCTTTCTTTTTAATTCCTATATGGAATATATCATGTATGTACACCAGTTACATAAACTATTAAATTAATAGAAAAAATGCTAACAAAAAAAGAAATAGTTATAGCCTTGCTTTAAACCTAACATCACAGTGCCTCGAAAGGCAACATCAGGGTAAGATGGAACCAAGTTACATCTACCGTCGCACCACTAACAGTTCACCCAACCGTTATTTTTAGAAGTAAAAATGCTGCTACCTTCAAACCACACATCCCTGTTTCAGCTATATAATTTTAGTAGTAACATAATTTGTTCAGTAACATGATTTAGAGTTTTTGGCATTAATTACAGTTCCTCCAAAACAAATATATATCTCCAAAACAAATATATAACACACATACACAAAGAAAAGTATAATATAAGTGTCTTGTTGACTAAAAAAAAGTATATCATTTAACTTGAAGATGGGTTTTATTTAAGTATCTCAACTCCTCAAGATCACCTTCCATTTTAACATCAGGCAAAACACTCGCTTTCGGCTTGATACTTGGCTTGGCATCACCAGTCACTTTCGGCCAACAGCTTTGCTTGGTTGTTGGCCGACTTGTTCTTGAGTGTATTATCTAGTTATAACTTCTAAGTGTTTGTGTCATGGAGTTGTTTTACACAAAGACAACACAATCCTTGTGAGTTGTTCAAAAGTAAATGAAACATTATTGTAGCTGTGTGAAAATTTATTTGATGAAAACATGAAAACCTAAAAGTTTAGTATTGCAAAAATAAAAACGAAAATTTTGATGTGGGATAAAAGTTAAAAAATAAAAACTTTAGGGGGTTAAAATGTAAATTCATAAAAATTAGTATGTGCTATAAGAACTTGTACATTCCATGCTTAAAGGACTTGTACATATTACATTACTTTTTAGTATGATATAATTAGAGTAAACGACATAAATCGTCCCTGTGGTTTACTCAAATAGTCACGTTTCGTCCTTGTGCTTCAAAAACGTCATGGATCGTCCTTTATAGGAAGAAAAGCTTCACGTTTCGTCCTTTGACTATTTGACCGTGAACCCACTTCTGTTAACCCCCCACGTACATCCCACGTGAGGGGCATTCCAGTCTTTCCCCTCCTAAAGGGCCATTGGTGATATATTTTTTTTATACCATTTTCTCTTTCTTCTTTCTTTTTTCTTTTCTTCTTCACCACCATCGAACTCACCTCCAACTAACACCAACATTTTTGAGATATATAAAAGAAAGAAGGATACAAGTGAATAACAAAGAAAGTGGCTTAATACCCGATGGAGATCATATATCTATCTATATCTGTATCAATCTATCTATCACTATTAAGCTATTACCATTAATCATTTGATTTTTTGTCATGGCTTCTTCCTTTACTACTCTCTTACATATATACATATATCTATCGATCAATTTTTTACATATCTTGTTTACATATCTCCAATTTCAAAAAAAATTGGGGGCGGGATCTAGTGGTGGGGAGGTTGGGGGCCATAGTGGTGGTAGGCTGGTTTTTCAACTTTCAAGTGGGTTGATATATGACTTCTTTTTTTCTCTATAGGAATAAGTTTAGATGGTAGGAGGTTGCCTGAAAGTTGTGTAACACCCCAAGCCGAGGCTCGAAATATCACGGAAATCATATAGCACAAGGTGGAATTACAATAGAACAAGAACTAAATGCAATTAAAGATTCAGTGAATCCATTACAATACGAAACAAGTACCAGAATACATAAGGAGCAAATAACCATCAAAGTTTACAAAAGAACATTCAGAAGATGGCAAATCGATCCTAAGTATAATGCAAAAGAGAAGGTCGATGAATCCTTGATTCATAAGTCCAAAGCCCGGGTTAACAGCAAGCAAGCAACTAAACTCCACGTCCGGGGATAACCTGATTACCTGAAAAGTGTACTAAGCATAGTCAACACAAGGTTGGTGAGTTCGTAGTAATGGTCCATAAAGAACCAGCGTCAATAATCACAATATACGAGTAGAGGCTAGACATGACTTACAGCGAGCCTCTAAGTAACACAATAACGTCCCACAACAAGATTATACAAGACAAGTAAGTGTATACTATGAATGCACGAATGATATGCGTATCAATGCAAGTACCGAATGCATAATAAGCCAACATGCCTATCTTATGCGTGAACTCAAGTCACCTATGCAACGATACCCGCCTGTCATCACAATGAACAAGGCTGTATCTCAAAATCATCGAGATATATATGTCTATATACTCGGGATCAAGAACTCTTCATCCATCAGATTGTGTATACATCTATACACTTGGATATAGGCACTCCTCAACCGAGGGATTATGTACAATGTATGCATGCTTACCATCAATCATATATGCATCAATCACAATCGTCTGTCATGAACTAACAATTAATATTCGTCAATCATAAACCAATAATCACAATACGATGAACATGAACCAACAATCGATAATCGACAAACATGAGCCAACAATCAATATTAACACCAATTCTATACGTACGTACACTTAAGAGGATTCTACTTTCTCCGGTCCCAGATGCTTATATATAGGGTCACCCGCAGCCTTCCCACCACATCTAAAACCCAATGAAGCATAACCGACTTCCATGTATGTACGTCTATCCTAATATTAATATACTTAACAAACGTAAACCAAGTCAATCAAACGTGATAACCATCTCATCAATCCAACATTTAAACAAATCAATCAAACAATCAACAACGTAAGTAAACACGCAAGTTTACACTTTTCAGCCCGAATCTCAAGCGAGTAGGGAGATACGAAACTCACCTCGATTGGTTATGAAAAGTTAAGTTGATATAAAGTCGAGTTATTGTCGTACAATGTTCACTTCACGTCCAACACCTAAATATCGATCATATACATTCACAATCAACATACATAAACACATATACGTAATTATCAAATATTCGGAAAAACCCTAATTAGGTTCTCAAAATGCTTCTCGACGTTAAATGACTTTTAAGACTCTTATTCAATGTTACATAAGATAAGAAGTGAATTAGATCAATGCTCGACGCGTAAAAAGGTTCAGAAAGTCAATTTAGGTCAAACAATAAATTCTGGAAAGTACAACTGGCGTAACCTATGCCCCTTATAAAGTTTTAGTGTAAAGGGGGCGTAAGGTACGGTGCTCTCTAAAGTGCAATTCTTTGGCGTCTTGAGTGGCGTAAACAGTAGGTTTTGGCGTAAGATGGAGCATTCGGCGTAAGCTACGCCCCAAAGGGCCGTAACTTACGCCCAGCCAGAATAGAACTAGCGTAACCTACGCCCCATAGGGCCGTAAGTTACGCCCCATACTGGGCAGCAAATCGACCAGGAACCATTTGTGCAGAAAAACAAGAACCAAAACCTATTTCTCTTGAACCAAAACCCTAAATCGACATCTAAGGTTACAAGACTCATTTTGAAGCTACATTTGACATTCTAATGCATAAATACACTTACCCAAACCCATATTTCCATCCATAACATCACCAAATTCTCCAAATCGATCAAAACCTAACCAAACCCTAATTCGACCCAAAACTCATTTTAAGGCGATTTAGAACTTGTAAATGTACGAGGTGACTAGAAACGAGTAAACTAACATAAATAGAAGTAAAAGGGATGAATTAGACTTACCAAAACTTCCTTCTTGAGCTAGAACCCAATTTAGGTCAAAATGGGTTAAAATGCAAGAACTTCCACCTTTGATTCTTCAATATGACGATAATGTGGTATAGATGGCGATGATTCTAGTGTTATATCAGTTTCAAAACACCAATCGATGCTAGAGAGGTGAAGGAATGAAATGAAATGGTTTCCTTGCCTTTTTACTTAAGAGAAAGAGAGAAAAGATAGATAGATAAGAAATGAAAGGGGGAGAAAGAGATATGGGGAGAAATGGGTCAATGGTGGCTGGTGGGTTGGACTACCCACGGGCCGACCCGTTTCTCTTCTCAAGCCAAATTACAATCGTTACACATTTAAACACCGATCAAAACATATTATCGACCCGAATATAACACATTGTCATTTAATTCATAAAACGACTCAAATACTTCATTAACTTATATTGTTAGTCATATTACACATAAAGTCAATGGGTCAAAATTTACGGGTGTTACATTATTCCCCCGTTGAAAGAATTTCGTCCCGAAATTCAACAAAACACTAACTACTAAATAAATGCGGATACTTAGACTTCATATGATCCTCTCGCTCCCAAGTGAACTCGGCTCCACGTCTAGCATTCCACCTAACCTTAACAATCGTGTAGCGTTTACTCTTGAGTTTCTTGTCTTGACGATCCAAGATCTCTACCGGTTCTTCAACAAAATTAAGATTCGAATCCACCCTAATCTCGTCCATGGGCACATGATGTGTAGGGTCCGCCAAACACTTGCGTAGGTTGCAAATATGAAACACATCATGCACACCGCTAAGCTCTTGTGGTAATTCTAATCGGTAGGCAACCTTTCCAACCCGCTCAAGAATCTTGAAAGGACCAATATACCTTGGCGCAAGTTTTCCCCGCTTCACAAAACGTACAACACCTTTCCAAGGTGACACTTTCAAAAGTACATAATCACCAATTTTCAAACTCCAACGGTCTCCGCCTCACATCGGCATACTTCTTTTGACGTTCACGGGCCAATTGCAACTTCTCCTTAATTTGAGATATTACCTTAGTCGTTTCAACCACAATTTCTGGCCCGATAAGTTGACTCTCTCCAATTTCCGCCCAAGCTAGAGGAGAACGACATATCCTACCATATAATGCTCTAAAGGGCGCCATTTGAATGGTAGCGTGATAACTATTGTTGTATGAAAACTCAACTAGCGGCAAATGGTCTTCCCAACTTCCACCAAAATCAATTGCACAAGCCCTCAGCATGTCTTCAAGTGTTTGAATGGTTCTCTCGGTTTGTCCATCCGTTTGAGGATGAAATGCCGTGCTCATATCGAGTCGAGTACCCATTGCTCTTTGAAAAGCTTCCCAAAAGTTTGATTTGAAACGGGCATCTCTATCTGAAATGATAGAAATCGGCACCCCATGCTTAGATATTACTTCCTTGATGTACAAACGAGCCAAAGTGTCAAATTTATCGGTTTCACGAATGGCTAAAAAGTGAGCCGACTTCGTTAACCGATCTACTATTACCCAAATCGTGTCACGACCGCTTCTCGTCTTCGGTAGTTTAGTAATGAAGTCCATTGAAATATGTTCCCACTTCCATTCGGGCATCACCGGTTGCACCAATAATCCGGGTGGCTTCTTGTGATCGGCTTTGACTTGTAAGCAAGTAAGACACTCACTCACATACCTAGCCACATCACGCTTCATGCCCGGCCACCAATACAAGTTTTTCAAGTCAAAGTACATCTTATCCGACCCGGGATGGACCGAATAAGGCGATTGATGAGCTTCACTCATAATGAGGGTTCTTAAGTCTCCGAAAATAGGAACCCAAAGTCTTTCAACCAAGTATAGCCCATTATCACTCTTTCGGTCGAATTGTTGTTCCATGCCATCTAGGTTCTCGTCTCCAAAGTTTTCCGGTAGGGTGGCTTGAATTTGGGCTTCATTGATCCGGTCACGAATGTTTGGCCCCACCGTGAGGCTCATAGCTCTAGCCCGTCTCGGCTTTACTCTCTCCTTTCTACTCAAGGCATCGGCTACTACATTGGCCTTGCCCGGATGATAACGGATGTCATAGTCATAATCACTAAATAGTTCAAGCCAACGTCTTTGCCTCATATTCAATTCACTTTGGTTAAAGATGTGTTGAAGACTTTTGTGATCGGTATAAATCACACATTTGGTGCCGTAGAGATAATGTCTCCAACACTTCAAAGCAAACACAACCGCTCCCAATTCCAAATCATGTGTCGGGTAGTTCTTCTCATGCACCTTCAATTGACGAGAGGCATAAGCAATGACTTTACCTCTTTACATAAGAACACAACCCAACCCTTGCCCCGAGGCATCACAATAAACAACAAAATCTTCAATTCCATCCGGTAGTGTCAAAATAAGAGCATCACATAGCATATCTTTAAGAGTTTGGAAGGCGTTCTCTTGTCTTTCGCCCCATTCAAAATTTCTCTCCTTTTGAGTCAAGAGAGTGAGTGGTTGTGCAATACGGGAGAAATTTTCGATAAATCTTCTATAGTAACCCGCCAATCCAAGGAATTGGCGGATCTCGGATGGCGTTTCGGGTCTTCTCCAATTCTTGACCGCTTCAATTTTGCTTGGGTCCACGTGAATACCCTCCTTGCTCACTACGTGACCAAGGAAGTGGACCTCTTCCAACCAAAACTCACACTTGGAGAATTTAGCATACAATTTCTCCTTCCTTAGTAAATCAAGCACCTCACGCAAGTGCTCAACATGCTCCTCCTTCGTCTTTGAGTATACAAGTATGTCATCAATGAACACAATGACAGACTTGTCTAAGTATGGTTGACACACCCGGTTCATCAAGTCCATGAACACCGCCGGTGCATTAGTCAACCCAAAAGGCATCACGATGAATTCAAAGTGACCATACCTTGTGCGAAAGGCCGTCTTGGGAATATCATCTTCATGTACTCGGAGTTGATGATAACCCGAGCGAAGATCAATTTTTGAGAAGTGCTTAGCACCTTGAAGCTGATCAAACAAGTCATCGATTATAGGGAGGGGATAACGGTTCTTCACAGTGAGCTTGTTTAATTCCCGGTAGTCGATACACATTCTGAAGGATCCATCTTTCTTTTTGACGAAGAGAACAGGAGCACCCCAAGGAGATTGACTAGGGTGAATGAAACCCTTCTCTTGGAGTTCCTTGAGTTGAGTTTGCAATTCTTGCATTTCGGTTATGGCCAGTCTATACGGAGCTTTTGCTACGGGCGCGGCTTCGGGGATAAGATTAATACGAAAATCAAGTTCACGAGTTGGAGGTAGTCCCGGTAAGTCATCCGGAAAAACATCGGGAAATTCACAAACAATAGGAACGGTCTTCAATTCTACCTTTGTGATGGTAGCACTAAAGACTTTAGGATTTGAGGAATCGGAGATTTCGCCTTGAACCCTAAGAATTCTACCGTTAGTCAAAGGTATCTTAACAACTCTCTCACCATAATCAATCGTCGCATTTACCGCCGCTAACCAATCCATACCCACTATAATGTCAAAACTACCAATGTCAAGAGGCATGAGGTCAATGAAGAAATCGACATCTTCTAAAGTCAAGACACAGTCGCGAAGTATTTGACTAATTCTAGTTAGTGACCCGTTTACCATTTCAATGTCAAGCACATAGTTTAGAGCACAAGGATGCACATCAATCAAAGGAACAAAGTTAGAGGACCCGAGGCTATAATCGGCTCCGGAATCAAATAGAACGGAGGGGGGGGGGTGGGGGGTGGGGCTGGGGAATCAAATAGGACGGTTGCATAGTGACCATTAAGGAGAAAGGTACCTGCTACTACGTTGGGATCGTTGCGGGCTTCATTTGCATTGGCCGCAAAGGCTCGGCCGCGTGGTTGCACTTGATGGCCTTGTTGTCCCGGTTTTGGTTAGGCCCGACCATTTGTAGTTGGTTGGGGTGGACGGCTACTTGCACTTGTTGTCCCACCCATCGAGGACAATTATTACGGTAGTGGTTACGACTACCACATTCAAAACACTCGCCTCTTCTTTGATTACCTTGGGGAGGAACGGCCCGAACAGGAGCCACATTCATTGGGCCCGTTCTTGGAGCCCTACAATCTCTGGAGAGATGCCCCACTTGGTTACAATTAAAGCATGCTCTGCATTGGGCATTGGCGGGGTGATGTTGGTTGCATCTCCCACAGAAAGGATGGGGTCCAGGATAAGCTTTCCTGGCCGGTTCCACCGCCGCCATCACCCTACCCCTATTAGCATTTCTGGGGTCAAACCTTCCCATTTTCTTTACCCCACTCGACTCTCCCACTTCTTTCCTCTTGTTTGTTGAGGATTTGCTTAAAACACCGCTTCTCAACAAATCTTCAGTCACACTTCCGGCTCGGTTAACCGCATCGGCCAAAGAGGTAGGCATGTTGGAATTTACATAAGATCGGACTTGAGGATTCAAGCCCAATACAAACTTTTGGATGGCCTGAGTCTCGGAGCCCACCAAGTGAGGAATGAGGGTAGACAATTCTTGAAATCGTCTAACATAGCTCTTGTAATCGGCTCCCTCCATATTGAGATTAGCAAATTCAATGGTCAAGTTTTGTAGTTCATAGGGAGGACAAAACTTTGCCTTCACTTTGTCCTTGAAATCGGCCCATTCCAAGTTATAAGTCCGCCCCAAAGTTATCTCTTGGTTCCACCAACTCAAGGCGTCATGCTTAAACATGTCGGATGCATAAGAAATCCGGTCGTCGTATGTGCAATGACTTCTTTCAATCACTGCCTCAATCTCTTCAAACCACCTTATACACTCGGTGGGACCACCTATTCCATTAAACTCCGGTGCCCCACAGCTTTTAAAGTCTTTAAATATGCACCCTGTCGATATCCCCCATACTGATTATACATGGGCATTCGGTTATCAACTCCCACTGGTTCCTCTTCTTCGTTTTCCACGGCCTGAGGTTGAGCATTTTCATTATTTACATTTTCTGGGGCTTCATTGTTTTGAGGCCCATTATTTTGCCCAAGATTTGCCGTGACTTGAGCAATAATAGTTGGCATGATATTGGCGATCGTTTGAGCGATCACCTCAGCCATGTTTGGCTCAGGAACTTCGCCACGACCTCTTCCTTGGCCCCTACCACGACCTCTACCACGGCCCCTACCTCCTTGTACCTCCGGTTGAGCTTCCGGTTGAGGTTCTTCCTCTTCAGCCCTAAAGTTCGTTCCGGTTCTCCTGGGTCTCACCATTTCTATAAAACAAGTGGCACGTTGACCCGAGAGTTAGTCTCAAATGCTCACATGTTAGTCACACAAGTAGTCAATGCTCTCATACCGATACCACATACTCATTTCATATCATTAGGCTAAGGCAAGAGTGCTAGAATCCTATGAGATTGTTACTTAGCATATCATCATGTCAATTTCATTACAATTGTCTATCATTAACTCAAGTAATCATGCTCAAAACATCATGCAATCAATTAACTAACACGAATGATTCAAAGTATAATCCGAATTCGATATGCTCTTTAGTTATTGACCGGGTATGTATACAGGGTGTACCAATGGCTAACCCTCCACCTAATCAACTTCCATTAAGCATATCGGTTCCTTATTATACTTTAAGCCACACGTGCGCAATCCACGATGTCATGAACTTGCTATAATGTTGGGTAACCATAAAAGAGTTGATCGGGTTCTTTTAGGGTTGCCACAATATTATACTAAGTTAATGGCATCACTTCATTTTGCCCTAAATCATCAAATTAGTTCCAACAAATAGCAACAACAACCATATTAACCACAATTTACATTCATCACATTGAATTCAAACTATCACACAAGTGGTCTTAACTACGAACTCACACGGGGATTCACATAATTCATATTGCACACGAATTTCCTAACCATGCATGCTATATGAAGAGTTTTAACTTAAGTCGTAGTCTAGGTCAAACCGCCTAATTCTCTACGACCTGCATGGGCCACCATTCTGTAACACCCCAAGCCGAGGCTCGAAATATCACGGAAATCATATAGCACAAGGTGGAATTACAATAGAACAAGAACTAAATGCAATTAAAGATTCAGTGAATCCAATACAAAACGAAACAAGTACCAAAATACATAAGGAGCAAATAGCCATCAACGTTTACAAAAGAACGTCTCAAAGATGGCAAATCGATCCTAAGTATAATGCAAAAGTAAAGGTCGATGAATCCTTGATTCATGAAGTCCAAAGCCCGGGTTAAACAGCAAGCAAACAACTAAACTCCACGTCCGGGGAGAACCTGATTACCTGAAAAGTGTACTAAGCATAGTCAACACAAGGTTGGTGAGTTCGTAGTAATGGTCCATAAAGAACCAGCGTCAATAATCACAATATACGAGTAGAGGCTAGACATGACTTACAACGAGCCTCTAAGTAACACAATAACGTCCAACAACAAGATTATACAAGACAAATAAGTGTATACTATGAATGCACGAATGATATGCGTATCAATGCAAGTACCGAATGCATAATAAGCCAACATGCCTATCTTATGCGTGAACTCAGGTCACCTATGCAACGATACCCGCCTGTCATCACAATGAACAAGGCTGTATCTCAAAAACATCGAGATATATATGTCTATATACTCGGGATCAAGAACTCTTCATCCATCAGATTGTGTATACATCTATACACTTGGATATAGGCACTCCTCAACCGAGGGATTATGTACAATGTATGCATGCTTACCATCAATCGTATATGCATCAATCACAATCGTCTGTCATGAACTAACAATCAATATTCGTCAATCATAAACCAATAATCACAATACGATGAACATGAACCAACAATCGATAATCGACAAACATGAGCCAACAATCAATATTAACACCAATTCTATACGTGCATACACTTAAGAGGATTCTACTTTCTTCAAGTCCCAGATGCTAATATATAGGGTCACCCGCAGCCTTCCCACCACATCTAAAACCCAATGAAAGCATAACCGACTTCCATGTATGTACGTCTATCCTAATATTAATGAAATACTTAACAAACGTAAACCAAGTCAATCAAACGTGATAACCATCTCATCAATCCAACATCTAGACCAAATCAATCAAACAATCAACAACGTAAGTAAACACGCAAGTTTACACTTTTCAGCCCGAATCTCAAGCGAGTAGGGATATACGAAACTCACCTCGATTGGTTATGAAAAGTTAAGTTGATATAAAGTCGAGTTATTGTCGTACAATGTTCACTTCACATCCCACACCTAAATATCGATCATATACATTCACATTAACATACATAAACACATATACGTAATTATCAAATATTCGGCAAAACCCTAATTAGGTTCTCAAAATGCTTCTCAATGTTAAATGACTTTTAAGACTCTTATTCAATGTTACATAAGATAAGAAGTGAATTAGATCAATGCTCGACGCGTAAAAAGGTTCAGAAAGTCAATTTAGGTCAAACAATAAATTCTGGAAAGTACAACTGGCGTAATCTACGCCCCATAGGGCCGTAGGTTACGCCCCTTATAAAGTTTTAGTGTAAAGAGGGCGTAAGGTACGGTGCTCTCAAAAGTGCAATTCTTTGGCGTCTTGAGTGGCGTAAACAGTGGGTTTTTGGCGTAAGATGGAGCATTCGGCGTAAGCTACGCCCCAAAGGGCCATAACTTACGCCCAGCCAGAATAGAACTAGCGTAACCTACGCCTCATAGGGCCGTAAGTTACGCCCCATACTGGGCAGCAAAACGACCAGGAACCATTTGTGCAGAAAACCAAGAACCAAAACCTATTTCTCTTGAACCAAAACCCTAAATCGACATCTAAGGTTACAAGACTCGTTTTGAAGCTACATTTGACATTCTAATGCATAAATACACTTACCCAAACCCGTATTTCCATCCATAACATCACCAAATTCCCCAAATCGATCAAAACCTAGCCAAACCCTAATTCGACCCAAAACTCATTTTAAGGCGATTTAGAACTTGTAAATGTACGAGGTGACTAGAAACGAGTAAACTAACATAAATAGAAGTAAAAGGGATGAATTAGACTTACCAAAACTTCCTTCTTGAGCTAGAACCCAATTTAGGTCAAAATGGGTTAAAATGCAAGAACTTCAACCTTTGATTCTTCAATATGACGATAATGTGGTATAGATGGCGATGATTCTAGTATTATATCAGTTTCAAAACACCAATCGATGCTAGAGAGGTGAAGGAATGAAATGAAATGGTTTCCTTGCCTTTTTACTTGAGAGAAAGAGAGAAAAGATAGATAGATAAGAAATGAAAGGGGGAGAAAGAGATATGGGGAGAAATGGGTCAATGGTGGCTGGTGGGTTGTGGACTACCCACGGGCCGACCCATTTCTCTTCTCAAGCCAAATTACAATCGTTACACATTTAAACACCAATCAAAACATATTATCGACCCGAATATAACACATTGCCATTTAATTCATAAAACGACTCAAATACTTCATTAACTTATATTGTTAGGCATATTACACATAAAGTCAATGGGTCAAAATTTACGGATGTTACAAGTTGTCTAGTTTTTGAATGTGTACAGGGATTTAAACAATGTTTGTGTTGGTAATAAAACTTCTCAATTATATTATATACTATACTATTCACAACCAATTCCAATAGTATAGTGGCGAGTTACTATTCGTCCATGTTATAACCCAAACTATTATTCGGATTTTGCCAAATTGCATCCCGTTCGGGTTTTTTAATACTAGTTACTCCTTGGTTTTTTCCATATATTTTTCCTTTCGGATTTCCAAATAATTATATTGAAAACGTTTATTATTTTTTGTAACAATATTCAGATTTTACCACATTGGATCCCTTTCATGCTTAAAATTACGAGCTACTTCTTGGTTTTTTACATATTTTTTTTTCATTTGGGTTTTCAAATAGCATATCAAAACTATTTTTTTTTTGGTATTGCCTTTGAATAAATATCTATTTCATATGTCAAAGATTTTAACAAACATATATAGCGACACATCATCAATAACAAAACATAATCGTTTCCAGGTTTCCAAACAATATATTAAAAACTTTTATTAAATTTTTTGTCGTATTGTTTTTGAGTAAGTATATATTTTATATGTCAAAGTTTTTAGCAAACATAAATCATCAATAACAAAAAGCAATCGAACAAAATGAAACCGCGCAACGCGCAGACGAAATCTATTGTGATTTTGTCTTTAAATAAATATATGTGTATATCATAAACTTTTAAACAAACCTATTCATGGAAAAATGTTTGTTAATTCAACTCAAGTATACTAAATAACACAATCGTTTCAACACGATAATTGATGCCCTGCACGCAGGGCTGGAAATTTCCTAGTATTCATTAATACAACTTGTAATTTTTTTTTATCCGGATCATATATGTGTCGGTCTTAATTTTGATAATAAAATTGAAAATGATGATGAATGTAATTTTGTCTTTGCTGAATATGTGGTTTTCGATTGAAGAAAAAAAAAATCTGATAAAAAGGTGTTTTTGTTGAGGACGATGAAAAAAGATGAAAGTGATATGACTGATGATCCTTTAGTTGTGCAAAAAGACTGGAATACCCTCACGTGAGAGGCACGTGGGGGTTAACGAAGACGGGTTGACAGTCAAATAGTCAAAGGACGAAACGTGAAGCTTTTCTTCCTATAAAGGACGATCCATGACGTTTTTGAAGCACAGGGACGAAACATGACTATTTGAGTAAACCACAGGGACGATTTATTTCATTTACTCTATATAATATATATTTATAGGAGAGAGATCAAATAAGAAAGTTGCTTAAGGAGAGAGGGTTAATTTTAATTTTTTTTAGTGAAAAAACTCATTTCAAAAAAAAATAAAAAAAAATAAAGTAATTCCCTACACATGTGTAGGTTTTAATACCTTACACATGTCTAAACATGTATAAGCTGTATTTTTTTTAAAGTTTTTTTTTTGGAATGAGTTTATGTTAAAAAAACTATAAAAAATTAAAAATAAAAACAAACAAGCTAAAAATAAATTTAAAATCAAACCTCTCTCCCTCCTTCTTCTAGGATTCCTAACATCTATCTATACTATAACTAAAAGAGGGAATTGGGGTACACTTGGCACCCTAATCCCTTTTAGGCCTAATTCTCCCTTCTAATTAATCTAGCTCTTTTTTTATTTTTTTTTTGCTTATTAAATAAATAATTATATTTAAAATCTAAAAATTCTTTTAAATTTTAAAGATATATACTATCCTTAAAACTCTCACAAAAAGTTATTATATATACAACCTAAATAAATTTTTATTAATCATTTTCCATCATTTATCTTCTTTCTATCTTTAAAAAAAAAATCATGGTCATAACTTCTCAAAAAGAAACATACGTTTTTTTTATTACTTTAATTTAATTTTTGGTATTTTGTTCATGTTTGTTCATTATTTGATATTGAATTGTTATGTTATTGTTATTTTTCAACTCTTTTAATTTATTTGTTGTCAATTGTAGGTTAATCATGCATTATTCTTCTACAAAAGGTTTATTCTTTTAAACTTATTTTGCTCGCTATTTACATCTTTCTTATTTAAATTTTGAATATGACATTTATTTTGTTATTTTTTGTTAGATGAAAAGAAGAAAATTGGTTCATGTTAAAGATTTGAACCCAACACATGTTAATCATAATCTAAAACATGTTATCATGTTGATTTTGATATATATATTTTGAGACTACTCGTCTATCGGACGGGTCTGAAGATTAGTATTTATATATATATTAACTAAAACAATAGTTACCAGCCTCCCAAACCTAATCTCGAACCTCCATAGTGCTTTATTTACTCCGAAACCTCCCTCATTAATTTGAATTGATATATTAATTAATAAATTAAAAGAGTAAAGTGAATTAAAAAAAACTCCTGTATGTATCTCGGGGGATGGAATTTTCTTTGGCAAATACTCGATCTTTCACATATACATATTCTTTCCCATAAACTGTTATCAATTATTACATTAATATTATAACCCTTATATTGTAAGAATTTAGATCTTTTTAATTGAGAAAGTGATATCTCATACCCAAAAATCAAACCAATGTCGATCCTATATATAAACCGATTGAGTTTTGAGTTATTTTTTTTCCTCCCATACTCTTCATCATCAGCTCAACATATTACGAATTTGTAAGTTTTTATATGCTTAATTATATGTATTTACTATTTTAACATTATTCATAATTTAATTACATTCAGATTTGTTAGTCTTTATATTCCTGGGTTTTTTAATTTATGTATTCACGATTTTAACATGATTAATAATTTAATTAAATTCACATTCGTTAGTCTTTATGCACGTATTCGTTAGTCTTTATATTCAGATGTGTGGTCTTTTAGATTGATATGCTCCGTTGTTATGTTCAATATCTCCTGATGTTATATCTGGCCTTTTGAGGTGAAAACAACAATCTTGCACAAAAGATACAATATTATGTTAGTTAGCATTAAGTTCATTAGTTTAAGTGTGTCTTAGCTTTAATGATAGTCTTATTCATGTACTGTAACATATCAGCATGTTATATATCATTATAATACGTTAGTATCTTAAAATTAGCCATATTGTATGTTAAAGACACGAATCAATGACACCGAAAACAAAAAATATTAGCCAAAACACGCTAAAACTTATATCGAAGAAATCTAACTCAAACTCCAATATTCGGTGTGTACATAATCCTTAACCCTAACTCGGTTCAGTGTACACAATCCCTAACCTATAGCACGGTATATATAGACTAACCAAGACATATTAGACTATAACTAGGATTCTACTAATTATCTAGACACATAACTAGAGATAAACACAAATAAGGAAACTATTAACTAATCCTTTGAGTAGAACTTGGACTACACTCCAGTCCTTATTCTTGTTGAACTCGATCCACGCTTCAAGCCATAACCGAGCTCAGATAATTCGCCAACAATCACCCCCTGAATTTCTGAGTCGTAGAAGGTAACTCTTGCACACCATGTAATGATCCCATCTCATCGAACCTTGCACACGCCAAGGTCTTCATCATTGAATCCACCTTTTCTTGAACCCGATTCATCATGAACAAAGTTCCTTCCTCACAATCTGTATCTCCTTCTTGAGTCACATTGAGATTGGCCTCATGATTTCGGAGTCGATCTGGTCATTTAGAGACGAAGTGTCCGTACTTGTCACAATGATAACACTTGATACTTGAGAGGTCACGTTGTCCACGAACACGACCAGGATCACGAATGTTCGAACCACAACCTTTACCTTTGTTTGAGTCCCGATTCTTGTTGGAATTTTGAGCTTTAGAAAAGAACAACTTTCCTTGAGTCTCGTTTTCATTGTCATCTTCTTTTATTCTTTCTTCATAAGCTTTCAATCTTCCAACCACATCTTCATACCCAACCTTTTTAAGATCTAGAACTTGCTCGAGTGACGCCACAATTTGTAGAAAACGTTTGGGAAGACTACTGAGAAATTTCTTCACCAACCTACGTTCGGGTATTACTTCACCAAGTGAGGCGGATTTAGAAGATATACCAGACAACTTCGATGCAAATTCATCTATCATGTTGTTGTCTTGCATCTTCAATTTTTCAAATTCAGTAGATAAAGTTTGAAGCCTTGCTTCCTTCACGCGTTCAACCCCGAGGTTTCGTGTTTTAATCGCTTCCCACATCTCCTTACCGGTTTTGAGTTGCCCAATTTGAAGAATCAAATCTTTCGGTATCGATTGAAATAAGAGAGCTTTCACCATGTTGTTCTTTTTGGCATCGGCTAAGCCCGGAGATACTACTTCCCATATTCCATGAATCCCAATAATCACTTCCATTCGCATACTCCAAACTGCATAATTAGTTGACGTTAACATTGGACATTGAAACGACAACATGTTCGGTTCCTTCACGGGTGGCGGTGCGTTATTATCTCCCATTGTAGACTTCTTCCAAGAACGTGAATAAGTCTAATGTATATGGAAAGTTTTCAAACCCAAGATCACGGCTAGAAAACTTGCTTTTGTGAAGGGAAATCTAAATCGACAGCACGAGCAAGCTATGCGATTTGAAGACTACAGTTGTTGCACAAATTAAATTACTTCTAAGAACCACAAAGAATTAATATGGCACCGTCCAATTTGGAAGCAAAGAATTAATGAACCGTAAACAATGAATTAATTCACACCGACCAATTGAATACAAAACAAAGTAATTCGACCGACGACAAGAACTACTTCGACCGACGAATAAGAAAGAAATTTTATTCGACCGATTGAAAGACTACACTCTAACAACGGGACACGAATTAACAAAGATCTGATACCAATTAAAGACACGAATCAATGACACCGAAAACAAAAGATATTAGTCAAAGCACGCTAAAACTTATATCGAATAAATCTAACTCAAAACTCCAATATTCGGTGTGTACATAATCCTTAACCCTAACTCGCTTTGGTGTATACAATCCCTAACCTATAGCACGGTACGTATAAACTAACCATGACATATTAGACTATAACTAGGATTCTACTAATTATCTAGACACATAATTAGAGATAAACACAAATAAGGAAACTATTAACCAATCCTATTTGAGTAGAACTTGGACTACACTCTAATCCTTATTCTTGTTGAACTCGATCCACGCTTCAAGCCATAACTGTAACACCCCAACATGGCGGAATCATGGGATGTCACAAGAAAAGCATTAGCACGACATGGAAATTAAGTAGAGACGATGCTACATGCAAATAAGGATTTGGCAATCCATGAATTAGGTTCAAATACGAGTACAAAACACATCAAAGGATCATATAATGCATAAGGGGTACATAACCATCAAAATTTACAAACAAAATGATGGCCAAATAAGCCTAAGCATAACCCGTCAAGGGAATCAATGAATCATGGATTCAATAGTCAAGCCTGAATCCTAGCAAAATCATGCAATCATCCATTACGTCCTTGATTAACTTGATTACCTGAAAAGTGTACTAAAACGGGTCAACATAAAGTTGGTGAGTTCGTAGGTTTAAACGTTAAAATCATAATGTCGGGATAACAACCGTTAAAGGTATCCAAGGATGAAGACACTTACATCATCATCCATACGTTCACAATTCATCATATCTACGTTACGTTACAATCAAACGTTCATACACAATATACATGTTAACAATATCGTTATCAACAACGTTATGCCACAAATGTGGACTTAATCGTTATGCCACTAATGTGGACTTATCGTTATGCCATCAACATGGACTTTATCGTTATGCCACTAACGTGGACTTATCGTTATGCCATCAACATGGACTTTATCGTTATGCCATCAACATGGACTTTATCGTTATGCCATCAACATGGACTTTATCGTTATGCCATCAACATGGACTTTATCGTTATGCCATCAACATGGACTTTATCGTTATGCCATCAACATGGACTTTATCGTTATGCCATCAACATGGACTTTATCGTTATGCCATCAACATGGACTTTATCGTTATGCCACTAATCGTGGACTTATCGTTATGCCATCAACATGGACTTTATCGTTATGCCACTAACGTGGACTTATCGTTATGCCATCAACATGGACTTTATCGTTATGCCATCAACATGGACTTTATCGTTATGCCACAAATGTGGACTTATGGTTATGCCATCAACATGGACTTTATCGTTATGCCATCAACATGGACTTTATCGTTATGCCATCAACATGGACTTTATCGTTATGCCATCAACATGGACTTTATCGTTATGCCATCAACATGGACTTTATCGTTATGCCATCAACATGGACTTTATCGTTATGCCATCAACATGGACTTTATCGTTATGCCATCAACATGGACTTTATCGTTATGCCATCAACATGGACTTTATCATTATGCCACTAATCGTGGACTTATCGTTATGCCACTAATGTGGACTTATCGTTATGCCATCAACATGGACTTTATCGTTATGCCACTAATTGTGGACTTATCGTTATGCCATCAACATGGACTTTATCGTTATGCCACTACTCGTGGACTTATCGTTAATTCAATCATATATTACAAGCAAGCGTTTATGAGTACGTTAATGGTAAACAAAGCTTTCACGTTCAACAAATTATCATTTAATAATAAATCATTTCAAATAAATCGTTAAAACGTTTGAGTAAAACAAGTACACTTTTCACCCCAAATGTATAAGAAAACGGGGCTACGAAACTCACCTTGGCCTTAGATGTTCTTAGAAGATGATTAAACGGATAAGCGGGGAATACAACGATCACAAAGCTATTACATCAACATCAATTCATCACGTTATAGTCTACATTACGTTACAAGTCATCCTAAACTCAACCGAGACACCCCACGGTCGAATAGACGAACACGCGATTGGAAAAGTGAGGTAACAGGAAAAATGGTGATAGATTCACACCAAAAGGATGTCACTATGAGAAACTAGAATCTCATACGGTTCCAACGATAGGTCACACGCCTAAATCGGACTTACGGATCAAAAGTTATTGACGTTTGAAAACTGACGCGAAATCCGGTTAAAATCGCGACGCGAAGACAAAAACTTGCGACACGAGTAGTGCAGTGGTTCGCGGTGCGAGATCCTGAACTCGCGGCGCGAAGAAAAACCCTGGACACGAAAAGAAATTGGAACACGAAGCTCGCGGCGCGAGGGAGGGGGTTCGCGGCGCGAATGGCTGCAGGTCTGCAGATTTTTCCAGCCAAAGACGATCCAAACCCAACCCAAACCCCATTTTTGACATCCAAAACGACTTGGGATGTTCTAAAACTCATTTTGAAGCTTAAACAAATATATTTCGACATAAATAAACATAACCCATTGCATAGTTTCGATTCATAACAACATAACAAGCTTTAATCCGATTTTGACCCAAAACAAAACCTAATGAAACCCTAATTGACTCAAACCCGTTTTTGACCCGAAATTAACCAAGAACTCACAAGATTCGAGTAAGAAACTGTTGGAATATATAACTAAATATCATTATTCACGAGTACGCAACGGAAGCAAATCAAACCATGTAATCAAATAATTAACCTTGAAATAGGATTAAGGAATACCTCTTAATGTAGATGATAAAGTAAAGAAACTTTAAAAGGATTTGAAGTAAATCCCTCTACGATTGCACACACGATCCACCGATATAAGTGTGCTAGCACTTGATCACGAACCGAGCAACCTTTGGCTTGATCTCCTTCTTCAAAACCGAAAACCAAAAACAAAGGGTTTTCCCTTGGTTTGGCCGTCCAAAAGAATGAGAGGAGAGAAGGAGATGAAAGGTTTTAGGAGTTATAACTTTGTAGTTTTTGTTGTAGAAAACCATAAGGCTACCTTTAGTATTTATAGGTAGGTTTAAACTTGGCCATCAAGTTTAGGGTTTCACTAGGAAACCTAGTAGGGAGGCCGACCCCCTATATGCTTTTCTAGAACCTTCCCTAATCGTTTTAATTACAATTATCTCCTTACTTTAACGACCGTTAGCTAGTAACCGTTAAATATTAACGACCGTTCATTAACTTATTCGTGATCCATATTAATTAATAAATCAATTAATATTAACTATATTTGAATCGAGACGTGTGACCCCGTAGGCTCAAATCATACTAACAGCTCCCACTTGAGCTCGTAACAAATGAAGGTAATAACATTGGTTAGCGTCTAGCAACACGCCAATGCTCCCAGAAATATTTAAGTATAGTTTCTTAAAGTATATTTAAATGGTTGAGGCATTTATTATCCCTTTGTTCAGATACCGTGTTAAACATTAATATGGATCAATGTCATTTCATGATTTAACGATTTTGTTTCTCGTTTCATCACTACTTAAGATTACCAAACATAATCCAGACACATTTGGATTCATATGGACATGGCCATGTAAACATCTTAAATAGTCCCAATGAGGGGCCCAATGGTATCATTTTGCAACTATTAGTTGGAGGAACAAATCCTGTATTGACTACACGTGTCAGTCATCATACTTCACTACACTTTCTGAAAATAGCCCTTTATGTACTCCCTTATTCAGGAGAGTTAGAACTATATCTAGTAAGTGCAATCCATACATGCTGACCTGCTTGTATCTCAAGTCAAAGGATCAATAAAGTAACCATTTACGAATTTCACTTAATGACGCCGATCCATAAAGTGATAAATTCGTTAGTGGGTAGTCCGATATGCATCATATGGATACCATGTGAGTTTGGTGGGACCAGCCATTATATATTCAAAGAATATAACCAATCGCTCAGATTTGTCTTAGTTTAATTATATTCCCATATAATTAATCGACAATGGACAATTTAGAATATTTGATAAAATATTCAAGGATTAAACATGCAAATATAGGATACAATTAATATTAAATGAAATCAAACATATCAAGTACTTTATTTCATTATGAAAAATATAAATTGTTTAACATCCCTTATCCAAATACCGAAACAACAGATTTACATGAAATAACTAGCTAATTTAAGTCCTATGCCCTCGGCATGCTTTTCAAGCTTGGGCCTAGCCAAAGCTTTTGTGAAAGGATCAGCTAAGTTAAAATCTGTGTGAACTTTGAGTAATTTTATCTCTCCTAGTTCGATCTGCTCACGAACATAGTGATATCTTCTAGCATAATGTCTGGCACCTTTCTGAGCTCCGGGCTCGTTGGCAATGATTAATGCACCAGTGTTATCACAGTACATATCAGTGGCTAAGTCACTCGAGGGAATCACGTCAAGCCCGCTAATGAACTTCCTTATCCAGACTGCTTCCATTGCGGCTTCTGAGGCGGCAATGTACTCAGACTCTGTTGCAGACATGGCAACTGTGGTTTGCTTCTTGCTTTTCCAATCCACAGCACCTCCGTTAAGAACGAAGACGAATCCTGACTGAGACTTCGTGTCATCTCTATCAGTTTGAAATCCAGCATCACAGTATCCGGTCACTTTGAGCTCTAAGTCTGGATTTCCTCCATACACCAAAAACATATCTTTAGTAGCCCGTAGGTACTTCAGAATGCTCTTAACAGCAGTCCAGTGACTTTCACCTGGATTCTGTTGATATCGGCTAACGATGTTTTGCGCGAACGCCACATCGGGTCTAGTGCATCTAACCGCATACATAATAGATCCCACAGCCGAAGCATAAGGGATTCTTCGCATACGCTCCACCTCATTAGGTGTAGTAGCACCCTGTTTGATAGATAAAATAAGTCCTTCTTGCATAGGTGTAAACCCACGCTTAGAATTCTCCATCTTGAATCGTTTCAAGATCTTATCAATATAAGCACTTTGACTTAGTCCAATTAATCGCTTTGATCTATCTCGGTAGATCTTGATTCCAAGAATGAATGCCGCTTCTCCTAAATCTTTCATGGCAAAACACTTTCCAAGATGGGATTTAACATCTTGCAACATTGGAATGTGTTTTCCTATGATCAATATGTCATCAACATATAAGACAAGGAAAGTAACATTACTCCCACTAGCTTTGCGATATACACATGGCTCATCGGGATTTTGAACGAAACCAAACTTTTTGATTTCTTCATCAAACCGCTTATTCCAACTTCTTGATGCTTGCTTTAGTCCATAAATAGACCTTTGAAGCTTGCATACTTTGTTGGGATGTTTTGGATCAATAAAACCTTCAGGTTGATCCATATAGACTTCTTCATCCAAGTAACCATTTAAGAAGGCAGTCTTAACATCCATTTGCCATATCTCAAAGTCATAGTACGCAGCTATGGCTAAGAGAATCCTAATAGCTCTAATGTCCGCAACTGGAGAAAAGGTCTCATCATAGTCAACACCGAAACGTTGAGTATAACCTTTCGCCACGAGACGAGCTTTATAGGTGTGTACATTTCCATCCATGTCCGTCTTCTTCTTGAAGATCCACTTACACCCAACAGTTTGAGCATTTTGTGGAAGATCAACCAAGCTCCAGACTTGATTGTCTTTCATGGATTTTATTTCCACCTTCGTAGCTTCAAGCCATTTGTCAGATTCCGGATCTGATAATGCAGCTTTGAAATTTGGAGGCTCATCGAGATCTCCTAAAACGTTTTCTTCTACCATCAGACATAATCTGTCAGTAGGACGTCTTGTCCTTACGGACCTACGAAGTGGAATCGCTTCATCATCATCGACTTGAGGTTCATCACTTTGAACATTCCCCCCCCCCCAAGTTGATGATTGCTGGGAGCTTCAGAAGGTGACACATCTTCTTCTTGAGTCTCATCAAGTTCTACAACCCTCCCACTGTTCGGTTGAGCTAAGTTCTTTTCAAAGAATTCAGCATATCGAGCAACGCGAACAGTGTTTTTGACAGGATCATAGAAGTCGTAACCCATCGTTTCCTTAGGGTATCCAACAAAGATGCACTTAGTAGTTCTGGGTCCAAGTTTGTCAGGCGTATCGCGCTTCACAAGTGCCTCACATCCCCAGACTCTTAAGTAAGACAGATTAGGGATATCTCCATGCCATAATTCATATGGTGTCTTGTCAACCTTCTTTGTTGGAACCATATTGAGAATGCGTACAGCAGTCTCTAGAGCATAATCCCAAAACGAAATTGGGAGAGTTGTAAGGTTCATCATAGATCTCACCATGTCTAGCAAGGTTCGATTTCTCCTTTCAGACACTCCATTATGTTGAGGAGTGTATGGAGGAGTAAGCTGTTGGACAATTCCACACGCTTTCAGATAATCCTTAAACTCTTGGCTTAAGTATTCACCACCTCGATCTGAACGAAGAATCTTGATGGTTTTGCCGAGTTGATTTTCTACTTCATTTTTAAACTCTTTGAATGTTTCAAACACTTCATGTTTATGTTTAAGCAAGTAAACATAACCATAACGACTGAAATCATCCGTAAACGTTATGAAGTAGCTAGCTCCTTTTCTTGACACATGTCTAAATGGGCCGCAAACATCGGTATGAATGAGTCCAAGAAGATCTTTAGCCCTCTCCGGTTTATGCAGAAAAGGTTTTCTAGTCATTTTGCCGGAAACACATGACTCGCATTTATCAAACGATTCATCATTTAATTGTAAGATCCCCTCACGTTGGAGTCTTTCAATGCGATTTTTGCCAATGTGTGCAAGACGACAGTGCCAAAGATAGGTAGAGTCCAAGTTAGTCTTGGCTCTTTTGCTAACATTATACATTGAATTATCATTTAGTGAATCACAACCACGCATATCAATTTCATAAATACCATTATTATCAATAGCATCAAAATAATGAACATTATTTTTAGAAACTGAAATACCATTATCATTAAAAACATTAATGAATCCGTTGTGTTTTAACACTGAAACTGAAACTACACCTCTAGTAATAGATGGCGCATAATGACAATTGTCTAAAACAATAATTAAACCGGAAGGAAGAACTAAATGATATTCTCCAATAGCTTCAACAGGTGCTGGTAGACCATTGCCCACGAACAGCTGCAAAGCTCCGGGCTTCAGCTTCCTCCTTTTCCTAAGTGCCTGTAATTCATTACAGATATGAGTTCCACAGCCAGTGTCATAAACCCATGATTTACGCTTAGTAAAGGAAAATAATTCAATAGTGAAGATACCTGAAGCACTAGCACTGCTAGCTTGCTTCTTCTTCACATTCAACTCGGCAAGATACTTGGGACAGTTCCTCTTCCAGTGCCCGACTTCATTACAATGATGACAGGTCTGGTCTTTTGCCGGATGCTCTTTTTTAGCCGGAGGGGTTTTCTTTGGTTTGGGGAATTAGCAGCTTGCTTACCCTTGCCCTTACCATCAAACTTGCCTTTAGCTTGGTGCGATTTCTTAGCTTTCTGGATCCGACCCCCCTTTATCATAAGAACATTTGGGTCATTGGCCTTCTTTGGAATCGTCTTCTCATATTCAATGAGCATAGCATGAAGTTCAGTGACGCTCTTTTCATAGAGTGCATGGTATAGTTTTGCACAAAGCCCTCAAATTCCTTAGTAAGGGATTTGAGAATCATGCCAACTTTTACCTCTTTATGATAAGCGTACTCCATCGAATCCAATTTGTCAAAAATGCTCTTCATCTTGAGCACATGACTGCTAACCGATTTTCCAGATTCAAGTTTCATGTCATGGAGTTCCACGACTAAGTCGAATAGTTCCACTCCAGCTTGTTTTTCATACAAGGATCTAAGTTCTCTGATCATATCATATGGAGTGTAATTCTCGAATTGTTTCTGAAGCTCGGGAGACATGCTCGCAAGCATCAAACAACAAACTTCATTGAATCTAGTGTATTGAACTCTATATTCAGTTCTTTCAGCTGCTGTTGATTCAGCACCTGGTTCGGTTGGCCATTGCCTTTCAATGACATCCATGCGTTCTTCAACTCTTAGAACAATTCTCAGTTGACGATACCAGTCATTGAAATTTGATCCATTAAGCTTTTCTCTTTCAAACATTTGCCGAAAAGCATTGGTGTTTGTAGGAGGATTCATTGCCATCTACAAAACAGATTAAGTTCAAAAATCAGTATTTTCGATAATAAATCCTTAAGAAATCAATTACCCAATGTTTATAAAATAAACAATTAATTTCATTAAGGCTAGGATCCAATTGACATACACTCATTTCATCAGTTGATCTGCTAGAAATGATTGTACTCAAAGGTAAGTGACGAGCAGTAATTGCATTACATGTGCAATTCCTAGTAAGAATGGGACCTACAAATTACATTTGATTCATCAAGTGATTTGTAGTCATGTTTTGTCCCATCTTTTGCCACGGGTTAAGGTCTCACCGCTTAACTCGCTTTAAGTCGTCCAACCAAGAACGCGCAAATTTGTCCACCACTGTGTACCAGTGAGTGGGATTTGCCATGCAACTGCCATTTCACCACTGTGTACCAGTGAGTAAAACAACAGCCACAAGTGTCCTTTACAAGTTGGATGGCAATGACTTAAGTTTATTGGGTCAATCAATTTGATGTGTGATCAAAAAGTTATGTTTGAAGATTCATGCATATCTTCTAAACATAATATGTTTATAAAACTCATTTTTATTGCCTTTAAATACAAAAGAGCTCGGTAGCTCCATTTGAACGCACAAAGAAGCGCAAGGGCATTAAGGCTAGGATCCAATTGACATACACTCATTTCATCAGTTGATCTGCTAGAAATGATTGTACTCAAAGGTAAGTGACGAGCAGTAATTGCATTACATGTGCAATTCCTAGTAAGAATGGGACCTACAAATTACATTTGATTCATCAAGTGATTTGTAGTCATGTTTTGTCCCATCTTTTGCCACGGGTTAAGGTCTCACCGCTTAACTCGCTTTAAGTCGTCCAACCAAGAACGCGCAAATTTGTCCACCACTGTGTACCAGTGAGTGGGATTTGCCATGCAACTGCCATTTCACCACTGTGTACCAGTGAGTGAAACAACAGCCAAATTTCACCACTGTGTACCAGTGAGTGGGATTTGCCATGCAACTGCCATTTCACCACTGTGTACCAGTGAGTGGGATTTGCCATGCAACTGCCATTTCACCACTGTGTACCAGTGAGTAAAACAACAGCCACAAGTGTCCTTTACAAGTTGGATGGCAATGACTTAAGTTTATTGGGTCAATCAATTTGATGTGTGATCAAAAAGTTATGTTTGAAGATTCATGCATATCTTCTAAACATAATATGTTTATAAAACTCATTTTTATTGCCTTTAAATACAAAAGAGCTCGGTAGCTCCATTTGAACGCACAAAGAAGCGCAAGGGCAAAGGTTTGCGATGGACGCAATTAAAAACCCGCCCTTTTAGGAGGCTAACGCACTCCGACTTATACCTCTCTTAGAGTTTGTTCAAATGGGTGAGCCGGTGTATCTTTTGATTTTAGGGCACCAATTTTATAAACAAAATCATTATTTCAATGTAATTTAGTCAAGTTTAATTTTCGAAAAACAATTTTGCACACAATTTTCTTAAAGGGCAAAACTAAACATACTAAATATAAACACGTAACAATTAGGTATCCATCCTCGGTTAGGCCACTATGGTTTAAGATTGGCTCCCCTTTCTCAAGGAAAAGGACCACATACATCAAGTAAACTTGATTGCGTAAGCCAAAATTTAATAACAAATTTATCACATAAACACATAAGGTGCTGATTTGAAAACTCCAGCAGCTTCACGACCCATTTAGACCTAGAGGATGGCCGAACTGGACTTAGCACAGAACTACAAAGTTGTAGCCCTATGAGTCAAGTATCTACTGTTCAAAGGACGACTTCTAACTCCTTACGGATTAAAAGATATGATCGTTTTAGTGGACTGGTGTCAAGCAGCAACATTAATATATAATTATCACATTGTCAAACAATTAATTATTTTAATTATCCACCTAAAAGACCTAGTGATCAAGTAATTTTATCATTATAACTAAGTAATAATCATGAATCAATTGCATGTAAAAACTCATGATTATTACTTCTTTTTAACAATTAAAATAGAGGTAATCCATAAACGCATGCAATTAACACATTAATCATGCAATAAATCAAAACTTGCAATTTGGGTTTCCAAATTTATTTTTTTTTTCCAGATTTTCGAATTGGGGTTTATCAAAAAAAAAATAATTTTATTGTTTATTTCATTATTTTATTACAATTAAACCAATTAATTAATAAAATAATCAAAATAATTACATAAAAAATTCGAAAAATATGAAACCTTAACCCCCTTCAAGTTTTGATTTTTAGGTAATTAAAAATCACATGGGTGGCTCGTGATACCACTGTTGGAATATATAACTAAATATCATTATTCACGAGTACGCAACGGAAGCAAATCAAACCATGTAATCAAATAATTAACCTTGAAATAGGATTAAGGAATACCTCTTAATGTAGATGATAAAGTAAAGAAACTTTAAAAGGATTTGAAGTAAATCCCTCTACGATTGCACACACGATCCACCGATATAGGTGTGCTAGCACTTGATCACGAACCGAGCAACCTTTGGCTTGATCTCCTTCTTCAAAACCGAAAACCAAAAACCCAAAGGGTTTTCCCTTGGTTTGGCCGTCCAAAAGAATGAGAGGAGAGAAGGAGATGAAAGGTTTTAGGAGTTATAACTTTGTAGTTTTGTTGTAGAAAACCATAAGGCTACCTTTAGTATTTATAGGTAGGTTTAAACTTGGCCATCAAGTTTAGGGTTTCACTAGGAAACCTAGTAGGGAGGCCGGCCCCCTATATGCTTTTCTAGAATCTTCCCTAATCGTTTTAATTACAATTATCTCCTTACTTTAACGACCGTTAGCTAGTAACCGTTAAATATTAACGACCGTTCGTTAACTTATTCGTGATCCATATTAATTAATAAATCAATTAATATTAACTATATTTGAATCGAGACGTGTGACCCCGTAGGATCAAGTAATTTTATCATTATAACTAAGTAATAATCATGAATCAATTGCATGTAAAAACTCATGATTATTACTTCTTTTTAACAATTAAAATAGAGGTAATCCATAAACGCATGCAATTAACACATTAATCATGCAATAAATCAAAACTTGCAATTTGGGTTTCCTAAAAAAAAAAAAAAAAAAAAAAAAAAAAAAAAAAAAAAAAAAAAAAAAAAAAAAAAAAAAAAAAAAAAAAAAAAAAAAAAAAAAAAAAAAAAAAAAAAAAAAAAAAAAAAAAAAAAAAAAAAAAAAAAAAAAAAAAAAAAAAAAAAAAAAAAAAAAAAAAAAAAAAAAAAAAAAAAAAAAAAAAAAAAAAAAAAAAAAAAAAAAAAAAAAAAAAAAAAAAAAAAAAAAAAAAAAAAAAAAAAAAAAAAAAAAAAAAAAAAAAAAAAAAAAAAAAAAAAAAAAAAAAAAAAAAAAAAAAAAAAAAAAAAAAAAAAAAAAAAAAAAAAAAAAAAAAAAAAAAAAAAAAAAAAAAAAAAAAAAAAAAAAAAAAAAAAAAAAAAAAAAAAAAAAAAAAAAAAAAAAAAAAAAAAAAAAAAAAAAAAAAAAAAAAAAAAAAAAAAAAAAAAAAAAAAAAAAAAAAAAAAAAAAAAAAAAAAAAAAAAAAAAAAAAAAAAAAAAAAAAAAAAAAAAAAAAAAAAAAAAAAAAAAAAAAAAAAAAAAAAAAAAAAAAAAAAAAAAAAAAAAAAAAAAAAAAAAAAAAAAAAAAAAAAAAAAAAAAAAAAAAAAAAAAAAAAAAAAAAAAAAAAAAAAAAAAAAAAAAAAAAAAAAAAAAAAAAAAAAAAAAAAAAAAAAAAAAAAAAAAAAAAAAAAAAAAAAAAAAAAAAAAAAAAAAAAAAAAAAAAAAAAAAAAAAAAAAAAAAAAAAAAAAAAAAAAAAAAAAAAAAAAAAAAAAAAAAAAAAAAAAAAAAAAAAAAAAAAAAAAAAAAAAAAAAAAAAAAAAAAAAAAAAAAAAAAAAAAAAAAAAAAAAAAAAAAAAAAAAAAAAAAAAAAAAAAAAAAAAAAAAAAAAAAAAAAAAAAAAAAAAAAAAAAAAAAAAAAAAAAAAAAAAAAAAAAAAAAAAAAAAAAAAAAAAAAAAAAAAAAAAAAAAAAAAAAAAAAAAAAAAAAAAAAAAAAAAAAAAAAAAAAAAAAAAAAAAAAAAAAAAAAAAAAAAAAAAAAAAAAAAAAAAAAAAAAAAAAAAAATTATTTCCAGATTTTCGAATTGGGGTTTATCAAAAAAAAAATAATTTTATTGTTTATTTCATTATTTTATTACAATTAAACCAATTAATTAATAAAATAATCAAAATAATTACATAAAAAATTCGAAAAATATGAAACCTTAACCCCCTTCAAGTTTTGATTTTTAGGTAATTAAAAATCACATGGGTGGCTCGTGATACCACTGTTGGAATATATAACTAAATATCATTATTCACGAGTACGCAACGGAAGCAAATCAAACCATGTAATCAAATAATTAACCTTGAAATAGGATTAAGGAATACCTCTTAATGTAGATGATAAAGTAATTAAGGATATGTGAGGCTATTATTTGATCAATCTATATTATCTTAGCAAATATGTTTTTATTTGATGGCGAACAAATTTAAATATGTCGTTTATGCCCAAGCCCCTATATAAAATACTTTAGACACAGGTGGTGT
>CM067174.1:77804016-77815229 GCA_034093135.1 Erigeron breviscapus
CACAATTGGTATCAGAGCCTAAAGGTTGAATTATATCAATTCATTAACCTTTGATCTACATAGATGGCTGACTTTCAACAAGAACGTCCTGACCCTAATAACACTACTCCACCCCCTGTCATCAACAACAATATACCATCACATAATGTACACGTACACTTTCCAAATAATCCTGTTCCCAAGTTTGATGGGAACAGTGAAAACTTTCAAACATGGAAAGCATGCATGCTAAAGTATATTGCTGGTGTTGAAAGACATTTGCCCGATATCTTAAAAGAAGGACCTTTGTCCCCATGAATGCTTCTACTGTTGTCAGAAATACCGATGGGACTCCTAGGCAGTCACCTAAGGAGAAGGATCATTGGTCTGAGGAAGATCATAGACTTGTAGACCTTGATACCAAGTTACAAAATATGATTTTTTATGCAGTTCCTGAAACCATTATGCCCACTCTTGTCCTACTTGAAAATTCCAAATTAATGTGGGAGGAACTAATGACACAGTTTGAAGGCACAAATGAGACAATTGTCACAAGAAAAGTTGCTTTAAACAAAAGATATGAGTCTTTTTTTGCTGTCCCCGGGGAAACCTTAACTCAAACTTACATCAGATTCACAAATCTGGTAAATCAACTGAAAGCCCTGGGTGTAACCAAAGATAAAGAAATTTTGTTGGAAAATTTTTGTGACATTTTACCTTCCAAATGGGAAAATTTAATCTTGGTCTTGAGACAAGGCAAAACTTTACACAGTCACACTCTTGCTTCCCTTTATGGAGCCTTCAGATATACTGAAGAGAACAAAGCTGAGAGAGCTATGGCTGAGCAAGATGCCAAGAATCATGTTTCTACCAGTTCTGGTATAGTTCAGTATTCTGAACCACATAGCACTGCTCTACTATCTTCTGAGAGTGACATTTCTGACTCGATGAAGAAGATGGTTTCTGAAATGTTAAAAACTGGTGTCTCTGGTAATGTTACTCATGATTGTGATGAGAATGACAATGATGATCTGGTTGCCATGCTGGCTAAAACGTTCAATTGTTTTAAGGCCAAGTCAAATCGATCTGGCAAACCTTTTGCTTCCAGCGCTTCTATTGACAAGTCCAATCTTGAATGCTTTAAATGTGGCAAGAAAGGACATTTCATGAAGGAATGCAGATCTAGTCAACCATCATCATCACAATCTGCTCCTAACCATTCTATTTTCAGAAATCTGATGACAGCTATAAGGCCAAATATAAGAAGTTAAAGGCACATATGGCTCTTCTGGCACAAGACAACTCAAGCAACAGTTGTATGATTGCCAAAACTGAAAAATGGGAAGATTCTGATGAATCATCTGATGATGAAGAAGAAGTTAGGGACATGTGTTTCATGGCACAAGAAGATCAAGGTCATTTGGTCAAATCCGATGTTGAATCTGGCCGCTGGGTGGATATTGTAATGAAAAAGGTCAGTAATTTTGGCTTTGAAAATAATGAGGAACACAAACTGGACCTTTTGGTTCTTTTAGAGCTGACATCTCTTTTGTTGAGACAGTGCGTTCAGAAAGCCTAAAAATGTTTGAAAATAATGCTTCTGAACTGAACGCCAGTCATGCAGACTAAAAGAACTGAAAGATGTTCAATTGGCTCTAAAAGTTATCAGTCTATGGTTGCAACTTTAGAATTGGAAAAGGAAGAATTAAAATCCATCCTTGAAAGAACAAGCAATTATTAAATCTTGGATGAAAGCACCAAGGCCAGATGCTGCAATTAAAAATACTTTTGCATCACAAAGAGCAGCATATGAGTCTGGTGATCTTCATTTGGCATCTATAATCACTGATTTAGATGCTCTTCCAAAGGAAATAAAACCTGAAATCATTTTTCCTAAAGTTGGCAAGCAGAAAACTGTAACTAATAAAGCCCATGAACAATCTGAGGGTAAATCTGAAACAGCTCAGACAACTATTTCAGAAAGGAAGGCTAAATCCAAAAAGCCATCCCCTCAGACTTCATCTAAGGTTCCTAAAGACCTAAAGAAGAAGAAAAATTTCTCCCCCACTGAGCCATCTACCTCAGATTCAGGTAAGGCTCAGGTGTCTAATGAAGAATCAATTTTGTTAAGGTTAGAAAGTCAATTTCAACTATTGGCTAGACAAGTGCAGAGTTGTAATGCACGTTTAAAAAATGTTGAAACTCCTCCTCTTCAACCTAAACAAAACACAAAACCTTTTTCTAAGCAAACCAAGAAGAAATCTGAAAAGAAAAGGGTTGAAAACTCCATCAAACCAACTTTTTTTCTGTCATCTGAAATAATGACTGAAATCCCCTTTGATCCTTCTGTTCCTTATGAACCAAAGAAATCTGAGACTGCTAAGGGAGAGTCTAGTGAACCCATCCAAAGATGGGTTCCCAAAAAGAACTAATCTTTGTTTGTGTGCAGGGAGACCGAAAGAAGAATATATGGTTTCTGGACAGTGCTGCTGGCCGAACCATGACTGGTTATCAGACCCTGCTAGAGGAATATAGGGTGCAAGAGGGCCCTCAATAGTTTTTGGAAATGATGGTAATGGAAAAACTGAGGGATATGGTGTGGTGAATAATGGTCAAGTCAAATTCACACGTGTTGCATATGTGAATGGTTTGAAATATAACCTGATCAGTGTCAGTCAACTATGTGATGATGGCTTCAAGGTTTTATTTGATATTTCACAAGGCACCATATTCAACAGAGATGGAAAGGTGGTACTGATTGCACCAAGGAAGGGAAACATTTATGTCATTGATATGAATTCTTCTATCTCTGAACAATGTTTCTATTCAAAGGCAGATGAAGACATAAACTGGCTGTGGCACAAGAGATTATCCCATCTGAACTTCAAGAACATCAATAAGTTGTCTAGAAAACAACTTGTTGATGGGATACCCTCTATGTCTTTCATAAAGACAAGCCATGTCCAGGTTGTGAAATGGGTAAGCAGAAAAGAGCTTCATTCAAGACAAAGCAAAGCTTTAGTATAACTGAACCTCTTCATATGCTTCACATGGACCTTTTTGGACCAGTGAATGTTCAGACCAGAGCAGGAAAGAAGTACACCCTTGTTATCGTTGATGAATATTCAAGATACTGCTGGTGATTTTCCTCAGGTCCAAAAGTGAAGCTGCTGCTGAAATCATTGCTCTCATCAAACAAATTGAACTCAAGCATAAGCGGAAAGTTTGTCAGCTCAGAAGTGACAATGGCACTGAATTCAGAAATGCCACTCTGGAGTCCTTCTGCACTGAAACTGGCATATCTCAGAACTTCTCCTCAGCCCACACACCAGAGCAGAATGGTGTTGTAGAAAGAAAGAATCGAACGCTGATTGAAGCTGCTAGAAGTATGTTGAATGAATCTGGTCTTCCAAGAATTTCTGGGCTGAAGCTGTTGCAACTGCATGCTACACTCAGAACAGATCTGTTTATGTCAAAAGACACAAGAAGACCTCCTATGAAGTACTCAGAAATAGAAAGCCTAATATTGGATACTTCCATGTATTTGGGTGTCCAGTATACATTCTGAATGATTCAAGTCAGCTTGGAAAATTTGATGCAAAAGCTGATGAAGGATACTTCCTAGGATATTCATCAAATCGCAAAGCCTTTAGAGTCTTTAACAAGAGACTTGAAAAGGTTGATGAGTCAATTCATGTTACCTTTGATGAATCCAATTCTGCAATCTTTAAAAATTCCATTCCTGTACCACCCTCAGAAAGTCCAATAAGTTTTGGTGATTCTGATCCTATTGCTGAAACTGATCAGTCACCTGAACCTGCTTCTGAACATCTCCGTTCAGAACCAGTAATAAACAAACCTAGCAACATTCCATTTTATCCTCCAGTCAGTTTCAAACTACCTTCTGAACTGACTATTGGATCAGATGTACATGCTGCTTCTCCTCTGATATCAGGCTCCACTGAGCAACCTCATTCTGAAGAATTTCATGATGCAAGTCATGATCTGCAGGAAGAAGAAGAAGCTGAAAATGTATTTTCTGAAGCTCCTCCTGAAGTTACTCAGAGAAGTTCTTGCACTGATATCAGTATTCATCCTGGTCAATACTCTAAATGGACAAAAGCACATCCAATCGAGCAAATTATTGGAGAGTCCAGTAGAGGGGTTCAGACCAGAAGAGCCACAAGCGATCAATGCTTAAACGTCAGCTTCTTATCTCTAATTGAACCCAAGAAGATTGACGAGGCTATGCAAGACCAAGCTGGGTTGAAGCCATGCAAGATGAGCTCAACCAGTTTAAAAGAAACGATGTATGGGAACTCGTTCCTTGTCCCAGTAACCTGAAGAAGGAACCAATTGGGACAAGATGGGTCTTCAGAAACAAGATGGACGAAGATGGTCACATCATAAGAAACAAAGCAAGACTTGTTGCAAAAGGATATGCACAAGAAGAGGGAATAGATTTTGATGAAACTTTTGCACCAGTTGCTAGACTTGAAGCTATCAGAATATTCTTAGCTTTTGCAGCTCATCATCAGTTTAAAGTCTATCAAATGGATGTCAAAAGTGCATTCCTGAATGGAGAACTAGAAGAAGTCGTTTATGTGTATCAACCACCAGGATTCATCAATGAAGAAAAACCACATTGGGTGTACAGACTGAACAAAGCCTTATATGGTCTGAGACAAGCACCCAGAGCCTGGTATGATACTCTTACTAAACATCTTCTTAAAAATGGTTTTAAACGTGGTGCAATTGATAACACTTTGTTCATATTGCATGATAAAAGTGATATCCTTTTAGTACAAATTTATGTTGATGATATTGTGTTTGGTTCTACAAATGAGAAGATGTGTGAAAATTTTTCTAAAATCATGTCTTCTGAGTATGAAATGAGTATGATGGGTGAACTAACATATTTTCTGGGACTTCAAGTAAAACAAACTGAAGATGGTATTTTCATAAACCAGGAAAAATATGTCAGAGATTTACTAAAGAAATATCAATTTGATTCAGTCTCATCAAAAGATACTCCTATTTCTGCTCCATTAACTTTGGATTCTGATCCACATGGAAAACCAGTGGACCATACAAAATATCGTGGTATGGTTGGTTCACTGATGTATTTAACTGCAAGTAGACCAGACATAATGTTTGCAACATGCCTTTGTGCTAGATTTCAGTCTGATCCAGAGAAGCACATGCAAATGCTGTTAAAAGGATCTTCAGATACCTTAAAGGTGTCCCCAGACTGGGTCTTTGGTATCCCAAAGGCTCTAGTCTAGATCTAATGGGTTATTCAGATTCTGATCATGCAGGTTGCAAGATAGACAGGAAAAGTACCACTGGTGGGTGTCATTTCCT
The DNA here is from genome assembly GCA_034093135.1 of Erigeron breviscapus. Lineage (NCBI taxonomy): Eukaryota > Viridiplantae > Streptophyta > Magnoliopsida > Asterales > Asteraceae > Erigeron > Erigeron breviscapus. Next base: position 77,809,360 of record CM067174.1, read on the forward strand.
TGGTGGCAAATTAGTAAGCTGGACCAGTAAGAAGCAGACTGCAGTATCACTATCCACTGCAGAAGCTGAGTATATTTCTGCAGCAAGTTGTTGTGCTCAGATTTTATGGATGAAAAACCAGCTGACTGATTATGGTGTTACTTACACAAAGACTCCAATCTTTTGTGATAACACTAGTGCCATTGCCATATCTCACAATCCTGTGATGCACTCGAAAACCAAGCACATCGACCTCAGGTATCATTTCATTCGCGATCATATTCTGAAAGGAGATATTGAATTGCACTTTATTCCCACTGATAAGCAACTCGCTGATGTTTTTACAAAACCTTTAGATGTCAAAACCTTTAAACATCTAGTCAGTGAGTTGGGTATGTTAAATCCTTAGACTGGTAATCTTGTTATGAACGCCTCAGTGACACTGATCTGGTTCACCAGTCTGAGCGATCCATGTAATTTTTGCTCGCCTAGCTATCGAACGCCTTTGTGATACTATCTTGGCACTTATTAATTCATGGATCATCACTTCAGGGGAATGTTAAATCCTTAGACTGGTAATCTTGTTATGAACGCCTCAGTGACACTGATCTGGTTCACCAGTCTGAGCGATCCATGTAATTTTTGCTCGCCTAGCTATCGAACGCCTTTGTGATACTATCTTGGCACTTATTAATTCATGGATCATCACTTCAGGGGAATGTTAAATATTTTTCAAACGTTAAAATAAACCTTCATTTTTGAGGGGGAACCTTTTACTCAGAAAAACGTATTTAACTGAAGCACTTCAGAAAATCAAAAATATTTCAGTTGAATTTTATTAACTGAGATGGTTCAGATCTTTTTGGAACTGACCATGCTCAGAATTTGTTTAGTCATCACTGAAATACATCAATCTTTCAAGATATTTTTGATACTTGGTCAATTGTGTGTACACGTGACCTACTGCATACTATGTTTTCAACTTACGTTGGTCATGCTTATGTGTCACACAAGTTGCGCCGTAAAAGAGAAAGAAATGAGTACTTTTTCTGAAAAAGTGTTGCAGGGTGGGGTCACTCAAACGTCTCTGCATTAAATGCGGACTTGACCCAGAAATTGTTTTTAATTGGAAAATCATTTTATATTCCACCTTAAATTCAAATTCCTTTTCATTCTTTCATTTACTTCGTTTTTCATTTACTTCGTTTTTCATTTACTTTCCAATCATCAATCTCTCTCTTATTCACTCTCAAATTCCTTAACTCCTCATATTCCTTTCACTTTCATCTTTCGATCCTTAAAATGTCTAAATCATCATCTTCTTCGCAACATAAATCGCTCATAAATTTTGAATATACTCCATCAAATGATGTGAAAACATCTGCCACTTGGCCAAAGAATTTCACTCCGTCTCAAATCCGATTTAACATGAGCAATTTTTTGGCTCAATTAAATGTGAAATCTAAAACGCTAATGGGAAGAATCAATGATTTTTGGGAGAAATCCCCTTTCCATTATGCTCTGACCGCAAATCCTCAGGCATTGTATCATCGATACTTGCTTGAATTCTGGTATACTGCTGTGGTGAGCAAAGATGAACAATCCATCTCCTTCACTCTCAATGAGGGCACCAAGCAGTGTGTTATCACTCTTGAGGGGTTCAGAAATTCCCTTCATCTGAACTACCTCGAACCTTCCCAGATGTTTGCTAAAAGACTCAAAGGAGTCAATTTCAGGGAGGTTCTAGTCGCCACCGGTCATGGCGATATGAAGGATGCTGATGGTAATCTGAAGACCTCCGGACACATTTTTATGTCTGGATTTGGCAATTGCTGGAGGTTCTTCTGGACCCAGATTGTGGAAAGTCTTGGTGGCAACCATGGAGGGTTGGACCAACTTTCTTTACCCCAAGTTAAGATGGGGTATTATATTTGGAATGGGATACAAGCAGACTTTGCTGAGATTCTCTTTTCTCAGCTTATTACAAAATTAAAAGGAAAGAGAAGTCTGCATATCGCCTTTCCAAGATTTCTGAGCTTGTGTTTCATGGATATTCTTGGTGAAGAATATAATCAAGTTGGACCTGAAGCTTCAGTACCAGAATACAGCAGAGATTTCTCAAAGGCAACCACTGCTGAAAATGAGCCTGAACTCTCTTCTGCTATGCTTCAGGTATTTAATAAAACTGTTTCAGCCACACTAGCTGGTTCAGAAGGTCACTAAGTGGGCCACAAAAGAATGTGGGACCCGTTAGTCGACCTAAAGATAAGGTTGAGACAATCGTTAAATCTGGTAATGATGCACCTGCTTCTGCAGATGTTGAACCAGAAACTGGTGCGGGTACTAGTGACCCAAACCAGAGCATATCTGACCAGATTGTAAAAGTGAATGCTTTCAAGGATGACGATGAGCTACCTCATCAACATCCATTTTTTCCACCAGGCACTACTCCTGCTTATGTCACCGATCCCACTTTCACTCCATCACTTCAATTTCTTCACCCCCAAATTCACAACATCCCACCGCCTATCAATTATGATGGCCCAATAGAGAAGGACTTGGATTCTGAGACAGAATCTGAGAGTCCAACTGATTTACAAATGAATAAAGTACTGAAAGGGCTTGGTAAGCTACCATTTGTTGCTCATGCTTCTGCACAACCGCCACCACCTTTGAATGTGGAAGCACAGTTAGAGAAAACACAAACCGAAGTCCAAAGCCTTATTCTTAGGGTGGAGATTTAACCAAGTCTCTAACTGCCAATACTAGTTCTATGGCTGATATGAAAGGTGCTCAGATGTTTCTTGGAACTGAGTTAACCAAGGTTGCTGGAAACGAAGGACTAGTAGTTGGGAAGCTGAATGAGCTGGTGATGACTTGCAACAAGGTGAGCTCTGCAATCAGAGAAGCCTTCAGATTAACAAAGAGAGATGTGCAAGCTTCGGTCGTTGCAAATTTGACCTCTTGTGTTCAATTGTTGAAGCAAGACTTTATGGCTGTTGAAGAGAAGTGAATGAGTTGGTTCAGAAGCCCAGTGTAAATGAGAAAGAACTTGGGGCTTCTATAAGTGTTGGTATTTTGCATAATCTGAAGTTTGAGCTAACTCAGAATTTAACTGCTCAGATTTCAGACTCCATTTCTGAAAAGGTTGGTGCAGAAGTTAGAATGATGATTGCTGAACTGACCAAAGACACAAATGACAAAGTAGACAAGGCTGTAAATGAAGTAAGAGATTCAGTGTCCAAGCTTGAAGGTTCAGTTCAGAATCAGTCTAAACAGTTAGATGAAATTCTAACTTTTCTGAAGAAAGAAACTGTTATTGCTCCTCCTCCCCCTGCTTCTTTCACTGAAGAAGATAGAAAGATGTTGAAAGACTTAAAAGATCAAGAAGCACTGAACCTTAATTCTTCATTCAGATTAAGGGCTCAGTTTGCTACAATGGCAAAGGGTATTTGTGATTGCCTAGAACAACAAAGTTGGGAACCACTGAAGGCAATTAAAACTTCAATTGACCTTTATGCTAAGATGCCTTCAGAGATTCCTAAAGGGGGAAGTGGTGTGCCTATTGGTTTGCTGGCTAGTACTCAAGAAATGATTGAAGCAACCAAGAAGCAAACTGAGGTACAATCTGGCAGTGCCTCAGTTTAGGGGGAACAAGCTCAGAAGAAAGACAAGGGCAAAGGCAAGGCTCAAGAAGTAGAAGAACCAAAGAAAAGCTCTAAGGGTTCTGGAATCATTGTGGGTGAGAATGTGGACGAACATGGTTATCCCTTGCACGATCTTGAGGCTGATAGTAAGAAATTGGAAGCATTGCAAAAGCAGGTTTCCAATCAATTTATTATGTGGAGGGAAAACAAAGAAAGAGAAAGGGAACAACATCTGAAGATGGGGACCTTGATCATATAGATGCTGCAGCTCTTGGTTTATCATTGGAAAGATACTTGAAAATCAAAAATGATCCAAGAGTGCAAAAGGCTATTGTTGATATGCTTGAATATGAGTGTGGGATGAACTACTCTCCTCTGGAACAAAAGTTAGAAAGTCTGACCTTTAAGTTGTCCATTGAAGACTTAAAGAAAAATAGAGAAAAAGAAATGGCGATCAAAAGGAAGAAAATTCTGGCCGAAATTCTGAAGGTTGAGAAAGAGTTGTTTCAACCCATTAAGCCCAAAGTGACTGGACCAAGATCATCAAGAAAAAATATTCGTGATGCTGATCTTTCACCTTCAAACCAATGTCTGATGATGCTATTGAAATTAAAAGAAAACATGAAAGAGATCAATATGAGCATTATATGAAGCATCGATCTCATTCAGCCAAAATAATTGATATGGAAGTAACAAAAGCTGATGGATTGAATCTTTTTGACTTGGTTGTTAAAAGAGAAGGAAGGGCAGCTGAAGAATACCATCAGGTTTCAGTGCACGAGTTTGGGATTTCTGAGCATAGGGAGATGATCCAGATTCTGAAAGGGAAGCCTAAATCTACCTTGATTGGTGCATGGTTAGCAAGAATACAACAAAAGATGCAGGCCAAGGTAGAAATTGAAGGAAGATTGTTTGCAAAGAAGGATCAATCTCCACTGAAGAGAAAACCTACTGAGGCACCTTCTGGTTCAAGGCCTGCCAAGAAGTAGTTTCTTTTCAGTTTATCATGTACTTGTAACATATTTACATTTGTAACAAACATTTCAGTTTGTATATATATGTTGCAAATTGTAACCAATAAGTAGATGGTAAGTTTAAGTTAGAAAACGACAAGTAAAATTCTGAGACATCAATGATCTATAAGATGTACTTAGAAAAATTTTTACAACTTAAACAAAAACTTGCATTTCAGACTTACAAACATGTATAGATAGAAGTCTGAGATGCATGCACTATTTCAGAACAAATAGGGGGAATTTGTTAGGTCGAAATCGACCAAGTATAATTTGTTCAGAAATAGCTTGAAGTTTAGTGAAGACGTTTGTACAGAATTCTAAGATGTCTCAGAATTCCTTCACTGAAGCTTCACTTCAGTTCAGATCAAGACAAATCTGAAGCATTCATTCTGGAGTCAAAGACTGAAGTATGAAGAAGAGAATCATCTCAGAAGCGAGCAAAGAGTGATTCTACCAGATCGAAAACTGAAGCATCTCAGTGTAAAGTATTTACAACACTTTACACTGATTACGAGGAAGACTTTTTACTTTACATACCTTTACCCAGTTAATAGATTTATCTATTAATAAAAGGTACAAGGTAAAAGTATAGGTTTGGAACATAGTACTATAAGTCACATCAACTGACTTATATACTCTTCCAAGTACACATGTAAGGAATTAGGTTTAATTCCTTAAATGCTCACGACCACATTTGTACGATCTTGTCCACATCATCATGGACTTGGTCTATAAATACAAAGTCTTCTCACAACTTGCAAAAAAAGCTTGAAACTTTAGCATTGCAACTTGTGAGATATACTCTAAGTAAACTTACGAGTATTTCTAAGTTATTTAGATCACTTGTTTTTCAGGATTGTTTAGATACTTACACTTGGGTGTTTATCTTTGTTCCGCAACAATCCTTGTATTTGTTTATATATCAATAAATCAAATACATTAGAAAGGAAACAACGTGTCTCAATGCTACATACTTGATTATACATATATATATCTTATATAGTTTCAGCCATTTAGTTCTTGTTATGTACTTTAAGTCAATTGCTTCTTGTTATCCATATCTGGATCGTAAACTTAACTTGTCCATCAAGATTTGTTGTACTTGCCAGTCGGGTTTAGTTAATCATATATATTTGGGACTCACAATACAAGAATGTAAATATCCAAACAACCTATGAAATACAATTGATCTACACTCGGAGTTTCTCAAGACAATCGAAACACTAAC
>CM067174.1:77816229-77851034 GCA_034093135.1 Erigeron breviscapus
ATGTATACCTGATTCATCTATGTAATGAGATACGTTATATAAATATAAAGAAAAGGAACAAAAACTAATAATGACGATAGAAAGAATGAAAATCAGTTGAATTATGAACCAATGGATGGCTCATCTGCAATCAATAACACATCAAATACAGTTGGCTGTAATGAACCCATTCACACTTAAGTACCACAAACGATTTGAATAACTAACAATGTTTGAATAACTAACAAAAACCGATCAAATATTTCAAGACTAATGTGTTACAAAGTACCTGTAATAGAAGGTTTCTGGTCAAGACCATGAGAAGTGTCCATTGATTTGGACCCTTTTTGCCCTCAAAAATTAAAATAAACGAAAGATTAACCTGATTACATTACTCCACACATTAAACGCTTATATAAGGAACAACCTAACCATGCAGCAAACAAGCATATAGCCCATCAGCCAGAATGTCAGATGGTCACATTCTTTAAAACAAAACTTAAAGAATGAACAACATCATAAACTCATGGCTTTACAAATCCCATCCAAAATTTCAAAAATTAGTTACATAATCCAAATATTCATTGAATCATTTTATCAAACACTTAATATGCATCACCAAAAAAATAAATATGAAAAACAAAATTCACGAATAAAATAATAATGGGGTTCACTCTTTCCTTTGAAGATTATCACTCATCTAAAGTAGTGAATGCATACCTGTAAATATATGTAAAAAAAAACTTAAAGAAAATAACATAATTGTATCAAGTAACCAAAATCAACAAAGAATAGAATCAAAAGAAAACAACTGAATATAAATTTGATTATTTTATGCATTCTCAATATCTCATAATTCATGTAATATAGACATGAAGAAGTACAAACAAAGAAAATACTCCTCTTATCAAATGTAATTCACGAAACAAATAGATGTAAATTTTAGGAAATAGAAAGGAAAAAAACATCAACGTAAATAGTGATAATAAAAAGAAATTACAAACCTTATCCATGAATGATCCAAACATCCATTAAAAATATATACCTTTTCTCCGTGAGTACACCTGTTCAACAACAACATGAACAGGAAAAAAAAAAGACAAAAAAACAATACATGAAAAAAAAAGGTTGATAAATGAGTCAACTCTTCCACTTAATTAATCTTTCACTTCCATTTTATTAACCTTTGTTCTAACTAAGCAACTATAACTCAATATAGATATAGATATAGAGTTTTCAAACACTTGTATTACAAAGTATATTATTGAGGTATATACTCAATGAATATAGAAATCGATCATAGAATTCAAAATAACCATGTTTAGTTAATCTTTTGATAGTCTTGAAACATAAAGATGATGGGCTATTGGACAACAATCATCAGCTTGAGATTTCTCTCTTGTGGGCTTCGATTATGGGCTTCAAGATATACATGGGCTTCCGTCCGAAGGGTTTTACCCACCAACGCATTTTGCCATCCATAGTCATTGCCTAAGTTATATGTTTTCTTTGAAGATCGTCAAATCTTATATTTAGACTAGCAAACCTTCGATGAACAAAGAAGATATATCATTATCCAGAGGTGATATATGTATTATAGGTTTTAATTTATATATTACATTGTATAAAGTTTATACAAAGTGTACAAATTAGCAATGCATCCCATATGATATTTCTGATCCACCAGTATCTCCTTGAGATCTATTCTTGACGATAATATACCATCATGTCATCATCAGAAAGCCCATATGACCAAAGTATCAATATAGACCGTTATCGATATTTTTTGGTGTTTTCTCAGTACCGATCCTGCAAACCATCAAAAATGGATATTGGTTCCGGTTTCACTTAAAATTTGACATCACTTTGGGGAAAAGTTGTTCCCCCCAAAGATGTTTAATAGAGAGTCACAACATATTTCTAAAACGTTTGGATAGATGTCAAAAGAAAAAGAAGAATCAACTACATCTGTAGACCAGTGGTATCGAGCTAGCTACTATTCAAAAAGTGTGATTAGTCTCGAAAGAAATAAATATATGTGAATCAAGTGATAACGTGAAATATATCATTCGAAAAATAACTTTGAGACAATAATAATGACAAAAGTTCAATTTTTCTATATTAAAATAATGGCAACTATATATGCCAAATATTAGAATTGACTTGATAAGCCCAATACATTGTGTTTATTGAATGTGGTCACATCCATGAGATTTTCCGCATCTATATGTTGAATACGGAGTATAAATTGTATATATATTTTAAATTATGCATGTTTTCGCTTAGAGAAATATACATGTTATTTGCATTGTAATCGAAAAATATTAATATACTAAACCAGAAAATTTCAATTTTTCACAAAATAAACAACCAAATCATAACGATTTATTTGGTTACTTTGTGAAAAATCGATATTTTTATTTTAAAAAAATGGTCTTTTTGAAAGATTTAAGCCACCACCTGTCCACCACCATTGATCACCTGTCTCCGCCACTGCATCGTGTAGATACTCTTTTACTTATTAACGAAAAGATTAACAGGTGCTAAAAAAATATGTGTTGCTTAAAGATAGTAAGGTCGCGTTTGGTTTGCAGATTCTGATGGAATCTGATGGAATTGGAATTGAATTCCATTCCTTAGTGCGTTTGGTTGCTCAATGATGAAGGAATATCATTCCGTTGGAATGTAAACATTCCCTCATTTGAGGGAATCTACATTCCATGGGGATGGAGGAAGGAATCTCATTCCGTCCGTCACTTAAACCTTTAAAAAATGAAAAACATTCCGTCAAATTCCATTCCATCAGATTCCAATTTCTTCAACAGATTTCATTCCTTCCCAAAACATTATGTGAACCAAACGCGGCCTAAGTATTATATTGTTGACTTCTTGTTTCAAGATCATTTTAGTTTATACTATAGTTTAGTTAGATATGGTCTCAAGACATATTTAATAGGTTCGAGATACTCGATTGGATACGATTAATGAATTAAATGGATGCAGTTGTCGAGAAAGAAATGGCATTGTCTTTGTATCACCTTAAACAAAAAGTCTTTGTATTTATGCAAAACGATCGATGTTGATCTATCCATGTCCTCCCAATAGAGAGGAGGCTTGATTCACAACTTCACATGGTGTTTGGTCCCCAAGATTAGGCTATGTTTGACAAAAAATAATTTTGGAGCTTTTATGACCTTCAAGCTTTTAAAAAGTTTCGTTTGGTTAAAAGACCTTCAATTAAGCTATTCTGTTTGGAGAAAAAACTCCATTGTAAAACGCTACCATGACTAGTGTCTTGAGAGAGATGCAAACATTTGAGATATTAAAAGTAACCTTAATCTAATCCAGAATGTATTTGATCGTTTTGTTATCGTGATCTTGTATCTACCAATAAACTAAAATAGGATTATAGTATTTGGCGCGTCATTTGAGTGACACATGTCATCTTTTATACATAAATCACGTTTCCTTCCTAATATTTATATGTATATAAGTTATCAATATCCTTATTTAATTACAATATACCATATAATTTATTTAAGTAATAATCAATATCCATGAATTTAAAAATTAGTTAATTTGTACTTTATGGTATCGTTACCATATAAAATACTATGCATCTTTATTCTTTATTTATTTTCGTACATATAAAAACATATATATTCACCATGTATAACTTTTCTTCTAACATTATCGATTTTTCGTTTTTGCAAATATTTAACTTTGATCATATATATTAAAACATAATAGTTAAAGCATTCTTTGACTGAAATAACGATTTATTTAAATGGTATGTGAGTCTTCAAATCTATATAAAAGAATCCTCTACAATCTACATCTATCTACAATATATATAACTATTAAAATAATATATATATCTCATTTCACTTAATATATTATATATATAATATATATATATATAACAGAGTCCTAAATTCTTTTATAGAGAAAAAGACCGTTAGATGAGTTCAAACTTTTAATCAACCATTGAAATATTTTGGTCCTTACTTGGTGCTTGAAAAGATTGGTTCAGTGGCTTACAAGCTTGATAGATTAAAATTTTGACGATATTTCCAATTTTACTATTGAGTAAACACAACATTGGTCCCTGTATTTTATATAATAAACCTTGTGTAGTTAATTAATATCTACCAATAAACTAAAACAGGATTGTAGCCCTTATTTAACAACACGTGACACTGTCTTCAAGCAACAAGTGTCCTTTTGGTCAAATAAATTTTAGAAAAAAATTAATCCGAGAGATATGGTGTTAGTCTTTGAGAATACATCTAATTATGAATCCCATGTTTCCTTATTATGCATTAAAAATACCTTTATTAAATTAAATAATAATAACTAATTAATATATATTCTTATATCCGTATATACGTCTTTTTGTATACTACTAGTATATCATTATTGTTTAACTCAATTCTTCTTGGTTTCTTTCTTTCCTTATCTTTCTCCAATTTTTTCTTTTCCTTATTTTCGTTAACAAACCCGTATATATACTTTCAAGATGTATAATTTTTCCATTTTGAATACTTGCTTTCTAGGGTTTTACAAAGTTCAAACAATCGGACCTTCAATTTTTCGATCAATTCAAAAATCACTGCTTTTAAGGATTTCAAAGAGGTAAATAAGCCTACATATATTGGTAAAGAATCCTATGATATTTCTTGCTTATTATTATTCGTGTAGTATTAGTATAAATAATATAATAGATTAGGTAACTCTTGAACATTCATGTTACATCAAAAACATTAAAGTTATAATTTTTAAATCAAATTGCATCATTTTTGTGACGTTGTTTAGTTTATTTTGAATATATATATTCGATTATTAATTTTTGTGCACATCTTTCTGACTTTGTTTAGTTTATTTTAAATATTTATTCGATTATTAATTTTTGTGCAGCATGAGTCTAAAAGATATAAATGTTCTGTAATTTAAGTTGTGCATGTCGATAGATTTCTTTGGTTTATGGTCGTATATGTTCTTTGCGGTTAACGTTGTGGATTTTGTACATTATAAAATTAAACAATTAACTACTCCATAAAACAATTAACTATTCTGGGGAAGGTGTTTTGCAGATCATTTATTTTATGAATTGATTAACACTTTTCTGCAAAAGGTTCTAATATGTTTTTTAAAACAAAGAACGAACCTTTTGAATTATCCCGATTAAATACATAAACAAAAGAGGTTTTCTGTTTTGTATGAAGATCTTTTGGTTTTTATATCGTTTTTAATAAAGTTTTTAGTATTATCATTATTATAGTATTCTATAGTAATTGATTTAGGGGTTTTAAGAATTACTCTTTCACAAGAAGGATTTTGTTTTTCATATTCTGAACAAAAATTTGCTTTATGAATTTTAAGGCGATATGTTTAATTTAGCTTTAGTCATCTATTTTTCGTGGTTATATGTTACAATCTTTTTTTAGATTATGATTTATAAATGTTTAGACTTGCATTCCGTGGTTTATACATCAAATAAATATAGAAATTTCAATATAATAAAATGAAATATAAATAAAAATATTATAAGTCGACCGTGCATCGCGCACGGGTATTAGGACTAGTTCATCTATATATCGTGTTTATGATGAATGAGATTAAGTTCGCTACCTCGATTGATTTGGATGTGTTTAATTAGCAAAGACAATTTAAAGAAAAACAACCCTTGCCTCAAAAACGATTAAGCATTGCATATGCCTTCTTAGCTCGCTCTCTCAATTCTCATCCCCATCTTTTTTGGGTATAAAATGTACAATATGATAGATGCCAAAATCAATTAATTGATAATAGAAATAAAATTATAAGAAAAACATTCTTTATTCACATGTACTTTTTCATGTAATTAAAAATAGTGAAAAATTTGTCATTTTTTTTGAACGACATTCTATTCTACTCCTACTCCTAAATTACACGTATGCCTGAAACCAGGACTCTCGAAAAACCCCTATTAATCCACCCTCACAAATGTGAGAAGTGGGACTCGAACCCAGGTGGATCCTTCCAAGGTCAAAGACCTTACCAATGGGCCACCAACCCCATGGCGAAAAATTTGTCATTTAGTTCATGCTTGAAAAAATGAATAAAATGTTAGTAATATGTACAACTGTACAAATATTAAAATATTTAATGTTTCACAACATTATCATACTATTATTAATTTTTAAAAAAAAATAATAAAAAAACAACAACTTCCACCAAGGAGCGACGTTCCCATGTGCTGGGTAGTACCATGACGCTTGCATGTGTCCTGGGTAACTTCCACCAAGGAGCGACGTTCCCATGTGCTGGGTCTGTGGCCCTCCGTACGGATAAAGGTATCCTCCATAGTAGTACGGTGGATATGCACTCGCTGGCTGGTACATCCCCAGTCCGGATGTTGTCTGCATGACGTCTCCTGGGGTTATCCCTACCGGAGTTCCCTGATAGATCGGGTACGGCGGTATACCACCATTGGGCTTTTTGCTGTTATGGGATCATCTTCTTTGTTTCCTGCTCCCTTCTTCTTGCCCATATCTCTTCCGATGGGCCTTTGGTTGATCCTGTCTATTGCTGTGGGATGACTTCCTTCGCCTTGGATCTGGTCCCTATTTTCTTTCCTGAGTTCCTGTATCACCGGTGGTGGGTTACCTTGTGCGGTGCACTCAAGGTGTGGCACAACATCTTTTTCTAATTCTAGAGTTGTATCTCCTTCAACGTTATTCCCTATTACGTCAAGGTCGCCGTCCGTTGCTTTGCTTAGTGCCATTATCTGGCAGGTCGATCGACCTGCTGCCTGGTCGTCTGAAGATTGGTGGCCCGCTCTGGACCCTGTTCGTCTGGGGAGCTGGGCCCCCTGACTGGGAGAGTCCCACCGTTATCTTTTTTCTTGGTCATAGATGGTGCCTGACCCGTGTCGTTCTGGAAGGGGATTAGGGTTTGACATAATGCTTTTTTGATCGTGGCTGAGTTCGAATTTGAGACAGATGTCCCTGGATGGCGCCAATTTGTTTGATCAAATAATCGCACTATGGCTCAACCGAAGGTGTGAGAGGGGTTTTGGGTGTTTTGTTGGCGATTCCCTTCCGGTCAGAGGGCCGTAGGCCGCTTTACGCCTATGATTGTTTACCCTTCACCGATTCGCAAGGCTTAGGGCTTATTCGGGGATTAAGGGTTCGGAAGTCGAATGTATTGATTATTATGATTATGATGCGTTGTGAATGGTGTTGATGTCGTATGACACATCCTCTCTTTATATAGAGGGTCAAGTCTTGGAGAGGAAGGTAGGGTTTTAGGGTAAATCCCTTCCTCTTTTCGTGATATCTTCTAAGTATGGAAGATATATCTAGGACTCTTAGACCGCGTCCTAGTTTATAGGAGCGTCTGATTTCGTTCTCTTATAGGAGGCCGGATAAGCATGGAAAGAGTTCATGCGTATCCGTTTATTATTTATGATTATCTTTGGGAGCTCCGGAATTACGGAGGTATACATCGTAGCTTCGGCTACGGACATGTCTGCTTGGTACAATATGTTAGTACCTTCGCTGCTTACGAAGGGTCCTTCGTATCCATTCCTTTATACGGAGGTAAAGCTCCGTATACGGTATATCATCAGGGATCATAATAGGGTTGCAAGTCAGAGACGTTGAAGGTAGCAGATACTGTACGCGTTGTCATTAACTTTGGCAAGTATACGGAAAGGCCCATCTGACCGGGGGCTCAATTTGGAACGACATTTAGAGGGGAATCGTTCCTTACGCAGGTGAATCCAAACAAGGTCACCCGGCTGAAACAAAACATGCTTATGGCCCTTATCACGCTTATACTTCAACAGCTCATTGGTCTTGGTAATCTTGTCATGAACTTTTTTGGTGCAGCTAGATCACAGGCCTCCTGACTAAATCTGCCAGTCGTATCTAAAACAGCCAGGTCCAAAGGAGTGTGTGGATTCATACCATATACTACCATGAAAGGACTTAACCCTGTAGTCTTGCTTGGTGCCCGATTGTAGGCGAATTCTGCCTGAGGAAGGAGATCCTCCCATTGCTTCAGATTATGTGAAATGAGTGCACCAAGAAGAGATCCCAAGGTCCGATTGGTAACTTCCGTCTAGCCATCCGTTTGGGGGTGGCAGGTGGTGCTGAATTTTAGAGTAGTACCCAACTTACGCCACAATGTCATCCAAAAATGGCTTAGAAATTTGACATCACGATCACTAATCATTGTCTTTGGAACACCATGAAGACGAACAATTTCTTTAAAGTAAAGAATAGCAATCTGAACAGCATCATATGTCGTGTGACATGCGACAAAATGTGCCATTTTAGAGAATCGATCCATTACTACCATAATAGAATCCTTACGGTGTTGAGTACGAGGTAATCCCGTTATAAAATCAAGACTTACATCCTCCCAGGGGGCGACGGGGACTGGAAGAGGCATGTACAAACCATGCGGGAATGAGTGACTTTTTGCTTGATGACATGGTAAACAACGACGAACAAGATGAGTAACATCCCGCATCAATTTAGGCCAAAAGAAATGGAGCTGTAAAAGTTGAGTGGTCTTATCAATCCCATGATGTCCTGCTAATCCACCTTCATGAATTTCCCGAATTAAAGTAGCACGGATACTATGCTTAGGAATACACAGTTGTTGCCTTTTAAAAAGAAATCCCGAATATATGTGATATTGATGGGTGGTTTTTGTTTCGTGTTTATATAAAAGTTGTACAAGTAATTATCTCAAAAACACACACCAATAACGGGCAGAGAACCCGGTCAGTGTAGTATAGTAAGTGATAAGTACAGGATCGTTTGCAGGGACGCTTGCTTTACCTAATCTAGTAATACGTGTAATTCTAGCGGTTTTGGGGTTGTCACGATTTCCTATTAAACTAATTAAAATACTGAAAAGTAAATAGAAGCCGCAACCGCTTATTCAGCGAGAGGCTTAATCTGAAAATAGTTTGAAAAAGCAAATAACAGTAATTAAATTAAAATACTTGTTTGGCATCTCATATCTCATGGTACGACCAGATATCATTCTACCTACTTGCTAGACTGTTGGAAACTTAATCACGGCTCAGATTCTCGTTAGATTCACTTTGCCTAAGTAACTAGTGTTGTCCCTAGACTCACACTACTTTTTAAACAAATTCTCATTAGATTCATTGTTTAAGCATTAATGACCTAAAGTTTGTGTTACTAATTCATCTTTAAGTTACCCGGCTCTTAAGCCATGACCAGATAATAATTCTCTCCGGTAACCACAGTGCTCGTTTCCAAGTCACTGGATCGCGTCTGACATTGTTAAGCATCATGTTCTATTCATCCTAATTACTATGGTTCTGGATCCCTCAGTTATAAGTGAATCACCTTTTACATCTAGTTATAGACCGACTAGTGTTTTCCATCCTTATGTATTAATCCTAGTGTATGATTATAGACCGATCATCAGAATTAAACTAATACATGCAGATATAGAACCGATAATAATATGAAGAAATAGTAAAACATGGATCTACGATAAACAGTAAAACACTCCAACAGATCTAACAAATAAAGTAAAATAAATAAACGTCTACATGATCACATCGATCCAAACAAGTATCCAGCCTACTAGCCTACCATTATTAAAGGAATAACAAAGTCTGAAAAGATGAAAGACATTGTTTACCAACTGAAAGTAAAATAAAATATATTTTGTGTAAACAAAATATATAAGTTTATTTTTTTTTGAACAACATTCTATTCTACTCCTACTTCTAAATTACACGTATGCCTGGAAATATGTTGCTAATCAGCCAAGTCGACCATATATGTTATAAATATATACATATGCTTATGACAAGTTTAGGTTGACAATGAAAAAGCCCAACTCTCTAGCCTTCCTGATATAAAAGCCTAACTCCTTGGCAAAGGGCCTTCCCATCTGAGTTGGAGGACATTTACTCCATACAATATATCTCTCTCTTGTCATATAACAAGTAGGGAAATACAGACACAAGCCCCAACATACACGAAATCATTCGTGCTCACATTCAATCAATCATTCATTCGGTCATAGAAACACACATATACCATATCTTTGGGAAAATCATCATTCACCTTAGATTCGCGAAGAATTTATTAGGTTTGCACTACATAGTAGGAGATTATGATGATTTTCGTGGTTAAATCCATTCGTGATTGAGCTTAACAATCAATGCTCAAACATTGGCGCCATCCGTGGGACCAACATATGCCTCGTTTCTTCATCACCATTCAAAGTATAATCAAGATATGGAGTTCTGTAAGTTTCCATCGCAGTTTCAAGTTTTCTTAATTTTTCAAAATATACAATTATTAGTCGTTTAATAGTGGCTATTGCATCGGCAGCCACTAACTAAATATAGAATGAGAAAATATATATTTCTAGTACTCATTCAGTTATGATTCATACTGTAAAGCCCGCACTAGTTGTATGGAAAAGCGACTTAATTTGAGATTTAAAATTCGTCATTATGTAAAGGGGCATAAGGTAGAAATCTAAGTTCACTTGACCATGATTAGCTCGTTTGATGGCGACTCATCTGGTTTAATTATTTCCGGAGGAATAAGATTGTAAACAGGCTTGAATCAGTCATAAAAACCATTTGAATTCTTGAATTCTTGTACACCAACTGTTTGACAAAATATCTCAATGAAGCTTCATGATTTTATTAGCACCTTGACTTCAATAACTGGCGACATTATGTGGATTCTAATGGTTTGTTAATATTTAGTTATATATATCATCTTGAAATCCCACTGTAAGATGCATGCTCATTAGCTCATATAGCTATAATTACTAACTCGTGAAGTGCTAGAATGATACTCCATCTCTAAGCCTCTATATGCTAAATTGTTGTAAGCCTGGCTCTAGTTAGCATCATGTAACACTAATATCGATAACAAAATTTTCAGTTTTTAAACGCCACCATTTGATTAAATGGGCAGGAAAGTGAATCTCATCGTTTCTCCGGTATCACTCAACAAATATGGCTATGATCTCATTGCACCAACAACAATCTCTATGGCTCGCTGCCTCCTGTACCGTTGTTTTTGAACATGGCTATTAGCAGTGAAACTGGTAATGTTGGTCTTTGTGGAGGCCCGTTGCCAAGCTATGACGGGTCTTCGTTGTTTCTGAACATGGGAAGAATAACTTCCTTTGGGCAGATATTAACACTCGAGCAAAATGCCAAAGTCTGAAGAATAACTTCCTTTGGGCAGATTCTAACGCTCAAGCAAAATGCCAAAGTCTGAAGAATAACTTCCTTTGGGCAAATTCTAACACTCGAGCAAAATGCCAAAGTCTAAAGAGAAAAAAAAAGCCTTCGTTTAGGCAGCTTTCAAATGCTCCCATTTGATTAAACGGGGAAGAGCATGAATCTGATCGCTTCTCTGTTGTTACTCAACACTATGGCCTCATTGCACCAACAATCTATAGATGTCTGAGTTAATATATAAAGAGAACTCCAACTTCGATTAATTTCTAAACAGGTTTTCCTCCTGTCCAAAGTAAAACTGGATTGGAGGGGCATCCTTTGCTAGTTCACTCCAACTGGCTTTGAGAAATTCCAGACATAAAGAGATATGCAAGCATGGATTATGTTCCTGCGTAATAAAGCGGGCATGGATTATGTTCCTATGTAATAAAGCGGGCATGGATTATCTTCCTCCGTAATAAGGGCGGGCATGGATTATGTTCCTCCGTATGAAGGTGTGGCACTGTGTAAGTTTAGACACAAGCATATTTGAGAAACTTCTTTGTGTCTAAACTTGGGGGGCTTGATCACGTATGTATTTACATATACATTAACAAGAATGGTATATGTACATTAATATATATGTTTTTTTTTAACAGCATTCTATTCTACTCCTACTTCTAAATTACACGTATGCCTGGAAATATGTTGCTAATCAGCCAATTCGACCATATATGTTATAAATATATACATATGCTTATGACAAGTTTGGGTTGACAATGAAAAAGCCCAATTCTCTAGCCTTACCGATATAAAAGCCTAACTCCTTGGCCTTATAAAGGGGCTTCCCATCTGAGTTGGAGGACATTCACTACATACAATATATCTCTCTCTTGTCATATAACAAGTAGGGAAATACAGACACAAGCCCCAACATACACGAAATCATTCGTGCTCACATTCAATCAATCATTCATTCGGTCATAGAAACACACATATAATACCCTCCAGAGATCGATACATCTCTCTGGGAAAATCATCATTCACCTTAGATTCGCGAAGAATTTATTAGGTTTGCACTACATAGTAGGAGATTATGATGATTTTCGTGGTTAAATCCATTCGTGATTGAGCTTAACAATCAATGCTCAAACATCTGAAAAGATGAAAGACATTGTTTACCAACTGAAAGTAAAATAAAAGAGTAGATCTAGGTAGAAGATGAAGATCGGAAGGTGTTAGAAGCTCCAAAACCTCCTTGGAATCTGCAAAGTCGACCTAGGGTTTGATGTGGGCGGCTAGGGCTGCTGAATCGGCTCTCTCTTCGGGTTTTGAGGGCTGCTTCGGCTTAAATAGGAAGTAAAGTCGGTTTGCTGAACTGGGCCGCCCAGAGGCGCTGGTTGGGCTCCAGCGGCGCTGGATGGGCCAGCGGCGCTGGCAGCTCCTGCTGCTTCTCGTTTCGCTTCGTTCGACTCCTGAATCACCTCCTTGTGTCTTGTAACTTCATAGGCCTTCATCTTGAGTCACTTGATGCCATTTACCCTCACTCGCATCTTCCGTGAACCTACGTAAACATAGAATCCATTAAGTATCAATAGTTCCGGAATATTAACTCATTTAAGACATTGAAATGAGGCCTTTCGATAGGGGTTTTTATCACAAAATGAACGCTCATCATATACCCCCATACTTAAGTCTTTGCTTGTCCTCAAGCAAATAGTCCAAGAAAATAAACAATGATGAGCGGACAACTTAAGTGTTCAAGTTATTCTACTTTATTAAACATTTGAAAGATTAGTCATGCAAAATGATTTGAGAAAACTTTAGACAAAATCAGTAAGCTATAGCTAGAGGTAAAGATAATCAGTCAAGCAAAACTAAAAGTTAACCTTATATTTGTGTTAATACCTCTAAAACCGTTCTATAATTCCACATGTCCTACAGCTCAATCTTACTTCCTTCTGCTGACTAGTTAAGCACTTAATTAAAGTTTGTATAGCAATCAGATCTACTAGCTACTAGCAAGGCATTTATATTTCATCGTTTGTGTACTTGTGAGTCACTACTTAGACATACTCTCACACTACAGTCATGCTTATTAGTTAAACACTAAAGCAGTTATACGATATTAACATCTTTAATAGTTGAGACAGGGGTGACAGGTCGGTGGTTCCCCACTCGCAGAGCGACATAACTCAACTAATGGTTAGAGTTTATACCTTACATCAAGACAACGGTGACAGGTCGGTGGTTCCCCACGCGCAAAGCGACATAACTTGATGCGTATAGATTTTACTCGTTATTAGTTCTTTGAACTCTTTTTTTAATCTACTGATTGCCTTTCTTAAGATTACTACATTATTCATGCAATAGACATTATCAGAGACCCCAGATGACTCATACACTTACTCCGCATGCAACTAGTTTACAATTAATAGTGTAAGAATTAAGGCGAACCATACGTCTAAACTAGTTCCTACACAAGCACTTATATCATTAAGTCCAATTAATACACCTATACTAATAACTAGATAGCTCTAATTGCTAGGCATATTAAAGTCCGGTTAAGTGTGCTATGGCAAACATAATCGCATACAGTTTCAGTCTAAGCTTATAATCCATTTGGAAAAATGAACAGCCATACAAGAAAAATATTGCTAGGCTAACTGCTAGGCTAATATTGCTTAGTTATCGTCATCTTTTGTCTACTTGAAAAGCTTATTTCTCAAAATGTTTTTCAGATACAAGAAAATTTTAATTTTTGCATGAATTAAGTAGTAGAAAACTTATGATTATTCAAACAATTAAACCACGGGTTTTTCCTATTCCATCCCCCCACACTTAAATTGTACAACGTCCTCGTTGTACTAAACATGACATAACAGAAAAGGGTAATAGGAAAAACACGAAAATTAAAGGATTAACGAAACTTCCCGGGCTTAAATTGCATGATTGTTTTTGAAGATGGCATATGTGGAGCTACTTGAATGATATATATCATCAAAGATTTGAGTCGGCTCCGTTTGATGGCGATCCATGGATGCTTCTCCATCTTCTTTTCTTTTTGGTATTTTTTGATTTTTTAATTTTTTTTGGATTTTTGGGTTTTTCTGATTTTTTTGGATTTTTCGCGATCTGGTGTGCTGGCAGACTCTGGGCGATGGCATAATGGGAGCGGCGCTGGCATAGCCTGAGCGGCGCTGGACTTGCACAGGTGCAGGTCCAGCGGCGCTGGAAGTCAGGGAGCGGCGCTGGGATGCCCAGGTGCATTCCCAGCGGCGCTGAAAGTCTTCTAGCGGCGCTTGCGAGTCCTGTACTTGCTTCGACGTCTGATTTTCCTTCACGATTTGACTCTGGCATTCCCCCACACTTAGCTTTTGACCAAGTGCATGGTTTTCTTCAGACTACAAAACTAAATACTCCTGCACACTTCAATCAAAATATCAAAATGGAAATAACAAGCTAAAACATAAAAATAAAAAATAAAAACAAAATACGATTGCAATAAGTTACTTGTTTCCTTGATCCGTTGAAAGCTTGCATCTGTG
The DNA here is from genome assembly GCA_034093135.1 of Erigeron breviscapus. NCBI lineage: Eukaryota > Viridiplantae > Streptophyta > Magnoliopsida > Asterales > Asteraceae > Erigeron > Erigeron breviscapus. The sequence goes on from CM067174.1 coordinate 77,830,984, forward strand.
ATTCTAAAGATATAACTCATATAAAAACAGATCACAAATGATAAAATTTAAAACAATTCACTTAATTGCAATTAGTCACATATTCCTAAAAATAAAAAATAAAATACGGCTTGGGTTGCCTCCCAAGAAGCGCTAAGTTTAACGAGTCTTCAGCCGGACTCGGCCTAGGAACTAGGTTGAGGAAGAATACGGGGTAGGCCGGGGGCCGGTACCCGTTGGGTAACGTTCGAAGTGACTTATGGCTTCTTTGACGTTCGTTCCTTTTCTCTCCTCCAAGTTTTCTGAGTTCCTTCGTGCTTCAGTTGCTTCAACCATTTCCACATCGATGGGTATTTGATTTCCAGGGCTGGTTCGGGTGGTAAGGGATTTGATTTTCGTTTCGGGGACTGCAGGGGTTGCCAGCGGCGCTGGGTATCCCTGAGCGGCGCTGGGCTTGCCCAGCGGCGCTGGCTTGTGTAGCCAGCGGCGTTGGTGGCTCCGTGGTAGTATCCGATTTTCCGATTTTGCATGATTCGGCTTCTTCCTTCTCTCGAGCAGCTTTCTCTTTGCATCTTTGATCGATATGGAATTCCTTCAATTCTTCCAAGAATTTCTTCTTCCGTATTTTCTTCTCTCTTCTTTCCGCCTCCATTTTGCTCTCTAGTCGCGTATACACTTCGTTTTCAAGGAACTTATAGGCTATGTAAACCCCAACTTCCATAAGTCCCTTTCCTAAGATTCTCCTGATCATATCCGCGCTTTCACCTCTCAATCCGTCGGCGAACTTCTTCAATAAGGTAGTGTGGTCGAACTCATGGATCATACAATGTTCATGGAGGGTTTTTATTCTTTTCCATGCTACCCTTACCGACTCTCCATTCCCTTACTTGAATTCTCTTATCATATTCTTTAATGCCATTTGATGATGCATCCTCAAACAATAGGGTACTTCTTCTCCTCTCTTGACTTCTTTGACCAATATTTGTGTTCTCTCCCATTCTTTATCTCCATCCTCCTTTTCTTCTTCGGATTCTTCAAACTCGGCTTCATAAAATGCATCATCTAAGATTTTTATTCTGAAACTACAGGCAATACCGGCGAGACCTGGGAAGGCAACCCGATTGGGAGTTCAGCTGGTTGATTATGAAAGCATCCATATGCGGCTTTATCAATGGCTCGACGGGCATAGTCTTCCATACCATAATAGAAGAAATCCGTGTACTCTAAATCGTGACAATATGTTTTTTTCCTTACTCTTCTCACGATCTGTTTCATACGCCTCCATGCCTCGTCCACTTCTTCATACTCTTCTTGTTTAAAGTTTTGCATGTCCAAGACCGGGTCGGTCGTTTCAAAGTCAAAGTATAATTCTTCTTCCATGTACTCACTTCCTTTGCCCTTCTCTTCTTCCTTGACTTCGATGCATTTCACTTCATACTCGTGTGCGGCTTATAAGTCTTTATCAAACCATCTCCTAAATCCGATAGGTATGCGAAACTGGTCCGAATTCTTGAAATCCCGCGTGAAAGGCTGCTGTCCGAAACTTCCAGGAGCTCCCAGCGGCGCTGGACTGTATCCCCAGCGGCGCTGGTGGTTCCAGATGGTTCCCGATTTGTCTTCTTCTTCGTTTTTCGGTCCTTTCTTGTCCATTCTCTGCTCAACATACCTCCAATCATACTTCTTCTCATCCGGTTTCTCTCCCAAGATGCTTTCCGCGCTTCCTTCGAATACTCCTTCCGATTTGAGCTCACTTATAAAATGATGCTTTTCCTTGTACTCGTGTTCTTCTTGATGCACCTTTCTTTCGAGAAACTCAAAACCCTCTTTTGTCTTGTTCAAGAATAAATTGCTTGTGGCTTCATAGCATAGTCTGGCCCTTTCTTCATCTCGTAATCCGTGATAAAACCAAGGCACATATTCCGCGAGCTTCAAGTCTTCATCCTTGAGCAAGTTGACGGTTTGCTTCATACGAAGCCATGCATTTTCCCAATTTTCGAACCACAGCTGCTCAAAACATTCCACATTATGTCTCAGTACACCTATAACACCCGTCGTTTAAAAATATGGATTTCCAAAAATTTTCGCCTAACAACGTCAAAAGATAGCGGAAACAACTTTAAAGACCAAACCAAAAGGACCTGTTTGGTTCATTTATCAAATGGTGTTACTAGCAATGTCATTATAAATAGTTCAAATGGAAATCCAACGGTTGCCCAACATAAAACAACCGACATCAAAGTAATTACAAGTCATCAATGTCTAGACAAAAAACAAATGTCTAATATGGGAAGCTATTATGGGTAAACTAAAGCCAGTTTCATTGTAATCTACCCATGCCTCGCACTTTATCGTCATCTAGCTCAAGCTTGCTAAACCTGAGGGAACAACACATTTCAAGAAACAAGTGTTAGCTAACGAATTAGCTAAGTAAGATAACACATAGTTTATAAATCATTTGTCCATTTCAATATTTGAAAGAATACATTATAATCGTTAAGGCACAAGTCATAGCATAAAATCATCTCACATTACATTAAACATCATAGGATTATCAATCCTAATTGTGCCTATCCACATCAAACATCACACATCTCACGTTTGCATCACATATCATATCTCACGTTAGGTGAAAGTTTAAGTGTTGGAGGTCATAAGACCTCACAACAACCCTCACACCCGACTCGATGGTGAAACCTTTCGGCAATCCATCTTTGTCATTAAGGAAAGGCAAAGCCGATCCAGGAGTAGTCCGTATGTTCAAAGACATTGGTGGCTAGTTAGGCCTACCCGGAGTTACTCATCTCACGTTAACTATGTTGCAAGGAGCCACCCAAGCAACCACATCTACGTACTAGCCGGGCAAGGGCAAGCACGAGTTAAGCTTAACACTTCTCACAACAATAGCTCGAGCATTTCTCACATATCACATCACATTCATCATTTTAACGTTTGGACCCTTAAACGTGCACGTGTCATGGCAACTTATAAAGTTACCGAATCGATTAAAACACACGTTTTTGACATCAATTTATCCTCTAATGACCTAGACCAGGTATGAACCCTATATTGGTCATATTTGAACATTAAAATGACATTAACAATGATCTCATACCTGTAAGAAATCTCTAGATACTAAATGATTGCAATAACAATCACCGATTGACCCGAAATCGTCAAATCTAACCACAAAACGATTGCAATCAACCATTACTCAATAGGTCCAGGTATGAATGAATTATAAGGATGAAAATGAGTGATAATAAGCAAGGATTACCATCTATACCTTGGAGGATGATTAACGGATCGAATACGTGCATCGTTTGATCATAAATCCACCCGAAATCGCAAGAAACACACTAGGATTGCTCAAGAGAAAGAGGGGCAGTTCTAGGGTTCAAAGGAGAATAGTGAAATATGATTTTGGGGCTAATGATCTGATTAGTAACCCTAATCCCGTTTTTTAGTTTCCACATGTGCCAAAACTAGTCCCTAGACTTCCTTATGGCTCATATTAGGCTAAAATCACCTATTGGGAATACTTACAACTCGTTAAACACTTCAAGCACCTCTAAAGGCATATAAATACACCTTAAACACATTAGTACATCAATCATTAAGGCATTTAAGCCTCACACGTATAGCAAATTAAACACATCTAAGCATTAAATCTCCTAGAGACTTAACGGACACGTAGTGTTGACTTAACGACTCAAGTCAACCGTTAATTAAAAAGTTTGGGATGTTACAAACACATTCCCGACTGTTGTCGAACAGCCCACAAGTTGTCGAAGTGTGAAACGGGAAGTCTGATGATCGAACAGTATCTCGCAGCGGCGCTGGCATACACCCAGCGGCGCTGGCCTGGGTTGCCAGCGGCGCTGGGGCCTCCTGAACAACTTTTGTTTTCTCTTTTTGCCTCCTTAACGTCTTCTTCCATTCTCGAGGCAGGTTCCTCGAGTCCTTTCCAATGCATTGTACCTAACTTAAGCTAAAACACACTAAACGAAAATGAAAGAAAAAGAAAAACAAGAACGAAAACAAACACAAAACACGAAAACGATTAGTAACTTCAAGAACAAAATAAAATAACCTAAATGCAAACAATCTAAACTTAATAACTAAAAACGATAAAATAAAAATATTTTTTTGGATTTTTGACTACTAAACCCTAAAATGATTTAACCTAAAAACTAAAAAGTAACTTTCTCGTGCCGAAACACAAGAAAGGATCGAACTACACTACTAAACTAAGAATGCGTCGCGTCCCCGGCAGCGGCGCCAAAACACTTGATGGGTGGTTTTTGTTTCGTGTTTAAATTTATAAAAGTTGTACAAGTAATTATCTCAAAACACACACACCTTAACGGACAGGGGACCCGATCAGATGTAGTATAGTTAAGTGATAAGTACAGGATCGTTCGCAGAGACGCGTTGCTTTACCTAATCTAGTAATACGTGTAATTCTAGCGGTGGGGTTGTCACGATTTCCTATTAAACTAATTAAAATACTGAAAAGTAAATAGAAGCCGCAACCGCTTATTCAGCGAGAGGCTTAGTCTGAAAATAGTTTGAAAAAGCAAATAACAGTAATAAAATTAAAATACTTGTTTGGCATCTCAGATCTCATGATACGACCAGATATCATTCTACCTACTTGCTAGACTGTTGGAAACTTAATCACGGCTCAGATTCTCGTTAGATTCACTTTGCCTAAGTAACTAGTGTTGTCCCTAGACTCACACTACTTCTTTAAACAAATTCTCATTAGATTCATTGTTTAAGCATTAATGACCTAAAGTTTGTGTTACTAATTCATCTTTAAGTTATCCGGCTCTTAAGCCATGACCAGATAATAATTCTCTCCGGTGACCACAGTGCACGTTTCCATGTCACTGGATCGCGTCTGACATTGTTAAGCATCATGTTCTATTCATCCTAATTACTATGGTTCTGGATCCCTCAGTTATAGGTGAATCACCTTTTACATCTAGTTATAGACCGACTAGTGTTTTCCATCCTTATGTATTAATCCTAGTGTATGATTATAGACCGATCATCAGAATTAAACTAATACATGCAGATATATAACCGATAATAATATGAAGAACTAGTAAAACATGGATCTACGATAAACAGTAAAACACACTCCAACAGATCTAACAAATAAAGTAAAATAAATAAACGTCGACATGATCACATCGATCCAAACAAGTATTCAGCCTACTATCCTACCATTATTAAAGGAATAACAAAGTCTGAAAAGATGAAAGACATTGTTTACCAACTGAAAGTAAAATAAAAGAGTAGATCTAGGTAGAAGATGAAGACCAGAAGGTGTTAGAAGCTCCAAAACCTCCTTGGAATCTGCAAAGTCGACCTAGGGTTTGATGTGGGCGGCTAGGGCTGCTGAATCGGCTCTCTCTTAGGGTTTTGAGGGCTGCTTCGGCTTAAATAGGAAGTAAAGTCGGTTTGCTGAACTGGGGCCCAGCGGCGCTGGATGGGCTCCAGCGGCGCTGGGACTGGGCCAGCAGCGCTGGCAAGGTGCCAGCGGCGCTGGCAGCTCTTGCTGCTTCTCGTTTTGCTTCGTTCGACTCCTGAATCACCTCCTTGTGTCTTGTAACTTCATAGCCTTCATCTTGAGTCACTTGATGCCATTTACCCTCACTCGCATCTTCCGTGAATCTACGTAAACATAGAATCCATTAAGTATCGATAGTTATGGAATATTAACTCATTTAAGACATTGAAATGAGGCCTTTCGATAGGGGTTTTTATCACAAAATGAACGCTCATCAGATATTCTCCAACAGCATGTTGTTGGCATGCCAAAAACAATTTTCCAAAGTCTTGATCAGTAGAGTACTCGCTTTTCAATAGTTCAAAACCGATAAGCCTTGGGTGTAAGGATGTCAACAGTGAGTGTTTACGAGACAGAGCATCAGCTCCCTTATTCAGCTTGCCAGATTTGTGCGAATGGTGAAATTGAAGACTTGTAGGAATTCCACGCACTTAGCATGTCGAGGTTGAAACTTGTGTTGACCCTGGATATACTTAAGTGCCTCGTGATCAGAATGTAGGATGAACTCTTTGGAAATAGAATAATGTTGCCAATGATCCAAGGCTCGAATAATGGCATAAAACTCTTTGTCATATGTTGAGTAGCGTCTCTTAGCATCATTCAATTTTTCACTGAAATAAGCAATCGGGCGCCCCAATTGAGTTAGAACAGCCCCTATGCCCACACCTGAAGCATCGCATCCCACTTCAAATACCTCTTCAAAACAGGGAAGAGCTAAAACGGGTGTGGAAGATAATAGCCGTTTGAGTTCATCAAACGCAGATTGTGCCTGATCATTCCACACAAACTGCTTATTCTTTGATTTCTCAGTCATGGGGGCTACGATAGTACTAAAATTCTTCACAAAACGCCGATAAAAAGAGGCAAGGCCATGAAAACTACGAACTTGCTGTATAGACTGTGGGACTGGCCAGTCTCTAATCGCCTGCACCTTACCTTCATCCACCTGTATACCTCGAGATGAAACTAAATAACCAAGGAAAGTGACTTGGTTGGTGAAAAACTCGCACTTTTCAAGATTACCATATAATTGTTCCTAGGCCAGTACATCAAATAGTTGCTGAAGATGTACTTGATGTTCTTGCGGGCTATGGCTGTATATGAGTATGTCATCAAAATAAACAATGAACTTGCCCAAAAAAGGTTTCAATACCTAATTCATGAGACGCATAAAAGTGCTCGGGGCATTTGACAGTCCAAAAGGCATCACAAGCCACTCATATAACCCTTATTTTGTCTTAAAAGCCGTCTTCCACTCATCACCTTCATGTATTATGATCAGATGATACCCACTTTTCAAGTCAACTTTTGAAAATACAGTAGCACCATGGAGTTCATCTAACAGGTCATTTAACCGCGGGATGGGAAATCGATACTTGATAGTTATTTTATTAATCGAGCGGCTATCCATACACATCCTCCATTCACCATTTTTCTTGGGGACATGTAGTGTAGGGACGGCACAAGGACTGAGGGAGTCTCGAATGAGTCCCTTTTGTAATAATGCATCAACCTGCTTTCGAATCTCGTTTGTCTCTTGTGGGTTGGCGCGGTAAGCTGGTTTGTTTGGTAAAGTGGATCCGGGAATCAGGTCGATCTTATGTTGTATGGATCTCTTTGGTGGTAAGCCACTGGGAATTTCAAGAGGAAAAACATGGGCGTAGGATTGTAACAGGGGTTGTATTAGGGGGTGGTTTGTTAAAATAGGTGTAACATCCTCATTGTCTAGACCAGCTAAAATGAAATCTTGTAGAGGGCTCTGGTCAAACTGATCAGCTTTGAGTAGTGTAGTAAGGGGTGGAGATTTGGGTGAATGGTTTGATGGAGATAAAGGTGTAAGGACAATCCTATGGGTTGTGAGTGAAGGAATAAGTATTGCGATAACTATCATGAATCACACGCCTGTCAAACTGCCATGGGCGACCAAGAAGAACGTGACAAGCGTCCATTGAAATCACGTCATACCAAATATCATCCGTGTAAGTCTTTCCAATGCTCATCGTCAATAGAACCTGATGTGTAACTCGAATACCTTTCCCACTGTATCACATAAGGTGAGGGATGGTTTTCTATGTGAAGCCCCAATTTATCAATCAAAGTTTGTGAAGCAACATTTGTACAGCTACCCCCATCTATGATAAGAGTACACACCTTTTGGGATATGGTACAACAAGTGTGAAAAATAGATTCCCGTTGAAGGTTATCCTCTGGTGTAGGCATTGTGCTTAAAGCTCGTCGGATTACTAGGCACTCACCTTCATCTGGACCGACCAACTCCTCCATAACCTCATCATCTATAGTAACATCAGGTTTATTCATCGCATTGACTTCAAACCCACTTGCTAACTCAAAGTCAGCAAGAGTCACAATACGTTTATTCGGGCATTCAGATGCTACGTGACCTAACCCTTGACAACGAAAACATTTGTGTGGGGCACGAGGGGTTTCTGTATGGGCGGGAATTGTTTTTGATGAATTTGGTAGGTTGGGTTTTAATGTGGTGGGCTTCTGGTAATTGTTGGGTCTGAAAGTGGGGCGAGTGAGCTCATGTTTACCTTTGGTTCTAAGCTGCAGATCAACCTTATGGGCTAATACAGTGAGCTCGGTTGGGGTTTGATAAGTATGAAGTTCAACTACATTTGCTATCTTAATATCTAATCCCCCTAGGTACCTGACCAACGTCTGAGGATCGTCTGGTGAAATATCACATATCATCAGTAAGTATTTAAATTCCCGCGAGTATTCTTCCGCAGTACCGGTGCCTTGCATCAACGCGTGCAGTTGATCAAAACTGTTCTATATGTAATACGCGGGAAGGAATTTCTCTTTCAACCTCTTTTTCATTTTTAACCACGTTTGGATTTTTTCTTTCCCAGTTCGTTCTCGCTGCAGACACACATTTGACCACCAAGTGGAGACATATTTGCGAAGTTTAAGAGCAACAATCTTAACCTTATGTTCCTCTGAAGTCTGTTTATAATCAAAAACCCGTTCCACTGTTCGTAACCATTCGACAAACTCATCGGGGTCCAGTTTACCATCATATTCAGGAATATCGACTTTGATGTCATTTGGGTGCCAACCGAAATGTTCTCTACCCCCACCAGAACCCGAACTGCTGGCGCCTCCCGAGTTAACTTCTTCATCCCAAATGTCATTATTATATTGTTAGGATGATTTTTAGACTAATGGGTTTAGAGGATTATCATCTCTCAAATAAATTTATTTCAACCCTTCTATAGCTTTACAGTTCTGCTCCTAATTAAATTAGTATTTTTTTTTAATTACTCCCTTAAGTTATTTACTTAATTTTGGTTCATTTTAATATATGTAATTCCATTTTCCGCGCTTTGTAATTTGTAAAACCTATATGACTTTAGTTCGGGCTATATAGAAAATGCACTATCTAACCAAATTTATTAAATGTTGTTAATCACTTTTTCAAATCAAAATTTTATAAAATTATTTATTGGTAACTCTATTCATTTCATTATCTTATACATATAAGTTATTTTCGCCTTCATTTATGTGTTTTCAAATAATGGACTAGTGATGAGCGTGACACTCGTCCCGTCTTATATCGGTCTTGATACTGACGGTTAAAAAATTTCCAAAACATAATATTGGTATTGGTCCTATTTGTTATTTGGTATCACTTGCTAGTACTATTTTGGGGTACCGTGGTCCCCTATCCCGTGAACAAAAAAATGGGTTTTCGTTTCTAGTCTCATTTCTCATTCGGTATTACTTTTCGATATCGGGCCGGGACTCAAGAAATTTTGCACTTCCTAGAATGGATGAATGGTTTATGCATTTGCATGTGTCACTACGATCGAAATCATGAAGATTGTTGTGTACTTGTGTGTATTTTTGTCATATAAATAACTTGGAAGTTATATAAATTCATGCTACCATTTTGGTGTATTTTGTTATTTCTAGAGCAGTTTTTGCAATTTATAATTGAGAAGTTATTTAGTTATTTTTTTTTATCTCAAATTGCATGCTTACGTGGACAAATACAGGTCACTAAATGTGAGATGGGAAAAGAACGCGTAGTTTATGACTTCCCCATATTCAGTAGTTTCATTTTTCTGGTTGAAAATAAAGTATTGATCTGTTACTTTTTTTTTCTTAGAAAAAAAAAAGACGAGATGTATAACATACATTATTTTAACTGGATTTATATTAAAAATCATTTTCAAAATAAAACCCCAATTTTTAACCCTTTATGAAAAATCGCTATCATCCAAACCTGCCATAAGTAAATATTAAATAAACATGAGACTATGAGAGCATAACTTCATAATAAGCATATTTCAAAAGACACCCAGCTAACCTGAATTCAATGCTAAATTCAGATAACTATTTTTAGTAAGATTTGTACTTATAAAAACTTGAATTAATTTAACAAAAGATAGCAAAATCACACTTGCATTTGACACATGGACATCCAAGTTGATGATGGCCCCCAATTTTTTCTGTGTCAATTCCAAATTTGTTTTAATGCAACATCTTCCACACCCCACCACTCTTCACCTCTCCCTCATCTTCAAAGGTATATGCTTGCCCCACTCCATTAATAATTGAACTCATATTTACATAACATGAAAATATGCCACTTATATAAAGCTTGCTTAATGTGTCATCCTTATAAATTTGTAACACCTATGTCTTCTTAGTAGCAAAATTTTATGTGGGTATATAAAATTTCACTTAGTTACTTTATGGCACTTTCCAAATTCTATTTTTTTTGTTATTTAAAGAAAGTGTTATGTTTCTTGATTTTTTTTTATTTTTTTTATTTTTTGCAGGTGTATGATGAGAGTAGAAGTAAAAAGTTTGTACTCCAACTTTTCAAAGTAGTATTATTTTGAGTTTCTACATTAACAATGCCAGTTCCTTTAGCTCCATATCCAACTCCTCCAATACCATTTACACCCCCTGCAACTGGTACATTTTGGTTTTCTTATTTTATTTCTAATAATCTTTATATATTGACTTTGTTAGAGTTGACCAGTAATTCATTGACTTTTTATGATAAGTGTTTTTGTTGTGTTTTTAGTAAAAACCAACAAAAAATATACAAATGTATAGTAAGCCCAGATGATTTTTATGAAAAATTTTAATAGAATGAAGTAGAAGCAACTATCATCTATCAAGCTCAGAAATTTTCAAGTTCAAAGTTTATGTTAGGGCTGCAGGTTCTTTGGCCTAGCAGTATCCAAGATGACACATAATCAAACGGGTCGAATTTTTAGTGTCATGATGGACCCATCTTAAATATGTGTGGATGTGCATGGAAATCTAAATTTAATATTTTCTATAATACGTCAATGTGGGGTTAGGTCACTTGGTAAAGGCTTTTGCGCCTCTCGAGGGGCAAGTCCAGAAACGTATTTAGAACTATTTGGGAGTAATGTTGTAAGAGATTTGCAGTAAAAGAAAAATACATATTCTCATTTATTGAAATAACTAATATGGGCTCTTTTTCTATAATCATTAGTCACAAAGGATTCTTGGCAACTTTGAAAACCATCCAGGTTGACTCTTAAAATTCAAGTAGTAAGCAGAGCAATCTGTTGTGTTTTTTTTTTCTTTCACCAGGTTCAGAAAGCCAACTAGTGTGTTCAGGATGTCGAAATCTTCTTCTTTATCCGATTGGAGCAACCTCGGTTTGCTGTGCTGTTTGCAATTCTGTCACAGGTGTTCCTCCTCCTGGTATGGGTATAGTCTATAGTATATCTCAAATCATCTTTTATAGTTTAAAAAACTATTCCAGCTATGTGAAAATCCTTAAAAACAAGTTTATTTACATGAGTAACACAAGATAGAAAATTTTAAGATATTAAGGTTCTTCTCCAGATTGTGATGATGGCATGCATATAATGTATGACAATTAGAGTCGTGCTTAACGATAGTCAACGTTTGGTCAAATTCATCAATACGTCTTTGTTAGGTACTGAAATGGCACAATTGGTGTGTGGAGGTTGCCACACTTTACTAATGTACATTCGTGGGGCCGCAAGTGTACAATGCTCGTGTTGTCATACCATAAATTTGGCCTTAGAGGGTACCGATTCCTACCCCTCTACTACTACGTCTCATCATTGATTGTTAGATAAGTATAATGTGCCAAAATTTTCTTTGTAGGAAATCAAGTAGCACATGTGAATTGCGGAAATTGTAGGATGCTATTGATGTACCCATATGGTGCACGATCTGTGAAATGTGCCGTGTGCCAATTCATCACGTCTATTGGGGTTAGTACGAAACCTAACTTTCCTTCTTCTTAACTGGAAAGTATACTTAAGTTTGCAACTTTGAGTGGTAACACAGGAGGAATTTTAATCATTGCAGCAAAAATATATACAAACATATAATGACTTACCATCTTACTGTTGCAGGCGACGCCAAGCAACATAGAACAAAAGCTTGTCGCTTAAGAGCTTCAAAAGGACGTCTCAACTTGCCGACATCTATAGAGTTACCAAAACTTTTCTCTTATGAGAGATTGTTAATACTGTATTACTACTACTGTCATGATTATTGCTGACCTATTTAAAGTGGTGATTTTGTATATAACCAAATGTATGTTGATTTGGTACAATAATAAATAGAATAAGATGATGTTTTCGCTTTGGTGATTTCATATTTCTATCTGTGATCAGTTTATATCTTCTTATAAAAAAAAAAAAGTTCTGTTGGTAATAGAACTGAAAACCGTTGAATCTTGCAACTTATGTGCATGTTTTTTCCCTAGTTACTTGGTTGATAACGGTTTAATCCACTGACGAGCCATGGTGTGGGCTCGTGGTTGTGGTTTTTACGAGTCAAGAACAAGCCATTCACGCGGACTATTGTGAATGGTCAAATAAAAAGCAATTCAATTGTTTAGGTTGCAAGAGATGTTAAAGTTCTATGTGTTTTCCTCATCTCCTGTCATTTCTATGAAACACAATAAGTCACTTCAACCTTTCTATTCGAGTTTTCACAACATAGTTGACAATTATTTCACCAAAATGATGTCATGCACGAAACAGAGCAGGCATAAATCGTCGTCAATCCAATCCATCAGTCCATCACATATCTTATACCGTACGTCACCATCCAAACAACAAAGACGACATCAATATATCACCTTCATTGTACTTCACCCCATACACTTGTCAAGAACTATACTTAGGACCGGCTTCTACTTGAATTCTTTCGCTTCTCCATTGACATTTCTAAGAAGGATCCAATGTATCATGACGACTGCCTATGTATTAAGCATTCCAAAAACAAAAACTATAAAACCTGGTAAACATTCCTTTTTTGTGTGGATAATCTTCAAACCTAAATAACAAAAACTTTGGTGCTTTTTTCATCACTTTTCTGCAGATTAGTTATTAGTATATTTTTTTTCTTCTAAAGTCTGAAGTTATCAAAATTAAGACCAATTTGAGTTTGCTCCACATTTTAACATATAAAGGGGCCATGTTAGAAATAAAGTAGAAAATGACCAATGAGACAAAGTTGGATAAGCATACAGGAGAAAGTGAATCAAAGAATCATGTGATCTTTCCTTTTTTAGAATAAAGTTCAGGTTTACACTTGGTGACAAAATGCATAAAGTAATAGTTGTAATACAGTAACATTATCCAATCTTACATGTTAGAAAAGTCTCGTGATTTTTAATTACATGAACCTGGTATATGCAAATTTTTATTGTTTTCCACTGGTGATAATATGCAAAATCAAGATTTAAGGGGGCTATATATGTATTAACTTTTTTGAATGGAAACACCGAAACAACATGTCATAAGTACGAGAAGCTTCTCATATGTTTTCTAACAGCACGAATGTAACATACTAATATCAATTTAATGATTGCTTTCCTTATAATTTACAATTTGACTAGAGGTTTACTCGTCACCCATGGCTAGTTCGAGCGCATAGTCATCCCTTTCCTGCAACAGTTGTTGACGAAAAATGTAAGGTACTCCTCAGAATCCCAACCACTGAATTAGAACTAATATATTATGAGTGTGGGACGAATATCCAGATATTATGTATAAAAAACTTACAATAGGTCCTCGTGCAAAATATCGTCCAAATTGAAGCCAGTATACCTGTACAAATCATAGATTTGGTTAGGCGAAGAAACAGAGATTAACGACGTAAATAGAGACAAAAAGTTGTTTCATGCGAAATTGGATATTTGATGGATATTCACCGATGGTAACTATTCAAATGTATTTAAGATACTTCCATTATTAAATAAAAATTCACTCTTCAAAACCTGGGCTAGAAACCTAAACACCAACATATTACCGTTGTGTCTTGTCGTTTAAGATGGTTGCCTAGTAACACTTCAAGCCCAATGTAGTATACTTGCCCAATAAACTCTCGACCATCTTAAACCACAATAGAAATTATTGCTAGCCACAACTTAAAAGCTTATGCATGATTCTCAATCACTACCAAGGTAGAACACTAGCCAAACAACCCCAGGTTAAACTTAAGATCATGATATAAGTTGTTAGTAAAAGGGTAATATAGGGAACCCTAGCCCCGGTACCACAATTGGATACCCATCGACTCACCCCGTACTTAAGGCTTATAAGGTGCTCTAACTGCTCACTCTATCAATGTGAGTTGGATTGTTGCAACTTATTTTCTCTTTATCACAACCACCGTGTCCTTCACCATCGACTGACGTGCTTATGCAGTCAAAGTGACACCAACCGTACCTAGGTCAGTGTGCTCATCTCAAGACTGTCATAAGCATTCAAGTATTCAACCACACCACAACTACTACTACCACTATAATAATTATTGCTAGCACTTGCTGTATCCTAATCAACACTCTTCTACTGCACTACATTTATCAAAATTTAACAGTTGAAAATGAACTTTGGAGTTTAAAACACTAAGCAGCAACTAATTAAATTGCATATATGTGACATGAATTTATTAACAGGCTTTCAAACAGAGCTAATATTAGCTCTCGATCAACAACACAGGCCAACTTGAGAAGATTTTGTAACATATGCGACTTGTTTAGGATAAGGAATAGTACATAAACTAATACAATGCCATGTTTTCTCCTGGAAATAAGGTATATATTTCAGGCATTCAAAAAATATATTAACGGGCTGCTAACAAGAACTTTTACTAGACTACAGACTTCCTGTTTTAATTAACGGAAGCATCATACTGAGTAAAGTTAACAATAGTACAAGCACTAAGTAGTCACCTCTATAGTCTATACTAATATCCAGTTGTATCTTAGTAGGTTTGGAAAAGAGTAATTTACCTCATCCTCATCTTGTGTTTCAACTTCAATATCAGAAGTCGGGAAACCAACACACAGAAGAGCATAACCCTACAAATATGAATAAAGTTTATAAACGTTCTATTCAACGTAACTACATTGATTCATAAGAAGATGAAAATAGGTCACGTTTTGAAATTAATTATGGAATACAAACAACATGCCTTAGCTTTCAACTCTGCGGATATCCCTAACGCTTCTGGCTGTCTAAGTTGTCCAGACTTTATCCGAACAGCACAACTAGTACAGCAACCTGCCACGAAGCATATGTTATATACAATTGCACATTTCAAGTTGAAAAACCAATCTTTATGATTCTAGTTATCGTATGATGTTGCTCAATCAGCAAAGATTACCAATTGATCATAGATCAACAGGTACCGCCACCATGTGACCACATGGGCCCACAAGATGAAGACTGCAAGGTCACAGGTTCAAATCTTGCCAAAGGCAAGTGGAGAAATATATCTTGTGCTCCATGTGTGAGGGTGGTGCTTTACCGGGCATGAATTTTATGCGGTGTGCGCTCTGGGTACCAAGATGGTACACGGGACCAGGGGGTTCCCACCCATTTACCCAATCAGCAAAGATTAGCATAAAGAACATAGCATGCACACAAGGTATTATTTTACAGTATTAATCCGTGATTATTTTAGAGGCAACAGAAATAACATGAATTATAGAACAATACCGTGCCTGCAAGCAAATGGCAGTGATATGTCTTGTGCTTCAGCTGTATGTAATATATATTGATCCTGCATAATCAATCAACATGTTCTGCAACAATTAATTGCAATCGGCAACAAGCTCAAGCTAAATAAAATAAAGAAAATATGAGTGAAATGTTTTTTAATGTACTAAAAAAATCTATTATATGTATCCTACATTCCTACTTTAAAATGTGCTATTATATGAAGCAAACTTTCAATTCTTGCTATTGTATGTGTAAGACTTCCTGTGACTTATCAACCTAGGAATAATCATTCAGACACGCCGTTTGACACGAAGATAAACGAATATGGATTGTAAACGAGTGTGCATTGTAAACAGTTGAACACGACTAACACGTTATAAATGGGTCGGTTCGGATCAAACCACAAACCTATTTAGAACTACAAATATAAAAAAAATATATATAATAGCTTTTAAAAAGCGAATAAGCATAAATGCATAGATCAAAAATGACTTAGCTTATCTAAACAGGTAACCTATTAAACTCATCTAAAAAGCTAGGCCAAACCCTCACAATACTTATTGTGTACATATAGATTTAATATGGCCCGTAAACATATCGACCCAACTAACACGTTTAATCGTTTATTAAAAAGGTTGGTTAGGTTCATCTTTTCGACATAACTAACTAGTAACTACACAAGTTGGGTCTATATCTATATATAACTAGGGGCGCAACTACATATAGCAAAGGGGTAGCCCGGGCTACGGGTCCGCTTAACCTACGTAGTGTAAATTTTTCCAAAATACGTTAATTTTTTTATTGGTGCTACGGGTCAACGAAATTAGGGATACCGGTCTATGTGGATGACTCTAATCTTCTGAATGATTTTTATAGCAACAAGCTTATAGATATGTATTTTAGTAACTAAACGGGAACCAAAACCTATCAAAATTGCTAAAACTCTTATAAAATGCTAAAAATAGCGAAAAATCGTTAAAAAATGCTTAAAAATCATAACAATCTAGTAATTAGCATTACTTTGCATGAATATGATGCTAGTGTTAAAATTTTTGTGCTACGGGTTACTCAGAATCCTGGTTCCGCCACTGTATATAACTCTATATATATAGTGTGGCATTCTAGTAAGAACACTGAACACTATAAATAGATGCTTTTTCATCTCTAATAAGCATTAATACATGGATGCATCAATTCAGATTTTCATAATTTGTCTAAAAAAGGAAAATTCATAACATATAACAATTAATTAAATAATTAATGATACCTCAGGAACATAGAATTCATGAACAACGTCACGTTGTCTATCATGAACGGTGACTTTATGGGAAGGGGCAGACGAAGCGACGGAAAAGCGAGGTACTTCCGGTGAAGCTTGGAGCTCCGACGCCGCCGTATTGCTGCGGCATTTTAATGTGTTTTTGGATGGAAAGGTTCGCCGGGAAAGTAATGGGTTCCGGTTGTAGAATATGTTGCACGGTGTCTGAAGGTCCATCGGATTTTAAAAATTAATACAATTTTGTCTGAAGCTCCGGTGAGTTGAGTGGTGGTTTTTTATGCTCTTATCTACTCTCTTCGTTTTGGACGTTATTTTTGTTTGGAATTAATTACTCTGTTAAATTAATTAAATACAACAACAACGACAACTACACGACCCGATCCCAATCCCGATCCCTGGACGGGGTATGGGGAGGTGAGCTGTAGAGGTCTTATCTCTACCTAAAGGTAGAGAGACTGCTTCCAAAAGGACTTCGGCCACAAAGGGATGGAAATCGAAGATTGAAGATAGTTTAGTTTACCGTACATGTCGTCCGAAAATAGCATACGAAGGCATACATGTCTGCTAACATTAAGAGTATGGAAAAGTAGCAAACAAAAGTAGCAAACAATCGACCTACATAACTTAAGCACCGGTTAAACAATACACATACAATAGCAACCATATTGAACGTTAACAATTTTAAAAGTGTTTGAGCATAATAACCATGCCTACATACATATAAAAAGAATTAACTAAGAAATTCTAGTGTCCGATGGGTCCAAGGAAAATAACGGGTGGTAAGCATGATATCCGCGCAATGTGGCGGTGGTCATGGTGATGACGGTGTGGTGGTAGAGATTGTTGGTGGTAGAGGCGACGTTGAGTGGTGTAGATGATTAATGTAAAAGTAATTAATTTAACAGGTTAATGAAGATATTTTAAAATAAGGGACTGATAGTGTAATTAATCATTAAGGACATTTTAACAATTCTCCCGATATAACTTTCAACAAAGAGGTATTTTTTTTATAATATAGTATAGATTAATAGTTACTATTCGAGACATGCAATTAGATAGTATGCGAAGCTCCTAGGGCCGGCCCAATAAGCTTAGTGGGCTAGGCAACAGTTTAAGGCCCCCAATCTTAAAGGCCCCCAATTTTATATCTCTATTTGGGCCAGATTAACCTACTTCCTTTATTTTTAAATCTAACATGATATCAATTCAATACTTAAGCAATAGCCCAGCCCAATAAATTTATCTATGCAGGTTTTTTTTAGAACCCAACAAAAGTTATACCACCATTCAAGCATTCAGTAATTCAACAACAAACAGATACACTTCTTTTAATTTCTTATTAACTATCTTTATTTGTCATTTTTTCCTGCCAATTGCAATATTATTTGTTTATTTATTACTTTTTTTTGATTAAATATATTATATGTGCAGTTATATAATCCCTAGACGGTTTTTATTTATTATATATTTATTATATTATATTTATATATTTTAACATATATACATATTATATTATATTAATAAACTATCTTTATTAAATAGATTGGTAGTTATATCTATGTTAAAAAATTTCAAGTGTATGTACATTTATCATAAAGACGGTTGTTTTGGTTTATTTTTGTCGGTTATAACTCCGTGTAAAGACAAAAGATTTTAGTTAACGACTTTTAAAAAGGCCCCTAAAATTTGTTCCGTTTAGAGCCTCCAAAAACGTTAAGCCGGCCTTGGAAGCTCCAACACGCATATTGCAATGAAACTGAGGACTTTCAAAACCTCCCCCAATAATCCATCTAATATAGGAGGTGAAGTGAGCATCTCATAAAGTAAAACATCCAACAAAATATACATTTAAATTGTAAAATTTTCGGCCTTTAAACTTAATAGTTAATACCCTGGTTTCTTCACTGATTAGCGGTACTTATGACTATCGAATTTAGGTGTGTGTTTAATGTTATCAATCGGATTTTGGGTAACTTGGAGTATCAAAAATTCACATATGACTTGTAAATTTATAATCCTGGCCGAATAAGAGTTTGGGTTGACCTTTTTAATGGCTTGGTTGCTGTATTATGAGCCCATGATAATTCTGGGCTTTTCTATGCCATGGGCTCTTAATAAAATAAACAAAACACAACAAAATAACCTTTTGCAATGGAGAAACAAACCCAAAGAACAACTCCGACAGGTGGCACTCATATAAGGTAGTAGCTGTTGCTTGGTGTACACGTGGAACAGCCGTGTAGCCTTATACAGCGAATCACCGACCTTCAAAACTCTTATTTGTATCACAAATTATCACACACACATAAAAGAATCATAAACTAACAGAGAAGAAAATTAAGGATGCATTCAGTTAAAGAGAAAGTTAGCAATGCAGCAAGTGGTGCCAAAGCCCATGTTGAATCCTACAAAGCCAAGATGGAAGAAAAAGTTCGTAACATTATTATCATATATTAGCACTCATCATTTCTTAATATTGAATATGTATATATGATGAGTTGATCGTTTTTATAATTTGCAGGCAGAGAAAGCAACTGCAAGAACACCAGAAGAGAAAGAGATAGCACATCAAAGGAGGAAAGCCAAGGAAGCCGAGGCCAAGATGAACTTGCACGTCGAAAAAGCCGAACATGTTGCTGAGAAGCTACATGGGAAACATCATGTTCTTGGCCATGATGTTTATGGTGGACAGACGACTGTTGGTGCGGGGACAACGGTTCCTGGGACCGTGCATCCCCACCAGCAGCCTCTTGGAGCTGTGGACCCTGTCACAGGGACCACCGTTCCGACTTACCCTCTTGGAGGACACCTTCATGGACCTGGGAAACACCTTTGACCGGTGTGTCAGCATCGTTATTTTATTAACGACGTTTGATTATAATGACACATAAGGATTTAAATATTATATATTTAAATTTATCTTTCTACAAATAGCACACGAATAGTAAACTTTCTAAGTTTAGAAAATCAAAATTTGACGGTTGTCACACTTTGACTATCTTCAGCATCCTGTTGGGAGGATACTGAAGGGTTGGCTGGGTTTCTAGTGTCAGTTGCTCGTACTGACTTATTCCTAGACGTTTAGTTCTTGGAGCCGTTGGGGAAACTGGAGGACCTGTTTGGAGGCCTCCAGTTGCATCTGTAGGAACTGACCTACTAGAACTGGCGGGGTTAGACTGTTGTTCAGGCCCAACAACTGTCTCAT
>CM067174.1:77852034-78017034 GCA_034093135.1 Erigeron breviscapus
CTTAAGAACTCATAATGCCCATAGCGAGTTCTAAAGGCCGTTTTAGGTACATCTTCTTCTCGTACCCTCAACTGATGATAGCCGGACCTAAGGTCAATTTTCGAGAAATGCGACGCTCCTTGCAGTTGGTCGAACAAATCGTCTATTCGCGGCAGCGGGTACCTATTCTTGATCGTCAATTTATTCAACTCTCTATAGTCGATGCACATTCTCAAAGATCCATCCTTCTTCTTGACAAAGAGAATTGGCGCACCCAGGGTGAAGAAATAGGTTGGATTAAACCTTTATCAAGCAATTCTTGCAACTCCGAGAGTTCTCGCATTTCGGAGGGCGCTAGCCTGTACGGTGCTTTAGCCACGGGGGCTGCCCCGGGAACTAAATCGATAGTAAACTCTACTTGTCTCGCTGGGGGAAGTCCAGGTAGTTCGTCCGGAAACACATCTAGAAAATCTCTAACCACTGTTACCTTGAGAGGATCCTTATCTTTCACTCGCTTATCCACTACTTGTGCCAAGTACGTATGGTATTCCTTCCGTAGGTACTTCCTCACCTTCATGGACGACACCAACTTAGGTTGGACTCCCGCCTTATGGCCTTGAACTATTAGCACCTCACCGCTATCTAAGGGAATCTTAATGATCCTTTCATGGCAAAGTATTTTAGCACGCATTTTCGACAACCAATCCATTCCTACTATCACATCAAAACTTCCTATTTCTATGGGAATCAAGTCTATACTATATTCCTTCTCATCTAAAGTTAACTTACAATCAGCAATAATTTCCTTAGCCTTATACTCGTTCCCATTAGCATATTCAACATAATAAGTTTCCTCTAGTTCACTAGGTTTCTTATCAATCAATTCTTTAAATTCGAAGGAAATAAAACTTCTTTCAGCTCCAGAGTCAAACAACATAGATGCATAAACATTATTTATTGGAAACGTACCTACGATGACATTAGGGTCATCACGTGCCTCATTCGCTCCCATGGCATACACCCTTCCTCGGGCTTGACCTCCTTGATTCCCACGATTCCCTTGGTTAACGTTGTTGCCTTGATTCCCCACATTAGCTTGATTCCCAACATTTCCTCGGTTAACTTGATTTCCATTGTTCCCTCGGTTTGCTTGCTTCCCGCGATTCCCAACATTCCTAAAGTTGCCACGGTTACCATTTCCATTTCCACGGTTGCTTTGTGCTCTCCTCAACCTAGGACAAGCATTTCTCCAATGATCCGTACTTCCACATTCGTGACATCCCCCTCGTGGTCCTTCATTCCTTGGCCCGCTCCGGCAGTGAGCAGCAAGGTGACCCATGCGGTTGCATGTTGTGCAACGCTTGCATTCACCCAAGTGACTATAACCACATCGGTTGCACCTTGGAGGCATGCCACGATATGGATTAGGGTTAGCATCCACAACCCCATAGTTTCTCACAATCTTTTGCCTCTTATCCGGCCCATTCCCTTTTCGATCGCCAAACCGATTTCCTCCACCTTGTCTCGAACTTGATTCACCTCTCGTGTACTTCCCACGCCTAACCAAATCGTTTACTAGCCTGGTTGCCAAACTTATAGCCTGCTCAAGAGTGGTAGGGCTTGCAGCAGTGACCATCAACCTAACTTCAGGTGCCAATCCATAGATAAACCTCTTAACCTTCTTAGCCACATGGGTTACCATCTCCGGCACCAACACGCTCAACTCGTGGAAGCGGATCACATAGGCCTCCAATTCCAGTCCCCTCATGGCATGGTTCCAGAATTCCATCTCCAGTTTTTGTACCTCTTCTTGTGGACAATACTCACGCTTCAACTCTTCCTTAAACTGCTCCCAAGTCAAGGCATTGACTGCGGCAGGACCTCTAGTAGTCGCTTGGAGATTCCACCAAGTAAGAGCTCTTCCTTGAAGCTTACTAGCAGCAAACTTAACATGGTCCGCTGGCGCACAATCAATGATGTTCAAGTTGGCTTCCATGCTTTGGAACCAAGTAAGCAATCCAACAGGACCTTCTGTCCCATGAAACTCCTTGGGATTGCAAGACGTGAAAGCCTTGTAGGCATTCCTGTCAATAGCATTTCCTCCTCCATCTTGTCTTCTAGCCGTGTTGAGTGTAGCGGTCACATTCTCCGCAATTTGGGTGGCAATGTTTGGCATGGCAGCATTGATCTGTTGGGAGATAAGCTCAGCTAACTCGGCTCTTCGCCGGGCCTCTTCACTTGTTTCTCCGCCGGTCCTTCGTGGTGCCATGTCTCTACAAAGGATAATATAGTTTAGTTATTCGTGTATTGAATCATATGACATAAGCTCGAGTCACATCTTCTTGATCTCACACGAGTACATCTAAAGTTATTTAGTGCATAGAGGGCTCGTTTGCACACATATGTATATGTATAACCCGATTCATATTCCTTTTTATAATCACGACGCACTTGTCATTATGAGTAAATAAATGGTTAGGTAAATTCTAAAATTTATCAACCATGCTTTCTAGGTTAGCCAGGAGGATTACAGAATCTGAGTACGAACTTGGAGCACGTAAAAGTGGCTTAAGATGGACGATCTGGGAAAAACTCATAAAATATAAAACGTAGCCCTATGAGTTAAGTTTCACCTCCAATTGGAATCAGGTCAAAAGACGAAATAGAACTCCAGATATGGCCGTTCTACTAAAAGTGGTCAGAACTGATTTCCTGCTGTAACTACAACGTTTATAATAGAGATAACTATATCACAACAAGGATAGCACATGATGTAACCATAGAGAGGCATTAAGCATACATATATATCATTCAAGATAAGTTTACAAAATTTCTACATGCCCAAATACGATTAGATCATCGTCACACATAAGCTAGAAAGTTCAAGA
Source organism: Erigeron breviscapus (assembly GCA_034093135.1). NCBI lineage: Eukaryota > Viridiplantae > Streptophyta > Magnoliopsida > Asterales > Asteraceae > Erigeron > Erigeron breviscapus. Next base: position 77,854,902 of record CM067174.1, read on the forward strand.
AATTAAAACAAAGTACAAACGTTCATACATAGAATAAGTTCATAAATAAAGAAGTTCTTAGGTTTACTTACTAAGCATGAGAGCTACCATGAGAGTGCAAACAGCTGCAAGCACACATCCTATAATAAATATCACCTCATTAACTCGTCGAACTTCTGATATCGCCAAACTCGCATAATCCCCTGTTCGATCCATAACTCCTAAGGCCCTTTCCATCATCACCTCTTGAGTCCTTACCCTTACTCTAGCATCCCTTAATCCATTTGCTATTCCCCACACCCTCTCCCTTTCTTCACGAGTCATACCAATGGGAGGTGGAGGGGGTACCCCATAGACTGGGCGGTGTGGTTCTTCTCCTTGACGCCTATGTCCGAGATGGTACCAGGGATGATCACGGGGAAGACGCGGCTGAAAGTATGGGTCTTGGGCTGGAAATCGCCCATCACTTAGGTTCATGGGTGCATCTTGCCTTGGCGGAGTGGGTGCTCTAGGGGCTGGTGGTGATGGTGGTGGCGAGGGTGAGCGGCGTCCAGGTTGGCTAGAGGCAACGCTCCTAGCATTATCATCTTCCGATGGATCTTCCATTGGCTCGGTCTCTTCCTCTTCTTCTTCTTGGAGTGGTTGGGGAGGTTGCTCTTGCTCTAGGCGTCTCCTTTCTTCCTCTTCCATGTAGTCCACGAATCCATACAAGTTCCTTGGTCTAGGGGCTGATCCGGAAGCTCCACTTGCTTGTGACATGATGTTCCTACACAAGTTTCACAAAGGCGTGAGATGACGACTTGACTCGACGCTTAGACGACCATGGACGACCGACTTGACCATTGACGACCCATGTGGCAACTTACGGACAGCAAGACGACTCGACGGACCATGAGACGACCTTAACCATTTGACAAGCAACCAACCAACTCGACCAACGACTCACAAGCTTAACAACTAAACAACGACATGACCATCCACAACCGACGACCAACCCGACTCGCACGACCAACATAACCATTTATAATTAAAGTAATGACTAAGATTCAACTTGTGCATAGCTCTCATGTATTATATCTAAATGGACAAAGTAATGCTAGCCAAGTGGGGGTATTAACTAAGGGTTCTAATAGGTAATGCAAACATTGGATTTGGTTATGTATCTTTTGCACCAAGAATCGTTTTTAAAGCTTATTTTCAAAAGATTCATTTTGAATATTCCTTCGACAACCATTTCGATCATTCCATATTAAATTTTTAGTTAGGCATAGTTGATCAGGCTATGCATAAGTAAAACAAGAATACTTTATGATCGACTCAATTGTTTAAGAAATATTCGACTCGTTTTGAAAATACGCAGGTTATAGCAAAAATTCTCTATAACCTTTCACTCTCTGATACCATTTTTTTCTGTAACACCCCGACTATAGCGGAAACACGAGATGCCACAGAACGACATGGTACAAAAGATTTAAGTATAAAACATCAACATAAAGTTTCAAATGCCACTCAAATTCAAAAGGGTTACAAGTCCAAGTTGACGTTTAATAAACATTACATAACCAAATTCATAATCAAAAGATCAAATGTTTGCGTTACTAGTCCAACACGCAACAAATAGACACATCATCCGTGAGGCGGTCCAAAATGCTAACTTACTGCCCTAGACCTGAAAAGCATGAAGAAAAAGTGTCAACTACGAGAGTTGAGCGAGTTCATAGGTTTATGCTAACAACACACATATATTTAATCCAATTCAAGAAATAATATGTCATAGAGTTTCCAAGAATTCCATCATGCTATCCATACCCAAACCGTATGTTGAATCAATGATTTCCATCCATAATATAATATCAATACCTCTTGGTCAATGGTAAGACTACCATGACATAAATTGATGAGATTGTTCTTGAGCCACTACTAAGACCGATTATGTCCCAATAATCAGATATATTGTCCCAAATGATAAGATAATGATAAGCACATGCTGTCAATCACGTGCATAAAGATAACCAAGGGTCGTGCCACGGAGACGCCCATAAATATATAGTAGTTAGAGCACCGCGAGGCCAGACTGGCGATGAAGGTGGCCACAAAGGCAGACCAAACATCCCACCGTTACCTATAATAGTGGATGAGGGGACAAATCCTAGTCGCGCAACCCTCTAACTACAGGCCTCAAATGAGTTAATAGTAGTGTACAGGGGACCACCGTTTGACAGTACTCAAGCTCATCATATAACATATAACACGTTGAACATACAATATAATTCCCATATCATTATCATTATTTCAAAGTATCATTTCATAAGAGAAAGTCATTTTAATTAATCATGCTTTTCACCCCGCAAGTAAAACATATAAAAGAGTTTGAAAGGGGGCTATAACTCACTTGATTAGAGAGTGAAAGGGGCTGATCAAACGTGATTCCTTCGCTTAGATTTGTTGCGCCTCAAGCAAGCCTAAACCATAACGTATATATTCACGACGTAAGTTCGCGTGACATGAGCTAGTGAGCTAGATCATGAGATGTATACTAGTAGACTTGCCCATATTTGGTTGTTATTAGATTATGGAGTTTAAGTGCATTATGATGTTCTCATTATTTGGTTATGAGAGATTTGGTGGTAGGAGTCGTTTTCTCATTATACGTTTTTGTACGTTTATTGGAATTTCGGTAGTTTGGCTTTGATTTATATGATTTCCATTGTACACTTTGCTTAGTAATAATATTTGACATTAGTGGTCTTATAATATTAATATTTATGTATATTCTCCGATTTGTAATTACTTATTTAATTTAATAATATTTAATTACTTATTAGTGGTCTTATAATATTAATATTTATGTATATTCTCTGATTTGTAATTACTTATTTAATTTAATAATATTTAATTACTTATTTATTCACTTTATTGATTTATTTACTAAATAATTCCTTAAAAATACTTTTAAGTGTCATAATTGCCTTTATAAATTATGGATAATTTCATTTGAATTATCTTCTGATATATATGCTCCTTAATTTATAATTTCACGATTTATACTTTTATTTGTGTATTTTCCATTTATTTTAATGATAATATTTAATTAATTATTTTTACTTAATTATTTATCTTTAAATTATGTAACACATGTCTCTTGCCTTTTAACTATTTTTCTCCAGTAGGTTTTAGTTATTTTTATCAATGGTTAAGATGATTTAACCCCATTCTTGATTTACATAATTTATTTATTGATTTTTATGTCTTTTAATTACCATTTAAATTCAATAATTCATGGAAATTCTTAGAAATCATCACTAAACATTTTGGTCAAAAATCCTAGGCCTTGTAGCCAAATTTTATCAATACAAACTCATATCAGTTCAACCTCTCTTGTGTCTTGCTTATTTTGAGGGTTTTATGATTAAAAATCGTTTACCGAAATAGTGATTTTAGCCTCATTTCTTAAGCAATTAAAGTGCTTCAAAATGGATTTTCATTCTTGTTTCATTATTTCCAGAAAGTTCATCATATTTTGGTGTCCAAAATCTTGATAGTGGTGGTGGTGTGATATGTGCAATTTAGTGCTTTCGGTTAGTGATTATTTGACCCGAAAAGGTGATTTTTGAGCTTATTGTTGCCATGAACCAATAGATCTGAGTTTTATACTTTTATTTCAACTTATTTCCAGTAGGTTTATCATATTTCCTTGGTCATAAGATTATGGTGCATGTGTGTGCTTAAAAATGCATTTTTGCGTGTTTTCGGTTTATGATTTCTAGCTTATTTTAACATGTTTTGATTCAAGCTTTATATCCTTGATATTTTATCAATTTTTCCAGAATATTAACATTAATATTAACATGTTTTTCACTTATAACAAGTCCATATCCATCTCATAATCCAACAAAAGATCCAACTTTCTTAAATCTAGCATACATGCATTCAAATCAACACTTTTTACTATCAACTTTTATAGATCTAACATTCAACAATATAAAAACATCTTTTAAATGAAAAATCTCAGAATATACTCTTCAAAAATATACAAAAACATATAGATCTATCAAAAGGAAAATCACTTTAAAAGCTACTAATCTATAACCACATTTTTGGGTCTTAAACTTGTTGAATCCTTGGATCTTTCTTCTTAGATTCGACATGCATGAGCATGGAAAGAAAGATCCTATCAACTTTGCCCTCATTAAGTGTATATTACAAAGAAAACAAGAAGAAAGTATGAGTTTTTGATAAAACCTTTGAATATAAACAAAAACAAGATTAGATCTAGTAAAAAGGATGAAGATTATACCCTCTTGAACTTGGTTTTGGATGAAGAAAGTGGGCAGAATTTTCGTGGCCTTTGAAGCCTCCAACAACCCTTAATCTAACCCAAAAACAATCCTTAAACCCTTGCTTGATATAACCCTTTAGTAATCTAACTTAATCCTTATTATTATTAAGTGTTTAACTTGATTTTGTTGGTGTTATTTTGTTGTTGTTTGGGCCGAAATGAGAAGAAGAAAAAGGGAGGGGGAGAGGTTTTTCTTGAGAGAAAAGATGAGTATGTGAAGAGTGTGTGAGAAGTGTATGAAGTGTGAGAGTTCCAAGACTAGAAAGAGTGTATGTAAAATTTCAAATGGATGAGTGTGGGTGTGATGGGGGGGGGGGGGGGGCCTCTATAGGGGTTTTGAAGGGTTTTTGTTCTTTTTTTTTAATATAAATTGTATATATTTGTTAGATGTAAGTGTATGTATGTTTTGTAAGGTTAAATGTGTTAGTTTGTAGTATAAGTTAATGTTTATTCTAGCATGTGTATATATATATATATATATGTCGTGTATATATGTTTGTATGTATATATTTTTGTGTTTTTAATTTGTTACATAAGCCTTTACTTATAAACTTGTATTTATTTTAAGCATATATATATATATATACTTATTGTTATTTAAACACTTTTATGTACATATTAATTTATAAATATACTTTGAGATAGAAATCTTTATTCTCATGTCATATTTACTTACATTGGTTTGGTGATTGATTTGTTGGACATTTATAAGAATTTTGATTGATATCTCAACTTGTGAGGCTCATTTTATCATTTATAACTTGATTAATTATCAATGAAATTTTTGTTCAATGGTATTTCATAAATCGAATTTAGAGTTGAACAATAGCTTTAGATTGCTAATTTAGGGGCATTATCTACTAGCTTCAAGTATAACTATGGCTTGCGGGATCATAGGCAACATAACTAGCACATATATCATATTTAAAAAGTAGGGTTGTTACAGAGGCAAACCCGGTAGGTCATCCGGGAATACATCCATGAACCTATTAACCACGGGTACGACAGTTAATTCGACTTTTGTGACGTTGACATTATAAATTTTTCCTTCCCACGGCTCGGTCGTCTCGCTTGGAACCACTAACTCTTCCCCGTCTCCTAATGGAATTCTCACTACCCGACTACCACCATCAATAAGCGCGTTCATTGCCGACATCCAATCCATACCCACAATTACATCAAAACTACTGATATCGAAAGGAATGAGGTCTATAAGAAACGGATGGGCACACAATTCTAAGGTACAATCACGAACAACTTGGTCAATTTTGGTTAACCCGCCATTTACCATTTCAAGTTCAAAGTAATAAGATGACGGGCTAAGGCTAGCATCAGTCAACGGTACGAAATCATTGGAAACAAGGCTAAAATCGGCACCAGAGTCAAATAATACGGTGGTATATTGATCGTTGAGAAGAAAAGTATTTGCAACGACGTTTAGGATCAACACGAGTCTCGGCCGCAATCACTGCAAAAGCTCTTCCATGGGGAGCAAGTTGTTGTGGAGCTTGTTGTTGACCGATAAGGTTGGGGCACTTATTTCGGTGGTGCTCATGACTATCACACTCATAACAAGTATCCCGGGCATCGGGGGATTTTGAGCATTGATCGGAATGGCATTCAAAGAAAGGCACGACGATTGATGGTACACATTTTGATGTTTAGTCCACTCGATTCTCTCACTTCCTTCACGATTACCTCGACCTCCACGACCACCTCTACTTCTTTGATTTCCTTGATCAACCGGTTTCTCTTACTCGTCTTGGCGCCTATAACTCATGTTAGCTCTCCATGGTCTATCCATCTTTCCTCGAACACACGTGTTGGATTTCCAAGTTAATCCTCACAATTCACACGAACATTCGCAATTAACCGCCACATAATAAACAATCCAAAACTAGACTATCCTAAGCCATTACAAGGACACGTATTTCTACGGGGATATTATCATGGCAATAAACTATGTTATCAACATCTTATTCGCATTCTAACTAATCACACAATCCCAATTCAACCACAACCGAATTATTCAAATCAACATTCAAGTCCAAATATATTGAATAGATGTCGGGATTCGGTTCCGTTATGCTCTCTAAGTATTGGTCGGGTATGTATACAGGGTGTACCAGCGGCTAACCCTCCACCTAACCAACACTCATTAAACATACCGGGTTACCTACTATACTTCATCCACAATGCGCAATCCACGAGGTCATTAACTTTATATGACATAGGATAACCATAGATTTGTTGATCAGGCGCCTCCAGGGTTACCGAGTGTCATACTCCGTTAATTCCATCATTTCACTTTGCTAGGGTTAAACAATAAAACTATAAGAATATTCGTTAATGTTCATTCGGCAAGTCACGGTGTATCCCGACACTAACACATACGTCCATCAAGCCATCACATAACAATCAAGTCATCAAGTCATTAAGAAAACCTACGAACTCCGTTTAAACAAGTTTTATGCGTCATACAATTCACGTTGCACACAAAATTTCCTATCATGCATGCTAATATGAAATGTGGGTGCAATTGCTATAGGCTAGGTCAATCCACCTAATTCTCTACAACCATGGCTTTGATACCATTCTGTAACACCCCAATAAGGCGGAATCATGGGGTATCACAAGGAAAGCACAGCACGACATGGAAATTATGTAGAGTAAATCTAAATGCATAGAAATGATCAAGTAATCCATACGAACCATTCAATAATGCAAGTAACCGGATCACACATAAGCATAACTCCTAATCAGGAAAATAATGAATCACGGATCCAAGAAGTCCAAGTCCAATTCTAGCATAAATCATGCAATCAATCATCCAATACGTCTTGAGCTAACCTGTCACCTGAAAAGTGTACTAAACGGGTCAACATAAAGTTGGTGAGTTCGCAGGGGTAAGTAATAGGAATCAAGTGTCGAGATAACAACCGTTAACGATATACGAGGATTAGAATAGCTAACCGCGTCAACAAACCCTTGCTAAGGGAACACGTTAGCACAATATCAATACGATCAACATTAAACAACAACGATCCATATAACGATTAATAACGTTCAATAATGTGGGCTCAACAACCCATAACGTGAGTATAAAGATACCCATAACGTGGATTCAACAATCCATAACGTGAGTATAAAGATACCCATAACGTGGATTCAACAATCCATAACGTGAGTTTAACAACCCATAACGTGAGTATAAAGATACTCATAACGTGGATTCAACAATCCATAACGTGTAATTTTTATATATATATATATATATATATAAGCATACAATACAACAATACAACTAAGGCATACATTCAATAATCGTTCATATATAAATATAACGTCAATAACGGCACGACTTACATAATAATTAATGCGTCATATATCGGGACGACTTACATAATAAATATTGCGTCATATCAACGTTACGTTACAACTAAACATTCATATACAATATACACGTTAAACAATATCGTTAACAACAACGTTATGCCACAAATGTGGACTTAATCGTTATCACAATCACAAATCTATAATACGTTATGGGGAAAATATTATCATGCAAGATCATATGTCCCGTTCCATATCAAAACGTTTTCCATCAACCAACAACACAATGCACATACACTTCATACGACTCTACTTTCAAGGAATCATAGATGCTTATATATAGGGTCACCCGCAGTCTTCCCACCACATCTACAATTCATTGAAAGCATAATTGTCTTTCATGTATGTACAACTACTCTAACCACAACATATATTCATAATCGAAACATAATCAAACGAGTGATAAGTCAAAACATCAACCGAACAATCAATCAATCAACAATCAACAAGTATGTACACTTTTCAGCCCGAATCTCAATTGAGTAAGGGGAGTTACGAAACTCACCTTTGCCTTGTATGTCAAGTTATAAATGAATTATGAGTATTCAACGAGTTATAAACGTCCCGAAGTCTTCAAAGTTCACGACCTATCATTACGTTTATATAACACACGTATCAATATGATTACGTTTATCTATTCACACTTATATATAGATATATATATAAGCATACAATACAACAATACAACTAAGGCATACGTTCAATAATCGTTCATATATAAATATAACGTCAATAACGGCACGACTTACATAATAATAATGCGTCATATATCGGCACGACTTACATAATAATTAATGCGTCATATATCGGGACGACTTACATAATAAATATTGCGTCATATCAACGTTACGTTACAACTAAACATTCATATACAATATACACGTTAAACAATATCGTTAACAACAACGTTATGCCACAAATGTGGACTTAATCGTTATCACAATCACAAATCTATAATACGTTATGGGGAAAATATTATCATGCAAGATCATATGTCCCGTTCCATATCAAAACGTTTTCCATCAACCAACAACACAATGCACATACACTTCATACGACTCTACTTTCAAGGAATCATAGATGCTTATATATATATACATTTGAATTTACTTGGCAACAAGAGTTTAGGTCATTTCCCGACTTCGGACTCGTCCCAAGGGCTTAATATAATACTACGAAACCCGAGAGATGGCTTAAGAGAGAGGTTGAACCTATCCTAGTACAAAGAACTCCAAACTAGAAAACTGAAAAATTAAAGGATTCCCACCACCGTAAATTACGGTGGTGGCGGCGTAATATTAATGTGGGCAGAAAGTGGAGGAGCGCAAGGGACGGCAGACACGTAAAGGACGGCCAGCCAAAGTTCATCTAGCGTAGGGTACGGTGGTACCACTGTAGGTTACGGTAACTCACAAATGATGGTTTCAGCGTAAGATGATCAGGTTTTGGCGTAGACAGTGACTTTGGGGCGTAAGGTGGAAAAACAAGGATGCAGGCCAGCGTAAGGTACGCTAGGTAGGGCGTAGGATACGGTGGAAATGGAGCAACTGGAGTCTGGGACGCCAGGAGGGGCGTAGGTTACGACTAAGCAGAAACAAAGAGTTTAAACTCGAATTGTGACCAGGAATCGATTATTTTAGATTGAAAACATGATTTAAATCATAACCCAGACCAAGAATTCGAGCCATCCTAACAAACAAGTGAAAACCCCGATTTTTGACCCATTTCGATTATTAAGAACCCTAATTGACTTTTAATCCGATTTTTGAGTAAAAACCCTCATGGGTTTGACTTAGAACATGTTTATAGACACCAAATGTTGCTTATGGAGTAGAGTTTACTTACCAAAAGTCCCACTAATTACCAAATCCGAATTTGAGCTAAATTAAAAGTTTTCTTGCACTTTGACGATCCAAATTTGGATATGATGATTAAGTGATGATAATGATGAAGAATCTTGAGCTAATCTAACTTGAAACACATTAATTGAGCTAAAAATTAAGTAAGAGAGTGAAGGTATACTTGCAATGAATGTGGTGAGAGAGGAAGGAAGAGAAATGATTGGATAAGGGAAAATGTAAGAGTGGGATTAGGGGAGGGTTGGATAAGGTTGGGTCATTGATGGTGATTCATGGGTCATGGATCACCCGATTACATTTCTAATTCAATTAAACGTCAACTTACGTCCAAACCGAATCGATACGTCCAGGGAGCTTCGACTAGCACAAATACACGTTTCTAATTCATAAATAAATAAATGAATTATTTAAATCAATTAGAATAATAAATCATTTAGCACGTTCGAGTCAACGGGTCGAGAATCAATTAAGCCACAAAATCATGGAATTAAATCAAAATTAATCACGTTTAATTCACGTTAATACAAGTCAAAAATCACGAATGTTACATGGTACCCGCGCAATGCGGCGACGATGGCGGGGACGGCGGTCTAGTGGTATCGGTGACGGTATTATTGGTGGTGGCGGCGTAATATTAATGTGGGCAGAAAGTGGAGGAGCGCAAGGGACGGCAGACACGTAAAGGACGGCCAGCCAAAGTTCATCTAGCGTAGGGTACGGTGGTACCACTGTAGGTTACGGTAACTCACAAATGATGGTTTCAGCGTAAGATGATCAGGTTTTGGCGTAGACAGTGACTTTGGGGCGTAAGGTGGAAAAACAAGGATGCAGGCCAGCGTAAGGTACGCTAGGTAGGGCGTAGGATACGGTGGAAATGGAGCAACTGGAGTCTGGGACGCCAGGAGGGGCGTAGGTTACGACTAAGCAGAAACAAAGAGTTTAAACTCGAATTGTGACCAGGAATCGATTATTTTAGATTGAAAACATGATTTAAATCATAACCCAGACCAAGAATTCGAGCCATCCTAACAAACAAGTGAAAACCCCGATTTTTGACCCATTTCGATTATTAAGAACCCTAATTGACTTTTAATCCGATTTTTGAGTAAAAACCCTCATGGGTTTGACTTAGAACATGTTTATAGACACCAAATGTTGCTTATGGAGTAGAGTTTACTTACCAAAAGTCCCACTAATTACCAAATCCGAATTTGAGCTAAATTAAAAGTTTTCTTGCACTTTGACGATCCAAATTTGGATATGATGATTAAGTGATGATAATGATGAAGAATCTTGAGCTAATCTAACTTGAAACACATTAATTGAGCTAAAAATTAAGTAAGAGAGTGAAGGTATACTTGCAATGAATGTGGTGAGAGAGGAAGGAAGAGAAATGATTGGATAAGGGAAAATGTAAGAGTGGGATTAGGGGAGGGTTGGATAAGGGAAAATGTAAGAGTGGGATTAGGGGAGGGTTGGATAAGGTTGGGTCATTGATGGTGATTCATGGGTCATGGATCACCCGATTACATTTCTAATTCAATTAAACGTCAACTTACGTCCAAACCGAATCGATACGTCCACGGAGCTTCGACTAGCACAAATACACGTTTCTAATTCATAAATAAATAAATGAATTATTTAAATCAATTAGAATAATAAATCATTTAGCACGTTCGAGTCAACGGGTCGAGAATCAATTAAGCCACAAAATCATGGAATTAAATCAAAATTAATCACGTTTAATTCACGTTAATACAAGTCAAAAATCACGAATGTTACATGGTACCCGCGCAATGCGGCGACGATGGCGGGGACGGCGGTCTAGTGGTATCGGTGACGGTATTATTGGTGGTGGCGGCGGTGTGAAGTGGTGTAGGTTGATGTAAAGGTGATAGTGGAATATTAAAAAAAGATAAGGACTTAAAGTGTTAATTATTAAAATAAAGGTTAGAGTGTAAATTAATTCATTAAGGGTAAATTTGGTATTTTATAAAAACTCTTTTCATAGTGGGTGTTTATTAAGGGTAATTTAGTAATTCCGTATGTAACTATTGTGTAACTATTTATGAAAATGGGGGGTGTGATAATTTTTATAAAGGAGTATGGATAATAAAATGTCAAGGGTAATTTTGGAACTTCAGGGATAAGGTATGTGAAGGTAGTGTAAATTAGAAAGGTAAATTAGATAATTCAAAGGTATAGAGTTGAATGTGGGGGAGAGGTGGTTTGCTTTAATATGGGGTATAGATGTTAATGTGGGTTATCTCATTTTATAACAATTTTTTGGAGTTTATGTTCATTGATTAATCCTTGATATATGTGTAGGGGGAAGGGAATATGAGGCTGTTAGGTACCTAAGTTGGGTGAAAAACCCCTCACATGCCACTTTTTAAAACATAAAAAACATGAGGGCCCAAATATTTATTCAAAATATTAAAAAATTAGTATGTGAGAGATTTTTCACCCAAATTGGGTGCATAACAGCACCATACTCACTTTTTCCGTATGTGTATTAAGGGTTATTACAAAATAATGTATGTATTAAAAAAATGTATTCTTTTATACATTGTGATTGTAATTGTTATTATATTAATATTAATGTTTTCACTATATATATTTCAATCAACATATATAACTTTTTCCAAAATAAAATTTGAATGAATAATAATGTATAAGACATACTAGCATGGTACCCGCGCAATGCGGCAGCGGTGACGGCGACAGCGGTTTAGTGGTGTCGGTGACGGGTGGGGATGACATCGACATTTGGTGTCGAGTGGTGTAACCGTTTAAGTTGATGTAATGGTAATAGTAGAAATATTTTAGAAGATAAGAACTTAAAGTGCAAATTAGCAAGATAGGGGTTTAAAGTGTAAATTAATTCATTAAGGGCAAATTTGGTAATCTCTAATAACCCTTTCCATAGGGGGTGTTTATTAAGGGTAATTTAGTACTTTTGCATCTAACCATTTTCTAACATTTTTAAAAATAGGGGGTTGATAATTATTATAAAGGAGTATAGATATAGATGTATGATAGTTCATCTAATGAAAAAAGGAAAACCTTAAATAATACGAGTAATGGTTATACTAACTTATGAGCCATCAAATCTCTCTTGTTGAATAGACAAACAGACCCCAACTCCTCACCCAACCGACTTTTCATTTTTCCACCCCCAATTCTCCATCAAGGGTTCTTCAACAACATAATCTCCGACCAAGATTCACTCTTTGCTACATATATTGTAACAAATGAGGTTCATCAAGCGCTTGGCTGGATTCCTAGGATTCGGAAATCCCGAAGTCAACAAAGATTCTCAAGATGATGATGATGGTGAAACTGATGTTAACAATAATCCAAACTCAGCAGAACATATACATAATTATATCAATACTAATAATACCAGTAATCTCCCTAGAAAAGGGTTCAGTGTTTCTGTTCAAGTTCCTGTTGATAGAGCCCATCAAATCGGACCCATTTTAGTCCCTTGCCCTGCTGGCGATGGTGGTGTTCAGGTGAATTTTTTTATAAATCTTTTTCTTTTTGTATCTATATCTATAGTTGTGTATATATTGATCCATATTTGCTATAAAGTTAAATAAATAAAGATGAGATGTTCCTAATTCAGGTTACCATATGTGATCTTTTCCGAACCCTTGCCCAGAAAAGGGCTGGTGAGTGGGTGCTAGGGGTAGTTTGGTCAATAAATGGTTATAATTTTTATCTGGGAAAGATGAAATGTTATTAAATTTGTGATATTGGAGATTAGTTATTTGAGTTAAGTAGGAATTGTTATTGGGTTCATACCATTATTAAAGTGCTTGAATGTTGATGGAGTTATATTGTTGGGACATAATGTCACCAAGTCACCAACCTTTAGATGGCTTGTCCATTTGCTTGGACTATTGTTTGGCTGTTATAGGACTAAGATGGGATAATCCTTTAAAAGTCTAGTAAGAAAGTTGAGAACTTTATCGTATAGCGAAGGAATTCGCTCGACAACATTCAGAAAGTTTGTTACTAGGATTTGTGGATTTATGTATTAGTGTTTGTTTTATGTATATTAAGCATGTTAGATGTTGGTTCAAATGATGCTCGGATCAAAATGTAAAACTCTAAGGTGGATTAAAACAGGTCCAGACCCCTTAGAAGTTAGTATGAATGTACGGTAACAAAGTTCTATTTTTTCCATTAGTACTTGAGCAGTTATAAACACACGATATCATGGCATGTTCCCATTTAGAGGGTGTTTGGGAGTGCATATTTTTCATTGTGTGAAGCTTAAAAGTTGTGTTCAAATTAAGCAGCATTTGCTTAACTTAAAAGAAAGCGCCTTTTCAAATAAGCTAAAACATTCTTAATAGCTGAACACTTAAACCTGCGCTTCGACTTTTAAAAAACGTAATAAGCTACTCCCAAACACCAAAGTTAACCTTTCTTTATCAAATAAATGGATCGAAATTACAGACCTTTTTCAGTAGTAATGTGTAAATAGCCAGGACTTCATATTAAGATTGTCATGACTCAAGTTTCATGTGACAAATGCTGTACATATGTCCGCTATGTTATACGTTGAAGCCATTAACTTTGTTGATATCCTAGTTTGTATAGCTTATTGGTGATTCACCCTATATTTTCCGTCGTTACACTTTATAGCTTTGGATATTCCAGTCTGCCACAATAGGATGTCCAGTGCTTTAGTTACATATGAAGTCAGACAAATTCTAGTTAAAATGATGTCCATAGCTGAAACGTTGACATGAAGAGTAATAGGTTAATGCCAGTGTCCAGTGTTGTAAATCTCGGTTATCTCGGCCGATATATTGGCGAGATATTGAATCTCGGCTTACTACCGAGACGATATATCCCCGCGCTTCTCGGTGGTCGACCGAGACGATACCGAAAAGCGATATTTACAACCTTGCCAGTGTCACGGTTCCCTTCCTTTTCTAGTAAGTTTGTGTTGACTGCGTTACTTACTTTATGCATTTTAGTTATGTCAAAAGGTGGGCTAAAAGCCTAATATCATTAGGTTGCAGAAATTACATAAACAAAGCAAGATAGCATTTATGTTTATTAATGGACAGTGTGTTCATCATGTATGTTTTTGACTTTTTGTTACTCTGTTTAAATTGTAAAGACGTATATAGAAATATGGTCATATTTTGTACCACTGTGTTTTCATGATCATTGCAACCTTTTATCTTGTCTTATATCCTCAGGGTCTAAAATGGTATACACAACGTCTGAAGATAGACGAAGATGGAGATGTTGCAGACGAGTTCCTTGAAGAGGTAATTACTGAAACAGTATTGGATACGGACACACAGGAACTGCATCAAACCACATCGTCCAAATTACAAGTCAAGTTAAGCGCTAAACCTGCAAAAGCAAGGAACCCGTGTTTGTCAAAAGAAGGAACGGTGCAGCACTACGTCAAATACCAAGGACGGATGCAACTTACTGGATGAAGCCATGAAGGTAATGATTAACGGGTTTGTTTTGACATAGAATTGTACATCATTTGATTATTGGAACACATGTGAACTTGATTTAGTTGCAACTTCACCCAATCTTGATGTCAGGTTTTCTGTAATTATTGGAATGTATCCTCAGTTCTAAATTTTAAGACCTTTATGAACTTCTTTATACTGCTTACCACAGATACCGAACTTACAAAAACAAAAGGGATTCAGAGATGTGACGTCCACTCTGTGGATAGGCTAGAGCAGTGGTTCAGATGGTGGCAATATCAGAACCACTGCTCCAGTAATTTTCTGTAATTGTAGGAATATATATCTCATTCTGTATATACCAATATCATGTTTAGGTTTGATAACTACAACTTATCATTGATAGATATAGTAATTTACATAGAAATAAAAGGCAAACGGGCAACAAGCTGCGTCGTCACTCCTTTTTGTATAGCAAAACTAAGACGTTTAAAAACTACATTCATCGATCGTGGCGTCATAACATTACTATGCATGACCCGTTGGACCCTTCCAAGTAGCTCGACGGCCTCAGGTGCAAGAAATCCAAAGGTATCAAATGCAAAGGGTATAAATACGTGTTGGTTGTCAAGACACGTCTTCTCGTGTTTGGCCACTTTGCATGAGGCAGCTTTTAAAGCGGCAAGACCGGCTGTGAAGCTACACCCTAAGCCCACAAGAGGAGAGACTCCTGTTACATCCACACATGCATGTTTTCCCCCAGTCCAACCAAAGACCAAAATGTCAGCAGGTCTGAGAGTAGATCTCCCTTCCAACGGGTCAGTCAAGAAATTCACTGGCGCTTCCTTCTTAACAGAAATCCCAGCCCGTCTAAAAATGTCAAAGAGAACATCCCTAACCAAATCGTGTCTGTATTTGAACCCGGGAGCTCTTTACAGTGAAGCGCATGCTCCCCAAAGGAATCCAAACAAGCTTTCCGACAAATAGGGCATATCTCATCAATAGGAAATAAGGGGATCATGAGACGGTATTTTAGTATAGTGCGATACTCTACCGGTGACATATGTTGTCCTAACCCATCTATAGGGACAACAAGGAGATAATCTTGAGCATGTGGTGCCTGTAGACACTTAAAAATGGCTTTTTGTCTGATTGTCAAGTCAAAGTGTACCTCCATATCTTGGACAGTTTTACTAAAAAGGGCACACGCCAATACATGTTGGGCTTTAGAGGGGACGGTGTCCTTGTTAGTGAAACCGTCAACATCAAAGCTGGGAATCGTTTCACGAAAACCAGCCAAGGCACAAGCATAATCAGAATCCATACCGCATATACCACTGTCTCGTAAGATGTGATCCTGTAGAACCCAAGATTGGGCCCTTGATGCCACAAATGCATAAGATGAAACCTCAACTGCCGAATATAACCCTAAACCCCCAGACCTAATAGGTAAGGAAGCCAATCTCCATTGGAGGTCCCCAAAAAAAGGACCACCACAAACCACAATGTCTGCAATAGCGCCACGCAGTCCCATGTCAAATAAACGCGCTGCCTCCTCCACATGAACAGGTTGACAGGTCCTCTGGCCAAAAAAAAGTTTGGCAATACCCATACATGATCGTAGTAATATAAGCTGACTCCGTGGGTCGCGAAGCTGTGGGAAGAGGCGCATCAAATCAACAACATTAGCAGCTCTCTTCTTTGCTAGCCCACTAATAAAACCGTTCACCCCCAATGACGGCCTCCCAATGGCATCGGGGAATAAGCCCTTCCGAGACTTCCTACCATCACAAGAGGGCCAAAATAGCTCGGTTTTCTTAATATTCAGTTCAAGCCCCAAGGATGGGCCTGTTGTTCTATTTATATCCAACACTTTAGCAACCTCCTCGGATTCCCCAATAACAGTCTCATCATCAAGATACCAAGCATGAAGAAGAAGTTTGCACTTATCTCTAATCTGATGCACTAGAGGGTGCAAAACAAGGGCGAAAAGAAGTGGTCCTAGAGGGTCTCCTTGTTGAACCCCTGTGGAAGACCAAATATGCTCATCTCCAATATACAATCTTGCTGGCAACCTGTATAGGAATTCAACCCACAAGGAAATGGAAGGACACCTCAACCTGACCTCATGAAGTAAAGCTGATCTATCAACCAAATTAAAGGCATTAGTAAAATCCACCGCGAGCATAGCAAGTGAACCATCAGTGTGACGCTCACCCAATACTCTGTTAACACTATGTAATATAGCCTCTGCCCCACCCGACACCCGACCCCAAACTGAAAGTCATTGAGGTACCTGGTCACTTCTTTACTAACCCCCTTCATCGCAACCTTGGAAACCAAACGCCTCCATATGGTACCAACTGCTATAGGACGTATCCCGTTGTCGGGTTTCAAAAGAGGAGTCAAAGGAGCAGACGCAACAAACTCAGCCAAGCTTGATGGACATCTTCCCCCTAACCATAAGTTAACCACACTAGTGATAGCCTGTAAAAGATCAGTGGCAACAACAGACCCTTCTCCACATAAAGCATCCAAAATGTGTTGCGCCCTTAACCCATCCTTCCCACATGAAGTGCCCTTCGGAAAGGATTTAATGCAACCAAGGACACTATCAACCATTACAACCAAGGGAGGCTCAGAATATAAAATGTTTGGCAAATGTGGCGATGACATGCTTGGATGTTTAGCTTTTAATGCCTTCAAGGTGTCACCATTGTGAGGAGCAACACCAGATGAGCATAACACTTTTACCGCAGCAGTAAAGTGACCATCCGCAACCTTTCGAAGACATTGTCTAACATTGGTGCTGGTAGCAGTTCTTTCCTTATTAATATCAGCGTCTTTTGGACCCGAAGTCCCCAAATCAGAACCTCGTAAAATATTATCAACTAGCGTGGCAATACCATCTTCGTTCCCCCACATGGCTAAAGAACTCATAATAGAACGATGCTGCAAAGTCTTTCTATTTCCAGACCTACTTTCTTGTCTACATTTAGGTCTAAACACCTGCAAAGTGCAACGGGGAAGAATTAACAACCTTACCCAAGCTTCAACAGAATCTGGTTGGGTAGCCACCTTGTAGAGAGTTGTTTTCAGCGCTTGTGAGAATGCCAAACGACAACTATGTGGGATGCTTTTAACGGTCACGATGGGTGCTTTAAAGACACGATCAACAAGAGCCACATCAAAAGCAAACGAATCATGAACTTTGGACTCGGCCACTTGGATAGAAGGTTTTGTGATACCAATAATGTGCCCACCTATGTCATCATGGATAAAACGAACAAGCCCATCCGGGTGGTGACAGGCACGACTCAAGGCATGTATAGTCATATACTCCCCACACAACCATTGACCAAAGACCTTCATAGTTTCTTCCACGGATGTAAACAACCCTAGGTCCATAGAAATAGCCTCGCGTAACACCTTTTTACGTTCATCACTTGAAAGGTGCAACCTTTTGATATGAGAAATTAACCGACATATCCCTTTTCTCCCCACTTCACCATCCGGGCAACAATGAAACATGCGAAAGGGGCATGGCCAAGTGTCGTCCGAAGATGAAGAAGAGGAAGCCATAGAACTCCCAAAAATAGACACGTCTTAAGTTAAAACGCGAAACTTTTAGCAACAACGCCCTAGAAATAAAGGTGACATTTCAACAAATAGTTGGCGTGCACCCCATATTTAACAAAGGTTAATAGTTTGTATGGATGGACTTTTAGGTCATTGATAGTTTGCTAAGAAAAATTTTATATATATTGGTTGAGGTTTTTTATCAAACACTTGGTGGACATGTTTAAGGATTGAATTTTTTGAAGTAAGTTGGAAAAAGATTTTGATGATTGAAGTGAGTTTGGTTATTGGGAAAAAGGGTTTGTGAAATTAGTGAAAGGATTTTAGGTTTTATTTGTTTTTTCTCAACTCTTGAATTCATGTATGGTTGATGGACTTGTATATTGTCCACCTACCAATGGTGCACTGGACCAATTTATGAGCTTTTCGACATGGTATCGTATCAGAATGAATGGGTCTATTTTGTGACATTATTAGCACACAAAAAATTATCCCAAACATCAAAAGCTGTTACACGGTTTTTTAATTTAGATGTATATCATTCAAAAGTACATATACATAAACAAATCAACTTATAGCAATACAAAAATAATTTACAACTCTCATTGATATTTTTAATTTATATCCTTAACGATGTGGTTAGGAAGAAAAAAAAGAGTCGAGCTTATTCTGATTGTACACGTCCTAAAAACAGGAAACAACAATACCACATTACACTAAAACAACCAAATTACATTACTAAACTAAAGGTGTTTCCCAGGTCCATGAAGGTGTCCTCCAAGAGGGTAAGTCGGAACGGTGGTCCCTGTGACAGGGTCCACAGCTCCAAGAGGCTGCTGGTGGGGATGCACGGTCCCAGGAACCGTTGTCCCCGCACCAACAGTCGTCTGTCCACCATAAACATCATGGCCAAGAACATGATGTTTCCCATGTAGCTTCTCAGCAACATGTTCGGCTTTTTCGACGTGCAAGTTCATCTTGGCCTCGGCTTCCTTGGCTTTCCTCCTTTGATGTGCTATCTCTTTCTCTTCTGGTGTTCTTGCAGTTGCTTTCTCTGCCTGCAAATTATAAAAACGATCAACTCATCATATATACATATTCAATATTAAGAAATGATGAGTGCTAATATATGATAATAATGTTACGAACTTTTTCTTCCATCTTGGCTTTGTAGGATTCAACATGGGCTTTGGCACCACTTGCTGCATTGCTAACTTTCTCTTTAACTGAATGCATCCTTAATTTTCTTCTCTGTTAGTTTATGATTCTTTTATGTGTGTGTGATAATTTGTGATACAAATAAGAGTTTTGAAGGTCGGTGATTCGCTGTATAAGGCTACACGGCTGTTCCACGTGTACACCAAGCAACAGCTACTACCTTATATGAGTGCCACCTGTCGGAGTTGTTCTTTGGGTTTGTTTCTCCATTGCAAAAGGTTATTTTGTTGTGTTTTGTTTATTTTATTAAGAGCCCATGGCATAGAAAAGCCCAGAATTATCATGGGCTCATAATACAGCAACCAAGCCATTAAAAAGGTCAACCCAAACTCTTATTCGGCCAGGATTATAAATTTACAAGTCATATGTGAATTTTTGATACTCCAAGTTACCCAAAATCCGATTGATAACATTAAACACACACCTAAATTCGATAGTCATAAGTACCGCTAATCAGTGAAGAAACCAGGGTATTAACTATTAAGTTTAAAGGCCGAAAATTTTACAATTTAAATGTATATTTTGTTGGATGTTTTACTTTATGAGATGCTCACTTCACCTCCTATATTAGATGGATTATTGGGGGAGGTTTTGAAAGTCCTCAGTTTCATTGCAATATGCGTGTTGGAGCTTCCAAGGCCGGCTTAACGTTTTTGGAGGCTCTAAACGGAACAAATTTTAGGGGCCTTTTTAAAAGTCGTTAACTAAAATCTTTTGTCTTTACACGGAGTTAAAACCGACAAAAATAAACCAAAACAACCGTCTTTATGATAATGTACATACACTTGAAATTTTTTAACATAGATATAACTACCAATCTATTTAATAAAGATAGTTTATTAATATAATATAATATGTATATATGTTAAAATATATAAATATAATATAATAAATATATAATAAATAAAAACCGTCTAGGGATTATATAACTGCACATATAATATATTTAATCAAAAAAAAGTAATAAATAAACAAATAATATTGCAATTGGCAGGAAAAAATGACAAATAAAGATAGTTAATAAGAAATTAAAAGAAGTGTATCTGTTTGTTGTTGAATTACTGAATGCTTGAATGGTGGTATAACTTTTGTTGGGTTCTAAAAAAAACCTGCATAGATAAATTTATTGGGCTGGGCTATTGCTTAAGTATTGAATTGATATCATGTTAGATTTAAAAATAAAGGAAGTAGGTTAATCTGGCCCAAATAGAGATATAAAATTGGGGGCCTTTAAGATTGGGGGCCTTAAACTGTTGCCTAGCCCACTAAGCTTATTGGGCCGGCCCTAGGAGCTTCGCATACTATCTAATTGCAGTCTGAATAGTAATATTAATCTATACTATATTATAAAAAAAATACCTCTTTGTTGAAAGTTATATCGGGAGAATTGTTTAAAATGTCCTTAATGATTAATTTACACTATCAGTCCTTATATTTTAAAATATCTTCATTAACCTGTTAAATTAATTACTTTTACATTAATCATCTACACCACTCAACGTCGCCTCTACCACCAACAATCTCTACCACCACACCGTCATCACCATGACCACCGCCACATTGCGCGGATATCATGCTTACCACCCGTTATTTTCCTTGGACCCATCGGACACTAGAATTTCTTAGTTAATTCTTTTTATATGTATGTAGGCATGGTTATTATGCTCAAACACTTTTAAAATTGTTAACGTTCAATATGGTTGCTATTGTATGTGTATTGTTTAACCGGTGCTTAAGTTATGTAGGTCGATTGTTTGCTACTTTTCCATACTCTTAATGTTAGCAGACATGTATGCCTTCGTATGCTATTTTCGGACGACATGTACGGTAACTAAACTTTCTTCAATCTTCGATTTCCATCTCTTTGTGGCCGGAGGTCCCTTTTGGAAGCAGTCTCTCTACCTTTAGGTAGAGGTAAGACCGTCTACAGCTCACCTCCCCGTACCCCGTCCAGGGATCGGGTCGTGTAGTAGTTGTTGTTGCTGTATTTAATTAATTTAACAGAGTAATTAATTCCAAACAAAAATAACGTCCAAAACGAAGAGAGTAGATAAGAGCATAAAAAACCACCACTCAACTCACCGGAGCTTCAGACAAAATTGTATTAATTTTTAAAATCCGATGGACCTTCAGACACCGTGCAACATATTCTACAACCGGAACCCATTACTTTCCCGGCGAACCTTTCCATCCAAAAACACATTAAAATGCCGCAGCAATACGGCGGCGTCGGAGCTCCAAGCTTCACCGGAAGTACCTCGCTTTTCCGTCGCTTCGTCTGCCCCTTCCCATAAAGTCACCGTTCATGATAGACAACGTGACGTTGTTCATGAATTCTATGTTCCTGAGGTATCATTAATTATTTAATTAATTGTTATATGTTATGAATTTTCCTTTTTTAGACAAATTATGAAAATCTGAATTGATGCATCCATGTATTAATGCTTATTAGAGATGAAAAAGCATCTATTTATAGTGTTCAGTGTTCTTACTAGAATGCCACACTATATATATAGAGTTATATACAGTGGCGGAACCAGGATTCTGAGTAACCCGTAGCACAAAAATTTTAACACTAGCATCATATTCATGCAAAGTAATGCTAATTACTAGATTGTTATGATTTTTAAGCATTTTTTAACGATTTTTCGCTATTTTTAGCATTTTATAAGAGTTTTAGCAATTTTGATAGGTTTTGGTTCCCGTTTAGTTACTAAAATACATATCTATAAGCTTGTTGCTATAAAAATCATTCAGAAGATTAGAGTCATCCACATAGACCGGTATCCCTAATTTCGTTGACCCGTAGCACCAATAAAAAAATTAACGTATTTTGGAAAAATTTACACTACGTAGGTTAAGCGGACCCGTAGCCCGGGCTACCCCTTTGCTATATGTAGTTGCGCCCCTAGTTATATATAGATATAGACCCAACTTGTGTAGTTACTAGTTAGTTATGTCGAAAAGATGAACCTAACCAACCTTTTTAATAAACGATTAAACGTGTTAGTTGGGTCGATATGTTTACGGGCCATATTAAATCTATATGTACACAATAAGTATTGTGAGGGTTTGGCCTAGCTTTTTAGATGAGTTTAATAGGTTACCTGTTTAGATAAGCTAAGTCATTTTTGATCTATGCATTTATGCTTATTCGCTTTTTAAAAGCTATTATATATATTTTTTTTATATTTGTAGTTCTAAATAGGTTTGTGGTTTGATCCGAACCGACCCATTTATAACGTGTTAGTCGTGTTCAACTGTTTACAATGCACACTCGTTTACAATCCATATTCGTTTATCTTCGTGTCAAACGGCGTGTCTGAATGATTATTCCTAGGTTGATAAGTCACAGGAAGTCTTACACATACAATAGCAAGAATTGAAAGTTTGCTTCATATAATAGCACATTTTAAAGTAGGAATGTAGGATACATATAATAGATTTTTTTAGTACATTAAAAAACATTTCACTCATATTTTCTTTATTTTATTTAGCTTGAGCTTGTTGCCGATTGCAATTAATTGTTGCAGAACATGTTGATTGATTATGCAGGATCAATATATATTACATACAGCTGAAGCACAAGACATATCACTGCCATTTGCTTGCAGGCACGGTATTGTTCTATAATTCATGTTATTTCTGTTGCCTCTAAAATAATCACGGATTAATACTGTAAAATAATACCTTGTGTGCATGCTATGTTCTTTATGCTAATCTTTGCTGATTGGGTAAATGGGTGGGAACCCCCTGGTCCCGTGTACCATCTTGGTACCCAGAGCGCACACCGCATAAAATTCATGCCCGGTAAAGCACCACCCTCACACATGGAGCACAAGATATATTTATCCACTTGCCTTTGGCAAGATTTGAACCTGTGACCTTGCAGTCTTCATCTTGTGGGCCCATGTGGTCACATGGTGGCGGTACCTGTTGATCTATGATCAATTGGTAATCTTTGCTGATTGAGCAACATCATACGATAACTAGAATCATAAAGATTGGTTTTTCAACTTGAAATGTGCAATTGTATATAACATATGCTTCGTGGCAGGTTGCTGTACTAGTTGTGCTGTTCGGATAAAGTCTGGACAACTTAGACAGCCAGAAGCGTTAGGGATATCCGCAGAGTTGAAAGCTAAGGCATGTTGTTTGTATTCCATAATTAATTTCAAAACGTGACCTATTTTCATCTTCTTATGAATCAATGTAGTTACGTTGAATAGAACGTTTATAAACTTTATTCATATTTGTAGGGTTATGCTCTTCTGTGTGTTGGTTTCCCGACTTCTGATATTGAAGTTGAAACACAAGATGAGGATGAGGTAAATTACTCTTTTCCAAACCTACTAAGATACAACTGGATATTAGTATAGACTATAGAGGTGACTACTTAGTGCTTGTACTATTGTTAACTTTACTCAGTATGATGCTTCCGTTAATTAAAACAGGAAGTCTGTAGTCTAGTAAAAGTTCTTGTTAGCAGCCCGTTAATATATTTTTTGAATGCCTGAAATATATACCTTATTTCCAGGAGAAAACATGGCATTGTATTAGTTTATGTACTATTCCTTATCCTAAACAAGTCGCATATGTTACAAAATCTTCTCAAGTTGGCCTGTGTTGTTGATCGAGAGCTAATATTAGCTCTGTTTGAAAGCCTGTTAATAAATTCATGTCACATATATGCAATTTAATTAGTTGCTGCTTAGTGTTTTAAACTCCAAAGTTCATTTTCAACTGTTAAATTTTGATAAATGTAGTGCAGTAGAAGAGTGTTGATTAGGATACAGCAAGTGCTAGCAATAATTATTATAGTGGTAGTAGTAGTTGTGGTGTGGTTGAATACTTGAATGCTTATGACAGTCTTGAGATGAGCACACTGACCTAGGTACGGTTGGTGTCACTTTGACTGCATAAGCACGTCAGTCGATGGTGAAGGACACGGTGGTTGTGATAAAGAGAAAATAAGTTGCAACAATCCAACTCACATTGATAGAGTGAGCAGTTAGAGCACCTTATAAGCCTTAAGTACGGGGTGAGTCGATGGGTATCCAATTGTGGTACCGGGGCTAGGGTTCCCTATATTACCCTTTTACTAACAACTTATATCATGATCTTAAGTTTAACCTGGGGTTGTTTGGCTAGTGTTCTACCTTGGTAGTGATTGAGAATCATGCATAAGCTTTTAAGTTGTGGCTAGCAATAATTTCTATTGTGGTTTAAGATGGTCGAGAGTTTATTGGGCAAGTATACTACATTGGGCTTGAAGTGTTACTAGGCAACCATCTTAAACGACAAGACACAACGGTAATATGTTGGTGTTTAGGTTTCTAGCCCAGGTTTTGAAGAGTGAATTTTTATTTAATAATGGAAGTATCTTAAATACATTTGAATAGTTACCATCGGTGAATATCCATCAAATATCCAATTTCGCATGAAACAACTTTTTGTCTCTATTTACGTCGTTAATCTCTGTTTCTTCGCCTAACCAAATCTATGATTTGTACAGGTATACTGGCTTCAATTTGGACGATATTTTGCACGAGGACCTATTGTAAGTTTTTTATACATAATATCTGGATATTCGTCCCACACTCATAATATATTAGTTCTAATTCAGTGGTTGGGATTCTGAGGAGTACCTTACATTTTTCGTCAACAACTGTTGCAGGAAAGGGATGACTATGCGCTCGAACTAGCCATGGGTGACGAGTAAACCTCTAGTCAAATTGTAAATTATAAGGAAAGCAATCATTAAATTGATATTAGTATGTTACATTCGTGCTGTTAGAAAACATATGAGAAGCTTCTCGTACTTATGACATGTTGTTTCGGTGTTTCCATTCAAAAAAGTTAATACATATATAGCCCCCTTAAATCTTGATTTTGCATATTATCACCAGTGGAAAACAATAAAAATTTGCATATACCAGGTTCATGTAATTAAAAATCACGAGACTTTTCTAACATGTAAGATTGGATAATGTTACTGTATTACAACTATTACTTTATGCATTTTGTCACCAAGTGTAAACCTGAACTTTATTCTAAAAAAGGAAAGATCACATGATTCTTTGATTCACTTTCTCCTGTATGCTTATCCAACTTTGTCTCATTGGTCATTTTCTACTTTATTTCTAACATGGCCCCTTTATATGTTAAAATGTGGAGCAAACTCAAATTGGTCTTAATTTTGATAACTTCAGACTTTAGAAGAAAAAAAATATACTAATAACTAATCTGCAGAAAAGTGATGAAAAAAGCACCAAAGTTTTTGTTATTTAGGTTTGAAGATTATCCACACAAAAAAGGAATGTTTACCAGGTTTTATAGTTTTTGTTTTTGGAATGCTTAATACATAGGCAGTCGTCATGATACATTGGATCCTTCTTAGAAATGTCAATGGAGAAGCGAAAGAATTCAAGTAGAAGCCGGTCCTAAGTATAGTTCTTGACAAGTGTATGGGGTGAAGTACAATGAAGGTGATATATTGATGTCGTCTTTGTTGTTTGGATGGTGACGTACGGTATAAGATATGTGATGGACTGATGGATTGGATTGACGACGATTTATGCCTGCTCTGTTTCGTGCATGACATCATTTTGGTGAAATAATTGTCAACTATGTTGTGAAAACTCGAATAGAAAGGTTGAAGTGACTTATTGTGTTTCATAGAAATGACAGGAGATGAGGAAAACACATAGAACTTTAACATCTCTTGCAACCTAAACAATTGAATTGCTTTTTATTTGACCATTCACAATAGTCCGCGTGAATGGCTTGTTCTTGACTCGTAAAAACCACAACCACGAGCCCACACCATGGCTCGTCAGTGGATTAAACCGTTATCAACCAAGTAACTAGGGAAAAAACATGCACATAAGTTGCAAGATTCAACGGTTTTCAGTTCTATTACCAACAGAACTTTTTTTTTTTTATAAGAAGATATAAACTGATCACAGATAGAAATATGAAATCACCAAAGCGAAAACATCATCTTATTCTATTTATTATTGTACCAAATCAACATACATTTGGTTATATACAAAATCACCACTTTAAATAGGTCAGCAATAATCATGACAGTAGTAGTAATACAGTATTAACAATCTCTCATAAGAGAAAAGTTTTGGTAACTCTATAGATGTCGGCAAGTTGAGACGTCCTTTTGAAGCTCTTAAGCGACAAGCTTTTGTTCTATGTTGCTTGGCGTCGCCTGCAACAGTAAGATGGTAAGTCATTATATGTTTGTATATATTTTTGCTGCAATGATTAAAATTCCTCCTGTGTTACCACTCAAAGTTGCAAACTTAAGTATACTTTCCAGTTAAGAAGAAGGAAAGTTAGGTTTCGTACTAACCCCAATAGACGTGATGAATTGGCACACGGCACATTTCACAGATCGTGCACCATATGGGTACATCAATAGCATCCTACAATTTCCGCAATTCACATGTGCTACTTGATTTCCTACAAAGAAAATTTTGGCACATTATACTTATCTAACAATCAATGATGAGACGTAGTAGTAGAGGGGTAGGAATCGGTACCCTCTAAGGCCAAATTTATGGTATGACAACACGAGCATTGTACACTTGCGGCCCCACGAATGTACATTAGTAAAGTGTGGCAACCTCCACACACCAATTGTGCCATTTCAGTACCTAACAAAGACGTATTGATGAATTTGACCAAACGTTGACTATCGTTAAGCACGACTCTAATTGTCATACATTATATGCATGCCATCATCACAATCTGGAGAAGAACCTTAATATCTTAAAATTTTCTATCTTGTGTTACTCATGTAAATAAACTTGTTTTTAAGGATTTTCACATAGCTGGAATAGTTTTTTAAACTATAAAAGATGATTTGAGATATACTATAGACTATACCCATACCAGGAGGAGGAACACCTGTGACAGAATTGCAAACAGCACAGCAAACCGAGGTTGCTCCAATCGGATAAAGAAGAAGATTTCGACATCCTGAACACACTAGTTGGCTTTCTGAACCTGGTGAAAGAAAAAAAAAACACAACAGATTGCTCTGCTTACTACTTGAATTTTAAGAGTCAACCTGGATGGTTTTCAAAGTTGCCAAGAATCCTTTGTGACTAATGATTATAGAAAAAGAGCCCATATTAGTTATTTCAATAAATGAGAATATGTATTTTTCTTTTACTGCAAATCTCTTACAACATTACTCCCAAATAGTTCTAAATACGTTTCTGGACTTGCCCCTCGAGAGGCGCAAAAGCCTTTACCAAGTGACCTAACCCCACATTGACGTATTATAGAAAATATTAAATTTAGATTTCCATGCACATCCACACATATTTAAGATGGGTCCATCATGACACTAAAAATTCGACCCGTTTGATTATGTGTCATCTTGGATACTGCTAGGCCAAAGAACCTGCAGCCCTAACATAAACTTTGAACTTGAAAATTTCTGAGCTTGATAGATGATAGTTGCTTCTACTTCATTCTATTAAAATTTTTCATAAAAATCATCTGGGCTTACTATACATTTGTATATTTTTTGTTGGTTTTTACTAAAAACACAACAAAAACACTTATCATAAAAAGTCAATGAATTACTGGTCAACTCTAACAAAGTCAATATATAAAGATTATTAGAAATAAAATAAGAAAACCAAAATGTACCAGTTGCAGGGGGTGTAAATGGTATTGGAGGAGTTGGATATGGAGCTAAAGGAACTGGCATTGTTAATGTAGAAACTCAAAATAATACTACTTTGAAAAGTTGGAGTACAAACTTTTTACTTCTACTCTCATCATACACCTGCAAAAAATAAAAAAAATAAAAAAAAATCAAGAAACATAACACTTTCTTTAAATAACAAAAAAAATAGAATTTGGAAAGTGCCATAAAGTAACTAAGTGAAATTTTATATACCCACATAAAATTTTGCTACTAAGAAGACATAGGTGTTACAAATTTATAAGGATGACACATTAAGCAAGCTTTATATAAGTGGCATATTTTCATGTTATGTAAATATGAGTTCAATTATTAATGGAGTGGGGCAAGCATATACCTTTGAAGATGAGGGAGAGGTGAAGAGTGGTGGGGTGTGGAAGATGTTGCATTAAAACAAATTTGGAATTGACACAGAAAAAATTGGGGGCCATCATCAACTTGGATGTCCATGTGTCAAATGCAAGTGTGATTTTGCTATCTTTTGTTAAATTAATTCAAGTTTTTATAAGTACAAATCTTACTAAAAATAGTTATCTGAATTTAGCATTGAATTCAGGTTAGCTGGGTGTCTTTTGAAATATGCTTATTATGAAGTTATGCTCTCATAGTCTCATGTTTATTTAATATTTACTTATGGCAGGTTTGGATGATAGCGATTTTTCATAAAGGGTTAAAAATTGGGGTTTTATTTTGAAAATGATTTTTAATATAAATCCAGTTAAAATAATGTATGTTATACATCTCGTCTTTTTTTTTTCTAAGAAAAAAAAAGTAACAGATCAATACTTTATTTTCAACCAGAAAAATGAAACTACTGAATATGGGGAAGTCATAAACTACGCGTTCTTTTCCCATCTCACATTTAGTGACCTGTATTTGTCCACGTAAGCATGCAATTTGAGATAAAAAAAAATAACTAAATAACTTCTCAATTATAAATTGCAAAAACTGCTCTAGAAATAACAAAATACACCAAAATGGTAGCATGAATTTATATAACTTCCAAGTTATTTATATGACAAAAATACACACAAGTACACAACAATCTTCATGATTTCGATCGTAGTGACACATGCAAATGCATAAACCATTCATCCATTCTAGGAAGTGCAAAATTTCTTGAGTCCCGGCCCGATATCGAAAAGTAATACCGAATGAGAAATGAGACTAGAAACGAAAACCCATTTTTTTGTTCACGGGATAGGGGACCACGGTACCCCAAAATAGTACTAGCAAGTGATACCAAATAACAAATAGGACCAATACCAATATTATGTTTTGGAAATTTTTTAACCGTCAGTATCAAGACCGATATAAGACGGGACGAGTGTCACGCTCATCACTAGTCCATTATTTGAAAACACATAAATGAAGGCGAAAATAACTTATATGTATAAGATAATGAAATGAATAGAGTTACCAATAAATAATTTTATAAAATTTTGATTTGAAAAAGTGATTAACAACATTTAATAAATTTGGTTAGATAGTGCATTTTCTATATAGCCCGAACTAAAGTCATATAGGTTTTACAAATTACAAAGCGCGGAAAATGGAATTACATATATTAAAATGAACCAAAATTAAGTAAATAACTTAAGGGAGTAATTAAAAAAAAATACTAATTTAATTAGGAGCAGAACTGTAAAGCTATAG
The DNA here is from genome assembly GCA_034093135.1 of Erigeron breviscapus. Taxonomy (NCBI): domain Eukaryota; kingdom Viridiplantae; phylum Streptophyta; class Magnoliopsida; order Asterales; family Asteraceae; genus Erigeron; species Erigeron breviscapus. Next base: position 77,885,115 of record CM067174.1, read on the forward strand.
AAGGGTTGAAATAAATTTATTTGAGAGATGATAATCCTCTAAACCCATTAGTCTAAAAATCATCCTAACAATATAATAATGACATTTGGGATGAAGAAGTTAACTCGGGAGGCGCCAGCGGTTCGGGTTCTGGTGGGGGTAGAGAACATTTCGGTTGGCACCCAAATGACATCAAAGTCGATATTCCGAATATGATGGTAAACTGGACCCCGATGAGTTTGTGAATGGTTACGAACAGTGGAACGGGTTTTTGATTATAAACAGACTTCAGAGGAACATAAGGTTAAGATTGTTGCTCTTAAACTTCGCAAATATGTCTCCACTTGGTGGTCAAATGTGTGTCTGCAGCGAGAACGAACTGGGAAAGAAAAAATCCAAACGTGGTTAAAAATGAAAAAGAGGTTGAAAGAGAAATTCCTTCCCGCGTATTACATATAGAACAGTTTTGATCAACTGCACGCGTTGATGCAAGGCACCGGTACTGCGGAAGAATACTCGCGGGAATTTAAATACTTACTGATGATATGTGATATTTCACCAGACGATCCTCAGACGTTGGTCAGGTACCTAGGGGGATTAGATATTAAGATAGCAAATGTAGTTGAACTTCATACTTATCAAACCCCAACCGAGCTCACTGTATTAGCCCATAAGGTTGATCTGCAGCTTAGAACCAAAGGTAAACATGAGCTCACTCGCCCCACTTTCAGACCCAACAATTACCAGAAGCCCACCACATTAAAACCCAACCTACCAAATTCATCAAAAACAATTCCCGCCCATACAGAAACCCCTCGTGCCCCACACAAATGTTTTCGTTGTCAAGGGTTAGGTCACGTAGCATCTGAATGCCCGAATAAACGTATTGTGACTCTTGCTGACTTTGAGTTAGCAAGTGGGTTTGAAGTCAATGCGATGAATAAACCTGATGTTACTATAGATGATGAGGTTATGGAGGAGTTGGTCGGTCCAGATGAAGGTGAGTGCCTAGTAATCCGACGAGCTTTAAGCACAATGCCTACACCAGAGGATAACCTTCAACGGGAATCTATTTTTCACACTTGTTGTACCATATCCCAAAAGGTGTGTACTCTTATCATAGATGGGGGTAGCTGTACAAATGTTGCTTCACAAACTTTGATTGATAAATTGGGGCTTCACATAGAAAACCATCCCTCACCTTATGTGATACAGTGGGAAAGGTATTCGAGTTACACATCAGGTTCTATTGACGATGAGCATTGGAAAGACTTACACGGATGATATTTGGTATGACGTGATTTCAATGGACGCTTGTCACGTTCTTCTTGGTCGCCCATGGCAGTTTGACAGGCGTGTGATTCATGATAGTTATCGCAATACTTATTCCTTCACTCACAACCATAGGATTGTCCTTACACCTTTATCTCCATCAAACCATTCACCCAAATCTCCACCCCTTACTACACTACTCAAAGCTGATCAGTTTGACCAGAGCCCTCTACAAGATTTCATTTTAGCTGGTCTAGACAATGAGGATGTTACACCTATTTTAACAAACCACCCCCTAATACAACCCCTGTTACAATCCTACGCCCATGTTTTTCCTCTTGAAATTCCCAGTGGCTTACCACCAAAGAGATCCATACAACATAAGATCGACCTGATTCCCGGATCCACTTTACCAAACAAACCAGCTTACCGCGCCAACCCACAAGAGACAAACGAGATTCGAAAGCAGGTTGATGCATTATTACAAAAGGGACTCATTCGAGACTCCCTCAGTCCTTGTGCCGTCCCTACACTACATGTCCCCAAGAAAAATGGTGAATGGAGGATGTGTATGGATAGCCGCTCGATTAATAAAATAACTATCAAGTATCGATTTCCCATCCCGCGGTTAAATGACCTGTTAGATGAACTCCATGGTGCTACTGTATTTTCAAAAGTTGACTTGAAAAGTGGGTATCATCTGATCATAATACATGAAGGTGATGAGTGGAAGACGGCTTTTAAGACAAAATAAGGGTTATATGAGTGGCTTGTGATGCCTTTTGGACTGTCAAATGCCCCGAGCACTTTTATGCGTCTCATGAATTAGGTATTGAAACCTTTTTTGGGCAAGTTCATTGTTGTTTATTTTGATGACATACTCATATACAGCCATAGCCCGCAAGAACATCAAGTACATCTTCAGCAACTATTTGATGTACTGGCCTAGGAACAATTATATGGTAATCTTGAAAAGTGCGAGTTTTTCACCAACCAAGTCACTTTCCTTGGTTATTTAGTTTCATCTCGAGGTATACAGGTGGATGAAGGTAAGGTGCAGGCGATTAGAGACTGGCCAGTCCCACAGTCTATACAGCAAGTTCGTAGTTTTCATGGCCTTGCCTCTTTTTATCGGCGTTTTGTGAAGAATTTTAGTACTATCGTAGCCCCCATGACTGAGAAATCAAAGAATAAGCAGTTTGTGTGGAATGATCAGGCACAATCTGCGTTTGATGAACTCAAACGGCTATTATCTTCCACACCCGTTTTAGCTCTTCCCTGTTTTGAAGAGGTATTTGAAGTGGGATGCGATGCTTCAGGTGTGGGCATAGGGGCTGTTCTAACTCAATTGGGGCGCCCGATTGCTTATTTCAGTGAAAAATTGAATGATGCTAAGAGACGCTACTCAGCATATGACAAAGAGTTTTATGCCATTATTCGAGCCTTGGATCATTGGCAACATTATTCTATTTCCAAAGAGTTCATCCTACATTCTGATCACGAGGCACTTAAGTATATCCAGGGTCAACACAAGTTTCAACCTCGACATGCTAAGTGCGTGGAATTCCTACAAGTCTTCAATTTCACCATTCGCACAAATCTGGCAAGCTGAATAAGGGAGCTGATGCTCTGTCTCGTAAACACTCACTGTTGACATCCTTACACCCAAGGCTTATCGGTTTTGAACTATTGAAAAGCGAGTACTCTACTGATCAAGACTTTGGAAAATTGTTTTTGGCATGCCAACAACATGCTGTTGGAGAATATCTGATGAGCGTTCATTTTGTGATAAAAACCCCTATCGAAAGGCCTCATTTCAATGTCTTAAATGAGTTAATATTCCATAACTATCGATACTTAATGGATTCTATGTTTACGTAGATTCACGGAAGATGCGAGTGAGGGTAAATGGCATCAAGTGACTCAAGATGAAGGTCTATGAAGTTACAAGACACAAGGAGGTGATTCAGGAGTCGAACGAAGCAAAACGAGAAGCAGCAAGAGCTGCCAGCGCCGCTGGCACCTTGCCAGCGCTGCTGGCCCAGTCCCAGCGCCGCTGGATCCCATCCAGCGCCGCTGGGTGGCCCAGTTCAGCAAACCGACTTTACTTCCTATTTAAGCCGAATCAGCCCTCAAAACCCGAAGAGAGAGCCGATTCAGCAGCCCTAGCCGCCCACATCAAACCCTAGGTCGACTTTGCAGATTCCAAGGAGGTTTTGGAGCTTCTAACACCTTCTGATCTTCTTCTTCTACCTAGATCTACTCTTTTATTTTACTTTCAGTTGGTAAACAATGTCTTTCATCTTTTCAGACTTTGTTATTCCTTTAATAATGGTAGGATAGTAGGCTGAATACTTGTTTGGATCGATGTGATCATGTCGACGTTTATTTATTTTACTTTATTTGTTAGATCTGTTGGAGTGTGTTTTACTGTTTATCGTAGATCCATGTTTTACTAGTTCTTCATATTATTATCGGTTCTATATCTGAGTGTATTAGTTTAATTCTGATGTTCGGTCTATAATCATACACTAGGATTAATACATAAGGATGGAAAACACTAGTCGGTCTATAACTAGATGTAAAAGGTGATTCACTTATAACTGAGGGATCCAGAACCATAGTAATTAGGATGAATAGAACATGATGCTTAACAATGTCAGACGCGATCCAGTGACATGGAAACGTGCACTGTGGTCACCGGAGAGAATTATTATCTGGTCATGGCTTAAGAGCCGGATAACTTAAAGATGAATTAGTAACACAAACTTTAGGTCATTAATGCTTAAACAATGAATCTAATGAGAATTTGTTTAAAGAAGTAGTGTGAGTCTAGGGACAACACTAGTTACTTAGGCAAAGTGAATCTAACGAGAATCTGAGCCGTGATTAAGTTTCCAACAGTCTAGCAAGTAGGTAGAATGATATCTGGTCGTATCATGAGATCTGAGATGCCAAACAAGTATTTTAATTTTATTACTGTTATTTGCTTTTTCAAACTATTTTCAGACTAAGCCTCTCGCTGAATAAGCGGTTGCGGCTTCTATTTACTTTTCAGTATTTTAATTAGTTTAATAGGAAATCGTGACAACCCTCAACCGCTAGAATTACACGTATTACTAGATTAGGTAAAGCAACGCGTCCCTGCGAACGATCCTGTACTTATCACTTAACTATACTACATCTGATCGGGTCCCCTGTCCGTTAAGGTGTGTGTGTTTTGAGATAATTACTTGTACAACTTTTATAAATTTAAACACGAAACAAAAACCACCCATCAAGTGTTTTGGCGCCGCTGCCGGGGACGCGACACATTCTTAGTTTAGTAGTGTAGTTCGATCCTTTCTTGTGTTTCGGCACGAGAAAGTTACTTTTTAGTTTTTAGGTTAAATCATTTTAGGGTTTAGTAGTCAAAAATCCAAAAAAATATTTTTATTTTATCGTTTTAGTCATTAAGTTTAGATTGTTTGCATTTAGGTTTATTTTATTTTGTTCTTGAAGTTACTAATCGTTTTCGTGTTTTGTGTTTGTTTTCGTTCTTGTTTTTCTTTTTCTTTCATTTTCGTTTAGTGTGTTTTAGCTTAAGTTAGGTACAATGCATTGGAAAGGACTCGAGGAACCTGCCTCGAGAATGGAAGAAGACGTTAAGGAGGCAAAAAGAGAAAACAAAAGTTGTTCAGGAGGCCCCAGCGCCGCTGGCAACCCAGGCCAGCGCCGCTGGGTGTATGCCAGCGCCGCTGCGAGATACTGTTCGATCATCAGACTTCCCGTTTCACACTTCGACAACTTGTGGGCTGTTCGACAACAGTCGGGAATGTGTTGTAACATCCCAAACTTTTTAATTAACGGTTGACTTGAGTCGTTAAGTCAACACTATGTGTCCGTTAAGTCTCTAGGAGATTTAATGCTTAGATGTGTTTAATGTGCTATACGTGTGAGGCTTAAATGCCTTAATGATTGATGTACTAATGTGTTTAAGGTGTATTTATATGCCTTTGAAGGTGCTTGAAGTGTTTAACGAGTTGTAAGTATTCCCAATAGGTGATTTTAGCCTAATATGAGCCATAAGGAAGTCTAGGGACTAGTTTTGGCACATGTGGAAACTAAAAAACGGGATTAGGGTTACTAATCAGATCATTAGCCCCAAAATCATATTTCACTCTTCTCCTTTGAACCCTAGAACCGCCCCTCTTTCTCTTGAGCAATCCTAGTGTGTTTCTTGCGATTTCGGGTGGATTTATGATCAAACGATGCACGTATTCGATCCGTTAATCATCCTCCAAGGTATAGATGGTAATCCTTGCTTATTATCACTCATTTTCATCCTTATAATTCATTCATACCTGGACCTATTGAGTAATGGTTGATTGCAATCGTTTTGTGGTTAGATTTGACGATTTCGGGTCAATCGGTGATTGTTATTGCAATCATTTAGTATCTAGAGATTTCTTACAGGTATGAGATCATTGTTAATGTCATTTTAATGTTCAAATATGACCAATATAGGGTTCATACCTGGTCTAGGTCATTAGAGGATAAATTGATGTCAAAAACGTGTGTTTTAATCGATTCGGTAACCTAAAACGTTTGTTGTTGTGATGCAAATCAAGTAGGGGTTAATCAATGATTTCATTGCATCATTATGGTCTTAAAATGATGAATTTTGAGGTACAAAAGTCGTTCATAAGGTTTGGGGTCGCTTGGGGTGTGTTTGGTTAAGTTTTGGAGGTTAAACAAGGTGGTTTGTGCAGAATCGGGGCTTGGTGCGCCGCAGTCACTAAACTGCGACGCAGTTTGTGTGCAACGACTTTAGTTGCGACGCAGTTTGCCCACTACGACGCATTAGCGACAGAATGTTTTAAATGGCCATAACTTTTGAACCGTAACTCCGTTTTTGACAAATAAGCTATCCACGGAATCGTGAGAGAGTCTAAATTTCTAATGGTAATGCTTTTAAAAGATTATTCTAATGTCAAAGTACCTGAAAGGTTGAATTAGTGAGTGAAGGTCGAGTTTCGTCGAGTTCTGTGAGCTCTAAAGTATTAATCGAATCTTCAATGCATCAAGCATTCTAATGGGACATGTTTATAGGTGTTTAGGTCTGAGTTATGACCATAATTGAGTGGGTATTATTTAGCTCGTCTAATGGTCGCTTAATGATTATAGGTAGTCGGGAATACTTGATTTGCACGGTAGTTTAGTTATCATTTGTTGTGCGCTTCTTCGAGGTAAGATACACAACTTTGACACGCTGAGGGTTCAACAAACATAGTTTTCATATAATAACTTCCCCAAATGGTATCTTGTTTACTTATGGTTAATCGGGATTACACGGGAGGTGATATGGGCTATGTAGATGCATATTAAAGCCTGAAATGATACCCCAATGATATGTATTGCTATGAGATGATATGACGTGATGTGAAATGCTATGGAATACTTTGATATGTTTTGAAATGCGATAGGTGTTAATGATATATGAAATGTGCATGAATACATGGCTTGTTCATCTAGATCACTAGACTTTATAAGTTGCCATGACACGTGCACGTTTAAGGGCCCAAACGTTAAAATGATGAATGTGATGTGATATGTGAGAAATGCTCGAGCTATTGTTGTGAGAAGTGTTAAGCTTAACTCGTGCTTGCCCTTGCCCGGCTAGTACGTAGATGTGGTTGCTTGGGTGGCTCCTTGCAACATAGTTAACGTGAGATGAGTAACTCCGGGTAGGCCTAACTAGCCACCAATGTCTTTGAACATACGGACTACTCCTGGATCGGCTTTGCCTTTCCTTAATGACAAAGATGGATTGCCGAAAGGTTTCACCATCGAGTCGGGTGTGAGGGTTGTTGTGAGGTCTTATGACCTCCAACACTTAAACTTTCACCTAACGTGAGATATGATATGTGATGCAAACGTGAGATGTGTGATGTTTGATGTGGATAGGCACAATTAGGATTGATAATCCTATGATGTTTAATATAATGTGAGATGATTTTATGCTATGACTTGTGCCTTAACGATTATAATGTATTCTTTCAAATATTGAAATGGACAAATGATTTATAAACTATGTGTTATCTTACTTAGCTAATTCGTTAGCTAACACTTGTTTCTTGAAATGTGTTGTTCCCTCAGGTTTAGCAAGCTTGAGCTAGATGACGATAAAGTGCGAGGCATGGGTAGATTACAATGAAGCTGGCTTTAGTTTACCCATAATAGCTTCCCATATTAGACATTTGTTTTTTGTCTAGACATTGATGACTTGTAATTACTTTGATGTCGGTTGTTTTATGTTGGGCAACCGTTGGATTTCCATTTGAACTATTTATAATGACATTGCTAGTAACACCATTTGATAAATGAACCAAACAGGTCCTTTTGGTTTGGTCTTTAAAGTTGTTTCCGCTATCTTTTGACGTTGTTAGGCGAAAATTTTTGGAAATCCATATTTTTAAACGACGGGTGTTATAGGTGTACTGAGACATAATGTGGAATGTTTTGAGCAGCTGTGGTTCGAAAATTGGGAAAATGCATGGCTTCGTATGAAGCAAACCGTCAACTTGCTCAAGGATGAAGACTTGAAGCTCGCGGAATATGTGCCTTGGTTTTATCACGGATTACGAGATGAAGAAAGGGCCAGACTATGCTATGAAGCCACAAGCAATTTATTCTTGAACAAGACAAAAGAGGGTTTTGAGTTTCTCGAAAGAAAGGTGCATCAAGAAGAACACGAGTACAAGGAAAAGCATCATTTTATAAGTGAGCTCAAATCGGAAGGAGTATTCGAAGGAAGCGCGGAAAGCATCTTGGGAGAGAAACCGGATGAGAAGAAGTATGATTGGAGGTATGTTGAGCAGAGAATGGACAAGAAAGGACCGAAAAACGAAGAAGAAGACAAATCGGGAACCATCTGGAACCACCAGCGCCGCTGGGAGCTCCTGGAAGTTTCGGACAGCAGCCTTTCACGCGGGATTTCAAGAATTCGGACCAGTTTCGCATACCTATCGGATTTAGGAGATGGTTTGATAAAGACTTATAAGCCGCACACGAGTATGAAGTGAAATGCATCGAAGTCAAGGAAGAAGAGAAGGGCAAAGGAAGTGAGTACATGGAAGAAGAATTATACTTTGACTTTGAAACGACCGACCCGGTCTTGGACATGCAAAACTTTAAACAAGAAGAGTATGAAGAAGTGGACGAGGCATGGAGGCGTATGAAACAGATCGTGAGAAGAGTAAGGAAAAAAACATATTGTCACGATTTAGAGTACACGGATTTCTTCTATTATGGTATGGAAGACTATGCCCGTCGAGCCATTGATAAAGCCGCATATGGATGCTTTCATAATCAACCAGCTGAGTTCAGAATAAAAATCTTAGATGATGCATTTTATGAAGCCGAGTTTGAAGAATCCGAAGAAGAAAAGGAGGATGGAGATAAAGAATGGGAGAGAACACAAATATTGGTCAAAGAAGTCAAGAGAGGAGAAGAAGTACCCTATTGTTTGAGGATGCATCATCAAATGGCATTAAAGAATATGATAAGAGAATTCAAGTAAGGGAATGGAGAGTCGGTAAGGGTAGCATGGAAAAGAATAAAAACCCTCCATGAACATTGTATGATCCATGAGTTCGACCACACTACCTTATTGAAGAAGTTCGCCGACGGATTGAGAGGTGAAAGCGCGGATATGATCAGGAGAATCTTAGGAAAGGGACTTATGGAAGTTGGGGTTTACATAGCCTATAAGTTCCTTGAAAACGAAGTGTATACGCGACTAGAGAGCAAAATGGAGGCGGAAAGAAGAGAGAAGAAAATACGGAAGAAGAAATTCTTGGAAGAATTGAAGGAATTCCATATCGATCAAAGATGCAAAGAGAAAGCTGCTCGAGAGAAGGAAGAAGCCGAATCGGAAAATCGGATACTGCCACGGAGCCACCAGCGCCGCTGGCTGCACAAGCCAGCGCCGCTCAGGGATACCCAGCGCCGCTGGAACCCCCTACAGCCCCGAAATTCGCGAAATCAAATCCGTTACCACCCGAGCCAGCCCTGGAAATCAAATACCCATCGATGTGGAAATTGTTGAAGCAACTGAAGCACGAAAGATCACAGAAATCTTGGAGGAGAGAAAAGGAACGAACGTTAAAGAAGCCATAAGTCACTTCGAACGTTACCCAACGGGAACTGGCCCCCGGCCGACCCCGTATTCTTCCTCAACCTAGTTCCTAGGCCGAGTCCGGCTGAAGACTCGTTAAACTTAGCGCTTCTTGGGAGGCAACCCAAGCCGTATTTTTATTTTTTATTTTTAGGAATATGTGACTAATTGCAATTAAGTGAATTGTTTTAAATTTTATCATTTGTGATCTGTTTTTATATGAGTTATATCTTTAGAATCACAGATGCAAGCTTTCAACGGATCAAGGAAACAAGTAACTTATTGCAATCGTATTTTGTTTTTATTTTTTATTTTTATGTTTTAGCTTGTTATTTCCATTTTGATATTTTGATTGAAGTGTGCAGGAGTATTTAGTTTTGTAGTCTGAAGAAAACCATGCACTTGGTCAAAAGCTAAGTGTGGGGGAATGCCAGAGTCAAATCGTGAAGGAAAATCAGACGTCGAAGCAAGTACAGGACTCGCAAGCGCCGCTAGAAGACTTCCAGCGCCGCTGGGAATGCACCTGGGCATCCCAGCGCCGCTCCCTGACTTCCAGCACCGCTGGACCTGCACCTGTGCATCCAGCGCCGCTCAGGCTATGCCAGTACCGCTCCCATTATGCCAGCGCCGCTCCCAGAGTCTGCCAGCACACCAGATCGCGAAAAATCCAAAAAAATCAGAAAAACCCAAAAATCCAAAAAAATTAAAAAATCAAAAAATACCAAAAAGAAAAGAAGATGGAGAAGCATCCATGGATCGCCATCAAACGGAGCCGACTCAAATCTTTGATGATATTCATTCAAGTAGCTCCACATATGCCATCTTCAAAAACAATCATGCAATTTAAGCCCGGGAAGTTTCGTTAATCCTTTAATTTTCGTGTTTTTCCTATTACCCTTTTCTGTTATGTCATGTTTAGTACAACGAGGATGTTGTACAATTTAAGTGTGGGGGGATGGAATAGGAAAAACCCGTGGTTTAATTGTTTGAATAATCATAAGTTTTCTACTACTTAATTCATGCAAAAATTAAAATTTTCTTGTATCTGAAAAACATTTTGAGAAATAAGCTTTTCAAGTAGACAAAAGATGACGATAACTAAGCAATATTAGCCTAGCAGTTAGCCTAGCAATATTTTTCTTGTATGGCTGTTCATTTTTCCAAATGGATTATAGCTTAGACTGAAACTGTATGCGATTATGTTTGCCATAGCACATTTAACCGGACTTTAATATGCCTAGCAGTTAGAGCTATCTAGTTATTAGTATAGGTGTATTAATTGGACTTAATGATATAAGTGCTTGTGTAGGAACTAGTTTAGACGTATGGTTCGCCTTAATTCTTACACTATTAATTGTAAACTAGTTGCATTCGGAGTAAGTGTATGAGTCATATGGGGTCTCTGATAATGTCTATTGCATGAATAATGTAGTAATCTTAAGAAAAGGCAATCAGTAGATTAATAAAAAAGAGTTCAAAGAACTATTAACGAGTAAAATCTATACGCATCAAGTTATGTCGCTTTGCGCGTGGGGAACCACCGACCTGTCACCGTTGTCTTGATGTAAGGTATAAACTCTAACTATTAGTTGAGTTATGTGGCTCTGCGAGTGGGGAACCACTGACCTGTCACCCCTGTCTCAACTATTAAAGATGATAATATCGTATAACTGCTTTAGTGTTTAACTAATAAGCATGACTGTAGTGTGAGAGTATGTCTAAGTAGTGACTCACAAGTACACAAACGATGAAATATAAATGCCTTGCTAGTAGCTAGTAGATCTGATTGCTATACAAACTTTAATTAAGTGCATAACTAGTCAGCAGAAGGAAGTAAGATTGAGCTGTAGGACATGTGGAATTATAGAACGGTTTTAGAGGTATTAACACAAATATAAGGTTAACTTTTAGTTTTGCTTGACTGATTATCTTTACCTCTAGCTATAGCTTACTGATTTTGTCTAAAGTTTTCTCAAATCATTTTGCATGACTAATCTTTCAAATGTTTAATAAAGTAGAATAACTTGAACACTTAAGTTGTCCGCTCATCATTGTTTTATTTTCTTGGACTATTTGCTTGAGGACAAGCAAAGACTTAAGTATGGGGGTATATGATGAGCGTTCATTTTGTGATAAAAACCCCTATCGAAAGGCCTCATTTCAATGTCTTAAATGAGTTAATATTCCGGAACTATTGATACTTAATGGATTTTATGTTTACGTAGGTTCACGGAAGATGCGAGTGAGGGTAAATGGCATCAAGTGACTCAAGATGAAGGCCTATGAAGTTACAAGACACAAGGAGGTGATTCAGGAGTCGAACGAAGCGAAACGAGAAGCAGCAGGAGCTGCCAGCGCCGCTGGAGCCCATCCAGCGCCGCTGGGTGGCCCAGTTCAGCAAACCGACTTTACTTCCTATTTAAGCCGAAGCAGCCCTCAAAACCCGAAGAGAGAGCCGATTCAGCAGCCCTAGCCGCCCACATCAAACCCTAGGTCGACTTTGCAGATTCCAAGGAGGTTTTGGAGCTTCTAACACCTTCCGATCTTCATCTTCTACCTAGATCTACTCTTTTATTTTACTTTCAGTTGGTAAACAATGTCTTTCATCTTTTCAGATGTTTGAGCATTGATTGTTAAGCTCAATCACGAATGGATTTAACCACGAAAATCATCATAATCTCCTACTATGTAGTGCAAACCTAATAAATTCTTCGCGAATCTAAGGTGAATGATGATTTTCCCAGAGAGATGTATCGATCTCTGGAGGGTATTATATGTGTGTTTCTATGACCGAATGAATGATTGATTGAATGTGAGCACGAATGATTTCGTGTATGTTGGGGCTTGTGTCTGTATTTCCCTACTTGTTATATGACAAGAGAGAGATATATTGTATGTAGTAAATGTCCTCCAACTCAGATGGGAAGCCCCTTTATAAGGCCAAGGAGTTAGGCTTTTATATCGGTAAGGCTAGAGAGTTGGGCTTTTTCATTGTCAACCCAAACTTGTCATAAGCATATGTATATATTTATAACATATATGGTCGAATTGGCTGATTAGCAACATATTTCCAGGCATACGTGTAATTTAGAAGTAGGAGTAGAATAGAATGCTGTTAAAAAAAAACATATATATTTCGTTTACACAAAATATATTTTATTAATGTACATATACCATTCTTGTTAATGTATATGTAAATACATACGTGATCAAGCCCCCCAAGTTTAGACACAAAGAAGTTTCTCAAATATGCTTGTGTCTAAACTTACACAGTGCCACACCTTCATACGGAGGAACATAATCCATGCCCGCCCTTATTACGGAGGAAGATAATCCATGCCCGCTTTATTACATAGGAACATAATCCATGCCCGCTTTATTACGGAGGAACATAATCCATGCTTGCATATCTCTTTATGTCTGGAATTTCTCAAAGCCAGTTGGAGTGAACTAGCAAAGGATGCCCCTCCAATCCAGTTTTACTTTGGACAGGAGGAAAACCTGTTTAGAAATTAATCGAAGTTGGAGTTCTCTTTATATATTAACTCAGACATCTATAGATTGTTGGTGCAATGAGGCCATAGTGTTGAGTAACAACAGAGAAGCGATCAGATTCATGCTCTTCCCCGTTTAATCAAATGGGAGCATTTGAAAGCTGCCTAAACGAAGGCTTTTTTTTTCTCTTTAGACTTTGGCATTTTGCTCGAGTGTTAGAATTTGCCCAAAGGAAGTTATTCTTCAGACTTTGGCATTTTGCTTGAGCGTTAGAATCTGCCCAAAGGAAGTTATTCTTCAGACTTTGGCATTTTGCTCGAGTGTTAATATCTGCCCAAAGGAAGTTATTCTTCCCATGTTCAGAAACAACGAAGACCCGTCATAGCTTGGCAACGGGCCTCCACAAAGACCAACATTACCAGTTTCACTGCTAATAGCCATGTTCAAAAACAACGGTACAGGAGGCAGCGAGCCATAGAGATTGTTGTTGGTGCAATGAGATCATAGCCATATTTGTTGAGTGATACCGGAGAAACGATGAGATTCACTTTCCTGCCCATTTAATCAAATGGTGGCGTTTAAAAACTGAAAATTTTGTTATCGATATTAGTGTTACATGATGCTAACTAGAGCCAGGCTTACAACAATTTAGCATATAGAGGCTTAGAGATGGAGTATCATTCTAGCACTTCACGAGTTAGTAATTATAGCTATATGAGCTAATGAGCATGCATCTTACAGTGGGATTTCAAGATGATATATATAACTAAATATTAACAAACCATTAGAATCCACATAATGTCGCCAGTTATTGAAGTCAAGGTGCTAATAAAATCATGAAGCTTCATTGAGATATTTTGTCAAACAGTTGGTGTACAAGAATTCAAGAATTCAAATGGTTTTTATGACTGATTCAAGCCTGTTTACAATCTTATTCCTCCGGAAATAATTAAACCAGATGAGTCGCCATCAAACGAGCTAATCATGGTCAAGTGAACTTAGATTTCTACCTTATGCCCCTTTACATAATGACGAATTTTAAATCTCAAATTAAGTCGCTTTTCCATACAACTAGTGCGGGCTTTACAGTATGAATCATAACTGAATGAGTACTAGAAATATATATTTTCTCATTCTATATTTAGTTAGTGGCTGCCGATGCAATAGCCACTATTAAACGACTAATAATTGTATATTTTGAAAAATTAAGAAAACTTGAAACTGCGATGGAAACTTACAGAACTCCATATCTTGATTATACTTTGAATGGTGATGAAGAAACGAGGCATATGTTGGTCCCACGGATGGCGCCAATGTTTGAGCATTGATTGTTAAGCTCAATCACGAATGGATTTAACCACGAAAATCATCATAATCTCCTACTATGTAGTGCAAACCTAATAAATTCTTCGCGAATCTAAGGTGAATGATGATTTTCCCAGAGAGATGTATGTATGGGTATTATGTGGGTGTTTCTATGACCGAATGAATGATTGATTGAATGTGAGCACGAATGATTTCGTGTATGTTGGGGCTTGTGTCTGTATTTCCCTACTTGTTATATGACAAGAGAGAGATATATTGTATGGAGTAAATGTCCTCCAACTCAGATGGGAAGGCCCTTTGCCAAGGAGTTAGGCTTTTATATCGGTAAGGCTAGAGAATTGGGCTTTTTCATTGTCAACCCAAACTTGTCATAAGCATATGTATATATTTATAACATATATGGTCGAATTGGCTGATTAGCAACATATTTCCAGGCATACGTGTAATTTAGAAGTAGGAGTAGAATAGAATGCCGTTAAAAAAAAAATAAACTTATATATTTCGTTTACACAAAATATATTTTATTAATGTACATATACCATTCTTGTTAATGTATATGTAAATACATACGTTATCATCAGACTTTGTTATTCCTTTAATAATGGTAGGCTAGTAGGCTGGATACTTGTTTGGATCGATGTGATCATGTAGACGTTTATTTATTTTACTTTATTTGTTAGATCTGTTGGAGTGTGTTTTACTGTTTATCGTAGATCCATGTTTTACTAGTTCTTCATATTATTATCGGTTATATATCTGAGTGTATTAGTTTAATTCTGATGATCGGTCTATAATCATACACTAGGATTAATACATAAGGATGGAAAACACTAGTCGGTCTATAACTAGATGTAAAAGGTGATTCACTTATAACTGAGGGATCCAGAACCATAGTAATTAGGATGAATAGAACATGATGCTTAACAATGTCAGACACGATCCAGTGACATGGAAACGTGCACTGTGGTCACCGGAGAGAATTATTATCTGGTCATGGCTTAAGAGCCGGATAACTTAAAGATGAATTAGTAACACAAACTTTAGGTCATTAATGCTTAAACAATGAATCTAATGAGAATTTTTTTAAAGAAGTAGTGTGAGTCTAGGGACAACACTAGTTACTTAGGCAAAGTGAATCTAACGTGAATCTGAGCCGTGATTAAGTTTCCAACAGTCTAGCAAGTAGGTAGAATGATATCTGGTCGTATCATGAGATTTGAGATGCCAAACAAGTATTTTAATTTTATTACTGTTATTTGCTTTTTCAAACTATTTTCAGACTAAGCCTCTCGCTGAATAAGCGGTTGCGGCTTCTATTTATTTTTCAGTATTTTAATTAGTTTAATAGGAAATCGTGACAACCCCCAACCGCTAGAATTACACGTATTACTAGATTAGGTAAAGCAACGCGTCCCTGCGAACGATCCTGTACTTATCACTTAACTATACTACATCTGATCGGGTCCCCTGTCCGTTAAGGTGTGTGTGTTTTGAGATAATTACTTGTATAATTTTTATAAGTATAAACACGAAACAAAAACCACCCGTCAATATCACATATATTCGGGATTTCTTTTTAAAAGGCAACAACTGTGTATTCCTAAGCATAGTATCCGTGCTACTTTAATTCGGGAAATTCATGAAGGTGGATTAGCAGGACATCATGGGATTGATAAGACCACTCAACTTTTACAGCTCCATTTCTTTTGGCCTAAATTGATGCGGGATGTTACTCATCTTGTTCGTCGTTGTTTACCATGTCATCAAGCAAAAAGTCACTCATTCCCGCATGGTTTGTACATGCCTCTTCCAGTCCCCGTCGCCCCCTGGGAGGATGTAAGTCTTGATTTTATAACGGGATTACCTCGTACTCAACACCGTAAGGATTCTATTATGGTAGTAATGGATCGATTCTCTAAAATGGCACATTTTGTCGCATGTCACACGACATATGATGCTGTTCAGATTGCTATTCTTTACTTTAAAGAAATTGTTCGTCTTCATGGTGTTCCAAAGACAATGATTAGTGATCGTGATGTCAAATTTCTAAGCCATTTTTGGATGACATTGTGGCGTAAGTTGGGTACTACTCTAAAATTCAGCACCACCTGCCACCCCCAAACGGATGGCTAGACGGAAGTTACCAATCGGACCTTGGGATCTCTTCTTGGTGCACTCATTTCACATAATCTGAAGCAATGGGAGGATCTCCATCCTCAGGCAGAATTTGCCTACAATCGGGCACCAAGCAAGACTACAGGGTTAAGTCCTTTCATGGTAGTATATGGAATGAATCCACACACTCCTTTGGACCTGGCTGTTTTAGATACGACTGGCAGATTTAGTCAGGAGGCCTGTGATCTAGCTGCACCAAAAAAGTTCATGACAAGATTACCAAGACCAATGAGCTGTTGAAGTATAAGCGTGATAAGGGCCATAAGCATGTTTTGTTTCAGCCGGGTGACCTTGTTTGGATTCACCTGCGTAAGGAACGATTCCCCTCTAAATGTCGTTCCAAATTGAGCCCCCGGTCAGATGGGCCTTTCCGTATACTTGCCAAAGTTAATGACAACGCGTACAGTATCTGCTACCTTCAACGTCTCTGACTTGCAACCCTATTATGATCCCTGATGATATACCGTATACGGAGCTTTACCTCCGTATAAAGGAATGGATACGAAGGACCCTTCGTAAGCAGCGAAGGTACTAACATATTGTACCAAGCAGACATGTCCGTAGCCGAAGCTACGATGTATACCTCCGTAATTCCGGAGCTCCCAAAGATAATCATAAATAATAAACGGATACGCATGAATTCTTTCCATGCTTATCCGACCTCCTATAAGGGAACGAAATCAGACGCTCCTATAAACTAGGACGCGGTCTAAGAGTCCTAGATATATCTTCCATACTTAGAAGATATCACGAAAAGAGGAAGGGATTTACCCTAAAACCCTACCTTCCTCTCCAAGACTTGACCCTCTATATAAAGAGAGGATGTGTCATACGACATCAACACCATTCACAACGCATCATAATCATAATAATCAATACATTCGACTTCCGAACCCTTAATCCCCGAATAAGCCCTAAGCCTTGCGAATCGGTGAAGGGTAAACAATCATAGGCGTAAAGCGGCCTTCGGCCCTCTGACCGGAAGGGAATTGCCAACAAAACACCCAAAACCCCTCTCACACCTTCGGATGAGCCATAGTGCTATTATTTGATCAAACAAATTGGCGCCATCCATGGGACATCTGTCTCAAATTCGAACTCAGCCACGATCAAAAAAGCATTATGTCAAACCCTAATCCCCTTCCAGAACGACACGGGTCAGGCACCATCTATGACCAAGAAAAAAGATAACGGTGGGACTCTCCCAGTCAGGGGGCCCAGCTCCCCAGACGAACAGGGTCCAGAGCGGGCCACCAATCTTCAGACGACCAGGCAGCAGGTCGATCGACCTGCCAGATAATGGCACTAAGCAAAGCAACGGACGGCGACCTTGACGTAATAGGGAATAACGTTGAAGGAGATACAACTCTAGAATTAGAAAAAGATGTTGTGCCACACCTTGAGTGCACCGCACAAGGTAACCCACCACCGGTGATACAGGAACTCAGGAAAGAAAATAGGGACCAGATCCAAGGCGAAGGAAGTCATCCCACAGCAATAGACAGGATCAACCAAAGGCCCATCGGAAGAGATATGGGCAAGAAGAAGGGAGCAGGAAACAAAGAAGATGATCCCATAACAGCAAAAAGCCCAATGGTGGTATACTCGCCGTACCCGATCTATCAGGGAACTCCGGTAGGGATAACCCCAGGAGACGTCATGCAGACAACATCCGGACTGGGGATGTACCAGCCAGCGAGTGCATATCCACCGTACTACTATGGAGGATACCTTTATCCGTACGGAGGGCCACAGACCCAGCACATGGGAACGTCGCTCCTTGGTGGAAGTTACCCAGGACACATGCAAGCGTCATGGTACTACCCAGCACATGGGAACGTCGCTCCTTGGTGGAAGTTGTTGTTTTTTTATTATTTTTTTTTAAAAATTAATAATAGTATGATAATGTTGTGAAACATTAAATATTTTAATATTTGTACAGTTGTACATATTACTAACATTTTATTCATTTTTTCAAGCATGAACTAAATGACAAATTTTTCGCCGATGGGGTTGGTGGCCCATTGGTAAGGTCTTTGACCTTGGGAGGATCCACCTGGGTTCGAGTCTCACTTCTCACATTTGTGAGGGTGGATTAATAGGGGTTTTTCGAGAGTCCTGGTTTCAGGCATACGTGTAATTTAGAAGTAGGAGTAGAATAGAATGTCGTTCAAAAAAAATGACAAATTTTTCACTATTTTTAATTACATGAAAAAGTACATGTGAATAAAGAATGTTTTTCTTATAATTTTATTTCTATTATCAATTAATTGATTTTGGCATCTATCATATTGTACATTTTATACCCAAAAAAGATGGGGATGAGAATTGAGAGAGCGAGCTAAGAAGGCATATGCAATGCTTAATCGTTTTTGAGGCAAGGGTTGTTTTTCTTTAAATTGTCTTTGCTAATTAAACACATCCAAATCAATCGAGGTAGCGAACTTAATCTCATTCATCATAAACACGATATATAGATGAACTAGTCCTAATACCCGTGCGCGATGCACGGTCGACTTATAATATTTTTATTTATATTTCATTTTATTATATTGAAATTTCTATATTTATTTGATGTATAAACCACGGAATGCAAGTCTAAACATTTATAAACATAATCTAAAAAAATATTGTAACATATAACCATGAAAATTAGAGGACTAAAGCTAAATTAAACATATCGCCTTAAAATTCATAAAGCAAATTTTTGTTCAGAATATGAAAAACAAAATCCTTCTTGTGAAAGAGTAATTCTTAAAACCCCTAAATCAATTATATAGAATACTATAATAATAATAATAATAATAATAATAAAATAATAATAATAATAATAAAATAATAAAATAATAATAATAATAATAATAATAATAAATAATAATAATAATAATAATAATAAATCTTTGTTTATGTATTTAATCGGGATAATTCAAAAGGTTCGTTCTTTGTTTTAGAAAAACATTAGAACCTTTTGCAGAAAAGTGTTAATCAATTCATAAAATAAATGATCTGCAAAACACCTTCCCCAGAATAGTTAATTGTTTTATGGAGTAGTTAATTGTTTAATTTTATAATGTACAAAATCCACAACGTTAACCGCAAAGAACATATACGACCATAAACCAAAGAAATCTATCGACATGCACAACTTAAATTACAGAACATTTATATCTTTTAGACTCATGCTGCACAAAAATTAATAATCGAATAAATATTTAAAATAAACTAAACAAAGTCAGAAAGATGTGCACAAAAATTAATAATCGAATATATATATTCAAAATAAACTAAACAACGTCACAAAAATGATGCAATTTGATTTAAAAATTATAACTTTAATGTTTTTGATGTAACATGAATGTTCAAGAGTTACCTAATCTATTATATTATTTATACTAATACTACACGAATAATAATAAGCAAGAAAATATCATAGGATTCTTTACCAATATATGTAGGCTTATTTACCTCTTTGAAATCCTTAAAAGCAGTGATTTTTGAATTGATCGAAAATTGAAGGTCCGATTGTTTGAACTTTGTAAAACCCTAGAAAGCAAGTATTCAAAATGGAAAAATTATACATCTTGAAAGTATATATACGGGTTTGTTAACGAAAATAAGGAAAAGAAAAAATTGGAGAAAGATAAGGAAAGAAAGAAACCAAGAAGAATTGAGTTAAACAATAATGATATACTAGTAGTATACAAAAAGACGTATATACGGATATAAGAATATATATTAATTAGTTATTATTATTTAATTTAATAAAGGTATTTTTAATGCATAATAAGGAAACATGGGATTCATAATTAGATGTATTCTCAAAGACTAACACCATATCTCTCGGATTAATTATTTTTCTAAAATTTATTTGACCAAAAGGACACTTGTTGCTTGAAGACAGTGTCACGTGTTGTTAAATAAGGGCTACAATCCTGTTTTAGTTTATTGGTAGATATTAATTAACTACACAAGGTTTATTATATAAAATACAGGGACCAATGTTGTGTTTACTCAATAGTAAAATTGGAAATATCGTCAAATTTTAATCATCAAGCTTGTAGGCCATTGCACCAATCTTTTCAAGCACCAAGTAGGGACCAAAATATTTGCAATGGTTGATTAAAAGTTGGAACTCATCTAACGGTCTTTTTCTCATAAAAGAATTTAGGACTCTGTTATATATATATATATTATATATAAATATATTATAAATACATATATATATATATATATATATTATATATATATATATTGTAGATAGATGTAGATTGTAGAGGATTCTTTTATATAGATTTGAAGACTCACATACCATTTAAATAAATCGTTATTTCAGTCAAAGAATGCTTTAACTATTATGTTTTAATATATATGATCAAAGTTAAATATTTGCAAAAACGAAAAATCGATAATGTTAGAAGAAAAGTTATACATGGTGAATATATATGTTTTTATATGTACGAAAATAAATAAAGAATAAAGATGCATAGTATTTTATATGGTAACGATACCATAAAGTACAAATTAACTAATTTTTAAATTCATGGATATTGATTATTACTTAAATAAATTATATGGTATATTGTAATTAAATAAGGATATTGATAACTTATATACATATAAATATTAGGAAGGAAACGTGATTTATGTATAAAAGATGACATGTGTCACTCAAATGACGCGCCAAATACTATAATCCTATTTTAGTTTATTGGTAGATACAAGATCACGATAACAAAACGATCAAATACATTCTGGATTAGATTAAGGTTACTTTTAATATCTCAAATGTTTGCATCTCTCTCAAGACACTAGTCATGGTAGCGTTTTACAATGGAGTTTTTTCTCCAAACAGAATAGCTTAATTGAAGGTCTTTTAACCAAACGAAACTTTTTAAAAGCTTGAAGGTCATAAAAGCTCCAAAATTATTTTTTGTCAAACATAGCCTAATCTTGGGGACCAAACACCATGTGAAGTTGTGAATCAAGCCTCCTCTCTATTGGGAGGACATGGATAGATCAACATCGATCGTTTTGCATAAATACAAAGACTTTTTGTTTAAGGTGATACAAAGACAATGCCATTTCTTTCTCGACAACTGCATCCATTTAATTCATTAATCGTATCCAATCGAGTATCTCGAACCTATTAAATATGTCTTGAGACCATATCTAACTAAACTATAGTATAAACTAAAATGATCTTGAAACAAGAAGTCAACAATATAATACTTAGGCCGCGTTTGGTTCACATAATGTTTTGGGAAGGAATGGAATCTGTTGAAGAAATTGGAATCTGATGGAATGGAATTTGACGGAATGTTTTTCATTTTTTAAAGGTTTAAGTGACGGACGGAATGAGATTCCTTCCTCCATCCCCATGGAATGTAGATTCCCTCAAATGAGGGAATGTTTACATTCCAACGGAATGATATTCCTTCATCATTGAGCAACCAAACGCACTAAGGAATGGAATTCAATTCCAATTCCATCAGATTCCATCAGAATCTGCAAACCAAACGCGACCTTACTATCTTTAAGCAACACATATTTTTTTAGCACCTGTTAATCTTTTCGTTAATAAGTAAAAGAGTATCTACACGATGCAGTGGCGGAGACAGGTGATCAATGGTGGTGGACAGGTGGTGGCTTAAATCTTTCAAAAAGACCATTTTTTTAAAATAAAAATATCGATTTTTCACAAAGTAACCAAATAAATCGTTATGATTTGGTTGTTTATTTTGTGAAAAATTGAAATTTTCTGGTTTAGTATATTAATATTTTTCGATTACAATGCAAATAACATGTATATTTCTCTAAGCGAAAACATGCATAATTTAAAATATATATACAATTTATACTCCGTATTCAACATATAGATGCGGAAAATCTCATGGATGTGACCACATTCAATAAACACAATGTATTGGGCTTATCAAGTCAATTCTAATATTTGGCATATATAGTTGCCATTATTTTAATATAGAAAAATTGAACTTTTGTCATTATTATTGTCTCAAAGTTATTTTTCGAATGATATATTTCACGTTATCACTTGATTCACATATATTTATTTCTTTCGAGACTAATCACACTTTTTGAATAGTAGCTAGCTCGATACCACTGGTCTACAGATGTAGTTGATTCTTCTTTTTCTTTTGACATCTATCCAAACGTTTTAGAAATATGTTGTGACTCTCTATTAAACATCTTTGGGGGGAACAACTTTTCCCCAAAGTGATGTCAAATTTTAAGTGAAACCGGAACCAATATCCATTTTTGATGGTTTGCAGGATCGGTACTGAGAAAACACCAAAAAATATCGATAACGGTCTATATTGATACTTTGGTCATATGGGCTTTCTGATGATGACATGATGGTATATTATCGTCAAGAATAGATCTCAAGGAGATACTGGTGGATCAGAAATATCATATGGGATGCATTGCTAATTTGTACACTTTGTATAAACTTTATACAATGTAATATATAAATTAAAACCTATAATACATATATCACCTCTGGATAATGATATATCTTCTTTGTTCATCGAAGGTTTGCTAGTCTAAATATAAGATTTGACGATCTTCAAAGAAAACATATAACTTAGGCAATGACTATGGATGGCAAAATGCGTTGGTGGGTAAAACCCTTCGGACGGAAGCCCATGTATATCTTGAAGCCCATAATCGAAGCCCACAAGAGAGAAATCTCAAGCTGATGATTGTTGTCCAATAGCCCATCATCTTTATGTTTCAAGACTATCAAAAGATTAACTAAACATGGTTATTATTTTGAATTCTATGATCGATTTCTATATTCATTGAGTATATACCTCAATAATATACTTTGTAATACAAGTGTTTGAAAACTCTATATCTATATCTATATTGAGTTATAGTTGCTTAGTTAGAACAAAGGTTAATAAAATGGAAGTGAAAGATTAATTAAGTGGAAGAGTTGACTCATTTATCAACCTTTTTTTTTCATGTATTGTTTTTTTGTCTTTTTTTTTTCCTGTTCATGTTGTTGTTGAACAGGTGTACTCACGGAGAAAAGGTATATATTTTTAATGGATGTTTGGATCATTCATGGATAAGGTTTGTAATTTCTTTTTATTATCACTATTTACGTTGATGTTTTTTTCCTTTCTATTTCCTAAAATTTACATCTATTTGTTTCGTGAATTACATTTGATAAGAGGAGTATTTTCTTTGTTTGTACTTCTTCATGTCTATATTACATGAATTATGAGATATTGAGAATGCATAAAATAATCAAATTTATATTCAGTTGTTTTCTTTTGATTCTATTCTTTGTTGATTTTGGTTACTTGATACAATTATGTTATTTTCTTTAAGTTTTTTTTTACATATATTTACAGGTATGCATTCACTACTTTAGATGAGTGATAATCTTCAAAGGAAAGAGTGAACCCCATTATTATTTTATTCGTGAATTTTTTTTTCATATTTATTTTTTTGGTGATGCATATTAAGTGTTTGATAAAATGATTCAATGAATATTTGGATTATGTAACTAATTTTTGAAATTTTGGATGGGATTTGTAAAGCCATGAGTTTATGATGTTGTTCATTCTTTAAGTTTTGTTTTAAAGAATGTGACCATCTGACATTCTGGCTGATGGGCTATATGCTTGTTTGCTGCATGGTTAGGTTGTTCCTTATATAAGCGTTTAATGTGTGGAGTAATGTAATCAGGTTAATCTTTCGTTTATTTTAATTTTTGAGGGCAAAAAGGGTCCAA
Organism: Erigeron breviscapus; assembly: GCA_034093135.1. Classification (NCBI taxonomy): domain Eukaryota; kingdom Viridiplantae; phylum Streptophyta; class Magnoliopsida; order Asterales; family Asteraceae; genus Erigeron; species Erigeron breviscapus. The sequence goes on from CM067174.1 coordinate 77,909,285, forward strand.
ATCAATGGACACTTCTCATGGTCTTGACCAGAAACCTTCTATTACAGGTACTTTGTAACACATTAGTCTTGAAATATTTGATCGGTTTTTGTTAGTTATTCAAACATTGTTAGTTATTCAAATCGTTTGTGGTACTTAAGTGTGAATGGGTTCATTACAGCCAACTGTATTTGATGTGTTATTGATTGCAGATGAGCCATCCATTGGTTCATAATTCAACTGATTTTCATTCTTTCTATCGTCATTATTAGTTTTTGTTCCTTTTCTTTATATTTATATAACGTATCTCATTATATAGATGAATCAGGTATACATCTTACTGAAGATGGCAATGTTTAGAGTTATAAACGAAAAACTGATTTTATTGATATTGTTTTATGATAATTTTTACATAAGCTTTGAGCCTCTATTTATACATAAATATGGAGAGGAAAACCTAATTCCTAACCGACTCTTCTTTCTTGGACTTGGGCCCTTACTGGGCCGATTCTTGTTACGGGCTTTTAGCTTGAACCCGGGAAGTGATGAAACTGAATCTGATCCCACTTTCTAACACTCCCCCTCAAGTTGAATATTGGGATTACCAAAATTCAACTTGCTTAAACACTTATGAAACATAGATGTTCCCACAGCTTTGGTTAAAATATCAGCAAGTTGTTCTTCAGACTTAACAAAAGGTAACTTGATGATTCCACTCTCTAATTTTTCTTTTATAAAATGACGATCAACTTCCACATGCTTGGTTCTGTCATGTTGAACTGGATTATCTGAGATCTGAATAGCAGCTTCATTATCACTCATGATTTTAATGCTTTCTTTGGGAGCAAAACCTATTTCAGACACCAGCTTCTTCAACCACAAAGCTTCTGCTAGTCCTCTAGCTATACCCCTAAACTCAGCTTCAGCACTAGACAAGGAGACAACTTTCTGTTTTTTACTTTTCCATGTAACCAAGTTACCACCTATCAATGAGAAATACCCTGAAGTGGACCTTCGATTACCTTTATCTCCTGCCCAATCTGCATCTGTATATATCTCAATCTTAAGATGACCATTAGCTTTAAATAACACCCCATGACCTGAAGTCCCTTTAAGATACCTGAAAATTCGTAGAACCGCATCCATATGATCTACCTGAGGTTGGTGCATAAATTGACTAACCACTCCAACAACATATGCTATGTCTGGACGAGTATGAGACAAATAAATAAGTTTCCCTACCAACCTTTGATATCTATTTTTATCAGTGGCTCTAGCATCTGTCTTTATAAACAATTTCTGATTGATGACCATGGGTGTGTCTGTTGGTTTGCAATCAATCATTCCTGTTTCAGCTAAAAGATCCAATATATACTTCTTCTGACAAATAAAAATTCCATGTTTAGACCTTGAAACTTCTATTCCAAGAAAGTACTTCAAATCTCCCAAATCTTTCATTTCAAATTCTGCAAACAAAGCTGTTTTTAGTTGATCAATCTCCTTTTCATCATTTCCTGTAATAATCATGTCATCAACATAAATTATTAGACATGTTACTAGATTTCCTCTATGACGAAGGAACAATGTGTGATCAGAATTGCTCTGTTGATATCCATACTTCTTCATAGCAAGAGTAAATCTTCCAAACCAAGCTCTAGGTGACTGTTTAAGTCCATACAAGGACTTCTTCAACCTACAAACTTCTCCATGTTTGAAGTTACGAGAAAAACCTGGAGGAGGATCCATATATACTTCCTCTTTTAATTCTCCATGCAAAAAAGCATTCTTCACATCGAACTGATGAAGAGACCACCCCTGATTTGCTGCTATTGAGAAAAGAACCCTTACTGTATCTAGCTTTGCAACTGGAGAGAAAGTTTCTGAATAGTCAATGCCATAGGTCTGAGTGTACCCTTTGGCAACAAGTCTTGCTTTATATCTCTCTACATCCCCATTTGGTTTATACTTGATAGTATATATCCATCTGCACCCTACTGGATTCTTTCCTTTTGGAAGAATACACTTCTCCATGTTTGAAGTTACGAGAAAAACCTGGAGGAGGATCCATATATACTTCCTCTTTTAATTCTCCATGCAAAAAAGCATTCTTCACATCGAACTGATGAAGAGACCACCCCTGATTTGCTGCTATTGAGAAAAGAACCCTTACTGTATCTAGCTTTGCAACTGGAGAGAAAGTTTCTGAATAGTCAATGCCATAGGTCTGAGTGTACCCTTTGGCAACAAGTCTTGCTTTATATCTCTCTACATCCCCATTTGGTTTATACTTGATAGTATATATCCATCTGCACCCTACTGGATTCTTTCCTTTTGGAAGAATACACTTCTCCCATGTATCATTTTTTATAAGAGCCTCCATTTCACTATCCATAACGTCCTTCCAATTTTTTAACTTTAAAGCATGCTCTTCATCTGACGGGAGCTCTTCTAAATATAGTTTTGCTGCAAATGCTTTTGTTTCTTTGGAGAAGAGACCTTCTGCAATATTGTAACACCCCAACAATGGCGGAATCATGGGATGTCGAGAAATAGCACATATGAGCATGGAAATTACATAGAGCAACACTAAATGGTTTATTGTCAAACATATCAAACATACAATAGTTCAAACCAAGGTAACCTCATAAGGTTTACATGCAAATCACACAACAATATTTTACATAATTTCATAAGTTCATCCCTAAACAAGGGGGCATATGGGTCAGAGACCACATGAATACTAAGTCGCCTTATCTCTAGCATCCAATTATTCCTGATTTCTGAAATTACCCTGATTACCTGAAAAGTGTACTAGCAAGTGTCAACACAAGGTTGGTGAGTTCGTAGGTGTCAAATAACAACATCAATTATGATAATATATCAACAATTCCCACCTAAGATCATCAAATATATTTTAGATATCTTTGCTCTATTTGAGAGGCTTCTTAGTGTAGATGCAAGGTGTTTCAAGACATAACCTTTTTATAACATCTAATACTATATCTTAAGAGTATTCATGAATTTTTACAAAATTTTCCAATATCTTTAACTTGTTCAAAAGGTCACCTAAATTCAGTTTATCGGTTTTCGTCCAGATTCTGACCCTTTCAGTAAAACGACATTTTTGGGGTATAAGGAGGTCGAACACAACAAAACTTTGTTCTGATCGAATTTAGTTTACACATAGACCTTTCCAAAAAGTTAAGATTCAATTGATTTCGACGTAAAACGAATGAGATATGATTTTTACAAAATTTTCCAATATCTTTAACTTGTTCAAAAGGTCACCTAAATTCAGTTTATCGGTTTTCGTCCAGATTCTGACCCTTTCAGTAAAACGACATTTTTGGGGTATAAGGAGGTCGAACACAACAAAACTTTGTTCTGATCGAATTTAGTTTACACATAGACCTTTCCAAAAAGTTAAGATTCAATTGATTTCGACGTAAAACGAATGAGATATGATTTTTACAAAATTTTCCAATATCTTTAACTTGTTCAAAAGGTCACCTAAATTCAGTTTATCGGTTTTCGTCCAGATTCTGACCCTTTCAGTAAAACGACATTTTTGGGGTATAAGGAGGTCGAACACAACAAAACTTTGTTCTGATCGAATTTAGTTTACACATAGACCTTTCCAAAAAGTTAAGATTCAATTGATTTCGACGTAAAACGAATGAGATATGATTTTTACAAAATTTTCCAATATCTTTAACTTGTTCAAAAGGTCACCTAAATTCAGTTTATCGGTTTTCGTCCAGATTCTGACCCTTTCAGTAAAACGACATTTTTGGGGTATAAGGAGGTCGAACACAACAAAACTTTGTTCTGATCGAATTTAGTTTACACATAGACCTTTCCAAAAAGTTAAGATTCAATTGATTTCGACGTAAAACGAATGAGATATGATTTTTACAAAATACTAAATTTTTCAGTCATAAAAATCAGTTTCGACCAGTTTTCTTTAAAAGTTCATAACTTGAGTTTTACTTAGTGTTTTCACGTAATTCCAGTGGCAAAATAAAATAGACACATAACACTAAATATTTTGTTTTTCACTCAACAACTCAATCATTTTTCATCTATTCGGTTTAACCCTTCCAAGTCTGAATACAAATTCTGTTCAGAACCAGTTTGGTTATTATTACTTCATTTTTGATCTTTAATTATAAAAATCATTATTTATACATATTATCAAGACTCATTTATTTAACCATAAATCCAGACCTCTCTTTATACAAAATTAATTAATATTAACATCATATATATATATACTCATCTTGATTATTGAAATATAAAGAGTTAATTGTACAACTAGTAATCGGCAAAAATCGTTTTCTTTAGTAACTCTTTCAATTGAATAACCCAACCCAAGTCATAATCTATAACTTGACACCTTTAAAATACTTGTAAATTATGAATAAGAGATCAAGAGTTATTACCTTATATATGCACTTAATCAAAAGGATGATTTAAGGAATGATCAAAGGTGACTTAAAGCTAATAATCACTGAAATTCCCAACCTTCTGTTCTAGCCTTGTAACTCGACTTCTGGACCTCTTTAGACAAATTCAACGGTGTAAAACGTTGGAATATATGTTAGGAAGCTACTGTCAAAGAATCAAGATGATTCAACAGTTTGATCTCCGGGGATCGGATGTTTTCTGGGTTGTGGTATGTAAAAACGGGATTGAAATTGTTTTGGTATTTTCTTTCTAAAAATTACTTATGGCTTAATGATTGTTGCATGAGTGATTGTATTTGAGAATGCAGAGAATAAGGTGAGAAAGATAGAAATATATAGCATAATAACTAGATATGTGCATGTATTATAAAGGTGGCATGAAAGTCTTAATAGGTAGGTTGATAGGTAGGTTCCTAAGTCTTGTATTTGGTGTGTCATAGCTAATTTACAGCCATCAAGGTCTTTGTATGTTAGCTAAGGAATTAAATGTCGATGGATAGATAGATATTTAGTATAGATATTAGTTTAGGATATTTAGTAGTATAATATACCCTTAATTTACATACCTATAATGCCTAATTATTTTATCAGTATTTATTTTTAACCGTACAATATTTCTAGTTAATTGATTGAATTCATTATCAATAAACAACCAAAACAAATCACGGGTGTTCACCTTTTCATAAAGGTTGTGTCGGTTTTTGTCCCATTAGTACCATTATTAGCTGGCTGCCGACACTCGAGTATAATCTAAATATTTAATATCGTATATTATACTAAGGCATAGAAATACGTTTTTCCCAAATAATTTTTACATTCGTATTTAGTTTATTTATCATATCCTAATAATGCAAGTTTCATATTAAATATGGACAACAACAATGGCCTCATAACATGGGCCTAATCACATCGAATCATTTACAATATTTGAATCCATCTAAATATTGTAATTAGCCCAACTCATATATATATATATATAACATCATATATATATATACTCATCTTGATTATTGAAATATAAAGAGTTAATTGTACAACTAGTAATCGGCAAAAATCGTTTTCTTTAGTAACTCTTTCAATTGAATAACCCAACCCAAGTCATAATCTATAACTTGACACCTTTAAAATACTTGTAAATTATGAATAAGAGATCAAGAGTTATTACCTTATATATGCACTTAATCAAAAGGATGATTTAAGGAATGATCAAAGGTGACTTAAAGCTAATAATCACTGAAATTCCCAACCTTCTGTTCTAGCCTTGTAACTCGACTTCTGGACCTCTTTAGACAAATTCAACGGTGTAAAACGTTGGAATATATGTTAGGAAGCTACTGTCAAAGAATCAAGATGATTCAACGGTTTGATCTCCGGGGATCGGATGTTTTCTGGGTTGTGGTATGTAAAAACGGGATTGAAATTGTTTTGGTATTTTCTTTCTAAAAATTACTTATGGCTTAATGATTGTTGCATGAGTGATTGTATTTGAGAATGCAGAGAATAAGGTGAGAAAGATAGAAATATATAGCATAATAACTAGATATGTGCATGTATTATAAAGGTGGCATGAAAGTCTTAATAGGTAGGTTGATAGGTAGGTTCCTAAGTCTTGTATTTGGTGTGTCATAGCTAATTTACAGCCATCAAGGTCTTTGTATGTTAGCTAAGGAATTAAATGTCGATGGATAGATAGATATTTAGTATAGATATTAGTTTAGGATATTTAGTAGTATAATATACCCTTAATTTACATACCTATAATGCCTAATTATTTTATCAGTATTTATTTTTAACCGTACAATATTTCTAGTTAATTGATTGAATTCATTATCAATAAACAACCAAAACAAATCACGGGTGTTCACCTTTTCATAAAGGTTGTGTCGGTTTTTGTCCCATTAGTACCATTATTAGCTGGCTGCCGACACTCGAGTATAATCTAAATATTTAATATCGTATATTATACTAAGGCATAGAAATACGTTTTTCCCAAATAATTTTTACATTCGTATTTAGTTTATTTATCATATCCTAATAATGCAAGTTTCATATTAAATATGGACAACAACAATGGCCTCATAACATGGGCCTAATCACATCGAATCATTTACAATATTTGAATCCATCTAAATATTGTAATTAGCCCAACTCATATATATATATTATATATATATATATATGCACGAAATATTCAAAGTTTTCATATATTCATAAAAGTTTGCCATTATCATATATAACAAGTAACGGACCAAAATGGCAAATGTTACAAATATTAGCAAAGTTGTCTACTGGATACTTGGTAGACCGAGAACTTCTTTCTGGAGAATATCGCTTTGCAGGTATTCCTCTGGTAGACCTTGGTGGAAGAACATATCTTTCTGGAGCACTTTCTTGAGTCACTTCTTCTATATTTTCTGACTCTCCATTAACATTTTCCTGCACTTCACTATCTGGAATATCATTCAAAGTTTGGCTTGGTTCAGAATTACTTACCTCGGATATTAGGTCTGGACTCGGGTGGTCACTTTGAGAGGAGGACTGTAATTCTTTCTCTAGAGTTTGAACCTCTGATGGAGTAGTGGTCTGGACTTCTGATGAATATTGAAGCCAACTCAGTGTGTCACTTTGTTCCTCCCCTTGACCACTGAGTTCCTGAGAGTAGAAATACTTTGTCTCCAAAAAATCACAATTCATCGTAGTGAACATACGATGAGTTTTAGGATTGTAACATCTATACCCCTTTTGAGTAACACCATATCCCACAAAAACACATTTTTCAGCACAAGGTTCGAGTTTATTACGATATAATTTTGGAATATGAACAAATACGGTACATCCAAACACTCTAGTATGCAAAGTAAGAACCGATGGGAGCTTATGAAACTCAGAGAGAACTTTCAAAGGGGTTTTCATATCGAGAATCTTTGTAGGAAGACGATTGATCAAGTAGGTAGCAGTAGCTAGGGCTTCGGGCCAAAAACTTTTTGGAACTAAGGACTCAATAATAAGTGCCCTAGTCATCTCTAATAGAATCCTATTTTTCCTTTCAGCCACACCATTTTGTTCGGGGGTGTGAGGACAAGTGGTTTGATGAATTATTCCTTTGGACTGAAAAAACTGGTTCATTTGTGAGTTCACATATTCTCCACCATTATCTGTTCTCATGATTTTGATAGATTTTTGAAATTGAGTTTGAACCATGTTATAGAAAACAGTGAATCTATCATAAACTTCATCTTTATTTTTCAAAAAATAAATCCATGTCATTCGGGTGCAATCATCAACAAAAATCACAAAATACTTGAAATTATGACCTCCAATAACCGGTGCAGGATCCCACACATCTGAATGAACCAACGAAAAGGAGATTCAACTCTAGTATTACGAGGTTTAAAAGTTTGCCTATGACTTTTTGCTAAAATGCAAGTTTCACAATCAATCTTTTTATTCAAAGGAAAGAGTTTCGGAAACACAACATGTAAATAACTAACTGAAGGATGTCCCAGTCTTCTATGCCATAACCATGCTTCTCTTTCACTTGTTCCATGAGCTAGCATAACACTTCCACTTGAATTCACTTCATCAACATAGTACAGTCCCCCTCTTTCAGTGCCACGCCCAATAATCTGTCCCGTCCTGATATCCTGTAAAAGACAAAAATTTGGATGCATGAGAACGGAGCAATTGAGTTCTTTTGTCACATGACTGATTGACAAGAGTTTGTGTGACAAAGAGGGAACATAAAGACAATTTGACAATTTGATGTCTGGTGAGATTTTAATTGTCCCTCCAGTTTTTACATCCATTTTTCCCTTATTAGCTGCTTTAATACGAGTTTTCCTAGGTTTGGAAATTTCTGAAAAGTCGGATAACTCATATGTCATTGTATCCGTCGCCCCACAATCAAAAATCCATGGCCCGTTTGAATCATTACAAGTCCCATGAGAACTAAAGGCATGCCCATCTAATTCTGATGGGCTTGGACTACTACCCAAAACCTGGTTTGGCCCATCAAGTGAATTAAGCCCACAAGTATTATTATTATTATTATCATATAAATATAATTTGGAAAAAGGGTTTTTATAAAAAGGCATATTATCCTTATTTTGGAAATAAGGACCACTAGTCGTGGTTTCCCCTTTCCTGTTACCTTCCACCACCGAAAAACTCTCCCCATTATCTTCTCCGGCCGATTCTGCTACCCCACCGAATCCTGTCGATCGCCGATCATTACCACCATCTTTACTAGGCTTGGTGGCGGTGGGATTGACATTCTTCTCGATTCTTGCAGATCTGGTACCCTTTTTTGGACCGGTCCACCAATCCGGGTAACCCAAGAGTTCGAAACACTGATCCTTTGTGTGTCTCGACATGCCACACTCATCACACTTGAGATGGGTTTTATCATCTTGGATCCCCTTTTTCTTGCCGTCATTCCGGCGAAACCCTTTGGATACAAAACCGTCGCCGCTGCCGGAAAAATCTCCGGCGGTTAAACCAGAAGCTATACCCTGTGTTTCGTTGGTTGTTGCTCCCACAATAAGTTGGTGAGCGGCTTCCTTTCGAACCGTGGCATATGCAGATTCGACGGTAGGTAACGGGTCAACCCGGAGAATTTCTCGAATAATGGGTTCAAATTTTCGATCTAAACCATTCAAAAATTGAAACAATTTTTGATCTGATCTGATCTTGGTATAAATCGTAATGTCGTCTGGACACTTCATTGGGTTTGGGTCGATTCGATCGATTTCACCCCATACTCCTTGCAAGGAAATCCAGAATTCTTCGAGGGATTTGTTGGTTTGTTTGAGTTCGTTTGCCTTCACATGAAGGTTAAAAGTCTGAAGCTTATCTTTACCACTACTGTAAGTGATCGATAATGCATCCCAAAGTTCTTTCGCAGTGGCGAATTCGGTAAGGTTTCCGGCTATGATTGGTTCAATGTTTTGAATGAGCCACGAGAACACAATCAGGTCTTCCTGTTCCCATACCTCAAATTTTTCTGTTGTTGTTTCTTCTGGTGGTTTATCGGTTAAATGTGACAAAAGATTTTTTGAACGGCCGCCTATAGCGACCCGGATCATACGGGTCCATAGGGCGTAATTGGTGCTATTTAGCTTTAAATTGATCTGAAGGTTGTCAGATAACTTGGGGTTTTGTGATTGATGGGTATTGTTTTGTAAAAGAGACACTAATTGTAATGCCAAATCTTTACCGGAGCCGCCGGCTTCATCTGCCATGGTGGCTTTGGTTTAGATTTAGGTGATACAAGTTCTGGGTATGTGATGATGCCTAGATTGTAGGCTCTGATACCATGTTTAGAGTTATAAACGAAAAACTGATTTTATTGATATTGTTTTATGATAATTTTTACATAAGCTTTGAGCCTCTATTTATACATAAATATGGAGAGGAAAACCTAATTCCTAACCGACTCTTCTTTCTTGGACTTGGGCCCTTACTGGGCCGATTCTTGTTACGGGCTTTTAGCTTGAACCCGGGAAGTGATGAAACTGAATCTGATCCCACTTTCTAACAGGCAAAATAATTGGGTTGGGTAACTTGGGTAACTTTAAACTAGATGCACAGATATAGTCGTGTCAGGCAGGTTGTGGTTTGGGTTGAATATAGTTATTTTTATGCGGGCCAGTCTTTTTGCCCAACAAGAATTTTTCTATGCAAAAGTATTCTTGCATAAAAGTACGAGGTTTCAAGCAACTTTTAATGTTTGACCCATTTTCTTTGGCTATCTTATCTTATTCATTTAAACTGTTAGAGAAAACTTAACCTGGCTGGGTCAAAATATCAACCTTTATTTTTTTTATATCAGTTTACATGGGTCAGTTCAGGTTGATCCATCTATTCATTTTTATTTTCTTTTCTTTTAATTTAAATAATGCATCATATGATTACAAAAACATGCTATGGGAAGTAAGTATATTAGTTGGTTATAAGAATTTGAATACACTTCAGGAAAATTTCTATTGTTTTGGCACATTTCAAGTTTCAGTTTTAGCTTAAGTGGATGAATACAATGAACTATAAACGTTTAGTTCTTGCTAATTTTGATGAGGTAGTCTTTTAACTTGATTCGTTTTGACCTACCACACAACCCTCTAGACGAAACGTGTTTTGCCATCTTTATTTGATGTTCTCTCAAAAAGTCTGGTTAGTTATTGACTTTATGAACTTGGACTCATTTATTTATGATAAACTGCTATTCATTTCAGATATACCACATCCCATAAAAGTTTGAAGCTTATTGTCAAAGTATGTGATGTTGTGACACGCGGGCGGCCAGGTTGGCTGCTCCAGGTATCGCCGGGATCTTGAAAAAGATTGGTCGAGATGTGACTAGGGCATATCAAGTGGAAGAGTCAAAAGCGCAAAAAGGCTACGTCAAATTCAACCCAAAGTGTGGATACGGTTCTATGAACATATATTTATATATAATTATAATTATAATATATAAAAATATACATATATAAATATGTAAATTGTAAATTCCATTTTTTGTTGTTTTTATTCTAGATATGTATAGAAGGGAAGGTTGTAAATTCCAATTGGGAATTGTTTATTCATTAGGAATAAAGGAGAGGCTTTATCTTCCCCTACATTATTTGCTACTAATAGGGGTCATGGTTCATATTATATAAAAGCCAACCTTTTTACCCTACACCTTTATATGGTAGTTAGCTTGCTAAAGGGAAGTTCCTTTTTCTATGTTTCAATGATATTTTATATTTGTTGGAATAGGATAGATGATCTGCCTCTCATTAATGGTTTATTGATTTCAAAGGTTTGATTTGGTAGCATAATTTGATGGAGAAATTAAGTTAGAATAATTGTGGGAAAAACTATTGGTTTACTGTTTTTATTAGTTGTACTTGTGTGTGTGCTCGAACAGGATATGTTGGAGTCCATGGGACAGTTTGTTGATGGTCTAAAGTTTGCATGAGGATCTGAAAGTTTGATTCTGTAGTCCTTTATTAGAGAAACAACAAAATTGGCCTATGAACGTGATATCTATGTTAATGGACATGACTGGGCTGAATATATGCTACAAAAAGGCTAATCTTTTTTAAAGAATACATACAGGTAATCATGGCCAGAGAATGTCAAAGCTTGTTTTTCATGTTAGTTGAAATCTGTCCTAGTAAACTGTATCACTGTATGGATGTTTTACATTAATGTAAGCAACTGGGACTCAACACAGTTTAGTCAATGTAACATCCCAAAACTTAATCGTATATGTTGACTAACGTCGTTAGGTCAAATTCTAAGTCCGTGATATGTTATGTGGTAAAATGTGTGTTTATATGTTTATGTGCCCTATATGTGAGATTTAATTATCTTTAATGAGTGACAATAAAGTAGATTTAATGATGTGTAAAAGGCCTTTGTAGTGTGTGAAAGTGCTCTAGTGTGTTATATGTATCCCCATTAGGTGTTTAAAGGTGTAATAAAGCTAATATGAAGTCCAGGGACTAAATTTGACAAAAGTGAAAGTTTGATTCTGTAGTCCTTTATTAGAGAAACAACAAAATTGGCCTATGAACGTGATATCTATGTTAATGGACATGACTGGGCTGAATATATGCTACAAAAAGGCTAATCTTTTTTAAAGAATACATACAGGTAATCATGGCCAGAGAATGTCAAAGCTTGTTTTTCATGTTAGTTGAAATCTGTCCTACTATATATTTTATACGTGTTCAACACTCGAGAATGCAATTATCAATTATGTATACATATACTATATATAATTATAATTATAATATATAAAAATATACATATATAAATATGTAAATTGTAAATTCCATTTTTTGTTGTTTTTATTCTAGATATGTATAGAAGGGAAGGTTGTAAATTCCAATTGTTGTTTTTATTCTAGATATGTATAGAAGGGAAGGTTGTAAATTCCATTTTTTGGGAATTGTTTTTATTCTAGATATGTATAGAAGGGAAGGTTGTAAATTCCATTTTTTGGGAATTGTTTTTATTCTAGATATGTATAGAAGGGAAGATTGTAAATTCCATTTTTTGTTGTTTTTATTCTAGATATGTATAGAAGGGAAGGTTGTAAATTCCAATTGGGAATTGTTTATTCATTAGGAATAAAGGAGAGGCTTTATCTTCCCCTACATTATTTGCTACTAATAGGGGTCATGGTTCATATTATATAAAAGCCAACCTTTTTACCCTACACCTTTATATGGTAGTTAGCTTGCTAAAGGTAAGTTCCTTTTTCTATGTTTCAATGATATTTTATATTTGTTGGAATAGGATAGATGATCTGCCTCTCATTAATGGTTTATTGATTTCAAAGGTTTGATTTGGTAGCATAATTTGATGGAGAAATTAAGTTAGAATAATTGTGGGAAAAACTATTGGTTTACTGTTTTTATTAGTTGTACTTGTGTGTGTGCTCGAACAGGATATGTTGGAGTCCATGGGACAGTTTGTTGATGGTCTAAAGTTTGCATGAGGATCTGAAAGTTTGATTCTGTAGTCCTTTATTAGAGAAACAACAAAATTGGCCTATGAACGTGATATCTATGTTAATGGACATGACTGGGCTGAATATATGCTACAAAAAGGCTAATCTTTTTTAAAGAATACATACAGGTAATCATGGCCAGACGAAGTTTAACTTCGTTTTACTAAATTCGTTTGATGTTATTTTCGTTTCCTAAATTCGTTTTGAAGCTAAGTTCGTTTAATTGAAGCTAAGTTCGTTTAATTGAAGCTTAAATTCGTTTAATTGAAGCTTAAATTCGTTTAATTGAAGCTAAGTTCGTTTAATTGAAGCTAAGTTCGTTTAATTGAAGCTAAGTTCGTTTTTGAATCTAAGTTCGTTTAATTGAATCTAAGTTCGTTTAATTGAAGCTAAGTTCGTTTAATTGAAGCTAAGTTCGTTTAATTGAAGCTAAGTTCGTTTAATTGAAGCTAAGTTCGTTTAATTGAAGCTAAGTTCGTTTAATTGAAGCTAAGTTCGTTTAATTGAAGCTTAAATTCGTTTTGAATCTAAGTTCGTTTAATTGAATCTAAGTTCGTTTAATTGAAGCTAAGTTCGTTTAATTGAAGCTAAGTTCGTTTAATTGAAGCTAAGTTCGTTTAATTGAAGCTTAAAGTTCGTTTATGGAATCTAAGTTCGTTTAATTGAATCTAAGTTCGTTTAATTGAAGCTAAGTTCGTTTAATTGAAGCTAAGTTCGTTTAATTGAAGCTAAGTTCGTTTAATTGAAGCTAAGTTCGTTTAATTGAAGCTAAGTTCGTTTAATTGAAGCTAAGTTCGTTTAATTGAAGCTTAAATTCGTTTTGAATCTAAGTTCGTTTAATTGAATCTAAGTTCGTTTAATTGAAGCTAAGTTCGTTTAATTGAAGCTAAGTTCGTTTAATTGAAGCTAAGTTCGTTTAATTGAAGCTTAAAGTTCGTTTATTGAAGCTAAGTTCGTTTAATTGAAGCTAAGTTCGTTTAATTGAAGCTAAGTTCGTTTATTGAAGCTAAGTTCGTTTAATTGAAGCTAAGTTCGTTTAATTGAAGCTAAGTTCGTTTATTGAAGCTAAGTTCGTTTAATTGAAGCTAAGTTCGTTTAATTGAAGCTAAGTTCGTTTATTGAATCTAAGTTCGTTTAATTGAATCTAAGTTCGTTTAATTGAAGCTAAGTTCGTTTAATTGAAGCTAAGTTCGTTTAATTGAAGCTAAGTTCGTTTAATTGAAGCTTAAAGTTCGTTTATTGAAGCTAAGTTCGTTTAATTGAAGCTAAGTTCGTTTATTGAATCTAAGTTCGTTTAATTGAATCTAAGTTCGTTTAATTGAAGCTAAGTTCGTTTAATTGAAGCTAAGTTCGTTTAATTGAAGCTAAGTTCGTTTAATTGAAGCTAAGTTCGTTTAATTGAAGCTAAGTTCGTTTAATTGAAGCTAAGTTCGTTTAATTGAAGCTAAGTTCGTTTAATTGAAGCTAAGTTCGTTTAATTGAAGCTTAAAGTTCGTTTATTGAATCTAAGTTCGTTTAATTGAAGCTAAGTTCGTTTAATTGAAGCTAAGTTCGTTTAATTGAAGCTTAAAGTTCGTTTATTGAAGCTAAGTTCGTTTAATTGAAGCTAAGTTCGTTTATTGAAGCTAAGTTCGTTTAATTGAAGCTAAGTTCGTTTATTGAAGCTAAGTTCGTTTAATTGAAGCTAAGTTCGTTTAATTGAAGCTAAGTTCGTTTATTGAAGCTAAGTTCGTTTAATTGAAGCTAAGTTCGTTAGTTTGAAGCTAAGTTCGTTTAATTGAAGCTAAGTTCGTTTAATTGAAGCTAAGTTCGTTTAATGAAGCTAAGTTCGTTATTGAATCTAAGTTCGTTTAATTGAAGCTAAGTTCGTTTAATTGAAGCTAAGTTCGTTTAATTGAAGCTTAAAGTTCGTTTAATTGAAGTTAGTTTAGGTTAAAGGTGGAAATCTAAACTAAATATGATAAATACTCGAGCTAATTAGATGTTAAGTGTTATGCATAACCTGTGCCTTACGGTGGTAATAGGTACGTATAAATCGTGCCTTACGGTGGTAATAGGTACGTATAAATCGTGCCTTACGGTGGTAATAGGTACGTATAAATCGTGCCTTACGGTGGTAATAGGTACGTCATGCCTGACGGTGGTTATAGGTATGTTAAAATGGTTGCTCGGGTGGTTCCTTGCAACAAGTCATATGTGGCGAGTAGTTTCGGGTGGCCTGATGACCCACCTAATGTCATGAACATAGCGTGCTACTCATGGATCGACATTGTCTTTCCTTAAAAACGGTAACTTCGGTTACAACTTAACGAGGTGAATCAAGTGATCAAATTGATTAGGCACGCTTAGGGTCATGAACTCTATGCTTATATGTGATGTGGATATGTTTATACGGTGGTATGAATGCCTAATTAAATGACGTAATGCTTTAAAGTGATGATTTAAATGGATGAAATGTTTTGCTTAAACCTGGTGTTATCTTACTTAGCTTTATAGCTAACACTTGTTTCTTTCAATGTGTTGACACCCCTCAGGTTAGGCAGTGAGATGACGTGTGAAGCTTTGGCGAAAGATGGGTAGATGATCAAGCTGGCTTTAGTTTACCCACTAGCTTCGCATAGACCTTATGTTATTGATTTCCTTTATGGAACTTATGTAATGACTATGTTATGATTGCTTTATGTTGGGCAATCTTATGGATTTCTTTTATTACTGATTTGATGCTATTAGTAACACCACTTATGTTTCTCAACTGTTTTCCTTAGTTGAGTATTTTCCTAAATCGTTTCCGCATGATTTAACGCCGTTAGGCGAAATTTTTTGGAAATCCATATTTTACGAAACGGGTGTTACAATTTGGTATCAGAGAAGTAGTTTAAGTGAACCAAGGCCTATTGACCATAGGATTTGGACTTAAACTTAGGATATGCATGCTAGGTACTCGTAGGATGCCTTAGCTAGTGATGACATGTGATGTAGGATGGGTTGGGATGAGTGCGAGTGTGATAAGGCTTACGAGATGTTTATATTACGATGATATGATTTAGCCTTATCCCAACGAACTTTTGTTTTATTTCGCGCTTATCGACTTCACCATTTTATTGAAGGAAAATGGTTAACACTCGCAACCGCAACATCCAACGTGACGGAGCAGCTGCCAGCGTTACTCCACCTGTCCATCCAGGTGCAGTTGCTACTAATGCTGCTGCTACTGCTGCTGCAGCTAACGTGAATAGAAATCGAGTGAATCCTCAGCAGGTCAATCGGCAAGGCTCGTTAGGCCCTATGCCTCCACCTCCTGGTAATCAACCCATAGTTAACGAAGCAGTGGTGGAGCAAATCCCAATGCAGCTGAATTGTACAATCTTGTGCTGACTCTCCAGGCCCAGTTAGCACAGACTCAGGAGCACTGAACAACGCTCTTGCCGAAAATGCTGAAGGAACTGATGGCAATTTCTCAGTGCCTTCTCACCACACTGAGTTACCAGTTAATAATGTAGTCGTTCCCCCTGTTAATGTTGATGTGGCTCCTCCTAATGTAGTCCAAGCTCCTCGATTCAAGTTCGAAAGTTTTCAGAAGTGCGGAGCTCAGAAATTCTATGGAACACTTAATGCAGTGGGTTGCATGGAATGGCTTGATGATACTGAGATGGTTTTTGAAGCTTGTGATTGTCCTGAGGATAAGAAAGTGTTGTGTGCTAGCAGGATGCTGAAAGAAGGTGCTCGGGACTGGTGGAAGAGCATTACCATTTCGATGACTCCAGCTATGGTATCTGCTGTTACGTGGGCTAACTTCAGACAGAAATTTATTGAAGAGTATATTGGAGTTCATGAGCAGAGAGAAAATGGAAAAAGAGTTTCGTGCCCTGAAGGCTGAAGTGGGAAAAATTAATGATTATGCTCGTTCCTTTATGGAAAAGATGAAATTTGTGGGTCATCTATTCAGAACTGATGCAGATCAAGTCGCCTGCTATGTCGATGGTTTACCTCCAAGTTATCGGGGTATTTGTAGGCAGCATAAGACTCTAACTGAAGCAATCAAAGAATCTAAAAAGCTTGATGATGATTTTGCTGTGGATAAGAAAGTTGAAAAGAAAGAAGATGAGAAGAAGTCTGGCAATAAGAGGAGGTTTGGTGGGTCAAATCGTTTTGGAAAGAAATTTAAGGGATCTTCATCGTCCTCTGACAAGGGAAGGGCAGACAAGGATGGAAAATGGTGCCCTGGCTGCAAATCTATCCATTCTGGTCAGTGTTCTACAAAGACCCGCAGGTGCAATAGGTGTGGAACTCAGGGTCATACCATTGATCAATGCACTGACAAGGCTAGATGTTATAAATGTGGAGACACCAAGCACCGTATTGCAGACTGCCCGCAGATGAAGAAAGATGAGGGAAAGAAGGCAGGAGCTTCCCAGGCCAAAGCCCGTGCTTTTCAGATGACGGCTGAGGAGGCAAAAGACGATGATCAGGTAGTTACTGCTACCCTTATTGTTAACTCCAAACCTGCTAATGTGTTATTTGATTCTGGTGCGAACAAATCTTTTGTGTCTACTCTGTTTGCTCCTAAGTTAGACATGACTACTAGCTCTTTACGGTGCCCTATAGAAGTAGAGGTGGCTAATGGTGCGACGTCTATTATTCGGGAAGGTTATTCTGATTGTCCGATAGAAATAGAGGGTCGTTCATTTACTGCTAACCTGTTACCCGCTACTATTCCTAGTTTCGATGTTGTTCTCGGTATGGATTGGATGTCTAAGAATGATGCTGTCGTCCTATGTTCGAAAAAGATAGTCCGTATCGCTACTCCCGACGGTAAAGGTGTCTGTGTTTATGGTGACAAGAAGCCGGGAAATGTTAAGGTGATCTCAATGATGAAAGCGCTTCGTTGTATACGGCAAACTAAGTCACATTTTATAGCTTATGTAATTGATTCTCGTATCGCGAAGCCTACAGTCTCTGATGTCGAAGTTGTTTCCGAGTTTCCTGATGTTTTCCCTGAAGATCTTCCAGGTCTTCCTCCTAATCGTGAGGTTGAATTTTCTATTGATCTCATTCCTGGTGCTACTCCTGTAGCCAAAGCTCCCTATCGATTAGCTCCTACAGAGATGAAGGAGTTAATGACGCAAATTCAGGAACTTTTAGATAAAGGTTTCATTCGTCCGAGTTCCTCTCCTTGGGGTGCTCCTATCCTTTTCGTAAAGAAGAAAGACGGATCCATGCGCATGTGTATCGATTATCGTGAGCTGAATAAAAGAACGGTGAAGAATAAATATCCACTCCCTCGTATTGATGATTTATTCGATCAACTTCAAGGTGCTACTTATTTCTCAAAGATTGATTTACGGTCTGGCTATCATCAATTAAAGGTTGAAGAAGAAAGTGTAGCCAAAACAGCGTTCCGAACTCGTTATGGTCATTACGAGTTCCTTGTCATGCCATTCGGTTTGACAAATGCTCCAGCGAAGTTTATGGATTTGATGAACCGTGTCTGTCGACCTTTTCTGGATCATTTCGTTATTGTTTTTATCGACGACATCCTTGTGTATTCAAAGTCGGAAGAGGAACATAGAGAGCATTGAGAGCTGTCCTTCAAGTCCTCAGAGAGAAAAAGCTATATGCTAAGTTCTCCAAGTGCGAGTTCTGGCTAAAGGAAGTTCATTTCCTCGGCCATGTCGTCTCCTCTGATGGTATAAAGGTAGATCCTTCGAAGATAGAAGCGGTGTCGAAGTGGGAGCAGCCTAAGTCTCCTACTGAAATTAAAAGTTTTCTCGGTTTGGCTGGTTATTATCGACGTTTCATTCAGGATTTCTCGCGCATTGCCAAGCCAATGACTGAATTAACGAAGAAAGGTGTGAAGTTTGTGTGGACCGACGCTCAAGAGAAAGCCTTCACGACGTTGAAAAAGAAGTTGTGTGAAGCTCCAGTCTTAGCCTTACCCGAAGGAACAGATGATTTAGTGGTTTATAGTGACGCATCCATCACGGGGTTAGGGTGTGTACTAATGCAGCGAGACAAAGTTATCGCTTACGCCTCTCGACAGCTGAAGCCTCATGAGCGGAACTATCCTACTCATGACCTTGAGCTGGCTGCGGTTGTTTTTGCTTTGAAGTTGTGGCGACATTATCTGTATGGTACAAAGTGTACCCTTTATACGGATCATAAGAGCTTACAGTACGTGTTTACTCAGAAGGACATGAATGTTAGACAACGGCGGTGGATGGAGTTATTAAAGGATTACGATTGTGAAATTAAATATCACCCCGGCAAAGCTAATGTGGTTGCTGATGCCTTAAGCCGCAAAGGATATGCGAAGAGTAGATTATGTGCGATGATTACAAAGATTGAGTCGAATTTACTGGGACCTATTCGATTAGCTCAAATCGAAGCGTTAAAGGATGATAATGTGAAAGCGGAGTCTATTGGGAAAAAGAAGAAGAACCGACTCCAAATGGAAGAAAATAGTCGTGGCCTTCGAACTTACAAAGGTAGAATATGGGTTCCTCTCTATGGAGGCAATCGTGAGTTAGTAATGGATGAAGCTCACAAACTAAGTATTCTGTACACCCTGGTGCCACAAAGATGCATGCAGATTTGAAGCCTATTTATTGGTGGCCCAGTATTAAGAACGATGTAATGATGTACGTACAGAAATGTTTGACGTGTGCGAAGGTGAAAGCTGAACATCAAAAGCCTTACGGGAAGTTTCAGCAACTCGAGATCCCTGAGTGGAAATGGGATCGTATTACGATGGATTTTATAACCAAGCTTCCAAGAACGCCTCGTGGTCATGATATGATATGGGTTATTGTCGATCAATTAACGAAGAGTGCTCACTTTCTCCCAGTTCGTGAGACTGCTCCTATGGAGAACTTCGCTACGTTGTATATTGATGAAGTGGTTACTAAACATGGTGTTCCGATATCGATTGTGTCCGATCGTGATGCTCGATTCGTTTCCAACTTTTGGAAGAGTTTTCAACGGGAAGTTGGTACTCAAGTTCGTCTGAGCACAGCCTATCACCCGTAGACCGATGGGCAAAGTGAAAGGACTATTCAAACGCTAGAAGATATGCTCAGAGCTTGTGTAATGGATTATGGTGGTTCGTGGGATAAACACCTACCTCTTATTGAGTTTGCGTATAACAATAGTTATCATGCGAGCATTGGAATGCCACCTTATGAGATGTTATATGGTAGAAAGTGTCGGACTCCTAGTTGTTGGTTGGAGCCCGGGGAAAAGCAATTTGCTGGACCCGAAGTAGTACAAATTACGGCCGATAAAGTTAATGTTGCAAAGGAAGCCTTGCGTGTTGCTCGCGAAAGGCAAAAGTCATATGCTGATAAGAAAAGGAGGCCGTTCGATTTTAAAGAAGGCGAAATGGTTTTACTCAAGGTGTCGCCTTGGAAAGGTGTATTACGGTTTGGAAAACGTGGAAAGCTAAGTCCTAGATTCATTGGACCTTTCAAGATTATCAAGAAGGTTAATGAACAGGCATTTCAACTGGAACTACCTCCAGAACTTGATGGAATTCACAACACATTTCATGTGTGTTACCTACGTAAGTGCTATGCGAATGAAACGGATGTCATTCCACTCGAGGACGTAAGTATTAATCCCAACAAGCAGATTGTCGATGAACCTGTTGCTATAGTGGGAAGGAAACAAAAGAAGTTACGACGAAAGACTATCGATCTAGTTCTCATAAAGTGGAAACACAATCACGGCGAAAGTATGACTTGGGAGACCGAGTCCGTAATGCGGGAGACCTATCCCCACCTTTTTGATGCTGAAGTGATTCCGGGGACGGAATCCTCTTAAGGGGGAGGTAATTGTAACATCCCAAAACTTAATCGTATATGTTGACTAACGTCGTTAGGTCAAATTCTAAGTCCGTGATATGTTTGTGTGGAAATATGTGTTTATATGTTTATGTGCCCTATATGTGAGATTTAATTATCTTTAATGAGTGACAATAAAGTAGATTTAATGATGTGTAAAAGGCCTTTGTAGTGTGTGAAAGTGCTCTAGTGTGTTATATGTATCCCCATTAGGTGTTTAAAGGTGTAATAAAGCTAATATGAAGTCCAGGGACTAAATTTGACAAAAGTGAAAGTTGAAAAACGGGATTAGGGCTAGGATTAGCCTAATCTCCTTCCTTTGGCAGCCATTAATCATAATAAAACAAATGCAAAAGTTCCTTCAATTCCTTAATTGATTTCTTTAGCAAATCTTCAAGTTTTTGGTCAATCAATTGAGTGTTTTATATTGGAAATCAATTGGCCATCATTTGCTACAGGTAATTAATGATTCATTGTCTATATTTCTGATCTAAAAGATGTTTATATTTGAATCAAATCTGATTTTAAAAAGGGTTTTGAAAGAATTAGGGTTTATTATGTGTTTCGGTTAATTGATGATCAAAACGGTGTTAAACGAGTCTAAGGTCGATCTTGATGATCAAAAGATGTTTATTTATGTCAAAAACATGTTTTGGGAGAAGATTTAGTCGTTCGTTTCTGGAAAAATCGAAGAACTTGGTCGTTTTGAAATCTGGACGAAATTGGAGTTAAATTCGTTTGAGCTAGCTTAAATTCGTTTTCTGGGTATAATCTTGATCAAACGAAGTTTAACTTCGTTTTACTAAATTCGTTTGATGTTATTTTCGTTTCCTAAATTCGTTTTGAAGCCCAAGTTCGTTTTGAAGTTTAAATTTGTTTAAGGCTATGTTCGCGTGAGTGAAGTCTAATTTCGTTTGAAGCTAAGTTCGTTTAATTGAAGCTAAGTTCGTTTAATTGAAGCTTAAATTCGTTTTGCCTAAAACGAAGTTTAAGTTCGTTTGCCCAAAAGAGGTCTAAATTCGTTTTCAAGGTTAAGTTCGTAAGAACACAACTAAATTCGTTTGCAAGTCCATCTAAGGTCCCAAATGACTTATATTTGGTATATTAATGTATCTTAGGTGTCGGGGATTATTGTTAAGCACTTTTAGCCTTTCATTCCGCGCGTACACTACTACCAGGTAAGATACACTACTTTTGTCACGCTGAGGGTGCAACAAAGAATGGTTCGTAAACTATAACCTCCATAACAGTAATGTATAACTCATAGGTGGTTGGGTTGATATGGGAGGTACCCGGGGATTAATGATGACGATGTTTATGCCTAAAATGTTTCCCCGTACATGTGGTTACGATATGAAATGTTATGATGAACGGTGGTTAATGATATGTTTACGATATGATATGTTATGATGAACGGTGGTTAATGATATATTGTAATGTTGTTATGTGCATGTATTTGTGGCTTGTTCATCTAGAACACTAGACCTTTTTAGGTTGCCATGACACGTGCACATTTTAAGGGCCCTAACGTGAAAAGATGATAGTATGGATTAGTTTAGGTTAAAGGTGGAAATCTAAACTAAATATGATAAATACTCGAGCTAATTAGATGTTAAGTGTTATGCATAACCTGTGCCTTACGGTGGTAATAGGTACGTATAAATCGTGCCTTACGGTGGTAATAGGTACGTATAAATGGTGCCTGACGGTGGTAATAGGTACGTATAAATCGTGCCTTACGGTGGTAATAGGTACGTTATGCCTGACGGTGGTTATAGGTATGTTAAAATGGTTGCTCGGGTGGTTCCTTGCAACAAGTCATATGTGGCGAGTAGTTTCGGGTGGCCTGATGACCCACCTAATGTCATGAACATAGCGTGCTACTCATGGATCGACATTGTCTTTCCTTAAAAACGGTAACTTCGGTTACAACTTAACGAGGTGAATCAAAGTGATCAAATTGATTAGGCACGCTTAGGGTCATGAACTCTATGCTTATATGTGATGTGGATATGTTTATACGGTGGTATGAATGCCTAATTAAATGACGTAATGCTTTAAAGTGATGATTTAAATGGATGAAATGTTTTGCTTAAACCTGGTGTTATCTTACTTAGCTTTATAGCTAACACTTGTTTCTTTCAATGTGTTGACACCCCTCAGGTTAGGCAGTGAGATGACGTGTGAAGCTTTGGCGAAAGATGGGTAGATGATCAAGCTGGCTTTAGTTTACCCACTAGCTTCGCATAGACCTTATGTTATTGATTTCCTTTATGGAACTTATGTAATGACTATGTTATGATTGCTTTATGTTGGGCAATCTTATGGATTTCTTTTATTACTGATTTGATGCTATTAGTAACACCACTTATGTTTCTCAACTGTTTTCCTTAGTTGAGTATTTTCCTAAATCGTTTCCGCATGATTTAACGCCGTTAGGCGAAATTTTTTGGAAATCCATATTTTTACGAAACGGGTGTTACAGTCAAAGGTGCAAGGAAACTCTTCAAACGGGTCAATTTCGGATTTGAGCATTTGTGGAAGCTTTTGGTAAGTTAAACTTGTCTCAAAATCATCATTTTATGTTTGTAATCATGTTTCTAAAACAAACCCATGAGTTTCTTGGTCAATTTCGGGTCAAAAACGAATTAGGGTTTTGAAATGGGTCAAAATGGATTTGAGCAAGGATTTGATGTTACGGATTGAAATTATGATGTGGGTTATGTTTAATGATGTTAAAATATGTTTATTTATGCATAAAAATGAGTCTTGAGCCTTCCCAAATCGATTTGTATATTTAAAATGGTGTTTGGGTCGTGTTTGAACTGATTTGGGCTTAATCGCACCGTGAGTGGGCTTCCTTGCGTCGTGAAGGGTTGAATTTCGAGCAAAATTGTGTCACAGGGGTTTGACTCGCGCCGTGAGAGCCTGGGGTCGCGCCGTCAGGCACCTGTGCTTCTCGCGCCGCGATTTTTGCTTCTCGCGCCGCGATTTTCATCAGTTTTCAAACGTCAATAACTTTTGAACCGTAAGTTCGTTTTAGACGTATGACCTATCGTTGGAATCATGAGAGAGTCTAATTTCTCATGGTATCGTCCATTTGGTCTGAATATTTGTCCATTTCTTAAAATGTTGGGTTAAAGTGCCTTTGTTCTTACTCGGGAAGTCGTTGGAGCGTTTGTGGGTTTGTGGCTTGACTTAAACTAACTAGACCTTATTGCCTAGGGTATTAGAGTTGAATTTGATTGTATTGTGATATACATTGATAGGTTGTGGACAAGTGACGATTGTTGAACGTTTATAACTCGATGTTAACTTGTCGTTTTGCTTGGAAAGCAAGGTGAGTTTCGTAGCTCCCTACTCAATTGAGATTCGGGCTGAAAAGTGTACATATACTTGATTGATTGATTGATTGATGGATTGTTTTGATTGACGGTTTAACTTATCGATTGCTTGACGGTTTAACTTATTGTTTGATTGATTATGCACTCGGTTTCGTTATATGATGTGATTAGGATAGTTGTACATACATGGAAGACGATGATGCCTTTAAGGTGTTATAGATGTGGTGGGAAGGCTGCGGGTGACCCTATGATTCCTTAAATGTAAAGTCGTATGAAATGTATGTGCATTGTGATTTGGTTGAGTTGTTGGATATTGGACTTGTGATTTAGTTGGATGACATGTCTTGTTGGGACATTGATTGATTTATGGATTGATTGAATATGCATTATGTTACGATTATACATTGCGATTAGGATAGTAGTGCATACATGGAAGACGATAATGCCTTCAAAAAGTTATAGATGTGGTGGGAAGGCTGCGGGTGACCCTATATATAAGCATCTATGATTCCTTGAATGTAGAGTCGTATGAAGTGTATGTACATGATGGATGGTTGAGTTGATGGACATGATGACAAATAAATGGGTACTTACGTACTTGATGACATTAAACGGGTACTATACGTACTTGATGACATATAAACGGGTGCTCTAAGTACTTGTTGACATTATACGGGTACTATACGTACTTGATGACATTTGGATGACATGAGAACAATTGAGGGACATTGATGGACTTGTTTGACATTATAAAACTTGCATGATAATTATTGTTATCGTCTTTACTTGTTCTTGTTTATTATGCTTATTTTAACTACCTTGAGTAGCTCATTTTGTGAATACATGTGTGGTGGACATTGTGAGTCATTAATTGACATTTGTGGTATGTTGAGGGACAATGATGGACATGATAGGCATGATGACATATAAACGGGTCCTCTAAGTACTTGATGACATTTGGATAACATGAGAATATTTGTGAGACATGGATGGACATGTTTGACGTCCTAGAACTTGTTTGATACTTATTGTTATCGATATTATTTGTTCTTGCTCATTGTACGTATTCTAGCTATTGTATAGTTCATTTAATGGATACGTGTGTGATTAGGTTGTGCTACGAGCCAACCTAAATTGAGTACTTGTGCCCTTTTAAGGACTTACTGTAAGTGTATTACTCACTCATTATCCTTGTTCATATTGTGAGTGGCATTGGCATTAGATCCTTGCCATTCTTTCCTACGAACTCACCAACCTAGTGTTGACCTTGTTTAGTACACTTTTCAGGTAATCTTGTGAATCCAAGACGTGATGGTTGATTGATGCTTGTTTGGGTTTGGACTTACATGGATCCAGGATTCATTCGCCCTATTTTATGCATTTTGTACTTGATTATTGATGTTGGATTCACCGAATCCCTTTTTATTCAAATAGTTCATGTTCTACACTAATGTTCATTCGGACATCATAGCGAAAGTGATTGGGTGTATAGGCCTTGAAAAGAACATGTTTTAAGCGTCAAGTTCCAAAACCTCTGAATGGTTCATCAAGCAATGTGGTCCCTATGTATTTTCTTGCTCTTCAAGCCTATAATCATTTCTTTGGTCCTTCCAAACTGTAAGATTCTCTGTTTTATCAATATTTTTTAACTTATAATTATTTCTTGGTCCTTTCAAGTTGTAGGATCATCTGTTTATTAATACTTATTACCTGATATACAAGTTAACCATTTCGTTGACCAATCTCAAGTGCTGGACCTGGAGTGTCTTTGAGGGTGTAACGTGGGAAAAAACCACAGATCGGTTCTCGACTGCTTTTGACATATGGTTTCAGGGATAATGAATAATCAAAACAGGTTAGCTCTTTATTTATTAATTAATCTTGAAAGGATATTTTGTCTTTAAGTTTTTGTTTCTTGAAGCTCGAATTCAATTTAATACGCTTCTAAGTTTTATATCAATGGAGAAACTACATCAGGCTATTCCTGATTTTTTGGATGTTGAGATTTTTAAGATTCCGTTGATTTTTTTTTAATTGGAATAGGATCTCGATTTTAGGGAGGAGGTGGTATGCTAATTTTGTATTTTTGGAACTATTATACATGGGAGAATTTGACAACTGCTTGAGAATTTTAACAAAACAGAATTGTAGAAAGCACTTTTTGAAACATTGGATGTTGTCAAACATCGATATGAGTGCTTTGAATTGGAATTTGGAGAAGACAATGTGTGGGAAGTTGGTGATTGGAAAGGTAGGGAGTTGTTAAGGACCGGTGTTACTAGAAACACGAGAAAAGAAAGTTTGAATCAGAACGGTGTTGTGCATAAAGAGATTGAACTTGGGAAGTTCAGTCAAAGTTGCAAGATTCAGAAGAAAATATCGAGAAAAAGTAGAAAGTGATGAAGAAATGGATGTTGAAATTGGGTAATTCACTAAGTTATACTAACCAGGAAGGAGCTATGGTTTGATTAAAATCTGCTTAGGTAAACTTTAATGTCAGTTTTTATAAATGCAAGATTAAGATAAATCATGTTTGTTTGATTGCTTTTGAAGTGAATAGATCCTGGACGCGAAGGTGATCTCTGTATAGATTACTGTTAAGATCATAGGAAGAATAATGTATGTGTCGTGTCGATTTCTCTGTATTTCTATACATACAACAACTTAAGTTGTTTTTTTTAATTGAATGTGTATTACTTGGCAGAGACCATTAGCACCTTTGAGAAGGCCTTTTAGTGATGAGTGTTCTACTGTATTTTTTAAAAAAAAATTTTGTTCATATAAAGCTATCACTTTAAAAAACTTTATTGTTCATATACGCTGTAATTGTAGTTCAATACTTTAATATAATTTAGATGTTTTGCTAATGTCATGTAGCATTTCTGCCCCATGCATCATTTCTTTGGCTGGTAAGATCTTTTAGCTATAACTGTTTATCAGTTTTGCTCCAGGGTTCTGTATTCATCATGTTTCCCCATATCTCTGTGTAGAGGTTGGCGTTTCTATTTTTTCCGAACTTACGAAAAGAAGTTACCACAAGCTTTAATCATATGTATTTATGTTTGTATTTGCTAATATCTAATGTGAAGCATCTTTGCTACTACATCTCTTTTGAGAAGGCACGAAACAGCCATTGTGTGCTATAGATAATAATAAAAAAAAAAGTTTCAAATGTTAAAGTATATGGTGCATTGGGCTCGATTATATGGAACTCTTGACTCTTGAATAAAGATAAAATACCAAATTTAAACGAATCTTCTCTTTTGAAATGAATGTAATGTTTTCTTTTTGCTTTTGAGTTATATATAGATCGGCTTGCTCTTTTAGTGTTTTGTAAGAGTTAAACATGTTGAGGATTAAATTGGGTGTGTGTTTGACTCTGTCCCAAACTCTATCATTATAATAGTAATTTATTATATGTAATTATTGTTTATTCACATAGAGTCAGCTCAATGCCAATGTTAATTCTGATTCTATTGTTGTAAAGTTACCGGAATGAGTTGTATCTTTTGGTCAAAAAATATATGTACCTCTAAACAAACAAACAAAGAAATACAATTTATTGAAAATGAATTAAAGCATATGGTCAAATTGTGTAGGCGACCCAAAGACTTGGTTATGTTGTTATAATTATGTGTTTTATATGCAATCTGTAGAATTTACAAAGGGAAAAAATGGTCTTATGGTTGTTGGGCTAAGTTTTCACAGTGCGTCGGTTGAAATTCGTGAAAAACTTTCCATTCTGGAGGCAGAAGTTCCTCAAGTAATTACTGAACTTTGTGCATTGAACCACATTGAAGAAGCCGTTGTTCTTAGCACGTGTAACAGGATGGAGATATATGTTGTGGCTCTCATAGTATCGTGGCGTTAAAGAAATCACTGAATGGATGACAAAGGTATTATCAAGTTTAGTACTTTACATACATGAATTTCTATGTATAATATCATAAGTAATTATATCTAGACATTCCAAATGCAGGTTAGTGGCGTTTCCATTTCAGATATATGACAACATCATTTCATGTTGTATGGAAAAAATTCCACCAAACAACGTGTTTGAAATATTTGCAGGGCTTGATTCCCTAATTCTTGGAGAAGGTCAAATCCTTTCTCAAGTAGAGCATGTTGTAAAAGTAGGAGAGAGGGTTCTTGGGTTTGATAGAAAGATCGGCGGGCTTTTCAAGCAATCAATCACAGTGGTTAAACGGGTCAGAACTAAGACTAATATCTCTAATTGGTCAGTTTCAGTCAGTTCAGATGTTATGGAACTTGCCGAAATGAGGAACCCTGAACATTCTTATGTCTCTGTAAATGTGTTAGTCGTGGGAGGCAAAATGGGGAAACTTGTGATCAAACATTTATTGCAAAAGGGTGTTGAAAGATGGTCGTTGTGAACAAATCTGAATATAGAGTCACTGCCATACATGAGGAGTTTAAGGATGTAGAAATAGTCTATCAACTTTTCTTCGACTAAATGACGTGTGGTGCAAACTCTGATGTGGTTTTAACCCGCCCGACTTCTGAAACCTTATTGTTTACGAAAGAGCAAGTTCAAACACTGACTAAAACACATCGACACAAAGGTTATTTGTAGATATATCGGTACTATGAAACGTGGAATCATGTGTCTCGGATTTGACAGTGGCCCGTGTCGTGGATAATCTCAAGGAAGTTGTTTAAGCTAACAAAAGAAATCGGCTACGCAAGGCCAGCAGAAGTCCAATCAGGAAACTTAGGCCATACATGGAAAGAATTAGAGAGTGAAATTGAAAAGTGTTTAGCAAAAATGGGTGGTGATATAACCAAGTAAAATCAGAAAGCTATACATGAGCCAAGTAAGGGTATAGTAAACAGACTACTTCATGGTCCCATGCAGTACCTGAGATCTGATGAAACTTAAGGTCGATCTTTGAATGAGGGTATTGAAAAAATGCATGTGTTGAACCAGATTTTTGGACTCGAGATGGAGATTTCCATATTGGAAGAGAATATTCGGTCTAAGATGGAGAAGTCACATGTACAATAATTAAACGGGTGAGTTAGTCATAGTCATCGTCAAGTTTCTCTCACAGTGAGTTACTAACACCAATTTACATGTTTTAGCTGCAGAGTGCAGATTTCATTGAAAGCCAGTCAAACTAACTCAATGTACTTGGTTATGGGATTGCTGCTCAGGCAAAAACTGCTATTGTGGGAGCTCAGATGTGGAAATCGAGCAAGAACAAGCTAGGAAGATCATCCACTGGACTTTCGTATGCTATGTGAAGAAGATAAACATTGCAGAGTGATGGGAATCCTAATGAATTCAACACTGGTTAGGTATTGGCATCGGACAACCTATTTTTTGTAGAACAACTGAACCGTATGCTTCCAACAAACATATTACCAACTATTGAGTTAACCGCCTTTCGGTCTGCACTCAAGAATAACGTGAACAATCTAAAAGGGAAGTATCCAAACATCAAAGAATCAACTTCTGAGGAAAACAAATTGGAATATAGTGAAGATGACTTGGAAGGTCCAGTTATCTAAGGATATCATTGATAACAAATGTTAGATTAATGTTACCATATTTTTCCTATACACAAAATTGCCTCCCATGATTAGTGCTTGTTTACCTTATAAAGTAGAACCGTAAGTTTAAATATATCTTAACACCAGTTTCATTCCATTTGTATTTATTTACACAATTTTGTTTATTTCATATAATACAATAGTACTGATAAGATGAGATACAAAAATGACTGTGTTGCATAGAACATGAACTATATTACTTATTCTTGAATGGGTTTTTATGCAATTTGCTTTCTTAATTTACAGCTTGATATTCGAAGTACATTATGGACGTTGTATCAACTCGAATAATGCAATGTGTTTTTTTTGTGTGTGAAAGATATCTCTTTGAATGTAATTAATATAATCGTAAATGAACTATATGTCGTGTTAAGAAAAGTGTACGTTTTTGGAATTCCTGAACCATATTTGGATCCCGAACATCGGACTTTTGTAATGGATATGCACTAAGCGATTTCTGTATCATCCAACTATTACTGCCCTGTTAGCAGACATGGAGTGGATATGCATTCTATACAACCTATCAATACTATTTATTTATACCGTATTATTTACATGACTACTTAAAATAAGATCGAATCTCAAAAACGTGAATCACCGATTTTTGGGTCCGGCCGTGCATCGCACGGGCCTGCACTCTAGTTAATACAAAGATTAAGTAATATTAAAACAAATTGTACATAACGCAACGCTTGTTATAAATCTTAGTGATTTCAACGCTTGTTCTAGTGTGCTTTTTTTTTTTTTATTCGTATGAATAATTTTAAATGAAATAGATATTTATTTCAACCAATAAATTATTGACGACTATCATCAATTCCATAGTGCATCATTGGGTCTTGGTTTTTTAATGTATATCAGTCGATGATTCCATTCTCATAATAGACATTTTATAAAAGGAAAAATATGTGTTTGGATATATTGTACGTGTGATATATGTTGTGTAGTTTCTTTCTAAATATAAAGTACAAGTATTGATGTGCCCAATCTTATTATCGGTATACTTGTACTTGTACTTTATATTTATAAAGAAACTACACAACATACAATACTATATCGCATTTTTTGTATATATCTTAGTAAAACAAATTAATCATTGAAAAGAACATAATCTACCTTTGGTAGACTTTACTAAATAAGAATATTCAAAGTGTAGAGATTCTTAAAAATTATGTACGGATAAGAACAACTGAATTATAAGTTCACAAGGTCAACAAATCTAAATCATACTAGTAAGTAGCCATCAATTCTAATAACTATATATTGTATAAAAAATTCAACCATGTAATAACTTATGTCATATCTTTAAAAACTGAAAAATTTATTCTATCTAATAGGTTTTCACACATAAAGAAAGATGAATAACTTTATTTTGTTAAATTACATTAAAAGGTGTACTATACAAATAATTATAAAAAAACAAAAACAAATCAACAAATCTTTATATATATGCAACATTTGTACAATCAACACAAAATATGTATACACAATCCCAATTTAAATTTCGTTCAAGCTTGATGAGTTTTTTTTTTCATAATTTTTTTTTATATCTAGTGTAAGTAGAAAATGAGACATTAATTACGATCACTTTCATGTCCAATTTTTTAGACTTTTAAGCTGACTTTTTTGCAATGAAAGCAAAAGGCTTTTCTGTATTGTTTTTTTTTTTCAATGTACAAAACAGAAAGCTATATATATATACATTACATTTTTTTCTTCAACCTGAAAAGATCATGCAAATCCATGACCAAAATCCTTTACGTTTTCTCTTTATTTCTTGAGGTTTGACATTTCTCTTGGCAACCAAATCAGCTATGTATTCCACGACAGCCTGAAAGATAATTAAATAAACAATGTGTACCATTTAGATTTTAGAATCACATCTACAGATTGACACAAATAATATAGAAATATGAAAAAACGACCATATATGGTACGTGCACACTCATCTTAAATTACCTGAGCCCCTAGCTTGGTAATTTCTTTTGGAGGAAACTCGAGAGGGGTCTCGTCCGCTCTGAAGATTTTTAGCTTCGATAATGACCCAAATGATTCGGGTAAAAATCTTATTTGATCACCACTTATATCAAGCACTTGAAGGTTTTCAAGATTACCAATTGACCGAGGTAAAGCGGTCATATCAGCAAAGTTCTTACCAATGTTGAGTATTTCCAAATTGGTTGCAAAACAAAGACTTTCGGGTAATCCTTCTAGTTCATTGAAACTAACATCAAGCTCTCTTAGTTTAGCAAGATTCGCCATTGTTGTAGGTAGTTTGCATATGCGATTATAGTGCAAAGTAAGTATCTCCAAACACTCTAGTTTCCCAATTGCTTCAGGAAGTCCTTTTAGTTGATTAAAGTCTAGTTTGAGTACCACAAGTGAAGAACATGATCCAATTGTGTAAGGAAGTTCTTCAAGATCATTTGTTTCGACTATCAAGATTTGCATAGAGGATAATTTTCCTATAAGGTCTGGTAAATGAGTGAAATGGTTTGAACTTAAATCAAGATTGATCAAATTTGAAAGATTCCCAAATGATTCGGAGAGGGACTGCAATTCGTTTGCATGGAGATCAAGGTCTAGTAAGTTGACAAGTTGCCCAAATGAATCGGGCAGGTTCGTAAGTTGGTTTGAGTGGATATCAAGCTTTGTTAATGCGGTAAGATCGGTGATGGAGGATGGAAGAGACTTGAGTTTGTTGTCTGAAAGATTAAGTTCAGTGATGTTTGAAAGTTTTCCAATTGATACAGGAAGACATTCTATGTTTTCCATCAATTTTGATTGAAGATCAAGGACTTTTCCACCTTGTTTGGCTATGGTTTCAATCAAGACTGCTACTTTCATCAAACTCAATTTCTCATTTTCTTCTACACCTACAAAATCAAAAACTAAAAGTTATGCTTCAAATATTTCACATTCAAACACCAAAAACACAATTACATATCCAGTACAATCAAATTAACACCAGCTAAAGAAAAAAACTATGTCTTGAAAGGTTTGCTTACACTCTAAACCACTTACTATTTACATCAGTTCTCTCAATGGAGAGTCTTAATTAAGACTTTTTTTTAACGGCAACAGAAGTATATGTATATAATAAGGATCACTAGCAAATTACCAGTGATCAAAAATACAAGGTACAATTACAATAATCTAGATCTTCAACGTGAAGAAAAACAATCTAGATACTACCCGAAACTTTTACTGTTAAGATTACAAAAAGGTTAGAAAAAAACTTGTGCCGTGACACAAGAAAAAACCTCATCAAACGAAGGCCGAGCCACGGTTTTCACTTCGCGATGTTTTTGATACAATCCCAAACAAGTTTCGGGGAACACGCTACCTCGACTACCAACCAGGAAACCGAGATAAAAAAACAAAAATGAATGCCGAACCAACTAGCATTCCACGACTACCGGTCAGTCAGTTAATTATTCTAGACCAAACTAAGGCCCCATTGGTATATGATTATATGTCCTTCAGTTTACATAAAACTAATTTATAATTTGAACTAAAGAGTTAATAACAAACCATAAAAAAGATCATATAGGTTCACTTTACAAAGTCACTGCTTCAAGATATATTTTTATTTTTTTTCATACTTTGAGAAGAAAAAAGTTTGATGTAATCCAATAATTAGAGTTGCATAAAGAACATATTTGTACAAACCTGTGGCAAAATTGGTTTCTTTTGTTGAAGAACTCTTGACTAAACCTCTAAAGCTTTCAACTTTATTAATCTTTTTTGAAACCAACAAACTTTCATCACTTATTACAACTTCTTTGTCAAAACTAACAACTGGGTATTGCATATCATCATCTTTATCCAACTGGGTATCTCCAAGAACACACTTAGAAGCTTTCTGTATCAACTCATCAAAAGTTTGATAAACTTGATCAAATTCTACAACATGCAAAGCCTCTTTTCTCTGTTCTTGGCTTTGAAACAAGACCATATTTTTTCTGACTTTTTTAAGTATAGAAAAAAGTTCTGGTGGTGTATCTTGTGGACATATTTGTGAAGAGATTTCATCAAGTTTTTGTTTTTCTTCTGTGTTGATTGTTTTAATGACAGATGTGGCTGCTTCAAGCTCTTCAATAGTAGGTCTTGGTGGAAGTGATTTGTATGTTTTCATGATTTCTTGTATAATTTCTGTGTTTGAATTATTATTAGATGAATCTTTTTTTGATATAAAAGCCATGTATGTTGTTTTTGGTGTGTGGAAATGAAAGAAAATTAAAATGGTTTTTGTGAAGGTTTGATTATAACCAAGGAAGGTGATTATGGTTTATATATTTATATTTATGTGTTTGTGCATATGTGTATTTTGATATTTAGCTGACCAGTAGAATGACATGTTCAATGAGATAAGTAATTTAGGTGATGTGTTAACATAATATAAAGAATAATTTTTTTGGGTGGATGAAATATAAAATTTGAATAATTAAGTATAATAAACTACAAATGGCTATCTCATCCCTTAGGATAAGAAGTATTAGTAGCACCGAAAGTCATTAGTCTGAATTTTGATTCATAAGGTGGTTGATGTTAACAGTATTATCAGGATGTCATTATATGTTTAAATATTGTACAAATTCGTTAGAAAAGTTAATTGATAATTGATTGGCTATAAGTCATGAATTCATAGGTTCAAATTTGAGCCATAACGGCGGGTTTCTCCGGATTGAGAGGTGGGTTTAGGTTACTCAACACTATGTACTTTGCAATGTTGATTATGTGATTTATCGTGCATTAATTGTAATAAATGAAAAAATTGACAAACTATAATTTCGGGCAATTCCTAATAACATTTACTAAAGGGTTTTCAAAGCCTACTAGGCGTTTATTTATATATTTATTGTTTATTGTATTATATTTTTTTTCTTTCGTATAGTATATGGTGTTCAAATATATTAAGTATGTAACGTTGTTTCTTTAACGAGGTACGAGCGTCCATACATTGTCGTGAAAAAAGTAGTTGATTTGTAAAGCAATATCGGGTTATCCAAATAATGGAAGAAGAAGTATTATGAATTAATGTTAATGGAAACAATAAAAAAAATCACCTTTAACGAAGGATCATGAATAAAATCTTGTTTATTTGTTTGTGTACAAATGTAGAATTGTGTTCATGTCT
This sequence comes from Erigeron breviscapus, assembly GCA_034093135.1. NCBI lineage: Eukaryota > Viridiplantae > Streptophyta > Magnoliopsida > Asterales > Asteraceae > Erigeron > Erigeron breviscapus. The sequence continues at coordinate 77,944,126 of CM067174.1, forward strand.
TTTAATTTGTGTTAACAAACGAACGGAAATGAAAAATAACTATTAATATAATATAAACTTTACTATTTAAATTAAACATTACAAGGCAGGTTTTTAGAAAAAGTTGTTAGTAGTTCAAATATGAAAAATCTAAATGTAATACGAATATAAATGCATGAAAAAAAATGAACAAACGTTTACACACACTATCAAATGTTTAGAAACAAATTATCGAGCATTCACGAACATAAAGATAAACTAACGAGATTTATGTTCATATTCATCCATTTAACCAAACAAGCAGATTTTTTTTATGTTTGTTCATCCAACAACCGTCTATAAACAGATTATCGAATTTACACCCTATTAGTGAGCCCCGACGAAACTTAACATTATTACAGGAGGGGTCAAAAAAAAATTTAATTTTATTTTTTAAATATATTTTGTTTTTAATTTTTGAGGGGGTAAATACACATAAGTTGTTATTTTTTCCCTTAAATATTAAATAATTGTTAATTATAGCCCAAAATTCTGGAGGGGCCGGAACTCATTCTGGTCCTACTGATCTTCCGCCACTGTAGTGAGTATTGACTATTATACTGTTTTTGAAACAAAAAATGGTATAACTTGTTATGATTCATTAACTAAGCATCTTGTGATAACTACAAATTCGTGGAGATGCAATCAAGAGTCATGCCATACATACAAAAACAATGGTCTTATGACAAATTAAAATAAATTTCCATGAAATAACGCTATGAACATTTGATGTAGATGGCATAGCCACAAAACAAAAAGATATAAATTAGGAGAAAAGAGCATGGTATCGGCCACAAAATAAAAATATGTTTATGACTATATTAGACATTTAAATTTAAATTTAAAAAATGTGTACATATGTATTGACGTATTGTTTAGACACGTTAAGAGAGATTAATGTACCCTAAAGAAGATCGTGTTGTCAGAGTTTAATCTTATGATGAGCTGATTGTCTGGAGGTTTTATAATGTACCCTATGAACCGTATCAGCTTGTTATGCAATTTAAGCCACTTTTTTAAGAGACCTATGCTTGTAACCAAAGAGTATAAATGTAAATAGTGTGTAGTCGGGAGACTTCGTGAAGTACCATCCAACTAAAAGCTCATGTATATTATGAGATATCTTTTACAACTATTTTGCAATTGAGAATCATACAGTAGAAACTAGAAACTAATTTCCAAGATATATTTTAGTGGTTGATTAATGTGGAAAAACAGGTATTTATTCGGGCATGTTCAAGGCTCAACATCTCGACTAGAATTTGGCCTAACTTAATTAGCCTAGCGGTTATTCCAGTTAAGCAAAAATTGGCCTAATTTCAATTTTACGTCACGTCATTTACACATAATGTAGAAGATAATATCAAACAACCATAGACCACTGATTACCAAAATCTTGCTCACAAATGACAAACTGCGTAATATCATCCCTTTTTCATGCTAAAATGTTACGTGAATCGGTCGATGCAATGAATCGGTTATGTCTTAATCACCAATTATGAAGGTGTACTTCTTAATTGATAAAGTAATGGTCCTACTTCGGGATGGACCAGGTATAGTCTGGTTCTTACTTTAGGATGGACCCTAGTCTGGTTCCTCTTGGTGAATGAAGGATGAACTGCACACGATGGAACACACAATCGTTAGAAGGGCCGAAGGTGGCGATTCCCTTCTGGTAATTCAATCCTTGTTAGGAGTAGAATTATACGCCACGGTTTGGTTGGAACCAAACCCCGGATGAAGCAGAATACAATGTATGATATCTATGTTTTTAGAGAGAGAAAGTAAGAGAGTAAATAAGGGAGTAGTGAGAGAAGTGAAGTGATTTACTGTTGGTGAACATGGCCTATTTATAGGCAAATGGGAGGTGGATAATAACCAGCTCTGATGGGGCAATGGTATTATCCACCATGTAATGAGGATGACCAACCTCCAGGCTGTCACCTGTTGGTGGTCCCTCGAGTATTAGAGTTGTCCCTTGGTTAATTACTTATATCTTTTCTTACTCATTAAGGTTTCTCCCTTAATGGATCTTCTGGTTAGTTGGTTCAAGATGGAGCTTGTGCTTCCTCACTGAAGGTTCTGCTTCCATGACGAAGCTCGTGCTTCTTTTATGAAGCTCATCAGACGTTACGTCATCATTAATCATATATCAATAAGGTCTATGCCTTAATTAATAATTAAAATTTGAACTCTTTAATAAACATATGCATGTTTCATTGGGCATTGGATGATGAGTTGTTATCAATCCACATAACTGATACACAATATACAAATGACTTAAAGTACTGCCTATGAGTTGATTAAGTAATGCCTGTGAGTTGATTATATAGTTAGGTAATCATACATAGATATAGGTTTATAATTCATAAGCGTATTGACTCATTATTCCAGTTTTTTCACTTCTCATCGACCTTCAATATTGTATTTGTTTTGAATCTTAATATCTTATTTAATCATATGAATTATAATCATATATATCATTTTCGTATTTAATTTACTTTCCATCAACCTGTAATGTGTCGTTCAAACTGATTATATTATTTTCCATTTTATATTATTCATTATTTATAATTTATAATTCGAATGATTTATTGATTAAACATGAAAAAATTTATTGCATAGGAGAAACGTTAGGAATTATAAAGAGAATAAAGGCTACGCCTCAATTGATGAATATCATCAGGTGCTAGATTACAAATATTACCTTAACAAATACATCCGAACAAACACAGCGATGATCCAATAACAGATCGATTATCCATTTTACATTAGAATAATGATGTAATCCTTTTTTCTTTTTTTTTTCTTTCTTGAAAGACTAATTTCAATGATGTAATCACTTAATTTTGGAATCTACAACATATGTCAGCCTATGAATTCTAGGCCAGAACCCAAAGCAAGATGCTATATACCTTGTAATTTAATTTATTTAGCAGTAAAAAGCTGAATCGCATATTTCTGCCATTCAAAAAATAAGTTGTACCACATATGGTTAAAGGTTGTACATGAGGTTCTAGGGCCATGTTTTACCCCCAGATGGGTTGAGTCGGTTGAAAGTAGTCCAAACATATGTTTTTATGCATATAACCTTCTAAATTATCATAACTGAAAGTGATCCAGGTCAACCCAATCTATCTACTGACTCATACAGAATTCCTGACCAATTACCTAACCTTTTTAGTTATCTTAACTGAAAGTGATCCAGGTCAACCCAACCTACACATATATGAAAATACCGACCTATTACCTGACCTTCCCAACCCACCCACTGTGCCATGTCTACCGAAAAGTATGGCATCGCATACTCTAACGCAAAAAGACGTTGCTGAAAGTAATGGGTTGGCCCAACACTTTCAAATAACAACTAAAAACCACGGTGGAAGGTATTGGTAGCCAACAACTTAGAACTTAGAGACTCAAACTCCTATCTCCAATGTGGGACGGGTTCTCACGAACTCTCCCACTTGAACTCCTAACATCCTCGTTGGGCTACATAACCAAGATCCATACCCCAAGAGGTGTATAAGTCTCATACCCACTATACCCCAAGGCCGCTTTGATACCATTTGTAACGCCCCCAAAGTCGAAAGCAATGGACCACTTGGATATCCTTTTGGTTCAACTAAAAACTATGCTAAAAGGATATTAGTATTTAGTAGCCCACTATTTTAAGCTTATAAGGGCCTCAAACTTCTTATCTCATACCAATGTGGGATGATTGTGACAAATAACGTTTTCCAACTGATAAATAAATAAGTGTCCATAACTCTAGCAGTTGCAAGCATTATGAATATGCGAACAAAAATAAATAAAACTGGGTAGTAATGTGCACGCAAGCGCAGAAGCCACAGGATGTGCAAAATTGATGTTAAAAAAATCCCACAAGCAGTTATTTTTCTAACTATAAATGTCTTTCAACATTCTATGCATATGGTACAACATGCCAAACATTCATCATGTCTCATTAACCAGAATAGTCCTACATTATTTACGGCAGACGGGAAATGAATCTAAAATTACATGTATTCCCAATTAGAATTTGATGGTTCAAAATGTAGTGCAAGCATATACAGTCCAAACCTGATACTGTAGGCAGCACAAGCTTTTCACATCACATTGCACTTATCTTTATCAGGTTTTGATTCCTTGCTTGACGATGAAGCCGAGTTTCTGGGTCTTGCTGGATGTACATGCTGTCAATTTGCGTTTCTGCTTAAATTACCGTCTTGCTAGTTTTCTTTTTTCCATTGAATAGATTGAATATTTATATAAAAAAAAACTATGATAGATTATATTTGTGTGTGCTTAAATATGATAGTGATGCATTTGTCTTGGGAAATATTGAATGAAAAATTATATAACGATATAGTTAACGACCGGTCATGAAAACATTGGATGGATTTGGACAAAGTTTCGAAAAAGAAGGTTTTCAAACATGCAATGCAAATGCAAATACAAATACATCACACACATTTTTGTATTAGAAAATTCAAGGTCATTAAATGAAGAAAGCAAATATATATCTAAAAAGTGATAACCTACCTTGGGACCTACAACAAGCCCTGAACGTGAAGTGGTGGGCGACTGTGGCGAAACACGCTGTGGCTGTTGTCGTTGCTGTTGATGTTGTTGTTGTTGCTGGAATTCTTGTTGCTGAAGGGCTATAGCCAATTGCAGATCAGAACTGTCAAAAACAGCAGATATTTATTTTCCCTTGTACGGAAAACTTTCATATAATAGTAACAATATACAAAGCATAACACATTGACTTATTTTCGATTAAAAGGCTAAATACAGAGACAGATGATTACTTGATTTCTGTGCCCCCTTCTGTTGTATTGTCCATTTTGGCAATATAATCCTAAATAAACGAAAACCAAGTAAGATCTACACGTACCGGTGAAAATGAAATATAGATCATTTGATATAAACATAAACATATATATAATATATATTTGGTTAAAGAGAGCAACATACGGCAGTACTCGACATCACATTCTGCTCATCCCATGTGCGTGTTTCATGATTTTCAACCTTAAATTCCTTGAAGTTACTGGTCATAAACATGGTATCACCATTGACCTAAAACATCATTATATATTACCCCAATTAAAATCAACAATAAAGAATGCATAAAAAGGCTAAATAGTATATTTTTAAGTTTTCTACTGCTCAACAGACTCCATGGTATTATTAATTCAGATGAGTTAATCTCAAATTTAAGTTCTTGCCAACACATACAAGATTTTACTCGGCAAGAGTTCCTCAGATGGCGATAACAAAGAAAAAAATGGATAGACTTATTACCTCATTTAGCTTTTCCCATACCAAATCGGGCTGATTAATGTAGCCTAAATCCGTAGCTAAAATGTATAGTTCACCTTCAAACTGAAAATAATCTAAGGTTAGATAACATATAGAAAAGCAAGACTTCAAAACTTTAAGCTACAATATTAAATATAAGCTAAGCTACAAAGCGTACACAAAAACTAACCTTGAACATTGTATTGAAGTGGTTATTTCGGAAAAACACACACAGTTCATTTTCCTTTACACCCTCTTGCAGCGAAAATAAGCTACAAACATTGAAACATCAAAATAAAAGGGGGCCCCTAGTAAGCAAGAGATATCATCATAATGTTCTGACATATACATATAAATACGAATGTAAAATAAAAACAAGGCATACCCATATATAGTCATCTGACTCGCATTGTTCTTCAGAAAAGTTCTAATCAATTCCCCTATAGGAAAACATTAGCCAATATAAGCAAATACTAGAGGACTCAGGGCAACTCGAAACATTTCAAATCTTCAAAAATAAGCCATATATAGTCATCTGACTCGCATTGTTCTTCAGAAAAGTTCTAATCAATTCCCCTTGTCCTGATGTAGTTCCATCTTTAGGTCTTGTAACATCAGCACTTGTACCATCTTTGTGCACTTGTTCAGACATGACAACCTCACCTTCATTCCTTGTAGTGCCCGTTTCCAATATGCATTTCTCTTCAGAAATTGTTTCATTCCCATCAGGAGTTGAAACTAGAGAATCAGATCCAACAATAGTTTGTACCATGCCGTTGGATGATTCTAAAGCCACATTAGGTTCAGATGAGCATGACTCATTTGACTTCTTTTCATTACTCATACTTTTTACTTCATTCACATCGCCGTTACAAATTAATTGGTCAACAGGAGGTGAAGAATCTAAAGCATTAACAGTTTTATCCAATACTTCAATACTAGTTTTCTCAATTCCACCTGTACCCTCATGCTTCTTCGATATACTACTATTTATTTGTCCATTGTCGCTCTCCTTGTCAGCTTCCAAAGACGAACCAACATCTTCCCCAGGAACCTTCTCAAAAGTTATCATATCATCATTGTAACTATTCACTAGCCTGCTGCTATCACTGTTTGACATTGTAGATAAGGTTTCCTCAGCTGTACCACCAACAATTACCTCATTTTCTGAAGGGGGTTTAACAGTGCTTGACGGTTTCAAGGTTCTAAATGGCTCTGTTTCCTCTTCTATCACCGTTGTTGAAGCAACAAAGTCAACACAATCTAAATCTGGATTAGTATTTGTAACACTTCCCATATTTTGAGTTTCAAGATCAACAAGTTCTCCCATCAGCATATTGTATGACTTTGAGCCAATTGCATTTGAAGTATCGGAATCCTGACACCAGTGAAATAAACAAGATTAAAATCACAAAGCCACATTAAGTAACTATAGTTCATGTTAAAAGGACTCTCATAGCCATAAATGGTATACCTATAGTTATAAAAACATACCTGTGGATCAACGATCCAACCATGATAAAGTGAAATGCCCAGTAAATCAAATATTGCACATTCCCTCGTAAACTCAAAATCATGGATTCTGCAATAGCTCGGATATTTGTATGTTGATTATTTAGGTTATGATGAATCAAATATAGCAACAAAATATAACTGCAGGCCACTCCTACATAATCCAAACTCCGACATGCGAAGTTTGGATTGAGAGAATGACAAGAAACAAACTAAAATACCTCCTGAATTTAATGTTGACATCAATTCCAGTTGCAAGACGAGGGAGTATATCAATTGCATCAGCTATATTCTGTTGTTGATTTTCAACATACCCTACATCTTTGTTCTGCAAGGTTTTCCAAAGGGAGCGATATCAATAAAAAAACAAGAATGAATACATATATAACTTGCATCAGGTCTTACTGAATCCATTCTCCTAGATTTTCATCATTCCAAAAAGAAAACAATTAATACTACCAAAATAGAAGTGTAAAGATTCAATTACATCACTATTACTGTTTGAATCGATTAAACTTTCCGCAACAAGTGAAAGCAATTTCTCCTGCGACACTTCAGCAACATCTGAGCTTAAACTTAAATTGTTTCTCAGCAACAGTATGTTACCTATAATGAATTGGCAAAATTCAATAATCAGAATACACTTTTTACATCTATATTCCACCAGATTAATACAAAAACACAAAATCTTACTCTAACTCCATCCCATCTGGCCCATGTAATCAAATGGTCACAGTTACAAGCTATATTTTACAAACATGTGATAATCCTTAAAAATGACACAAACAAGCTGATCACAAAAATGCAGTCAGATTAACTATAAGCAATGCACAAATCACTTATCCCCAATCCGAACCTAATATGCATATCCAGAGTCATAAAAAACACACTAAATCAAACCTAAATTAAGTCACAAAACTGTCTAACATCCCTAACAATTGAATTATACACGATTATAACATATATACAACATACAAGCAATGTGTGACAAACAATATCCAATGTGTGTATGAACATTAAATTTTAGCACAATCAGAAATGCTAGATAAAGTAAAAGAGTAATTAGCAACTAGATCAGCAATTTAAACAAATATTATCAACATAACTCATAGTCGCTAATCCAATTTCATGAAATTATAAGCTAACTATAGCCTAATTACGTCCACAACTTTCTAACATCCGCTGCCGCTATACATATCAACAATTTCAGCACAATCAGAAATGCTAGATAAAGTAAAAGAGTAATTAGCAACTAGATCAGCAATTTAAACAAATATTATCAACATAACTCATAGTCGCTAATCCAATTTCATGAAATTATAAGCTAACTATAGCCTAATTACGTCCACAACTTTCTAACATCCGCTGCCGCTATACATATCAACAATTTCAGCACAATCAGAAATGCTAGATAAAGTAAAAGAGTAATTAGCAACTAGATCAGCAATTTAAACAAATATTATCAACATAACTCATAGTCGCTAATCCAATTTCATGAAATTATAAGCTAACTATAGCCTAATTACGTCCACAACTTTCTAACATCCGCTGCCGCTATACATATCAACAATTTCAGCACAATCAGAAGCTCTAAGTATAGTAAAAGAGCAACTATCAACAAATTCAACTACTTAATATAGAACTATTAAATCAATTTAAGCTCATAACCGCTAATTGAGATTCGTAAACCGCACGCTATCTCTAACCTAATTACGTCACGCAACAGTCTATCATCCCTACCGATCAAATCATCAAAAGATTATTACCTAATTACAACATACATAGATGATAGATACATATACATCAACAATATATAAACATAAAATTATATATGGATACAGATACAGAATATAGATATAGATATATAATTATATAATCAATTGCAGTAAAATTAGAAACCCTAGGAGGTATAAATGATTACAAATAGCAAGAAGAGGACACGGTCCGTTGTCGTTTTGAAGTATAATCGGTGTATCTCTTCCGAAAAACTGAATCACTTTAGTTTTATGCATCAAATCTTTAACCGTAGAAGTATCCTCTCGCTCTTCAGCCGGCGACGCCATTACCGGAGGGAAGTTGTTGTGTCAGATAGATAGATATAGAATAGTGTATGTATATCTGCGTGTTTTTGATGGTGAAGTTAGTGTGTGTGTGTGTTTTTTAAAAAGGTCAATGAGAATTGAAAGAACGCGGATTTGGTGTAGAGAATCTGGTGATCGGAAAAATGAGAGTTTGGTTTATATAGGGACGGTGTGAAGGAGGGAGAAAATCAGAAAATCTAGAATTTAATTTTGGATCTTCTTGTTATTATATAAAGTAACCCTTATATTTTGGAAGTTTTGACACTTTTTTTTTTCTTTCTTTAATACTGGTATTTTTTATTTATTTTTTTAACAGCTGAATGAGTGGCTAATAGTTAGCATTTGAGACAGCACAGTAACATCCAATTGATATCAAGAAAATGTGAAACTGTATATTCGAACACAATACATTTGAGGCATAAAGGCATGTAAAACGTCGTTGAAAACTTTGGTTTTTTGGTTTAGTTAATGATTTTGTGGACCTGTATTTCCGGACACAATACTTATATGAGGAGTAAAGTTATGTGTCTGTGTTTTTTCGATTTAGTTATTGCCGTTGTTAGTAGTGAGAAGAAGTATGCTTGTCGATATGGGAAAAAGAATACATGGCGTGAGAAATATATACAATTAATGAGCCGTTTTTAGTTTTAATGGATTCCATGTAACTTGTAATGTGTACAATAGCAGTAAGATAAATGCCAAATGTAAATGGAACGTTTGTTTTGTAGATTCATTGAGAAAAACCACAACATTCACAATTTACATATTTAATACTAATGAATTTTTGTAAAAAGTACACCTCATTTTTTAGGCGTATGCCAAATACGTTTTACCTTACAATACAAATATACAGTAGTATAGGATCATCGGTGTTATTAATCTAAAAAAGGCAAGCAATGTTGGTTGGAAAATTTTTAACTTCTCTAACCAATCAATATAACTTGAGTTTGTCAATCTCTAATTCTTGAGGCAAATATATTTATTATCTTCATTCTTCTTTCTATCTAAACTACAATATTCCTATAGTTTGCAATTAAAAAAAAAAACATATTTGTTATTGTCATTTGGTTAGAGTTTTTTTCAAGTGACTTATTATGAATCAAGAAGACTATAGTAATGTTCTAAATAGTGAAATACATGACCAAAAGTCTAGAAATAATGGGAGTTTAACATTTTTGGTACAAATTTGCATTGAGTGTATTTTACCTATTTTACTTGGACCCTAAGATTACCATATTTTCGGTTATAACCTTTATTATACGTTTCATTTAATATTTTTTTTCTTAGTAGTAAAGTAACTAACACGTCCAAATGTAATATTCATGCTTGACTAGTTTTATAAATCTTTTTTTTCTTAGTAGTAAGTAACTAACGCGTCCAAATGTAATATTCATGCTTGACTAGTTTTATGAATCTGGTCGCAAATAAGTATTTAAAACTGGATTAAATGAAAAACCAATAAATTTTACTTACAATAATAGAAATAAATATTAAATAAGAGATAAATTAAGTAACAACTCCATTATTACTCAAAGCCAAAACTTCAAAGGAGGTTGAAATGATGACATGAAACTTTATCAAAGTCTCGTGTAGCAAGAACTTTTCATGTGCTTCTAAACTAAATGACGTTTCTTAGGTTATTTAAAAAGTACTAGTCTTCGACTTAGATATGTACGGCTTAATTAAAATATCTAGATAGTAAAATACGAACATGAGACATTTCTTGAAAAACTCAAAACGTCTGTACCAACTTGATAGTGATCAAGTCTTTACATATTTTTATTTTTATTTATATTGAAAAGATGTTTTTGATACTAAAGTAGATAATATAGTTTCATTACGACTCTCGAAAAAACACCTCAATAATTCACCTCTATAAATGTAGAAAGTAAAATTCAAATCCTGGTAAAACACCCAAAAGTCAAAGACCTTACCAATGGTTCACCAACCTCATTGGCTGTTATATATTGTAGTATTAAGGTATTAAGTGATTTTATATTACCTATTTCAAACGATAATTATCATTATCATATATTGCACCAAAATACCAAATGTGATAGACTCCTAGTCTCCTACCAAAGTACACTATAAATGTTGAATCATACCAACAAAAAATAGAATCTGAATCAAAGTTTGGTGAAACCGAATCTTGAGTCTTACTGTATGTGCTAGGTACTATATACTATATACTATATACTACTATATACTAGTGAAACAAAGAAACAAACTGAGACCAGAACATTCTATATATTTTTATTTTATTTTTTTATAACAAAAACATTCGAACATTTTATCTTTTTTTGAAAAGATATACGCATACAACTTTTGGTCATACATATCATTTCATATTTCACAATACATTGTGTAGCATGTTACTACTAATTACTCCATATGTCGTCCAAAATTGTTGTGCATATCACGTAATGAGTTATAATAAAGAAAAAGTCCATTTTGATTTGCTTCTGGTTCAAATAGAGTTTCATAACCGTTTCTGAACCAGGCCCGGACATAAGACACTTTTGACTGTGAAATCGCAGTTAAAATGACCTGCCAAAAGTCCATTTTCATTTGCTTCTGGTTCAAATAGAGTTTCATAACCGTTTCTGAACCAGGCCCGGACATAAGACACTTTTTACTGTGAAATCACAGTTAAAATGACCTGCCAATGAAAGCGATTTTGAACACCGCACTGGTTTCAACCCAAAGAACTCTGTCAGCTACAATGCTTTACAATAACTGTTAAAGTAAAATAAGCAAGAATACTTTCTTTTCACGAAAAGTGAAAAAAGTGTAAGATTTAGTTAAACATGGACACACATTTTTACAGTGGTTCTTGTTTGACACCTATAATGACAAACATTCTGAGCCAGCTTTAGACACTAACTAGTCTAATTGCAACCCAGTCTAATTTCATGTTTCAGCTTAATAGCATTGTTAATTTATATTCACAGCTGTGAATTTTACATCAGACATCAATTTACATGAAATAAGGATAGAAGTCATTCAAGAAGTGGACTTCCGCATCATCTGCGGCATGATCAAGCAGATCAAACCCTGTGAACTCGTTTTTCCTTGAGTATATCGTACGTTCTTGATCATAAGTTATGTTCTTTCATGAGCTTTGTGAGTGCGGTGGTGACCCCAAAAACCGCAAAAGTGAAACGGGCTTAGCGTATGTACGTTCTGCCAAAAGATGATGCACCAATTTCACTCTCCGTATTCTGCAATCATAACTACGTTTTAGTAGCTGGTTTAACTTTTAATATTCCTATATGGTTGAGCACAAAAGGAGAAAAGTGGGAGCCGAATAAGACTTGATTTGAGTGTTACTTGATTATTGTACATCAGAACAGTTCAAATTTTGACTTTTTATAGTCAGATGTGTTGCTTCGTAACGGTCAAATGATGAGCTTTTTTTGGAATGGAAAGTTTTATAGGAAAGAAGTCGTCCGCAAGTGATGATATGATACCTGAGATTTAGGCGAAGGAAACACGTTCCAAAATCTAAGTGTTTCATCTCCAGCTCCCGTCACAATTGTCTGAAAAACCCATTACTTTATGTTAAAACTTACAAATATTTGTCGCTAAAATCCAATTCACAAAGTAAATTAAGAAAATCTACCTGCCCATCGGGTGAGATTGCAAGATAAAGGACTCTGTAAGTGTGCCCAGTAAGTGTTGCCAGCTACATTGTAAACCATAAATTTAATGTTAAAAAAGTTATCCCATGTTGTAGAGGTAGCAATTTGACCCATTTACTAATGAATGAGTAGATTCGGGTTATATTTAGAGTTTTAGACTATAGTGGGTCAAATGGGTAAAACGAAAAAATAGCTTATAAGAAAAGGGCCCAAAACTAGTCCAATATACATTTTTACTGCATACAACCTCCTAAACCGTGCAAAAAAGAGAAAAGAAAGATAAAAATTCTAACACTATAGCTTCTGCAGTCACCTGTCCAACACGATTACTATTTATGTAGACTAAGAAAAGGACAAAAAGTGTTTCAGATCTCCCATTTCATCCCATACAAAAAGTACTAGTTCGACATGTTACCCTACCCGCCAAATTTACCACTTGTAATTATACATTATTCCATATTAAGAAATTTTACCTTTGACATTGTAGGGTATCTCCAAACAATAATCTGGTTTTGGGAATATCCATGGGTGCTCACAAGTTCGTTGACATTCTTTGACCACACAAGATTGCATACCTGCCATTGTAATAACAAAATGAGTTAGCAGTCTCTTTGTCAAATGTCCTGTAATAATGAGATAAAGCTATACAATGTTTTGAACCACGATCAAATACAATAGATAGTAGTGATAATGGTAAGGGGGTAAATTGTAGATCAAACTTTGTCTAAAATAAAACATGTACTAATTTAAAACATGCAAAAAACTGATATCACTGCAATTTAAAAGGAGCTGAAAAAGTAACATCGTAACAACAAGAAAGGACTCGGACAAAGGATGCTAGGAAGAATCTAAGTATTATGGAGTACAAGTGAGGGACATTAGTGGAATTAAATTATACACGCTTTTCTGTTGATTTACTGGCAATATCAACCTTTCAGCCAAAGAAGAAGTTCATGTTTGGCTATTAAGTGTGAGACAAGCTACTTTGTAACGTTAAAACAGTTGGGAGTTGGGACATTGTGTTGCTTCAAGCAAAAAGTTTAATGATCATATCAAGCTAATACAAGGGGCGACAAACCTCAACATTCACCGAGTTTAAAGCTGGATTTAAAAGTAGAAATACAAAACTTCTTTATTGCTTTTATTGTTTTTAGTTTATTTTATTTTATCTTTAACATACAGAAAGTGGAAAGAACCGAAGTACAGGAATTGCAGAACTCTGCTGCAAAATCGAAGGATTGCAATTTTTTCTTTTTCCTAAATTGACCATTAATCAAGTCCGTCCAAACCATTGGAAATTCTAATGTTTCGTATTTGTTTAGTTACTTGGATACTATAACTTGCGATCTAATACACCAAGTTTGAACCAGTGGAATGCACTACCATAACAATTATCAATGGGATATGTGCAGTTACTACTTTGTGTAATAAAATAAATTACACAATCAATTATGAAAGCCCCAGTATCAACCCATTATTAGCGTAAGATTACTTCAGTATGAAATCCCTAGTATCAACCTATACTGTGGGTATGTAAGGCATTTACCCATCCTCATTTTATGACTAAGGAGCTCCCTCCCTCCCTCCCCTCCCCCTCCCTCCCCCTCCCTCTCTGTTATACTATCAATAAGTAGTTTGGAATACCCTAAATACTAACAAAAAAATGTAATAGTGAATCCAAAACGATGAGCAATAACTATTCTAAGTTACAACTAACTCCAACTAATATATTACAGCTTCAAAAGGTTGCAAACAAAAGAAATATGCAACTTGATGGCATAGTGAATGAAACGTTCATAAGTCTCACTAGTGAATATGGTATCATATTGGTTATGAGATCTCAAATTCTAACTAATAATATATGCATCTAAAGTACAAGGATGTTACCTGGCTACCAGTATCCATGCAGCTCAGATGAGAATTGGTGGTTGTGTTCCAAAAGCGAATGCATCGATCTGCAGTACCTCCACCAGATGCCAAGAGTCCATGAAGATGTGGCGACCAGGCAATTGCTTTCACAGCAGCCGTATGTTCACAGTATTTCAAAACAGGTTGTGTTGAATGTAGGTTCCAGACTAAAAGCTGAATATAGACCAACAAGAAAAGAAGTAAAAAGGTTAAATTGATTACTTACTCTGGAGAAATTAATGGAGTAAATAAGTTAGTACTAAGTTACTTACCCTGTTATCATTTCCACCTGATGCTAATTCACGATTATCATAAGACCACTTGAGTCCACAGACCTACAACACACATATCAATATTTGGGATAAGAAAGAAGCCATTGTCAGTTTATATTGCTGTATAGTAACCAATAATACATAGACTGGGATACCAAAATTGATGATAAAAGAATTGATTTACCTCTGATTTATGACCGCTTAACTTACTAACAAAATCTTCTTGTGCACGTGGATCTCGTTGGAGAATACTTTTATCTCGACTTCCTGAAGATAAAATAGATGAATTCCAAGCCAGTGCTCCAACACGTAATCTATGTCCTTCCATGGTTCTTACTCTCTTACAACGAGCGGCATCCCAGATCTGGATTGAAGATACGAAGTACTAAGATATTAATCTATTAAGGTATTAATGTAGCTTCATCTTACAAAAGCATCTTCAAAATTACACTCAAAGTATATTGTCGGTAATATATCTATAATCTATATATTGTTTTTTAGTGTAAATGATTGCATTATAACATGTAAGTCTTGCAAGGTACATAGAGTTAGTGCATACCAATAGAAGTATATAAATTTGTATGGTTCCACTATGTATGATGGATCCATTGCAAATGTGTCATGCAACTAACACCACCAAAGTACATGTTATAACCATAAATTCACTAGTGAACAAAACAAGATGAATCGATGGTTTTTTTATACATATAAAGAGCACATAAAACTTGAATCTTGATTTGAGTTTTACTTTTATGAAGATAGACCACACAAAATGTAACCATGGATAAGAACACATTATGTTGAAATGAATTTATCACCATCTAAGTTGCAACAATTCTAGGACAACAAAATTTCTCAACATTCTATCATACATATTGAAGATACAATGCCTATTAACTTCTACCAAATTCCAGGAACAGCTTTATCATGACGACCAAACATACTACAGTTTTTTCTTTGTCGACCTTGATTACATTAGTATAAGTCAAACAAGCAATCATCTTTTCAACTAAAGACACCACACAAACTATGTCCAGGTCCTTAACTAGCATGTAAACTCCTCATTTATCTAGTACATGCATTAAAATACTACTTTGTAGTACAAATGACTCATTCTGCTAAAATCCATCCATCATGTTTGGATACATACAAGCAGAAAAATGCCATTAAAATACAAACATTACCTGAACTTTCCCATTGCTAGTCCCAACAGCAAGATTAGTCCCCCGTTGCGCCCACCCAACCGAACACACACTATCATCGCTTCCCAGATCACACAATTTCGTCACCTGGAATCACATCAAACTCTATTCATCAACAAAACTATTACAAACACAAAAGAAATATCAACTTAAACCAATATAAACCTCAAAAGATTAAAACTTTACCTTACTACTACAAGCATTCCATAAATAAACACAATTCCCCAATCCAACAGCCAACACATTCTGAGAAGACCAATCCACAAGATTCAAATAAAAATCATCTTGCAATGCTGGTGCATCCAAAACCTGAAAACCGAATCAAAAACCCGCATATATTAACCACAACCCATTACTCAAAACACCAAAACCATATAAAGTAACAAACTTTATCAAAAACCCACAAAAATTAACTACAACCCATTACACAAAACATCGAAAAAAACATATAACTTTACAAAAAATACAGACCTTATAAGGAGATCTTGGAACTTTCCTTGGAGCTTTGACAGGAGTTTGACTAACACCAGGAATAAAATGATCATCAAATCCCAAAGGAAACAAAGAATGCATAGACTGTCTAGTCTCAGTTTTAAACCGAAAAATATTCCGATTAACCGAATTAGAAACCGGAAAACCGCCTTTCTTATCAGGGGTACTTGGTGGGGCAAACCCCAGATCCGAACCAAACAATGCAGTTCTCAAAAGGGACTTATAAGCAGCAGAAGATGAAGATTCTTCGCCGGACCGGCCATTTTCTGCGGCTTTCGCCGGCGGCGTTGAGATGTTGAAAAGGGCAAAATTGGAAGATGATCGGCATGGGATAAACCGGTCGCTGTAAATAGGGCGAGATGGTGATGGGTGGTAATAAATATTGGAAATTGATTGTGGGGTTTTTGTGGGTGTGTGTAAAGTTTGTGAATTTGATGATGATGATTGGTTAAAAATCTTGGAATTGGAATCCGAATCCATTGATGGGGGAAAGTGAGAAAGAGAGAGAGAATGGATTTTGGGGGTTTGGTTCTGACTTCTGAGATGGTGAGGGTTAATAATAAATAACCCGGGAATTGTTAAACAGATTAGGATTTCCCGGAAAAAAATGGTAACTGTTGAGCCGTGGATTTTAAATTTTAATTTAGACAGAATATAGTTTATTATTATTATTATTATTATTATTATTATTATTAGTATTAGTATTATTATTAATTATTATAAAAATTGTGACTAATTTTGTATATATCTACCGATAGATTAAACTAGTTCTATTAATGATTAAGATCACATTATATCATAACTAATTAATATCATAAAACCTTTTCTAGCCTTTTTTTATAAAATGCAATAGCATAACAATATAACACTCATATACAAATATTTAGTAGGATTAAAAGAGTTAAGAAATAACAAGAAAAATTTCCCTCTTTCAAGTAATGTAAGGAAGATGAAATATAAACAATTTGATCCAACCTTAAGAGAGAGGGGTCATTTCCTAAAAGATTGTGCAACCATCGAACGATTGATCTTTATCTTTAAAGGCTAAAAGTTTTTCATTTGATCAAAATCTACTTATCTTAGATCAAAAAAATTTAAGTCATTATAATTTTTTTTCCCTACGAGGAATAATTCTGGGAGTTAAAATTCATTGGACCCATAAAATTTGCTATGATTTTCTTTACTTAATAATGTTATTAGGCTATTGGGAGTGAGGCATCTTTGAGGCACCCCACATGGGGGCGACTTTCGCCATGTGGCGGTGACTCCTCCAAAGAGATGACCCTCCTTTTTGTTGGAGTGAGGCATCCCTTTGGGGCTCCCCCAAATTTTTTAATTTTTTAATTTACTTTTACATTACTAATTTATATAAAAATACATAATTTTATTAATTTTTTCAAACATCACACAACACAACTAAACAATTATTCCAAACATTACACAACACAACTAAACAATTATTCCAAAACATTACACATTACAACTAAACGATTAAATTTGTTTAAACTTCGGATTGCTTCGTACCAATTCTCACTCCTCCACGTGATGAAAAGTGTTTCCACATGCCTTCGTGTACTCGGCCATAGTTTTTTCGACCATTGCACCGTGTTCAGCTGCCTCACCGTCGTGAGCTTGGTGCAAACGGTTGAACATCATATCGAATACGTGAATGTTTGCGCGCATGCGGTGCCATTTAGAGGTCACTGCGTCTTCATTTCGATAGTTCGCTGGTTGATTTTCATAACTGAGGAATAGACGGGTTACTCTCAACCAAAACGTACGGTCCCTTAAGTAGTTACCGCACAACGGGTCGTCTGACACTGTTAGGTCCAGTTTTACTGGACTCGCTCCAGACTCGACTACTGGAGCTTACTGAAGATCTGTCCAGAAACTGACCTACTCCAGACTTGGAATCTGGAGTCCCTCTGAAGATTTGTCCAGAAATAATGGAAGACCAGTGAGCAAATACTTGTATAGGAAATCTGGAGTATTCTCCAGATTAGCTCACTGGACTTCACCCCAGTCCAGATCTACTCTACTGAAGACATTCTCACTGAAGTCAAAGACTGAAGTCTGAAGAAAGAAGACTGACAAACGGCGGAGTCCACTGGAAGTCTTACCAGATCTGTACACTGGAGGATTGTCAGTGTTCTAGACCTTACAAGTCTGAACACTGATATCGAGGATTTGACTTTAAGCCTTTACACACTTTCCAAAGAACAACCCACTTGTTCTTTACCAAAGTATACGTGTGTTAAGGTGGTTGGATAAAAGGATACACTTGCACTTGATGTGACTTTATCCTTATTCCTTATCCAATACATTTAATGTTCTTGTCGGATCATTAAATGTATCCAACCATATTTGTACGGCACAAAATTTACTGGTGAATTTTGTTGCCTATAAATACAAAGTCATTTCTTTGAGAAAATCACTTTTTAGCAAATTGGTGAACTTGCTTAAATACTCTCGATCTAAACAGTTATACTTCCCAACTCTAAGTATATCGATCAAAGGAGTTTATTTAGCAAGTATAGATCACTTGTAATTCAAAGATTGTTTAGATACTTACATACGTGTAATATCTAGGTTCCGCAACGATCTTGTATTTTGTTTATTCATCAATAAAGAAAATACACTTGAAAACTACATTAGTGTTCCACCATTTATTTACTTGTTTAAATATTGCTTAAGTCATTTATTACTTTGCTTATATTCTTGCATATTTATATTGAAGTAATACTAGTCCGATTCTAGTTCATACTTGTCTTGTATTTTACACTCGTGGGTTAAACCATCGTGTGAGGGACTTTACAATTGGTATCAGAGCAGAAGGTTAATATACTTACCTAGATCTGTTTCGCGATGGCAATCCCAGAAAATCAACAAGAAACTCATGAAACTAATTTTAATGAACCACCCACTGGAAATAACAATACACCACCTCCTCCTCCTGCTTCTCCACATGTGCATGTGCATTACTCGAATAATCCTGTTCCTAAATTCAATGGGAGCAGTGATGAATTTAGTACGTGGAAAGCTAGGATAATATTGCATGTTACTGGTATTGAAAGGAATATGATGAAAATTTTAAACGAAGGACCCTATGTGCTAAGACTTCCTATCAATGCACTTCTTGACCCTACAGGATCAAGAAGTGGGAGGGAAAAGAGAGAGGAACACTGGTCCGAAGAGGAGAAAAGATTAGTAAATCTTGATACACTTCTTAAAAATATGATCCTCGGGGCTGTTCCAGAAACTCTTATTCCCACACTAGTTCTCTATCCCAGTGCCAAAAGCATGTGGGATGAACTAGTATACCAGCATGAGGGAGGTGATGATACTGTTGTTACCAGAAAAGTCTCCTTAAACAAAAAGTATGAGTCATTTTTTGCTCTCCCCAATGAGTCCCTTACTGGTACTTACACCAGATTTATGAGCATCATAAACCAGTTAAGAGGACTAGGGGTAGAAAAAGACAAGGATATACTTTTGGAGAAATTTTGTGATATTCTTCCAACAAAATGGTCTCACATGATTCTGGTCTTGATGCAAGGTAAAACCTTGCATTCCCATACTTTGTCAACATTGTATGGAGCCTTCAGATTCACTGAAGAAAATCAAGCCCAGAGGATTGAGGCAGAAAAAGATTCTTTTAATCATGCTTCCAGTAGTTCCACAGTGGTCACTAATACTGCACCACCTTGTGCGGCATTAATATCTTCTGAGAATGTATTTTCTATGAAGAAGATGATGTCTGAACTAATGGATTCTGGAGTCTGTAATAATATCTCTCCAGACTGTGATGAAACTGACAGTGATGACCTGGTTGCAATGATGGCCAAAACGTTTAACCGTTTTAAGGCCAGAGCAAATAGGCCCACTGGACAACATGCACCCAGTTCTTCCACTGACAAGACCAATCTGACATGCTTTAAGTGTGGCAGAAAAGGTCATTTCATGAAAGAGTGCAGGTCCAGTCAGTTTGTCTCTCAGTCTGGTCCAACTGCTTCTTATAACAAGCCTGATGATAGCTATAAATTGAAATACAAAAAGCTTAAGGCTCAGATTGCTCTCTTGTCTAAACAGATTGAAGACAATAACAAATGCATGATAGCAACTACTGAAGAAGCATGGGTTCCCTCTGATGATTCATCAGTCGATGAAGAAGAGGAAAGAGATTGTTGTTTTATGGCTCTGGCAGATCAAGAGCATCTGGTAAAGGATGATGTCACATCTGGTCGTTGGGTCGACATTGTTATTAAAAAGGTTAGTGAGTATGATCTTGAAACTAATCCTGAACTTAAATTGGACATCGCTGAAGCTCTAAATTCTGATTTAATTTTTGTGGAAACTGTTAGATTTGACAGTCTAAATGGTCTAGAAACAGATTCTTCTGAAATAAATGCTTTAAAATCAAAATTAAAAGAACTTCAAGACATTGAACTGGCATTTCAAGCCCAGGTTCTGGTAACTGAACAATTGATTCAAGAAAAGCAAGATCTTGAGATCATTTTAGAGAAAGAAAAACTGGTAATAAAATCATGGCTAGAAACCAAAAAGCCATATGATGCTTGTGTAAATCAATTTCCTATTCAAAAACGTGCATATTTAGATGGAAATACTCATGTAGCATCATTAATACCAGTAATCGATCGATTACCAGAGGGATTCAGGCCCACCACTGTTTATGATGAGCCTGTAACTCCCAAGGCCAACAATTTCCCAGTTCTTTGCCCAGAGGTTAAGACTGGAGCTGTCCAGATGACTGCTCCAGTTAAAAAGGTTAAGCAGAATAGACCTTTGCCTCAGAACAATCCCCTACCTAAGCCTACAACTGGAAAGGCTCAGGTATCATCTGATGAAAATGTTTTGTCCAGGTTAGAGAGCCAGATTCAAACGCTGACTCGTCAATTTCAAAGTTTTAATGCAAGATTAAACTTTATTGAGGGTACTTCATCTGGCCCTAGACAAAATACTAAACCTTTTGCAAAGAAAGACAAATTTATTTCTCCAGTTGAGAAAAAGAAAAAGGTTTCTAAACTATCAACTCCAGTAGTGTTTTCAACAAAAACTACTGTTGAAGAAAGTAAACTAGACCAGATTGCCCCAGGGATCCATAAGGGAGGATCCAGTGAACCCATCAGTCGATGGGTTCCCAAATCCAACTAATCAATATCTAGTGTATGTGTAGGGCGATCGAAAGAAGCTTATCTGGTATCTTGACAGTGCAGCTGGCAGGACGATGACCGGATGTAAGACCCTACTGGAGGAGTTCACCATTTCTGATGGACCCTCCATCACTTTTGGAAATGATGGTTGTGGAAAGACTGAGGGATATGGTGTTCTGAACAATGGACAAGTCAAGTTTACACGTGTTGCATTTGTGAATGGTTTGAAATACAACTTGATCAGTGTAAGCCAACTGTGTGACGATGGCTATCAAGTCTTATTCAATGTTGCTCAGGGCATCGTATTCAACAAGGACTGGAAGGTAGTGTTGATTGCTCCCAGAAAAGGGAACGTGTATGTGATGGATATGGAAAGCTCTTCTTCAGAGCAATGTTTCTACACTCAAGCTGATGAAGACACAAACTGGTTATGGCATAAGAGGTTATCCCATTTAAATTTCAAAAACATTAACAAGTTGTCCAGAAAACAACTTGCAGATGGGATACCTTCAGTTTCCTTCAAAAAGGAAAGACCATGTCCAGGATGTGAGATGGGTAAGCAGAAACGTGCCAGTTTCAAGACCAGACAGAATTTCAGCATTACTGAACCACTTCACATGCTTCATATGGACCTCTTTGGTCCAGTGAATGTTCAGACTCGTGCTGGTAAAAGATACACCCTGGTGATCGTAGATGAATTCTCCAGATATTGTTGGGTGATCTTTCTTAGGTCTAAAAGTGAAGTTGCTGCTGAAATCATCTCTCTTATCAAGCAGATTGAACTGAAGCATAAGCGAAAAGTGTGTCAGTTAAGAAGCGACAATGGAACAGAATTCCAGAATGCAACTCTGGAGAAATTCTGTACTGACACTGGCGTCTCCCAGAACTTCTCATTAGCACGCACTCCAGAGCAAAATGGAGTGGTAGAAAGGAAAAATCGAACGCTGATAGAAGCTGCCAGGAGTATGCTAGCTGAATCTGGTCTTCCTACCAGTTTCTGGGCTGAAGCAATTGCAACTGCTTGCCACACCCAGAATCGATCAGTGTACGTGAAGCGACACAAAAAGACTTCCTATGAAATATTAAGAAATAGAAAACCAAATATTGGTTATTTTCACGTTTTTGGATGTCCAGTTTACATCCTGAACGACTCCAGTCAGTTAGGCAAATTTGATGCCAAAGCTGATGAAGGATATTTCTTAGGATATTCAGCCATTCGCAAAGCCTTCAGAGTTTACAACAAGAGACTGGAGATAGTACAAGAATCCATACATGTTACTTTCGATGAATCAAATGCTACAATCAACAAACCAACCCTTGACACTCCCCCAGTAACTCCAATTGTCTTCTGTGAGTCTGATCTTATCAACTACAATAAAGAAGATTCAGAAGATAAAGTTTCCAGTCATCCTGATCTGGAACCTTTTCAGAAGAAGAAACAATCCAGTAGTACTCCATTCTATCCCTCTATTATTTTCAAACTACCATCTGAAATTAATATTGGTTCAGATATACGTACTACTCCCCCAGTATCAGTGTCAGTTGAGAATAGACCAGAAATGTCTTCTTATGAAGAATTTCAAACTGAACCAGTACTCCAGGAAATTCCTTCAAATGAAGAATTTCATGATGCAAATCGTGATTTAAATGACTCAGATGAAGATACTGAAGTAATCTGGCAAGATCCTCCTCCAGAAGCAACTCCAGAAGAGACTCAACTGAATTCTTGCACTGATATTGTTGTCAGTAACAATCCTGGTCAATATTCCAGATGGACAAAAGCTCACCCTATTAATCAGATCATAGGTGACTCCAGTCGTGGAGTTCAGACCAGAAGAGCCTCTAGTGATCAATGCTTATATGTCAGTTTCTTATCACTGAATGAACCAAAGAAGATTGACGAGGCTATGGAAGATCCAAGCTGGGTGACTGCTATGCAAGAAGAGCTTCACCAGTTTGAAAGGAACAAGGTCTGGTATCTGGTTCCTTTTCCAGTTGGCAAGAAAGAACCAATTGGAACAAGATGGGTCTTCAGGAACAAGGTAGATGAAGATGGCCACGTAATCAGAAACAAGGCCAGACTGGTAGCACAAGGTTACTGCCAGTCAGATGTCGACTTTGATGAATCATTTGCTCCAGTGGCTAGACTTGAAGCGATCAGAATATTCTTAGCATTCGCTGCTCATCATCAGTTCAAGGTCTACCAGATGGATGTAAATAGTGCCTTCTTGAATGGAAAGCTTGAAGAAGAAGTTTATGTCAGACAACCACCAGGTTTCGTTGATGAAAAGCATCCACATTGGGTATATCGTCTGGACAAAGCGCTTTATGGCCTCAGACAAGCCCCACGTGCCTGGTATGATACTCTGACTAAACATTTATTGAAAAATGGTTTTAAACGAGGTGCAATTGACAATACCTTATTTATTCTTCATGAACGAGGTAATCTGTTAATGGTACAAATTTATGTTGATGATATTATTTTTGGGTCTACTGATGAAAACATGTGCAAGAAATATTCAAAAATAATGTCCACTGAATATGAAATGAGTTTGATGGGTGAATTAACATATTTTCTTGGACTCCAGATTAAACAAAACAAAGATGGCATCTTTATTAATCAGGAAAAATATGTTAGAGATCTTTTAAAGAAATATGATATGAACTCTTCACCATCTAAACCAACTCCAATTTCTGCACCTCTGACACTGGACTCCGATCCAGATGGTAAACCAGTGAACACCACTGTCTATAGAGGCATGATTGGTTCACTGATGTATTTAACTGCCAGTAGACCAGATATTATGTTTTCAACATGTTTATGTGCCAGATATCAGTCTAATCCAAAGGAATCTCATATGCTTGCTGTAAAGCGCATACTGAAGTACCTTAAAGGTGTCCCCAGTCTAGGTCTTTGGTATCCCAAAGGCTCAGGCATGGATCTAATGGGTTATTCAGATTCAGATCATGCAGGTTGTAAGATAGACAGGAAATCCACTACTGGTGGATGTCATTTCCTTGGTGGCAAACTGGTCAGTTGGACCAGTAAAAAGCAAACTTCAGTTTCATTGTCCACTGCTGAAGCTGAATACGTGTCTGCAGCCAGTTGTTGTGCTCAGATACTCTGGATGAAGAACCAGTTGCTTGATTATGGTATTAAGTATTCAAAGACTCCAATCTTTTGTGATAATACCAGTGCCATTGCTATCTCAAACAATCCAGTCATGCACTCCAAAACCAAGCAAATTGATCTCAGGTATCACTTCATTCGTGATAATATTGTGAAAGGAAACATTGAACTCCATTTTATCCCCACTGACAAACAACTCGCTGACATTTTTACAAAACCTCTGGATGTCAATACATTTGAATATCTTGTTGGTGAATTGGGAATGTTAAACCCTTAAATCTGGAACCTTAGTATTGAACGCCATTGTGTACTACTAAGGATCTTTGATTTAAAGATTCATAAATTTATTTCTGGATCAACATTCCAGGGGAAGACTTTGAAAGATATATTTTTGTTCTTAAAACTGTTTAAAGTTCAGGGGGAATTTATTAATTTATTTTTCTCACTGGACAAAATTTTCTTACTGGACATTTTCTCCAGGAAATATTACTGGTGCTTTGTAAATGTGTCCCTCTCACTGGTATTTGGACAGGTTGAAGTGCGTGTTTGAGGAGACCTTTGTCTTCTTGTAAATGTGTCCCTCTCACTGGTATTTGGACAGGTTGAAGTGCGTGTTTGAGGAGACCTTTGTCTTCTTGTAAATGTGTCCCTCTCACTGGTATTTGGACAGGTTGAAGTGCGTGTTTGAGGAGACCTTTGTCTTCTTGTAAATGTGTCCCTCTCACTGGTATTTGGACAGGTTGAAGTGCGTGTTTGAGGAGACCTTTGTCTTCTTGTAAATGTGTCCCTCTCACTGGTATTTGGACAGGTTGAAGTGCGTGTTTGAGGAGACCTTTGTCTTCTTGTAAATGTGTCCCTCTCACTGGTATTTGGACAGGTTGAAGTGCGTGTTTGAGGAGACCTTTGTCTTCTTGTAAATGTGTCCCTCTCACTGGTATTTGGACAGGTTGAAGTGCGTGTTTGAGGAGACCTTTGTCTTCTTGTAAATGTGTCCCTCTCACTGGTATTTGGACAGGTTGAAGTGCGTGTTTGAGGAGACCTTTGTCTTCTTGTAAATGTGTCCCTCTCACTGGTATTTGGACAGGTTGAAGTGCGTGTTTGAGGAGACCTTTGTCTTCTTGTAAATGTGTCCCTCTCACTGGTATTTGGACAGGTTGAAGTGCGTGTTTGAGGAGACCTTTGTCTTCTTGTAAATGTGTCCCTCTCACTGGTATTTGGACAGGTTGAAGTGCGTGTTTGAGGAGACCTTTGTCTTCTTGTAAATGTGTCCCTCTCACTGGTATTTGGACAGGTTGAAGTGCGTGTTTGAGGAGACCTTTGTCTTCTTGTAAATGTGTCCCTCTCACTGGTATTTGGACAGGTTGAAGTGCGTGTTTGAGGAGACCTTTGTCTTCTTGTAAATGTGTCCCTCTCACTGGTATTTGGACAGGTTGAAGTGCGTGTTTGAGGAGACCTTTGTCTTCTTGTAAATGTGTCCCTCTCACTGGTATTTGGACAGGTTGAAGTGCGTGTTTGAGGAGACCTTTGTCTTCTTGTAAATGTGTCCCTCTCACTGGTATTTGGACAGGTTGAAGTGCGTGTTTGAGGAGACCTTTGTCTTCTTGTAAATGTGTCCCTCTCACTGGTATTTGGACAGGTTGAAGTGCGTGTTTGAGGAGACCTTTGTCTTCTTGTAAATGTGTCCCTCTCACTGGTATTTGGACAGGTTGAAGTGCGTGTTTGAGGAGACCTTTGTCTTCTTGTAAATGTGTCCCTCTCACTGGTATTTGGACAGGTTGAAGTGCGTGTTTGAGGAGACCTTTGTCTTCTTGTAAATGTGTCCCTCTCACTGGTATTTGGACAGGTTGAAGTGCGTGTTTGAGGAGACCTTTGTCTTCTTGTAAATGTGTCCCTCTCACTGGTATTTGGACAGGTTGAAGTGCGTGTTTGAGGAGACCTTTGTCTTCTTGTAAATGTGTCCCTCTCACTGGTATTTGGACAGGTTGAAGTGCGTGTTTGAGGAGACCTTTGTCTTCTTGTAAATGTGTCCCTCTCACTGGTATTTGGACAGGTTGAAGTGCGTGTTTGAGGAGACCTTTGTCTTCTTGTAAATGTGTCCCTCTCACTGGTATTTGGACAGGTTGAAGTGCGTGTTTGAGGAGACCTTTGTCTTCTTGTAAATGTGTCCCTCTCATTTGTCTGTATTAGCAAATTCGTTAATTTCTTCATCATAAACCTTAAATTTATTCAATTTCATCTTCATCTTTCAATCATAAATGGCACCCAAAAATCTTTTATCTGCCGAATATGCTCCGGTTGATAATGTTACTAAACCTAGACACATTTCTCTTGAGGCCAAAGCTATTCGTATCAACATGAATAACTGGATGGCCAAACTTTCCAGTGCTCATCCTGCTCAATCTATCATTGGGAGATTGAATACTTTCTTTCTCTCATCCCCTCTGTATGGTGCATTAACCTTAAATCCAGGGAGAATGTACTATGATTACTTATGTGAATTCTGGTACTCCGCATTTTATAATGAAGAAACCTCATCAATTTCTTATACTCTTAGGGGAGGTACCAGATCTTTAAATTTCTCGGTGAATTTACTCAGGTCAGTTTTACAATTGAATTATCTTGACCAGAATGAGTTGCCCATCGAACTTCCCTCTGGCATAAATTACAGGGAAGTGTGCAGGTTGATGGGGCACACCGAAATACTTGATGACCATGACCAGTTATTAAGAAAGGGGACTATTTATATGAGCAGATTGACAGACTCGTGGAGATTTTTCTTCACACACCTGGTTGAATGTCTGGGAGGTAGTTCTGGGGGTCTTGATCAGATAAATCAAACCCAGCTCCAGATTGCCTATTGTTTGTGGTTCGGAATAAGAGTAGATTTTGCTCAGATCTTATTCAATGATTTGGTGGATCGATTGAAATCTAAAGGGAGAAAACCCCATGTTCCATTCATTCGTTTTCTTTCCCTTATGTTTAGAAGTGCCCTAGGAGACCAGTATGACTATGATACTACTCACTTTTCTGTGAGTGAGTTTATGAGGGACTTGAACAACCTTCAATCAAGAACTGGAGAGGTAGATATTCCTCCAGCAATGTTGACATTTCAAAGGGAACAAGTAGAGGCACCAGGAAGAGTACAAGTTGTTGATAGTCCTGGTGATGACCAAGATGTTCAGGTTGTCGAGATGGTACAACCAATAAGGCAAGTTGCTCCAGAAGAAGGTATGCAACCAGAAAATGTTGATCTCACCAGACGACCTAGATCTAGTAGGCGTCTGATGAGAGGTGGAGTCCAGGTAAATCCAGCAAGACAGGCTGGTGATGTAATGGATCTGGATGGGTCTCCCATTTTTGAAGAGGAGAATTTAGAAGTTGTTGGCCAGTTTGATGAACAGGTTGGTGAGCAGGTTGAACAGGTAGAACAGGTTGTCCAGACTGATGAGCAAGAGGCTCAGATTGATTTGAATGTTCAGGCTGGTGATCAGGCTGGTACATCTGCTGGTGATGCTAATACTGGTGATATGTTTTGGGATGGGGCTGATTCTCCCATTTCTGAAGGTCAGAATTTTGATGTAGATATGAATTTTCTGGGTGAAGAAGTTGAGCAAGTTGAAAGTCTTCCAGAAATGCCACCACCTCCACCAGAAACAAATATTACCCCTCCAGAAACAGAAATGCCTCCACCCCCACCAGAATCAAGCATACCACCACCTTCTATTCCACAATCAACTCCATACTTCACCCCATTCATTCAATCTTCACAAACTCAAACACCCATTGAAACCCCAGTCAACCCTTCTGAACAAGGTGTGCCAGACTCTACAGTTATAAATGCTGAAACTGTTGAAACTGAAGAGGTCTGGGCACAAGTACCAGTAATGGAGAGAATGACCTCTCATCTGGAACCGCCCAGTGGTCTCTCCACTTCATCTTCAACCGAGGTCCAAGGCCTTCTTAGTAAGGTGGCGGACCTGGAGAGATCACTCCAGAGCTCTTCCCAGGTTATTTCTGATTTTAAATCCCTATTGTCAAATAACTTAGCATCAGAAATGAACCTGTTTGCTGGAAATGAGAAGTTAGTTTTTGAGAAACTGGATGAGCTGGTACTGGCCACCAATCGCAATTCTGAGAACATCAAAGTGGCAGTCCAGGGTTTGGAAGAAAAGATTGTTAGTTCTGTTCAGACTGCAGTGGAAAGTAAGGTTGTTCAGCCACTGGCAGGTCTGAAAGAAGAGGTTGAAAAACTGGTTACAAGGGTTGGTTCACTGGAGAGCAGGCCAACATTAGATCAAAATGATATTGTCAGCACCCTTAGTGATGAAATTGTTAGAAAATTTAGGGGTGATATACTGAAAACAATCACTGATGATATCTCTGCTTCAGTTCTAAGAACCATTCAAGATAGCTTGTTGCCTGAAGTTGTTCAGATGATAGAAGTTGAGTTGCCTAAGCACTTGCCAGAAGAAATTGAAAATATGAAGAAGGAAGTGCTGGCACTCAAGAAGATTGTGAATGATGCAAATCCAGAACAAGGAAGAACTTTTGGTTCTCTGGACAGGCATATGATGGAAGAAATATGGAATGATCTCAAGTCCAGGACTGGTGATCATTCCAGGGGGGAAAAATCAACTGTTCCATCATCTGGTGACCAAATAGAAAGAGCATATGGCACTGAAGCCGGGCTTACTGAAGAGGCTACTGGTACTGAAGCCAGTGAGCCCCAGTTTGAGACTTTTCCAGATATACCAACAACTTTGAAATCTGTTAAGAGAAAAGGAAAAGAACAGGTATCTGGTGAAGAAGAAGAGCAAACTGAAGATGTTGATGATGACACCTCAAAGAAACTGCAACAACAATGCATCATGATTGAAATTTTCAAGACAAACCAAAGAGATGAACTGCTGGCCCATCATAGGGATATGGCTAATCATGGGACTCTGGACTCTTACAATGCTGGAAGGTTAGGCATTAACATTGAAGTATTCAAGAAGATGAAGGATGATCCCAGAGTTCATCAATGTCTAGATGCATTGGATGATGTTCATATACGCTCGTTCTACGCTGAAGAAGAACAGGTATATGATTCATTAATTTATGGTGTTACTATTCCAGAGTTGATAAGGCAGAGAAGGGAGGAACTGGTGAGCCTCCAGAGAAAGATAAGGAAAAACGCTGGTGCTCTGGAGGTAGAGTACAGAAAGAGATTGACTGGTCTGCCAAAGCTTACTGCCAAACAACTCAAGGCAATAAAGGATGCTGATATGAGCACCTTCATTCCCCTGGATACCTCTCTAAGAATCAATCGCCAACAACTCCAGTCCACTGAAGGACAACAGAGTGGTGTATCCAAGGAAACTGAATATATGGTCCAGATGGCAAAGCAGAAGGCATCTTATGATCAAATGATGAATTTCAGGGCAAATGCTAGAAAGATTGTTGATGCTGAAATCAAGTTGGCTGAAAATCATCAAGGAATGACCAGATTTCATGTAAAGTTGACCAGGGAGGGTAACTTTAAAGATGAAAGGAAAGATACAACAGTCCAAGCTTTTGGATGGACTGAACTGAAGGAGATAGGAATGACTTTTAAAGGTAAAACTGATCTATCTCCAGATGTTAAGGCCTTTATGAAAAGAATTGAGAAGGTCTGGAGAAGAATACAACAAATGGAAGCTGTGTTGGGTTTGAGACCACCAGTGTCTGTTCCATCATCTCCATCACCAAAGAGGAAGGCTACTGAAGATGCACCAGGGCATTCATCAAGAAGAAGGGCCTGAATCTTTTATCATGTACTTATTGTATTTAATAGTTTGATGAAAGTTGTAATTATTTTTCCAGTTGATGAAAGTAAATTTTAGTTGCAATTTTCAAATTCATATAAGTAAATGATCAGATTTAGTCTAAGTTAGAACTTAAAAAAATGAAACTGAAAACACTCATGATCTATAAAGTGTTGTTCAGTAACTTAGATTTTTTAGACTTAAATCGACTAAGTGTTTTCCAGGCATACAAATTTGTATATCTATAAGCCTGAAAAACACTTGCATTATTTCTAAACAAATAGGGGGAATTTGTTAGGTCCAGTTTTCCTGGACTCGCTCCAGACTCGACTACTGGAGCTTACTGAAGATCTGTCCAGAAACTGACCTACTCCAGACTTGGAATCTGGAGTCCCTCTGAAGATTTGTCCAGAAATAATGGAAGACCAGTGAGCAAATACTTGTATAGGAAATCTGGAGTATTCTCCAGATTAGCTCACTGGACTTCACCCAGTCCAGATCTACTCTACTGAAGACATTCTCACTGAAGTCAAAGACTGAAGTCTGAAGAAAGAAGACTGACAAACGGCGGAGTCCACTGGAAGTCTTACCAGATCTGTACACTGGAGGATTGTCAGTGTTCTAGACCTTACAAGTCTGAACACTGATATCGAGGATTTGACTTTAAGCCTTTACACACTTTCCAAAGAACAACCCACTTGTTCTTTACCAAAGTATACGTGTGTTAAGGTGGTTGGATAAAAGGATACACTTGCACTTGATGTGACTTTATCCTTATTCCTTATCCAATACATTTAATGTTCTTGTCGGATCATTAAATGTATCCAACCATATTTGTACGGCACAAAATTCACTGGTGAATTTTGTTGCCTATAAATACAAAGTCATTTCTTTGAGAAAATCACTTTTTAGCAAATTGGTGAACTTGCTTAAATACTCTCGATATAAACAGTTATACTTCACAACTCTAAGTATATCGATCAAAGGAGTTTATTTAGCAAGTATAGATCACTTGTAATTCAAAGATTGTTTAGATACTTACATACGTGTAATATCTAGGTTCCGCAACGATCTTGTATTTTGTTTATTCATCAATAAAGAAAATACACTTGAAAACTACATTAGTGTTCCACCATTTATTTACTTGTTTAAATATTGCTTAAGTCATTTATTACTTTGCTTATATTCTTGCATATTTATATTGAAGTAATACTAGTCCGATTCTAGTTCATACTTGTCTTGTATTTTACACTCGTGGGTTAAACCATCGTGTGAGGGACTTTACAGACACCTCGACCCAAGCTTTCGTTAAATTCATTTCTTCGGACCGAGTCCAAGCCATTTGAATATAGAGAGAAAAAATGGAAGATTTTGTAAAATATAGAGAGAAAAAATGGAAGATAGGAGTATAAAAATGATGAATAAGTGTGTTATATTTATAGGGGTTAAAAAAAAAATAGAAAAAGAAGGATCAACGGCTAGTAACGGCTACAATTTTTTGGGGAGAAACAATGAAGTAGGCGGAAAATCTTTCGCTTGGAAATTTTTTGCACTTGCCGCCCCTCGGGGCAATGTGCCGGGCGGCACAGGCGAAGTGGGTGCGGGGGCAAAGACCCCCTCACTCCGAACAGTCTTAGTTATCACGATAGGCTATTTTATATTCCGATCTAAGACGTGGGTTTACAAATCCTTGTTTTAGTTAATACAATTAGTGAAATTCGATATTTGTGTCTATTTTCATTTTTGGTAAAGTTGAATTTTGAAAAATGTAAGAGTGAATGTTTTGTTCTTCTTATACAAAAACGATCATAATATATTAATTTTGATAAAAGGTTTTTTGGGGTTTTAAAAAAAAAAAAAAAAAAAAAAAAAAAAAAAAAAAAAAAAAAAAAAAAAAAAAAAAAAAAAAAAAAAAAAAAAAAAAAAAAAAAAAAAAAAAAAAAAAAAAAAAAAAAAAAAAAAAAAAAAAAAAAAAAAAAAAAAAAAAAAAAAAAAAAAAAAAAAAAAAAAAAAAAAAAAAAAAAAAAAAAAAAAAAAAAAAAAAAAAAAAAAAAAAAAAAAAAAAAAAAAAAAAAAAAAAAAAAAAAAAAAAAAAAAAAAAAAAAAAAAAAAAAAAAAAAAAAAAAAAAAAAAAAAAAAAAAAAAAAAAAAAAAAAAAAAAAAAAAAAAAAAAAAAAAAAAAAAAAAAAAAAAAAAAAAAAAAAAAAAAAAAAAAAAAAAAAAAAAAAAAAAAAAAAAAAAAAAAAAAAAAAAAAAAAAAAAAAAAAAAAAAAAAAAAAAAAAAAAAAAAAAAAAAAAAAAAAAAAAAAAAAAAAAAAAAAAAAAAAAAAAAAAAAAAAAAAAAAAAAAAAAAAAAAAAAAAAAAAAAAAAAAAAAAAAAAAAGGAATATAAGTGTGTTATATTTATAAGTTTAAAAAAAAAAAAAAAAGAAGGCATCAACGGCTAGTAACGGCTCAATTATTTTTGTGTTTTGGTCAAGTATCGCAATGAAACTTAAGGCAGAACTAGAATATATAGTCCGGAGTAACTCGTGTTTCATTTTTTAAAATAGATTATAAGAGTTACTAAGCTACATCAATTGTTGTTAATTTGATTTTTTATTTTAGTCATTAGGTACTAACATAGATTGTGATAATTTGGGATAGATATGACATGAATCCAATAGAGACCTTTGTCGTACTCATGAAGATTTGTATACAATATGGTTTTATATCTACGTATCAGATGAGTGTACCCATACGTTATTAAACAAGTTCATCGATAAATTAGATTAGTCAGCGAGCTAGTAGATACAATTATGGCTGGTTGTGATTTCATGTCTATTAGTGGTCTGAAGCTCTACACAACCCACACTACTTTTTGTCTTTTCTTGAGTCGGATAGTCCCTGAGGCATGGTTGAGATTACATCAAAAACACTACAAAGTGAAAACCGATAGCTCGGCCTTCGTTGTTGGGAGCTTTTCTCGTGTCTTAGGTCATTGTAATTGACACAAGTTTATTCACTACTTCTTTAATCTTCGCAGTTAATGTTTTGGGAAGGATTCAGATTAGTTTTATTAGTTATCTAGATTGGTATTTGTTAATAAATGTACTTTTTTGTAACTAGCGTCTTGCTAGTTGTTTATTCTAATAAGATTTTGCTGTTATAAAAAAAAATACCCATAAGTTGTTATCTTGAGAAAAAAGTTGTTAATTGATAGGGAAATTGTCGACCGCAGGTGTCATTTTGGCACTTGTTCTTTTGTTATTCTCCATCTAACAAGGATGACTTTAGGCAACTTTCCTGACACACTAAGACACCACATAAAGCCATATTCGAACTTAAGATATGTGATCTTGACAAATCATAGGTAGGGATGAGCAGATTTTCCCAAGTCGATCCCGTCCGATACCGTCCCGATCCCAGGAAGTGGTACCGAATGGGACTTGGGACCGGGACCGTACCCATTTTTCTTAGTTCGCGGGACTTGGGACCGGGTACCAGTACCCATTTTTCTTAGTTCGCGGGACTTGGGACCGGGTACCAGTACCCATTTCTTAGTTCCGGGACTTGGGACCGGGACCAGTACCCATTTTTCTTAGTTCGCGGGACTTGGGACCGGGTCCAGTACCCATTTTTCTTAGTTCGCGGGACTTGGGACCGGGACCAGTACCCATTTTTCTTAGTTCGCGGGACTTGGGACCGGGTCCAGTACCCATTTTTCTTAGTTCGCGGGACTTGGGACCGGGTACCAGTACCCATTTTTCTTAGTTCCGGGACTTGGGACCGGGTAGTACCCATTTTTCTTAGTTCGCGGGACTTGGGACCGGGTCAGTACCCATTTTTCTTAGTTCGCGGGACTTGGGACCGGGACCAGTACCCATTTTTCTTAGTTCGCGGGACTTGGGACCGGGTACCAGTACCCATTTTTCTTAGTTCGCGGGACTTGGGACCGGGTACCAGTACCCATTTCTTAGTTCCGGGACTTGGGACCGGGACCAGTACCCATTTTTCTTAGTTCGCGGGACTTGGGACCGGGTCCAGTACCCATTTTTCTTAGTTCGCGGGACTTGGGACCGGGTCCAGTACCCATTTTTCTTAGTTCGCGGGACTTGGGACCGGGTCCAGTACCCATTTTTCTTAGTTCGCGGGACTTGGGACCGGGTCCAGTACCCATTTTTCTTAGTTCCGGGACTTGGGACCGGGTAGTACCCATTTTTCTTAGTTCGCGGGACTTGGGACCGGGTCAGTACCCATTTTTCTTAGTTCGCGGGACTTGGGACCGGGTCCAGTACCCATTTTTCTTAGTTCGCGGGACTTGGGACCGCGGTACCAGTACCCATTTATCTGGGACTTGGGACCGGGACCGGTACCCATTTTTCTTAGTTCGCGGGACTTGGGACCGCGGTACCGGGATTTGGTACCGGGAAATGGTACCGAATGGGAAATGGGACCGGTACCGGTACCAAGTTTTTGAAAAATTCGAGACTCGGTACCATCGGTACCGGGACTGGACGGTCTCATGCCCATCCCTATCCTAGACACTGTTATTTTGCGAGTGTAGTTGTCGATTAATCTATGATTAAATGGTCATAGTTTGTTATCTCTCTAATTCCAACTTAAATTTATATGATAGAGATAAACATATCAAAATTTAAAAGGATCAACTAGGTTTATATATGTTTCCTTTAAACTAAAGAAATTGATATTGGTATTTCTATCATGGTAGTTATTTACAGTATTGTGATAATAATATTAAAAAAAAAAAAAAAAAAAAAAAAAAAAAAAAAAAAAAAAAAAAAAAAAAAAAAAAAAAAAAAAAAAAAAAAAAAAAAAAAAAAAAAAAAAAAAAAAAAAAAAAAAAAAAAAAAAAAAAAAAAAAAAAAAAAAAAAAAAAAAAAAAAAAAAAAAAAAAAAAAAAAAAAAAAAAAAAAAAAAAAAAAAAAAAAAAAAAAAAAAAAAAAAAAAAAAAAAAAAAAAAAAAAAAAAAAAAAAAAAAAAAAAAAAAAAAAAAAAAAAAAAAAAAAAAAAAAAAAAAAAAAAAAAAAAAAAAAAAAAAAAAAAAAAAAAAAAAAAAAAAAAAAAAAAAAAAAAAAAAAAAAAAAAAAAAAAAAAAAAAAAAAAAAAAAAAAAAAAAAAAAAAAAAAAAAAAAAAAAAAAAAAAAAAAAAAAAAAAAAAAAAAAAAAAAAAAAAAAAAAAAAAAAAAAAAAAAAAAAAAAAAAAAAAAAAAAAAAAAAAAAAAAAAAAAAAAAAAAAAAAAAAAAAAAAAAAAAAAAAAAAAAAAAAAAAAAAAAAAAAAAAAAAAAAAAAAAAAAAAAAAAAAAAAAAAAAAAAAAAAAAAAAAAAAAAAAAAAAAAAAAAAAAAAAAAAAAAAAAAAAAAAAAAAAAAAAAAAAAAAAAAAAAAAAAAAAAAAAAAAAAAAAAAAAAAAAAAAAAAAAAAAAAAAAAAAAAAAAAAAAAAAAAAAAAAAAAAAAAAAAAAAAAAAAAAAAAAAAAAAAAAAAAAAAAAAAAAAAAAAAAAAAAAAAAAAAAAAAAAAAAAAAAAAAAAAAAAAAAAAAAAAAAAAAAAAAAAAAAAAAAAAAAAAAAAAAAAAAAAAAAAAAAAAAAAAAAAAAAAAAAAAAAAAAAAAAAAAAAAAAAAAAAAAAAAAAAAAAAAAAAAAAAAAAAAAAAAAAAAAAAAAAAAAAAAAAAAAAAAAAAAAAAAAAAAAAAAAAAAAAAAAAAAAAAAAAAAAAAAAAAAAAAAAAAAAAAAAAAAAAAAAAAAAAAAAAAAAAAAAAAAAAAAAAAAAAAAAAAAAAAAAAAAAAAAAAAAAAAAAAAAAAAAAAAAAAAAAAAAAAAAAAAAAAAAAAAAAAAAAAAAAAAAAAAAAAAAAAAAAAAAAAAAAAAAAAAAAAAAAAAAAAAAAAAAAAAAAAAAAAAAAAAAAAAAAAAAAAAAAAAAAAAAAAAAAAAAAAAAAAAAAAAAAAAAAAAAAAAAAAAAAAAAAAAAAAAAAAAAAAAAAAAAAAAAAAAAAAAAAAAAAAAAAAAAAAAAAAAAAAAAAAAAAAAAAAAAAAAAAAAAAAAAAAAAAAAAAAAAAAAAAAAAAAAAAAAAAAAAAAAAAAAAAAAAAAAAAAAAAAAAAAAAAAAAAAAAAAAAAAAAAAAAAAAAAAAAAAAAAAAAAAAAAAAAAAAAAAAAAAAAAAAAAAAAAAAAAAAAAAAAAAAAAAAAAAAAAAAAAAAAAAAAAAAAAAAAAAAAAAAAAAAAAAAAAAAAAAAAAAAAAAAAAAAAAAAAAAAAAAAAAAAAAAAAAAAAAAAAAAAAAAAAAAAAAAAAAAAAAAAAAAAAAAAAAAAAAAAAAAAAAAAAAAAAAAAAAAAAAAAAAAAAAAAAAAAAAAAAAAAAAAAAAAAAAAAAAAAAAAAAAAAAAAAAAAAAAAAAAAAAAAAAAAAAAAAAAAAAAAAAAAAAAAAAAAAAAAAAAAAAAAAAAAAAAAAAAAAAAAAAAAAAAAAAAAAAAAAAAAAAAAAAAAAAAAAAAAAAAAAAAAAAAAAAAAAAAAAAAAAAAAAAAAAAAAAAAAAAAAAAAAAAAAAAAAAAAAAAAAAAAAAAAAAAAAAAAAAAAAAAAAAAAAAAAAAAAAAAAAAAAAAAAAAAAAAAAAAAAAAAAAATGTACTCATCCATGACCATCAATGTCCACACATAACCAAACATCATATGTATATACTTCATACGATACTACTTTTGAAAGGCCTTTGATGCTTATATATAGGGTCACCCGCAGCCTTCCCACCACATCTCCAACCTTTCAAAGGCATTACCGTCCTCCATATATACACAACTAACCTAAAACAACTCAAGTCACAATTTACAATGACCATACAACAAATCACAAAATTGCACATCAACAAAAACGTCACACAACATGTACGTCACAAAATAACATCAAGCACGAAGTACACTTTTCAGCCCGACTCTTAAAAGAGTAGGGGAGGCTACGAAAACTCACCTTGTCCGACAAAGAAGCTAGTATAAGATTACAAGCGAGTATTACGGTCCACACGTCCACAACCTATAATTATACATCAATATACCATAATGTCAACTCTAAAATCGTAAACAAGTTGGTTCTTTGGGTTTAAGTTGAGTCACGAACCCACAATTACGTTCTTAACATTACCGAGTGTGAAACATAACACTTTGACTCGACATTTTTAGAAATGGACAAAGATTTACTCCAAATGGATGTTATCATAGAAAACTAGACTCTCACACGATTCCAACGATAGGTCATACGTCTAAAACGGACTTACGGTTCAAAAGTTATTGACGTTTGAAAATGTTCGACAAAACTAGTCCCTAACGGGCGTCACATAAGTGACGGCCGTTAACTCCATCACAACCCTTTTTACTGTAACGGCCGTTACATGCCAAAAGCCTGATCTTCCTTCTGCAGAATTCAGCAACCCAAACACGAACCAAACCCAACCCAAACGTCATTTTTGATCTAGAAGACGACTTGTGAAGTGTAAATACTCATTTTCAACCTCTAGGAACATATACAAACATAACCCATTCCACAAATTCGACCAAAACGTCACAAACACTCCCAAATCATTCAAACCCTAATTAAACCCTAGTTTGACCCAAAACAAGATTTAAGCCGATTTAGGACTTGTAAATGTTCAAGATGACTAGAAATGCATAAACAAACATAATTAGGTACAAATAAGATGAATTAGACTTACCAAAACTTCCACTAGCAATCAAACCCGATTTTGACCTAAATGAAGCTTTTTCTTGCACTTGAAGACTTGGATTTTGGTATGATGCTAGAATGATAATAAGGATGATGGTTTTGTTATTAATCTAGTTGAAGCTAACATAAATGAACCAAGAATTTAGAGAGAGATTGAGAGTAAGAGTATTTAGTGAGATGGGAGAGAAAATGTAAATATTATGAATGAATGGATGAAGGAAATGAGGGAGGATAGGGTTTGTTTTACTTGGGTGGGTCATGGGTTTTGGGCATAACCCATGGATAGGATCCAACCATTTACTAGTTATCATAAATACCATCTAATGAAACTCGATTAGCACCAACTAATGATATCAACTTGCACTTAAGTCTCTAATTACACAATAAATTGACCCATATGAACCACATTGCACTCAAATGACCCTTAGATTGCACTTGAACACATATTAATTAAATCAAAACTTAGGAAACGTACCCATAGTCAACAAGGTCAAAATGCACGGTTGTTACACTTGATGATATATTAATAATTTCCAAGTTTATATACTTCTAAATATGTCCATCTAATATCCAAAGAATCAAATATGTGTAGTTAGCTTGTAATTCTAGAATTTGCACTTAGGGTATGTTTAGCACAAAAACTTCAAGTTGGGAATGTGGCTAAGGGCTTGAAACTGGAGCTTGAAAATTGGGTTAGAAGTTGGGGCTTCTATTTCAACCCTTTTTAGACAAGCTTGTATTTAGCCTATAACAATTTATTAGACAGTGTTTATGCAAATACGGGATAAAACTCTCCGTAGTTTAAAAACTCTATGTTATTAAAATGAAAGAAAAAAAGTGCTTCACGTATATACTTTGAAACACATTTTTAAAAAATATTTTAACCACTTAATACTCGATATATTGAATTTGGTAAAGTATTTTATATTGTCGGAGTTGCTTTTTATAATTATTTTACATCTTCATAGTGTAATACTACAACTAAGGCTATCTCCAATGAGTTTCATATCCTTATTTGCTATTCCTTGTTCATAACATTGAAGCATGTTCATTTTTTTCTTGTCCATAAGGTATTTGTCTATAGTTAAGACTTAAGAATATGTTCTTAATTAGTTATCGTTAGGATTATCCATAGTATTTATTTTTTGTTTGTATATGAAATAAGGATATGTAAGAATATTTGTATGATTGGAGGTAAAACTAGAAGATTTTAAGGATTTGTGAGCATTTTAAGAAATAATAAGGATTTGATGTGACAATTAAAAGATGATTAAGACGTCCTTATCATTGGAGATAGCCTCATTATTTTATTTCACTTTTGACATGATTATTGCAGATTTGCAGTGGTCCACTGGTCCTTACTCCTAACTGCAAATGACATCAAGTGAAAGTTTTAAAGTTAAGCCCAATCTAAGGTGTAGTTTACAAATATGAGTTGGCCCATGAGTTTATGGGCTTTATTCAAAGGTTAGCTAAACGCCTAAACGAGTCCGTTTTTGTTTTGCTATTAGAAAAATATGGATTAAGTTGGAGTTTGTTTTGTGATATAAAATCGACATCTCGACTGATGTTAATATTTGTGGATGTGGACAAGGTATAAACCAACTATTTTGGAATGACGTTAATTTTATTACCAAAAAATTAGTAATATGCTAAGTTGTATAGAAAGGATTATTGTTTACCGAAGAATTTCCTCTCTTTAAGGCGGAAAAAAGCCAAGTTTCTACTGGAAAGCAATGGGCTTTTTAATACAATTCATTTCCAGTACCAGGCTATCAGCATTTACCTTAGCTTTATAATGACATTTATAGTGACTCATCCATCAAAAATTTATAAGTTGAAGCTTATTGTGACACCCTATTTTTGAAATGGAATATAAAATTACATCAAATGCTATAAGAATAGTAATTATTAATCAGTCTTTAGAAGCGTAACTTTTCATTTCAGATCTATCCTTTTTAATATAGAAACACATTCTGTGATACTTGTTTTCTTTTTAATTATCCTATTATATTGATAAGTAACCAAGTTAGCTACAATAGAATCATAGGGGGTAGCAAAAATTTCCCCAACTTGATAACACATTTACCATTTATGTTTAAGGTGCGAATTACTTGTGAATATAATAATGAAAGGTCTATCATACGTTGTTAAAACTGGATTCACATTAGAGAGTATCCTTACATAATCGATCCCTAATTCAAACCCTGGGAAATCTCTATCATTCAAAGATTTGAAACAAAAAAAAGCACACAAGCTTACTATAGGTCGAAATCAAATGCATGGTCACCTTCAAATAGTATATATTTAGAACTCGAATTCGAGACATGTCTCTTTATCAATTGGTAATGGTTAGGATGGATAAAAAATTTCATATTTGGTAACTCTTAATATACTACATGCTAAAAAAATGTAATGATACTGGTAAAGGTAAAGTCTCTTTGTGGTCAGGACATAATTGTTTGGTTTTTGATTTTTGGTACTCCGAGTAAAGCTTTTGACTTCCGGTCAAATTTTCACATTTGGTGAAAGTTTGACTTTTATCTAATTATTATACTATTATAGACATAGACATCGGGCATGTTTTTGTTTTGTCATTTTGTAAGGGTCATTATTTCCCTGTTTCGTTTTCTTTGTTTTATCAATTATGGTGTGACCTGTTTAAGCCCATTTTCTTATGATAAGAGAGTTTAATTTGTTTAGTTATGGTAATGTGTGTCTAACTGCAGGCTAACAGCGGCAAAGCTGATCTTAGGTCTAGATTAGTCGAACAATATATATTTAGTTGGGTGGGGATGAGTTGTATGAGATTTTAACTTTTCAGTATATGTTTTATTAGATGACCAATTAATTTTGAACTAAATTAACATATAAAAGTAATAAAAACATACCGTATGCATTATTATTATATAAATATAACGATAGAATAAAAATCATAGTATTAATAATCTTACAACTATAAGTATCTGTAATAAACATCATGACATAATTCACTTATTCAAATTAGTCAAATTATATTTTTTGAATAAAAACACAAAGTTATTATATCATGATTATCTAATGTAAATCATAACGACACAATATGTACTCCATATATGATTGCATATGGGAGGGCATTGTCGAATCCCCAAGCACGCCTTGCTCACCCCTTTTTTTGACAAACATATATATAATCACAATCATTAAACTCCCACAACCAACAAATCATTCTCCCAACTCAACTCTCACCACTTACCCTACATTTTTAAATTTAAATGGTCAGAAGGGAAACTTAATTAAAATAAATCATCACTTGAATATCTTTTTTATTGTGATAATTTGCTTATATTAATTACTCGCATGAATTGTTAATAATTGGTTAAATTTATAGATTCTTGGTATTTTTGAATGTTGCCTTTTAGTAACTCATTGAATTATGACCAAAAAAGTTTGAGGTAAACACAAGGATAAAAAGCTTTTAACGTATATAAACTTTTAGATGTAGGATTTTGATCGATAACCATATTTTCTAATTAAATATTATATTATAAATATTTTTTTGAACAATAGTGGTAATTGGACTCAGCGGCATTGTCTCTTCATTGTCCGGTAGAGATCGACCACGTCACCAACACAGTCAATCCGAGGGCATGACTGGCGGTGGAAGTCCCACTACCGTTCTGGAGGAAACCAGCTAAATGCTAGAGAAAACCCCAAATTTTTTGTATAAAACTATATTTGTTGATCAACATAATAATCTTCATGATTTGATATATCAATATCATTACTAGATTATTACGAGTATATGATAATCAAAAATAAAAAATTCATCAAAGATGAGTTTAATACACTCCAAAACATACATATATACTTTGTATGTTTTATGAATCATATTCTTATATTTTCTTGACTTGTTTATTACCATGACTTACAAGTTACAATATACTCGTACCTTTTTACACATTTACAACTGTGACTCTATGCAAAAAGAAATCTTTTAGCTCATTACCCACCCTTTAAAAGTCACCAGCTTTTTGACAAACAATACTCACTACTACAACCCCACAACACAACACTCCTATTTCTCAAACACTCCTATAATCATCACCCTTCATGCCTGCTTTACATCTTTGACATTATAAAACCTCCATTAACAAACCTTACTTTTTCTCTTTTCAACTTAACATAAAGCAAAACCTTGTAAAGATATGTATATCTTCAAACAAACACATATATTTCAATTTCAACACAGTTAATGGGATCTAATCATCTTTCTTTCACTTGGGTTCTTCTTGTTTTCTTGGCATTACATACAAAATTTGCCATCCTAGCTTATGGGATCAAGTCCACTCGACTCCTAGACCTTGCGATTCGATATTACACCTTCAAGTCATACAAGAACTTCAAAACCGGGACATCGTATAACGTTCATTTGCCATCAAATTTCACGGGGATCAACGTTAGCACGGTGAAGTATCGTTGTGGAAGCCTCAAGAGGTATGGTGCAAGAATTCAAGAATTTCATTTAGGAGTCGGTGTAGATGTTTATCCTTATGTAGAAAGAGTCCTTGTAGTAACACAAAACCTAGGAAACAATTGGTCAAATATCTACTATGATAATTACAACCAATTACTAGGTTATCAACTCGTGTCTCCCGTATTAGGATTACTAGCATATAATGCTGCTGACGATACAAGATATAACGTTCAATCCGAGGTTAAAATACAATCCCCGGAAGCAAATGGAATAAAGATAGATTTTAGTAATTACACCATGAAAAAGAATAACAACACATTGCATGGCAAGATACAAATGTGTGCAACATTTGGAGACGACGGAAAGGTAACACTAGAAAAAGAGGTTGCACCGAATATTTGTGCAACTACGAGCCATGGCCATTTTGGGCTAGTGGTGCAATCATCACCAATATTGGTGCCTCCGGAGAGGAAGAAGATAAAGAAGTGGAAGGTGGTGTTTGGAAGCTCGTTTGGGGCGGCAATTGGGGCTTTTCTATTGGGATTGCTTTTGATTGCCATGTTTGTGAAAGTGAAGAAAAAAGCAAGAATATTGGAGGACATGGAAAGAAGAGCTTATGAAGAAGAAGCACTTCAAGTTTCTATGGCTGGACATGTTATTCGAGCTCATAATGTTCAAAACCATCATCCTGCTCGGTGAGTTCTAATATATGTTTGTACTACGTAAAGTACGTATAGTACATTGTATCAATAGATTCTTTGTTTGTAATATTATTTTTATTATTGAGTTCGATCAACTGTATGTTTGTACTACGTACGTATAGCACACTCTTGTAATATTAAGAGATCGAATATATACTCGCACAAGCTACAACAAGCAGCTAGGAACGTGAAAAATCTATTTTCTTTGATCAAGTGGAAAACGTACCCCGTTTAGAGATAGAGGTCGAGGGATGTAAGTTATCCTTCTGGAAGCAATCTCTCCACCTTTAAGTGTAAATAATTATAATGTTCATATCTCACCTCTTCTTCCATGGAGTGTCACGCTATACTCGGACAAACTACGATACTAAAGTGAAGAGCCAAACCTAGTTGTGTATTACTCATGTTTGACTCGTTAAAAGCATAAATTGAGCCGAGCCTAGACGAGCTCGAGCCGATTTTGGGTATAATTTGTTCATAATCGAGCCCGAGCTTTAAATATTAGGCTCAATTAAGCCCAAAAACCTAAACGGACATCTTATCTAATACATATAAATGTATCAACTCTAGGTTAACTAGTAGTGTAACATCCCAAACTTTTTAACTAACGGTTGACTTGAGTCGTTAAGTCAACACTTCGTATCTGTTAAGTCTCTAGGAGATTTATTGATTATATGTTATTAATATGCTTGATGTGAGAGGCTTGAATGTCTTAATGATGGATGTATTGAGGTGTTTAAGGTGTATTTATATGCCTTAGAGGTGCTTGAAGCGTTTAATGAGTTGTAAGTATACCCAATAGGAGTTTTGAGCTAAATATGAGCTCTATGAAAGTCCAGGGACTAGTTTTGACATATGTGGAAACCTAAAAACGGGATTAAGGGTTTTGTATCAACTCATTTGCCCCTAATTGCAGAAAATTAATCTTCTCTTTGAACCCTAACCGCCCTCTTGTGCCACATTCAATTCCTTGTTCAATTCCATCGATTTCGGGTTGATTCGGAGAGATCCAGGGCTTATATTTCGATCTTCTAATCATCTTCAAGGTATAGATTACAATCATTACTGATTTTTGGTCATTTCCATCTATTCAATTCGTTCATACCTGGTCTTGATCGATTATATGCTTTTCGTTGCTAGAATCGTTGATTTCGGGTTACCCGGTAACCGTTATTGCAATCTATTGGTGTGTTGGGGATCCCGGAAGGTATAATCTTG
Source organism: Erigeron breviscapus (assembly GCA_034093135.1). Taxonomy (NCBI): domain Eukaryota; kingdom Viridiplantae; phylum Streptophyta; class Magnoliopsida; order Asterales; family Asteraceae; genus Erigeron; species Erigeron breviscapus. The sequence continues at coordinate 77,988,736 of CM067174.1, forward strand.
TTGTTACTGATATTTTTATGATATAATGGAGTCATTATAAGTGTCATATCAGATCTGGACCATAGGGTGTGTTAATCGATTGAAAATCGTCCGTTTTATCGATTCGGTAACCTAAAACGTTTAGTATTGTGATGCAAATCAAGTATGGATTAATCAAAGATTTTATTGCATCATTATGGTCTTAATATGATGGATTTTGAGGATTAAAGTCGTGTTTATGATTTGGAGTCGTTTTGGTGGAGTTTCGGATTGGATTCAATTATGTTTATGAGACGATTTAGGTCAAATCGGGTGTCAAATGATTTGTATAAGGTGTGTAATGAATCCATGAATCAATATATGATTTCATAGTGTCAATTGAATCATATTTTGGGTATATATGAACTGTAGGTGTCATGGTTAATTTTCATGGATGTTTGATGTTTGAGATCTTTTGTAAAACAAAGAGTTTATAAGGTCTGAAAATTCAGTCATATTGCAAAAATCGTATCTCCTTTATAATAATGAGTTAGGAGATGAATATTACATTTTTGAAGAGTTCTTTGGGTCCCCTACATTTGTTAAGAACTGAGTTTTCTCTCATTTGGTCGTTTTGTATGCCAAAAGTAGTCTACAAAACTGAATATAGTCAAAAGATGAAAGTAGTCTATAGAATATGAAAGTAGTCTACAAAAAGAGTCAAGTAGTCTACAAATGAGTCAGGTAGTCTACAAAAAGTCAGTAGTCTACAAAAAATATAGTCTACAAAGATGAAAGTAGTCAAAAGTAGACTAGTAGTCTACAAATAGATGGAAGTAGTCAACAGAGACTATTATTTGACAGGTATATAGACTGTAGGCCGGTTTAGCCTTAGTTTTCGTTTGTGTGCGCTTCTACGAGGTAAGATACACTACTTTGTCACGCTGAGGGATTCAACAAAAGCATGGTTTTCAGAATATAACTTCTCTAATCTTATCTTGTATACTTAAGGGTATCGGGTTATATGGGAGGTTATATGGGATATGTATTCGACTTATGAGACCTGAAATGCATTTTCCCTTTATATGCAATGCAAAGTTATGTTATGAAATGATATGCAATGTAATGAAATGTGATGCAAGTGTTTGTTGATTGTGATGTGCATGTATGTGTGGCTTGGTCATCTAGTTCACTAGAATTTATAAGTTGCCATGTCACGTGCACGTTTAAGGGCCCAAACGTAAAAGATGATTATATGTTATGTTTAGGTAACTTTGTCACCTAAACTATATGTGATGAAATCGAGCTCGTATATACGATGAAGTGTTAAGCTTAACCCGTATTCACCTTAGCCGGGTGGGTGCGTATATGTTGTTGCTTGGGTGGCTCCTTGCAACGTAATTACGTGGTTTGAGTATCTCCGGGTGGAGTGATTACCCACCAATGTCTTGAACATACGGACTACTCCTGGAGTGGCTTGCCATTCCTTAACGACACTTGATGGACCGCCGTATGGCTCATCCATCTAGTCGGGTGTGAGGTTCCCGTTAGGTCTTATGACCGCCTACACACAAACTTACACCTTATATGATATGCGTGACTTATGTCACACCTAATGTGATGATATGTGATGATGAAATGATGATTAGGCACATTTAGGATGGTTAATCCTACCATGAAAGATGTTGATGCTATGATATGTATGTGATGATATGCGAAATGTGTCTTTAATATGAAAAGCTGCTTTACCAAGTTTTAATTGGACAAACGTTTTATTAACTTATTGTTATCTTACTTTGCTAATTCGTTAGCTAACACTTGTTTCTTGAAATGTGTTGTCCCCTCAGGTTTAGCAAGCTAGAAGTTTGTTGATGGATAATGAGCGAGGCATGGGTAGAATACTTGAAGATGCTATTAGTTACCCATAGTTGCTGCTCCTCTTAGACATTTGATTTCGTTATGAATATTATGTTTATTTGACTTGCATACGGTTGTTTTATGTTGGGCAACTGTAGGATTTCCGTTATACTATTTTGATGATGTGACGAGTAACACCTTCTATTTTATGAACAAACCAAACTGGATTTTTATGGTTTGGACTTTTAAAACGTTATTCCGCATTCTTTAACACCGTTAGGTGAAAAGTTTTTGGAAATCCGTATTTTTAAATGACGGGTGTTACAAGTTGGTATCAGAGAAATGGTTTAAGTGAACCAATGACTATGGGTATGCCATAGGAATTGGACTTAAACCGATAGAGATCAGGTTAGGCTTAAGTAGGTATGCTTAGCCTTTGAGATGAAATGCCTAAGGACAGGTTGGGATGAGTGAGAGTGTAGGAATAAGGCTATATGATGATTGTTTATTGATATGTGAATATGTGTTTTAGCCTTTATTCTTCTGTTTCTCGCTTCTCCGTCGATAAGTTATTCAATTGCTACGATAGACGGTCCTCGAGGTGATCTTCTATTCCTCTAACTGAATTTGATAAACTTTTGCCTTATGAAATGTGAGAAGTTGTTGAGTTGGACAAAAGTTGGAGGATTAGATGAATGGAATTGGTGAAAAGAAAGTGATACACAATGGTGGTAACGAACACGCATGTGAAAGGATACAACTACAATTGTGGTCCGGAACATAATTGCAAGTGTATCACGACGCGAGCGTGTTTGTATGGCCATGCTTGTGATGACCGGTGTACAAAGTAATGAAGTTGGAGAGATTTCTATGTAGTGAATCTTTATGTGTCGAGAGTAAACACCGTATTACAACTATAATGATGTTGATGCCTCAAGTGTGTTGAAATGTGAGAAGATCGATGGAAAGTGATAGCCTTATTAAATGCTTATGAGGATTATGTTGTACATGAAGTTAAATGAAGTTTTGAGATAAGTGAGGAGTGAAATGATTAGTAGTCAATGTTGTTAAGTCTACTAGTTTAAAGGACATGGACTTGAAGTTGACGAGTAGAGTTGATGTTGGATTTTTGAAGGTTATAAGTAGGTGATGCATAGAAGGGTTACCGGGCACATGTATGGAAGGATACAGTTACAATTCCGGTTGCGAACGTAATTGTAAATGTATCACGACATGTGTGTGTTTGTGAGGCTGTGTCTGTGCTGATCTGAATGGAGTGAAGATGGGAATGATGGAAACACTGGTTAGTGGCATAATTAACCACGTGAAGAGTAGACGGGTATCTATGGGTTAAAGAATGATGAAGTTGAAGCAAGTAAAGAAGATAACGCTATGGATGATTGAACCTTTTAACCATGAAGCTCTTCCATTCTATGAACACCATATTATGATGTGAGGTTACCTACGAGCTGCGAAGTCTTAAGGTTGTGCTTGGGTGTAAGGAAGACGCTTAGATTTTGTTTGAAATTATCTTTCCTGGTCATAGATGGTATGCGGCACATATTTTGGTCTGTTTTGGATTTATGACTCGTTTAAGTTTAGGTTTCGTTACGGGATGTTAGATGATGATTGGAACGAGTATCTATAGGTGGAGATCCTTCCTTATATTACATGATGATATGGAGAACTAACACATGAACCTTTCTAGCAGTTCTATCGCACATTGCCTTCGCCGGTGTGACATGAAGGTGATGTTGATATCCTATATGAGTACGAAACCTTATGTCTGACTGCTTCTCAATATAAAGAGTTTACCCTTATGAAAAGTTAAGAGGTTGGATGACGGAGTTAACTATGGATACTTAAATCACAAGAAGTAGAAGTTTTCAGGAGCATTCGATTCCGAATTGATCGTGTTTCTCGCCTATGTGATCTACTTATGTAAGGCAAAGATTATACTTCAAAAGTCGAGGCCACCCGTAGTTTCGAGATGTTCTATTAATGTTCTCGGTTTCGTTGCGATCGTGAGGTCGAACCTTCTATTGACGTGTGACGAGTGCTACTTTTATTCAAAGACACCTTTCATTTTGTTCTCACTTATAGGAAGAAGTCAATGTTTTCGATTGTGGGATGTATTTCTTTCTATAGGATAGATTTACGAATTGTACTACCATATGATGAAGTTGATGATGAAAGTCCTGCTTAGGTTAATCATACGCTCGTTATGACCCTATTGAGTTTCTTGAAGTACCTGCATGGTAACGAATGGTCCTTACTATGTCGTGAACTTAAGGGATAAAGTTTAAAGTTTCTCTAGACCGTCCAGTCATTACGTTCGGTGATGACATTATTATCTATTCTAAGTATAATGAAGAACATCATGCTGTGTAAGGAACGTTACTACAATTTTCTACAAGTAGAGGCCTAATTCTAAATTCGCCCAAAGTGAGTAAAAGTTAATATAGAAGCTGACGCGTAGAATTGAAAGGAACAAGGTTCCATTTAATGTTTGATTCCATGACTATAAGGTTATGGTAAGCACTTGTCTACAATGAGCCAGTCAAAGGTGATGTTTCTAGAGACGAAGATGTTGGTATTATGTGAGTGAATTCTGGAAATTCATAAATAACCAGCGTGGAATTATAAGTCTAAAAGTAAGATTTCGGTATCTGAGAACGAAATGACCAAAAGTTGTACTTGAGGAAGTTTATGAACCGTGGTGACATGACTCATTTGGATGCCGCCTGAAGTGTGATACGACCTATTATGATACGAGGTGTAGTAAATTTTATATGTTGACGTGTAATTGGGTTAAAAGTCAAGGCTAGACACCGAAAGTTTGGTGGCAATACAAGGAGTTTAATGGTCATCTGACGGAAGTGAGTGGTCACGTCTCCTTGGAATAAGAGACAAAGTTGTGTGGGAAGTTAAAGGTAATGATATGTCATCTTTCATCCGTTAACTCCCTCATATGCTTTTCACGTGAGAACATTATAGTCATTCTCAAATCTAAAGGACTACACTTAATATTTTCCCATCTTCAATCCAAAAGGCCCTAAAAATTCATATATCTAAGAGTTAACGACCAAAATGGATAAAGATCACATTCAGTCATTTCTTTTTAACGTGCGTCATCTCAAGCTCGTTAAATCCCTCACATGCTGTGCATTTGAGGGTATTTTGGTCATTTCCTATCCGTGTGTCACTGTGTGAGTGGCTAAGATTTGCATCTTTTCCTTCTCTACTACCTACGAATCAAGTTTACATCTTTTTCTTCTCTATTACATGTCAATCAAGTTTACATCTTTTCCTTAAAATCACAAAAACATATAACATATAAAGTTATGTATGCAGTAAAATAACGACACTAACCCACGATGATTGACCAGGTTTCTTTGTTTTAGGATTTTTTTGGTGTGTGGCGTTCAATGGTGGCCGGAGAAGTGGGATGTTAGGAGGATGGTGGAGAGGGCAACTAGAGAATGAGATAGGTGGGGGTTGGATTTTTTAAGGTTGAATTAATTTTTTTACGTTCTTTCAAAATTGATTGTTCTTTTATGAGGGAGACTTAAAAAAATAAAATATAATGATATATTTAAATTATAGGATTTCCATAGAACTGAATTTATATATTGTCTAAAATATCCTTTAAATTATTTATTATTAGTAAAAACTGGCTTGCCACATCTAACTTTCATATTATCTCTTACTGCATAATACTTGTTCTATTTTACCCCTCTCCATAATCTAAATCCCAATTTATTTAATTTACAAGCATAGTACATATATTCTAAAATCCAATAATAACTAGTTTTGCCACCCGTGCGTTGCCAAAAAAACGTTTATTGTGTGTGATAATATGTAAAATTATAACGTGTTTATAGAAACATTATACAATTAGCAGATATGACTTGACATTTACTGTAACACCCCACTCCAGAATGAAACAGGGAATTACATCAAATGCTAAAAGAACAATAAAATACTAAAAAGGTCTTGAATTACGATAAATAAATAAGTTTCCAAACAGCTAAAGGTTCAAATCCTCGAAATATGAATTCTTCTCAAAAGATAATGAAAGTCTAGAATTGATAATACTAATGAAATAAAAGCATGATGTTTAAGAGTCTCCAAAGCCTTGTGTCACTCTCACTCGTCCCATATCACCCCTGATTACCTGCCGCATGGAAAAGAAAAATGCGGCTGAGCCAATTGCTCAGTGCGCGGATGTTGATAACAATAAACAATAATAATGATATAATGAAATAAAAGGAAGATTAAATCAAATCATTTTAATTTCAAAAAGTCTCCTTCGAATACCACCCTTAACACCAGAGTAAAAATATTTTAAGGTTGAAGCAAAGAAAAGGTTTTGGGTTGTTTTATACCGAGTATCCCTACATATCAAATATCCAAGAGCACACTCCCGGTGCCCAAATAATAATATCACAAATCAAAGTTAATACACCAGATGCGCACCTCTGAGTGTACCAACCTGGAAGGTGTGTATGACGCTACATCACACAACCGCACAATAATCATATAATATAAAATAGGATGCATCCATACGCCTCTACAAATAATTATAAGGCTCTCCCACGAGCATAATCATATATCACATATCACATAACAAATGTGGAAACGCCGTGGACTGATCACACCGCCACGGATAGTGTCATGCCATTGGTCGCCACAATGACATGCCTGTGGTACCTAGTTGCACGGGTAGTTAACTCAGTATTCCTAACTCCTGTCCACAACTAAAGGGTACCACAATTTCAAAGGTTTCACAAAATCCATCCTTACTCCAAAAGTAATTTCACAATGCAAAACGTATATCAAGACAACATATTCCAACAAGGTTTTCCTCAAATCAAGGTTCCGCAGTTTAGCAATTCAAAATAACATTTTAACTCACATAAAAGAGAATGAAATAATGAAATCACGAAGTATTTTGAGATTAGTAAAGATATATTCAAAGAATCATTTTAGAGTAACGTTGAAAGAAGAAGTACGGGCATCCGTACCTGGACTATTGTCTAAAGCTAACAACGTCCAAAAGATCTACCATGATTCTGAACACAATCTACATCAAACAGTTTCATTTAGAACCTTGTTGTAACTCTCCTTCCTATAATTTCTTAAATACCCTATAATCCCGTTTCTAGCATAGCTTAATAACAAATGTCAGATTCCAACTATTTGGTTGAGCCAATATGTAACATCCGCGAATTTTGACTCGTTGACTTTACGTGTAATATGACTAACAATATAGGTTAATGAAGCTATTTGGGTCGTTTCGTGAATTAAATGGCAATGTGTCGTATTCGGGTCAATAATGTGTTTTGATCGGTGTTTAAATGTGTAACGATTGTAACTTGGCTTGGGAAGAGAAACGGGTCGGCCCGTGGGTAGTCCACGACCCACCAGCCACCCAAGACCCAATCCTCTCCTTATCTCTTGTTTCCCTCTTTCATTTCTCTTCTCTTTCTCTCTTTTCTCCTCCAAGAAACACACACAAACACATACCTCTCTCTCTCTCTAGATTTCTATCTCATATATTGGGAATTAAGCAAGATTTTGTTTGGGGTTTTCATCATCAACCTCATCTTAACAACATATCAAAAATTTGGGTTTCAAAGTGCAAGATTTCTAGCCATTTCGGGTCAAATTCGGGTTAGAGACTAGGTGAAGGTTTTGGTAAGTCAAATTCATCCCATTTACTTCTATTTATGTTTGTTTATGCATTTCTAGTCATCTTGAACACTTACAAGTCCTAAATCGGCTTAAATCTTGTTTTGGGTCAAATTAGGGTTTCAATTAGGGTTTGAAGGTTTTGGTAAGTCAAATTCATCCCATTTACTTCTATTTATGTTTGTTTATGCATTTCTAGTCATCTTGAACACTTACAAGTCCTAAATCGGCTTAAATCTTGTTTTGGGTCAAATTAGGGTTTCAATTAGGGTTTGAAGGTTTTGGTGTGATTTTGATGTTTTGGTCGGATTTGTGGATTGGGTTATGTTTATTTATGATTAATGGTGTTTATTTATGCTTCAAACTAAGTTACAAGTTCCTACAAATCGATTTGAGTTGGTTTGGGTCGAGTTTAAGGGTTTTGGGTTGTTGTTGCTGCTGCTGCTGCTGCTTGTGGTTCTGGCCAGAAAAGGGCCACTGCGGCGCAGTGGCTTAGGAGCCCACTGCGGCGCAGTGGCTGTAGCCCACTGCGGCGCAGTGGCTAAGGTCTGGTCAGTTCTTGGCTAGCCCACTGCGGCGCAGTGAGCTTGGCAAAGGCTCACTGCGGCGCAGTGGTTAGATGCTGGAAAGTTTGCGCGTCGTTTTTCAAATGTTAATAACTTTTGATCCGTAAGTCCAAATAAGTCATATGACCTATCGTTGGAATCGTGAGAGAGTCTACTTTCTCATGGTAAAGTTCTTTTGATCTGAATCCTTTTCCATTTCTAAAAATGTTGGGTCAAAGTGTTATAGTTCATGCTCGGGAGAGTCATTAAGGCGTTGTGGGACTTTGGCGCGACTCAAACTTAATTAACCAACTTGTATAGGGTTATAGAGTTGATTTTGATGACACCATGATATATATTGATAGGTTGTGGGCTCGTGGCGGTCGTTGGACATTTATAGCTCGATATTAACTTGTCGTTTTGCTTGGAAATCAAGGTGAGTTCCGTAGTTCCCTACTCGCTTGAGATTCGGGCTGAAAAGTGTAAACTTATGTGATTACTTGTTTAATTGTGTTTGTAAATGATTGTTAGTGTTGTTTGATTTTACTCACGTACAAAACGTCTTGATGGTAACCTTGGATGAATGATGGATAGTTTTGCTTTAGTGCTCGATGGGTTTGTATGAGATTGTGATATTGTTAAATAAATTAGGATAGTAGTGTATACATAGAGGAATTGTTGGATGTTGAGAATGTGTTGGATATTCATATACGCTTTGTTATACTTGACTTGTGCGGTGCACACTCAAACATATTTTTATTGTTGCATTGGTGACGTTATTGATACGCATTTGATATACATTACGATATTACATACGTATGATACATGATCTGACGATTAATAATTCGCGTACTCATTTGTTATACGCGGTTGCTTTACACCTTATGATCTTGTAGTGAATTGATACTGTGATTAGTAATGTTGTGCATACATGGAAGACGATGATACCTTTAATGAGTTGTAGATGTGGTGGGAAGGCTGCGGGTGACCCTATATATAAGCATCTATGATTCCTTAAAAGTAAAGTCGTATGAAATGTATGTGCAATGTAGTTATGATTGATTTTGGTAGAGGATTGCGATATATATATATATATTATTATTATTGTTATTATTATTATTACTGCTAGGATAGACGTGCATACATGGAAGTCGGTTATGCCTTCGTTGGGTTCTAGATGTGGTGGGAAGGCTGCGGGTGACCCTATATATAAGCATCTAGGATTCGAAGAAAGTAGAATCCTCCTAAGTGTATGTACGTATAGTTTATTTTAGTTTGGTGTTTGATGATTGACGGACTTGTGATGTATGGATGTTGTTTGATGCATAAGTATCGTATACATCCCACTGAAGAGGATATGTTGTATATGAATCCCACTGAAGAGGATATGTTGTATATGAATCCCACTGAAGAGGATATGTTGTATATGAATCCCACTGAAGAGGATATGTTGTATATGAATCCCACTGAAGAGGATATGTTGTATATGAATCCCACTGAAGAGGATATGTTGTATATGAATCCCACTGAAGAGGATATGTTGTATATGAATCCCACTGAAGAGGATATGTTGTATATGAATCCCACTGAAGAGGATATGTTGTATATGAATCCCACTGAAGAGGATATGTTGTATATGAATCCCACTGAAGAGGATATGTTGTATATGAATCCCACTGAAGAGGATATGTTGTATATGAATCCCACTGAAGAGGATATGTTGTATATGAATCCCACTGAAGAGGATATGTTGTATATGAATCCCACTGAAGAGGATATGTTGTATATGAATCCCACTGAAGAGGATATGTTGTATATGAATCCCACTGAAGAGGATATGTTGTATATGAATCCCACTGAAGAGGATATGTTGTATATGAATCCCACTGAAGAGGATATGTTGTATATGAATCCCACTGAAGAGGATATGTTGTATATGAATCCCACTGAAGAGGATATGTTGTATATGAATCCCACTGAAGAGGATATGTTGTATATGAATCCCACTGAAGAGGATATGTTGTATATGAATCCCACTGAAGAGGATATGTTGTATATGAATCCCACTGAAGAGGATATGTTGTATATGAATCCCACTGAAGAGGATATGTTGTATATGAATCCCACTGAAGAGGATATGTTGTATATGAATCCCACTGAAGAGGATATGTTGTATATGAATCCCACTGAAGAGGATATGTTGTATATGAATCCCACTGAAGAGGATATGTTGTATATGAATCCCACTGAAGAGGATATGTTGTATATGAATCCCACTGAAGAGGATATGTTGTATATGAATCCCACTGAAGAGGATATGTTGTATATGAATCCCACTGAAGAGGATATGTTGTATATGAATCCCACTGAAGAGGATATGTTGTATATGAATCCCACTGAAGAGGATATGTTGTATATGAATCCCACTGAAGAGGATATGTTGTATATGAATCCCACTGAAGAGGATATGTTGTATATGAATCCCACTGAAGAGGATATGTTGTATATGAATCCCACTGAAGAGGATATGTTGTATATGAATCCCACTGAAGAGGATATGTTGTATATGAATCCCACTGAAGAGGATATGTTGTATATGAATCCCACTGAAGAGGATATGTTGTATATGAATCCCACTGAAGAGGATATGTTGTATATGAATCCCACTGAAGAGGATATGTTGTATATGAATCCCACTGAAGAGGATATGTTGTATATGAATCCCACTGAAGAGGATATGTTGTATATGAATCCCACTGAAGAGGATATGTTGTATATAATCCCACCTTGTGCTATATGATTTCCGTGATATTCTGAGCCTTGGCTTGGGGTGTTACACAATAAATCAAATCGACTGGTAATATATACTTAGACTTAACAAACCGACCCACATTAGAGGTATAAGAATACCATCAGGTTATGTACTCTCTGCAAGAATCATAAGTTTCAATGTATATAGTGACTATCTGAAAAGTACACGTCATTTGTGAGGAAGTGCATTGCGCATAAGAGTTTTAATCCATTTATTCAAATATGTTGTAACATCTTAAATCTTTCTTCCATATATCTTGACTTTTTCTATTAGTAAACCTTAGCTTTTTGTTAAGTCGTTATATGTGTTTAGATGTGATAAATTAATATGTCGTAAATTTAGTATATTATGTGCTAAGTGTCATTATTATGTGTGATTGAATTAGTAGTTAAATGTTTACCGTTGTTGCTTGTTATGTTGGTTATTTCATTTTAGGCATTAAAATTGTGGTTATGTAACTTAAGGGTCTCAAGTGTTAGTAGCTAAAACTCTTGGTAGTTGTGATGTAAAACTAATCGTATTTTTGTTTAGCCCTAACCACCCTATTTGTTACATGTTAAATGAAATAATATAGAAATATATTGTGAAATGTAATTGAGGGACCAAAGTGTTAAATAGAATACTCGAGGGACTATTAGTGTCAAAAGGATAGTGAAGAGCGGGAAAGTTTGTTAGGAACGGTTATGGCTGTATGTGTACATATATCGCATATTATCAATAAAATCATTTAGCTTTGTGTGTGAAATTACTTCTCTCTATAAATTCTGTTTCTTTCATAACAAATTGTTAAATAGAATACTCGAGGGACTATTAGTGTCAAAAGGATAGTGAAGAGCGGGAAAGTTTGTTAGGAACGGTTATGGCTGTATGTGTACATATATCGCATATTATCAATAAAATCATTTAGCTTTGTGTGTGAAATTACTTCTCTCTCTAAATTATGTTTCTTTCATAACAAGAGTCTTTCCATTTCATCTTTATGTGCCGTCATACATCAAACATAAAATAAGAAGGGGGTTTTGTGTTTTGATTTTAGCCGTCGCTCGTGAAGAGAAAGAGAAAATAGTTTTTTGTCTTGTGATTTTGTCTATTCATCAAAAGAGAAATAAAAGGCTTAGTTCTCTCTTGTTACCATTGTCTTGTCAAGCAGCCGTAGTTAGAGGTGATATATTGTTTTTTTATGACTTTTTATTATTTTATTATTTTTCATGACCCGTTCATATATGTATGATAATATAGATGAAATAGCCATATTGATATATAATAATAAATAGATAGTGTTGTTTCAATTGTTTATAGCCTAAAAATATGAAAAGTCAATTTACCTTACGTGTCTTCTTGGGTTTGTCGTGAGCGGCAAAAGAAGAAAAAGGGGAAATAACACTATTTATTTATTTCTTTTTTCTTCTTTTCTGCTCACAACAACCCAAAAACACAAAGGATAAATTGGACTTTCATATTTTTAGGCTATAAACAATTGAAACAACACTATTTATTTATTATTATATATCAATATGGCTCTTTCATCTATATTATCATACATATATATAAACTGGTCATGAGAAATAATAAATTAATAAAAGGTCATAAAAAAAATATATCATATGTATCTGTGGCTGCTCGACAAGACAATAGTAACAAGAGATAACTAAGCCTTTTATTTCTCTTTTGATGAATAGGCAAAATCACAAGACCAAAAACTATTTTCTCTTTTTCTTCTTGATCGACGGCTAGAATAAAAACACAAAACCCCCTTTTTAATTTATGTTTGATGTATGACGTGTTGGGATTTCGTTAACCACACAACTATTGTGTCTACAATGAACGTTCAATTTCCGCAAGGTTATCAGAGTCATTTATTAAAACATGAGTGGTATCTTTTGTAAATAATTAAAACGGTTAATTATTTAAGTTTAAAACAATTTTATATATTAATTAAAAGCATGTTTCAAACCTTTCACCACCTCACGAGCCACGAACTCGAACACCTTGCCACGAACTAAGAGTCCAAGTGTAGAACTCCTCAAGAGGTGCACTCACACGAACAAATCCCCAAGACTAGCTAGTTGCTAGCCTTAACTTGTATATATATATATATATATATAATATATATATATATATATATATATATATATAATATAACTATTATGCAAAAGCCAAAAACCCTCTAAATAGAGTAGAGGATTTCGACCCAAGCAAGAAGGAAGAGAAGAAACTTATGAATGAGAAACCTAAGAAATCCCCTCTATTTATAAGGGTTAAAACTTTGGGGTTTTCTCTAGGTTTTCTATGTGGGATAGGAAAAGGAGTTTCCAAAAATCCTTTTCCTTACCCCCCTTGGTTTCGTCCACCGCACTATGGGTATCCCCATGGGTCAAATTCGTTTGGTCCATGGTGCTTAGGTACCCTATCCGATTTTTACCCGATTCGCGGTTTCGACAAAAAATTTATTTCCAAATCTATTTTTGAAAAGTTCTTATATTTTACATATTTTTACAAGTTCAACTAGCCTTTCAATGTTCTTCGTGTGTGACCCTTCTTGGATCATATATAAACGGCCGTATAAATTTCGTTAAGATATTTCCATAATTCTAACATGACGACACATAGAGATGACATCGAAATGTTAAGATGGTTAGGGCTAAGCAAAAATATGATAGTTTTACATTACAACTACTAAGAGTTTTAACTGCTAACACTTGAGACCCTTGAGTTACATAACAAAAATTTTAACGCCTAAAGGGAAATACCCAACATAACAAGCATTAACGGTAAACATTTACCACTAATTCAATCACACAAAACCCCTTTTTATAGTCAAAGAAAATAATATGGTTTAGATAATAAAAAAATGGCGGGTAAAGTGAAGTTATTAGGTACATCAACTAGATCTATGTTAGTGTTTTCAATTTCTTTACCCCTGTGAGATTACATGAAATCCTCTCAAGAAAAATCTTATTTGTTCGAAACCAAACCCTTAACTAGTTGCTTATGAATCCAACAACTAAGTAAACTAACAACCTTTTCCATCAACAAATCTGGAAAAATAAAGAAGCATACAGGCTAAGAAACAAATCGAAATTTAAGAGGTAAGAGACCTCACTACTGATTGACGATAGATCTACTTCTACGAAGGACTTGGAGTTGCGGTGGCATCTGATTTTTGTAGTTGTTTGTGGTTTTTGTAAGCTACTAAGCTAAGTGAATTGGGAGTATGAAAACTGAAACATTTAATAAGGCATACCGGATAGGTTGGGGGTAATGCCTTAATCGTTGGGGTTGGTCGGGGGGGTAAGATATTTAATAGCTTTAATGGTTGGGGGTTGGGGGTTGAGGGTTAGGGATGGCGTGTTGGGGGGGGTATGAAAATGCAAAATCCCACATTTAATAAGACATAAATGAAGGGTTGGGGTTGGCAGGGATGGGTAGGTGGGTGGGATGTTTAATAACTTTTGAAAATAGGAAGTTATTCAAATATGATATGTGAAAAAACAAAAGTTAAGGTTAAACCTATGGTGAGTTTATTTTTATATAGGATGGAGATTATCGAATGAGTTAGTGACTTATTAATGATCTCAATTTACTATTAGAAAAATATATTATTTAAATTTAAATATATTTAGTATTAAAAAATATATACTAATTAAATGATAATTAATTAAAATGTATTAACTAAATTACATATACCCTACATATTATAAATATTAGTTCCTAGTTCTCGACAATTTAATGGTTCTCATTTTAATTTTTGACTATATATATATATATATATATATATGGGAAAAGTGAGTATGGGGTTGTTCCCCATCTAAGCTTAGATGGGGAACCCCTCACATACAAATATTTTATTATTTGTTTGAATTTAAAACAGATACATGGCCCCCCCTGATTTTCATGATTATAAAAATCAAATGTGAGGGGTTCCCCATCTAAGCTTAGATGGGGGACAACCCCATACTCACTTCCCCCTATATATATATATATATATATATATATATATCCAAAATCCAATAATAGTGGTTACCTTTAAATGTTGACAATTTTTTAAGTTTTAATTTGTATATATTGCTAACTAGATTAAACTCATGCGTTGAATGATAAGACAATTAGTTATGATAATTTTATAAATAGACGACTCGCATTATATAGTCATACAAATAAAAATGTATCTACCAAATTGGAGTATTAGATAACAATATATTGTAGCAACGACAATGTATACATATATATATATATATACTTACTTATTAAATATGTAATACTTTATATAAAATGTGGTAATTAATATATAAACATAAAAGGAAGTTTAATTTAAATGTATAACGTTAAACAAATTGATTATATTATTTTATTCTCAAAATTTTAAATTTAAGTTTTGACAACTTAGAGGATTAGTAAAACCAATGAATTACTTTCGTGATCAAAACGTTGACTTATTGACTAATTTGACTAAATCAATTTAATAATATAATAATAATATAATAATAATAATATAATAATAATAATAGATTTGAGTGAACAACTAAATCTAGAATAAATTGACAACTAAATTGAAATCTCACGTGGCATTCAGATAATGATGTTAGTTAAGCATAAAAATATTATCATAATAATAATCGTAGACTTTCGTCACTGATGAGTTTTTCGAGACTGAGGCTTTTTTTTCAACTCTCTTCCTACAAGCTTTTATTTTAAAGACCTTTTAGGACTTTTAGGAGTTTTTCGGGGCTGAGGCTTTTGATTTCTTATGTATTACCAAACAGGGCTATTATTTTAAAATGAGCTTGTTTTTACAAAATATAATGCTTTTAAGCCCTTAAAAGCCTCTTGCCAAACAGACCTTATGTAGGCAATGACTATGGATGGCAAAATGCGTTGGTGGGTAAAACCCTTCGGACGGAAGCCCATGTATATCTTGAAGCTCATAGTTGAAGCCCACAAGAGAGAACTCGATCCCAAGCTGATGATTGTTGTTGTCCAATAGCTCTCCAGTCCAGCATCTTTATGTTTGACTCTATCAAAAGATTAACTAAGCATATATGCATGGTTACTAGTACAAACAATACTAATTAAGAACAATAGTTCATCTATTAACATAGAACCAGGAGATTGAATTAATATATATTATTTATCATAATAATCTTAACACTAAAGAAACAGCATGATCGCAAATAAAAGAATTAGGAAGCGCGCATTTGATCATATTGATCCAACCACTACACAATTATACTGCAGCGGGCTAGCTAGGAGATGACAAAACAGTACCCTTTTCATGACAATATTGAATAATAGCCTTACAAGCATGCTTACACAAATGACCCTTTTCTCCCCGATTATGCGACATATATCATCCTTCTAAGGCAATTGTGTTAAATGAAGGGATCTCCAAACACTTTATTTAATTAATTGAAAGCAAAATTCAAAATAAAATTGTACACAAGTGAGAGCTAAATTCATCCATAATTAACCCATTAAATAGGTTTAGAGTTTAATAGGATGGACCGGAAAATAGAAAAGGGTATAACTACGTACTCAAATGGATACAAATTAAAATCACAGCGAATGCACGTACTCAATTGATCACTCGAACCATTTAAAATACTGGTTAGAGAGATTACTTTATTTGTAATAAAAGGAATGGCCGTGAAATTATGAGGTTATTAAATCCTCTAATAGTTACGCCGATGGATGATCAATGGAAGTTGACGTTTCCTTGGTACGTCAACCCCAAATTCCAGTTAGCCGGGGCAACATTGTAAGCTGTAATGGTCTGTTTGGTAGTGTATGAAGTTAGTCTGAATGAGAGAGCTTGACCCTTGAGAGTTGCAAAAGCTTGGTATGAAGCACCCCAGTGATCCACCCGGTCTTGGTCCCTTTGACCCACATCTGACGGATATCACCCGCACCAGCAACGTTCATCACATACACTAATAGCCAGTAACCATTTCCTTGAAAAGAAAATCTGATTCCACCTTTCCTAATTCCATTGCATGGAACCCTAATAAACCAAAAGGTTAAAAAAATTATTAGCTTTAAATTAAGTTATATCTATATTACGAGTATCATGCATTTTGTTGTTTTTTCATAGATAGTTTTCTATACTATAGTATAGAAATACTAGTAAATTTATTATAAGTTATTAATGTTTAATGGTGTCTATTACTCCGTATTGAAGAATTAAAAATGCACCTTCGGTACATGACAGGGACAATGCCGGCCTTCCATCGTGCTATTTTCATGAACGCAGGCTTGGCCATATCGAAATGGGTTCTGGGAGGGTTACACCATCCACCATTGTTTGAATCCTGAGACCAGTTGGGTGGGCAGAGGTTGGTGGCAGTAACGGTGGTGTAACCTTTGTAGCACCATGGAGACTTGACACACCGTATTTGGTAACACTGTCCACATGCGTATCCGTCGTTAAAGATTGTTGAACTAAGGGCAGCTGTATCCGTACCATATCCATTAGTGATCAAGTTTCCATATCCACAAGCACCTCCTGAAACATTCACATATTTTGTTTAACATTTTTACAGCTTGTCTTCTTAGATAAAAAAAAGTGTGTTAATTTAGGTACACTCCAAATTTTTGTGAAATATATATTGGCCATTTAATTAAAATAAAAATAAATCCTAGATGATATGTTGAGAATTTTACATTACATACCCATTGTTTCAGATGCAGACTCATCACCATAAAACGTAGCGTGGGCAAGGGTCCATGGTAGAGGGCTCCAGTTTGGTTTACATAACAGGAGAAGACGAGTGTGAGGATGCTAAAGAAGAAGTAAAACTTGCATGAATGGTGAAGTGAAGGCATTGTGTTAATTTATTTTCTCTGATATTAGAAGATATGTTGTGATTTTAGTTTGTAGAAGTGATGCTTAATTGAATTCAGTATGAAGAGCCATTTATATAGGACTCAAAATCTAGGAAAAATGTTAGTGGTGGATGGCTTTTTGACCCACACAAAGGTTGACATTTGGAAGTCAACCTTGCTTACATTTCTTTAAGATATACTCGTATTTATTTTGGTCCATCATATTATCATAAATTATGGGGTGAGACTTTTACTTACATTAGAATGAGGTAAACTACACACAGTTCAACTGTTCAAGTTAAGTGACCATGGTAGAAAAAAAAAAAAAAACGAGTGTATAGTACGCCACTCTTGTTTTATTTGAAACGTACGGCCCACATATCCGATTCTTAGAACTCTGTTCGAGGTGACCCAATAACGAAAGGTTACCGCTAGCTTATATAAAGCCCATGTCCAATAGTAGCATCAATGTCAAGAAAAACCTCACATAAGCCAAGCGCGCCGAGATACGAATCTCTAGCTCGTGAATCATGAAGCGCATATAGGTTATTCTTGTTTAACTTCACTAATTAACGGATCTTCACTTTTGTTAAGATAAAGATTGAACGTACAACAATATCTTAATGTTTATGAATGAAATCCCATGGAGTTCACTAACGTGCGTGCAGGTTCTATCTATGATGGTTTATTAGACTAGACACGTGTCATAAAATGATTGTATACAAGCTTAGAACATACTTTATCTATTTGTGCTTAAATGCATAATATATTTATATTCACAAATTCATTTGTTACTATAGAGTAATATAATAACAATATGTAGCATTATTCGTGGAATGAAAGGAATAATCTTTGTTTTAATAACATGTAATTGCTAAAGCCTAAAGGTGGTTAGTAAGTATAATATATATTGTGTTGGTGGTTGACAAAAAACAATATCCAAAGATAATATACACTGCACGTCTTGTTGTTCTCAGTCGACTTTGCCGTACTATCGAAATTTATGGTGTTATAATATTGATGTTTATAACCAAATATTTACTTAAATAAGATTGGTCACTTATTTTATATAGAAAGCCATTGAACCTAATAATAATGTATTAATCTTGATTAAACGAAATGACATTAATTGACTAATGACCTAATTCATAGGTTAAGT
Source organism: Erigeron breviscapus (assembly GCA_034093135.1). Lineage (NCBI taxonomy): Eukaryota > Viridiplantae > Streptophyta > Magnoliopsida > Asterales > Asteraceae > Erigeron > Erigeron breviscapus. Next base: position 78,007,580 of record CM067174.1, read on the forward strand.
ATACAATTTAAAAATATGAGATTAATTGAGAATATATAATAGTCACGGAACATTTTGCAAAGATTAAATTTTAATCTTTTATAACTTGGATAATAATTTTTCAAATTGCTGCCGAGGAATTATTTTTTGTTTACAAAAAAAATTACAATTATCCACACTTTTAGTTAGTGTGAACAAATTTTTCCACTTTTATGTGTGTAAAAGCATGTTGAAATAAAAGTGTGTAGAAATTTCCCCACACAAAAAAATGTGTTTATTCTAAAAGTTCACACTTTTTAGTGTGAACTTTTATATTTAATTTGTAACACCCCATTTGTTCGCACGACATAAAAATGTAGTGTGGACAAATGAGGTGTTACAAATTAAATATGAAAGTTCACATTAAAAAGTGTGAACTTTTAAAATACCACTTATTTTTATGTGGAGAAATTTCTACACACTTTTATTTCAACATAATTTTACACACATAAAAGCGTGAACAAATTAAAATTTTGTTCACACTAACTAAAAGTGTGGATAATTGTAATTTTTTTTGTAGTGCTTTGACCTTCTTAATATCTAAAATAATGAATTACTCGTAATACACATCATTTTTTTCTTGTCACACACACGAAAAAACACACGCTTCCCTCTTTTTCCTCCTCTCTATCAATTACTAGCATGCCGTCCATCACCGCCGCCGCCATCAATAATCATCATCACCACCATCGCTATCATGTACTTGGGGCCGACATTTGCAACGACAACTGTCGTCTCCGTATCTTGGTTACCTAATGTTTTTCAGGACGACATTATTTGTGACGACACAAAATGGGCCTCACACGTACAAGAAAAATTAAAAAGAAAATTAAAAAAACATTTGGGAGCGACATATTATAACATATTAAAACTATAAATTAATAATATAATTGTTTAAAAGAATTTAATAAATATATAAAAACTAAATGTTATATATAATGTATTATTAAATAAGAATATTTTTTCATTTGGGGGGAATTAAAGAACGCAAAATATTTGGGAAAAACATTTGGAGACGCCAAAAGTTTGGCGGGAAAAATATTTTTACTTGGAGGGAATAAAAAAAAGTCAAATATTTCCTGAAAAACATTTGGAGACGACTACCGAAAGTTTAATAATATATTTTTTTCTTTGCATTTAAATAGATGGAAACTAAGTTAATTTTTTTACTTCGCGACGACCTTGCGACACAATGTCGTTCCAAATATGTTTTTACCGAAAAAGTCAAAAGGCAACTCCTTTTTATATATTTTTTTCTTTGCATTTAAATAGATGGAAACTAAGTTAATTTTTTTACTTTTTTTTTTTTTTTTTTTTTTTTTTTTTTTTTTTTTTTTTTTTTTTTTTTTTTTTTTTTTTTTTTTTTTTTTTTTTTTTTTTTTTTTTTTTTTTTTTTTTTTTTTTTTTTTTTTTTTTTTTTTTTTTTTTTTTTTTTTTTTTTTTTTTTTTTTTTTTTTTTTTTTTTTTTTTTTTTTTTTTTTTTTTTTTTTTTTTTTTTTTTTTTTTTTTTTTTTTTTTTTTTTTTTTTTTTTTTTTTTTTTTTTTTTTTTTTTTTTTTTTTTTTTTTTTTTTTTTTTTTTTTTTTTTTTTTTTTTTTTTTTTTTTTTTTTTTTTTTTTTTTTTTTTTTTTTTTTTTTTTTTTTTTTTTTTTTTTTTTTTTTTTTTTTTTTTTTTTTTTTTTTTTTTTTTTTTTTTTTTTTTTTTTTTTTTTTTTTTTTTTTTTTTTTTTTTTTTTTTTTTTTTTTTTTTTTTTTTTTTTTTTTTTTTTTTTTTTTTTTTTTTTTTTTTTTTTTTTTTTTTTTTTTTTTTTTTTTTTTTTTTTTTTTTTTTTTTTTTTTTTTATTATTTCTCATTTTAATAACTATTATGTTACAACTTTTAAATGAAAGTTTGATGCATATATATATGCTTTCTATTAAAGAAACATATATAAAATGCACGTACCTACGGTACATGACAGGCACTATTCCAGCCTTCCATTGAGCGATTTTCATGAAGGCAGGCTTAGCCATGTCAAAATGAGTCCTAGGAGGGTTGCACCAACCGCCATTGTTTGAATCTTGAGACCAGTTTGGTGGGCAAAGATTTGTGGCAGTAACCGTGGTGTAGCCTGTGTAGCACCACGGAGACTGGACACAACGTATTTGGTAACATTGTCCACAAGCGTACCCATCATTAAAGATTGTGAACTAAGGGCAGCTGTATCCGTACCATATCCATTAGTGATCAAGTTTCCATAACCACACGCACCTCCTGAAACATTGATCAAGAATTTTATTTTTTTACATTAGTCCATATCAAAAGTCAAAACCAATACCACTAGCTAGCTAGATGATAACATATATATTACTATAAAACGTGTTATGTAACGTACCCATGGTTGCAGATGCAGACTCATCACCATAAAACGTGGCATGGGCGAGGGTCCATGGACTTGGAACATAGCCATGGTAGACGGCTTTGGTAGGTTTTACGTACCAAGAGAAGATGAGTGTGATAATGCTAAAGAAGACACAAAAGCTCCATGAATGATGAAATGAAGCCATTTTATTTTATTCCTCTTTAATCTAATTACTCGATCTCTTTTCAAGATATTGTGAAGATTGTATGTTGTTTTGCTTATTGGCTTCAATAGATCAAGAGCCCTTTATATAGGAACTCTCTATATAGTTGGTGACAAAATGTTAGAAGTTGGTAGTTTTTGTGACCTTCACGTATAGAACATAATTAGTTTATTTATTAGCAAGACATTATGTTTATTGCATGTTTAATTAAAATAAAGGCTTTATATGTGTATACTTCTTTAATATATTCGAACGTACAATCAATATTTTAATGTGCATGGATATATCCACTCCCATGAACTCCACAACGTGCTAGCAGGTTGTATACTGGTTTGTTAGGCTTAAAATTTATGCCAATTAAACAATATATATAGATAAAAATAATATATAATGTATTATTAAATAATTTTTTTAATATTTTTTCATTTGGAGGGATTAAAAAACACAAACTTTTTGGAAAAACCATTGGAAAAGTTTGGTGGGAAAATATTTTTTGCCGAAGGGAATAAAAAAAAGTCAAAAGGCAACTCTTTTTATTCGTTTAGTGACTTTTTGGGACGACAAAATGTCGTCTTCAAAAGTGTATGTCCTAATGTCATATTTCTTGTAGTGTGTATCATTGTCACGGTCGTCGCCGAATCACGCGAGTAATGATCAAAAGAATTCTTAGAACACTTGATATATTGAACTTTATAGCAAAAATTCATTAATATATAGATGATACAAAAGTGACATGAGTTTTTGAAGTTATTGCAGGCTAATTCGTCGCTAACCCGTTAAAACGTTTTCATTTTAGTGGGATGGACGAGAATATACAAAGTAACTACTACTCAAGATGGATACAAAGTTACATAGAAGACTAGAAGATGGATTCGATTAAACCCTTCAAATACCGGCTGAAGATATGATCATTTGTGATGAAACAAGATATATTTGAGTTCGTGTAAATGTTGACGGATCGATCAATGGAAGTTGACATTGCCTTGATACGTCAACCCTAAGTTCCAGTTAGCCGGGGCAATATTGTAAGCCGTAATGGTTTGTTTAGTGGTGTATGAAGTTAGCCTAAATGAGAGGGCTTGACCCTTAAGAGTTGCAAAAGCTTGGTACGAAGCACCCCAGTTATGGCTCATGCTAATCCAACCGGTCTTGGTTCCCTTCACCGCCATCTGATGAAGGTCGCCAGCACCCCCAACATTCATCACATACACCAATAGCCAGTAACCGTTTCCTTGGAAAGCAAATCTTATGCCTCCTTTTCTAATGCCATTGCATGGTACCCTAAAATATAAGATACCCAAAAAAAACTAAGTTAATTAGCCAAAACTAAACCAAATTTAGTTAATTGTACCATCAAGATTTAATGTTACAACTTTTAAATGAAAGTTTGATGCATATATATATGCTTTCTATTAAAGAAACATATATAAAATGCACGTACCTACGGTACATGACAGGCACTATTCCAGCCTTCCATTGAGCGATTTTCATGAAGGCAGGCTTAGCCATGTCAAAATGAGTCCTAGGAGGGTTGCACCAACCGCCATTGTTTGAATCTTGAGACCAGTTTGGTGGGCAAAGATTTGTGGCAGTAACCGTGGTGTAGCCTGTGTAGCACCACGGAGACTGGACACAACGTATTTGGTAACATTGTCCACAAGCGTACCCATCATTAAAGATTGTCGAGCTCAATGCAGCTGTATCCGTCCCATATCCATTAGTGATCAAGTTTCCATAACCACACGCACCTCCTGAAACATTGATCAAGAATTTTTTTTTTTACATTAGTCCATATCAAAAGTCAAAACCAATACCACTAGCTAGCTAGATGATAACATATATATTACTATAAAACGTGTTATGTAACGTACCCATGGTTGCAGATGCAGACTCATCACCATAAAACGTGGCATGGGCGAGGGTCCATGGACTTGGAACATAGCCATGGTAGACGGCTTTGGTAGGTTTTACGTACCAAGAGAAGATGAGTGTGATAATGCTAAAGAAGACACAAAAGCTCCATGAATGATGAAATGAAGCCATTTTATTTTATTCCTCTTTAATCTAATTACTCGATCTCTTTTCAAGATATTGTGAAGATTGTATGTTGTTTTGCTTATTGGCTTCAATAGATCAAGAGCCCTTTATATAGGAACTCTCTATATAGTTGGTGACAAAATGTTAGAAGTTGGTAGTTTTTGTGACCTTCACGTATAGAACATAATTAGTTTATTTATTAGCAAGACATTATGTTTATTGCATGTTTAATTAAAATAAAGGCTTTATATGTGTATACTTCTTTAATATATTCGAACGTACAATCAATATTTTAATGTGCATGGATATATCCACTCCCATGAACTCCACAACGTGCTAGCAGGTTGTATACTGGTTTGTTAGGCTTAAAATTTATGCCAATTAAACAATATATATATAATTATAATATATGGAGAACTTAAGATTTAACATTAATAAGGGTCGATTGTTTATTAAGAGAGTTCCATTATAGAAAAATAATATCAATTTAACCATTAAAACGAAAACTTAAATAAAATGTTATATTAGTGGTGTAATTATAATAGTAATTACACAAGCCGTTATGAGATTATAATTCCTAGCTCGATAAAAATCAGGGTTAATTGATGACAAAAGGATCGAATTTTAAAGATAATATCCCACGTCTTGTTGTCGACTGCCGACATTGCCGTAGTACGGAATCTTAATTAGTCAAATTTTGAAATTCATATGATGTTTTTTGGTTTGAGGATTTATTTTAAGGTTTTGGAGCATTTGTTTTATGGGTGAAAGAGTTCAATGGAATGAAAATTTCTCTCAATTACTATATCAATTTTTGAGAATTCGTCAATTTCCATGATCACTTAAAATAATTTTCATTGAGGTTTAAGACAGAAGATTGCAAAAAACCCATAAACCCCGTAAGGTTTTGCCCCAAAAAACCCCGTAAAGTGGCCAGGTGGGTGAACATCTTAACCCCCATCATTGATTCTAATATTATTTTGACTTATATCCGAGTGCATACTTCATATATCCCAAATCATATCAAGTACAAATTAATCTCACTTTCAAATCAAACAGCGCCTAAGTGCATGCACACCATATTTGTACACAAATTATATTGTGCCTGGTTTAATGACTCTTTTCTGATATTTCACCTTCGATCGAGGTTTACCCTCATGGTAATTTGTAAGTCCAGGTTCAGTAACTCGTATAGCTTTAACTTTGGATTAAACATTTTACACGGTTCTTTAAGCTAACACAGATGTATAATGTGTGATGGTATTAATTTAAAGAGTCCTGTTTTGTATGAAAAAGCAGGCACCCAATATGTCAAAATATACATATGAACATACACATAATCATGGTCTCATGTTATACACATGAAGATACATCGACTATGATTGAATGTGAACGCACACTTATGCGACACTGCCTAAACAAACACCTTCATCCGCTATTAGAGTTGAAAATAACTAGGTACATTACTACATTTACAGTAGCATCTTCCTTTAAACATAACTCCAATCATGGTCCATATTTGACGATGAAGCCTCCTGCATTTGTTTGGTCGGGTTATAATGGATATAACAAGAAAGTTGGAGTTCAGAAGAAAAGCGTAAACACTAGAATGAACCTACAGTTGATAATATATTACGGCTATAGAGAACGTACCCCTTGCTTAAGCATTACTTCCTTCAGGCAATGTTATCAATCGAGTATCTTGATCAAACACTAGTGTGGTTTGACAGCTGAAATCAGAGGATCAATTCCACCATTATGTTTCATAGATGAATATTTGAGTGGTTTACTCACCAAGACAGTGTTGTGGTTTACGGTTTACCCAAAGAAAAAAACAGTTGATTTCTTTATGAAACTAGAGGCTGCGGTGTAAGGTTCCTTTTTTGTTTATACCATATTTTTTCACTATTGTTTTGCAGTTCGCGTCCTTATTTCTCATTAAAAATATGGAACACATGATCATCGATTTATCTCACATCAAAAAGTAGATATATCACTTTCAACCCATTTAACTATGAATCACTTTCAAACTAAAATAGTTGAAGTAAGCATCTGCTTTTTGATTAACCCCACAAAATGATACTACTTATTCAAATTTCCCTTTTGCAAATTGTTCATAAATAATTCATATAGTTTCAGAAACAGTATTTCAGCCCAACGTGCTCTTACAAAAATTGATCTGTTTCGACCCAAAACCATTTGACCTATTACCCAACTTATCATAAAAGTCTATATAAGACTATAAGTATATTACCATATCTACCATGTATGCAATGGGTACTTAGATAAAAGGCAAAAAGTCAAGGACTCGAGGAACTTACTTTGTGCATTTCACATTGTTGGTGTTACCCCCACTGGAAATTGACAATATGGTACCGAAAAATGAAGTATTCTCTGTACCACAATTTGGGCAAAGCCCCTGAGCAGATCAAACCCAGACGTTAAATTTATGCAAAAATTACTGATAACTTGTAAGACGTAAAATCTGATAACAAAAACCCTACCTTCAATATCAGAAAGTCTTTCACAATGGCGTTTGTAATTGTAAAGGATAACCATAATATGAAGGGCAGAGCGGCAAACCATGTGAAAATGAAACTAAATGGCTCTGGAAGCTGGAAAAAATGAGCTTGTTAGAAGAAATACCAATAAATTCTTCAATATGAAAAATTTGAAAAAGGAACAGTTATGCCTGTATCCGTCAAGAATTTTTAGTCTCAAAGTACAGAGAGCTCTACATCACAAGACAAAGTAATGACAGTTACCTCCAAAAGGTATGTAATTTCAAATCCTGTAATGTCATCTAGGAAGAAGAACCTGTCATACACAATCATATATAAAACAATTAGAATGTGAAGTTAACATAATTCTAGCAGCTGAAAAATTCATTTATAAACAACAATATGATGTTAGCATAGAGAGCTAAATGCAGCAATTATAGAGGCAATACGATGTTAGTGTAAAGTGCTAAATGCAGCAATTATAAACCAATATACATGAAAATAAGTAACCTCTCACTTACAATCCTAATGCAACAACGGCAGCCGGTACATTTATGAGGAACATTTTAAGATAGTCAACAGTCAGATCACTGTAAACCTACAACCAAGGATGTTCAGTAGCGGATAATGTTAGCATAATGCAAACAACAACGAACATAATGAAGAACCGTTTTTAAGATAAACAAAATTTTATTTTGTACCATATGCATAAGATAAGTAACAATAAAACTAGGTTAACATTGCAAATATAAGATGTTTGATTTGTGATTGGCGATCATCCCATTGATATCAATTTGACAATAAATATTGCACTCGTATAAACTATGAAATGCATGCCAGTAGTCATGCATAATCATGATTATAACACATGCTATTTATGGGCACAGCTTATAATACCATTTGCTAGACTGTGGAGCCACATAATATCTATATTATCATCATCTATGAAAAAGTAAATGAAAGGGTCTCAAATTCATGTATACCTTTCTACTACGAAGACTGCATCTTGGACCCTCAGCCACTATGTCGCTTCCATCTTTCTGAAAGAAAGTTATTGACGAAGTGAAATCCAATGCGCATGACAATTGATAACCAAATATAAAGAAAGAACAAAACTAAAGACATTATTATACAAAAGAAACTCCTATGGATACCTTCAATTGCATCTTCAATTTGTCATACTCTTTATCACTCATTATCGGGTTACCAGATACATAAGCCATTGAAGCCTCTAAAAACTTCTGTTCGTCACTGCCTGCAATGTATATAACGCAAAACCATCATTTACATAGGACATTTTATTGAAATTAGATGACACGATAGTTTAAGAGTTTGTTAAGTTAGATAAGAAACAATTACAAGCTATACATACTTAACATTACAACACTGCTTCCTTCCCACATCAGTTCTTCCTTGAGGTTATCAAATTCCTCATTTGACATGATAGCTTTTCCTTCATAATAGAAAGCCTACATAAGAAACAGAAGAGAAGAATTGGTAATGAACATTAAAAATCGTGAATGAAGGTAGAGGAACTCATTTCATGTTAAATAGTGAAGCATAAGTGTGGGAGAAAAATGAATTATATTCGGCGAGGTCAAAGCAAGAAAGTAGATCATGTTAAGGAAAAGCTAAAACTGAAAAGATGGAAAGTAGAAAACAGAATGGATGGTTTACCTGCAGAGCTTGAAGAAATTCTTGCTCCATTTCTCCTATAGTCTTCTTTTGTTTTTCTAGGCTGCAATAAGGGTTTATGTTGCTATCCACAACTTCATCGTTTTTAACAGGACCTGAAAGAAACACAAAACTCTAAAGTATGAATTATGTTGAAATAGCATCATTTTGAAAATACATCATACCGGGGTCTCCATGCCTATTTTCCTGAACTGACACATACACACACACACACATACAAAAGGTAGGCTCTGATTTGGGAACAGTAAGTGTATCGCTAATAACATTTTCTTCAAGACACAACACAAGTATTAAAGAGTAAACGTCTCTTCATGGTGACTGCAAAATATAGAGTTTTACTCATGACCAAAAACTACTTTTTTTATATGGAAAACTAAATACAGATACGCATCCCTACCAAGACTTGAACCCATAGCTTTCAGGTTGGTAGGTTTAAGTGGAGTACCAAGTACTAATAAGCCATAAGAGTTTTGTCGGGGGTGTGCACAGATTCAAAACCTGCAGGGTTTTGTGAAACTGGGCACTGACACATAGAAGCAAATAACTTTCAGATTAGTGGGTTTAAGTGGAGTACCGGGTACTAATAACTTATAAGCCATAAGAGTTTTGGTAGGGGTGTGCACAGATTCAAAATCCGCAG
>CM067174.1:78024534-78092318 GCA_034093135.1 Erigeron breviscapus
GGTGGCAGCGACCGCTGAGGGACTGGTAGTGTAATTTATTTCATTAAGGGTATTTTTAGATTTATTAGTGGAGATAAGTAAATTAGTGAATAAAGAAAAGATTATGATGTAGAAAAAGAGTAGGGGTATTATAGTCACATTGCATAGAATAATTTCTACATTTTCATAAATAAAAGGGCCTATTCTTTTTATATGTAGAAGAGAAAGTACTCGCGCGTTGCGGCGGTGAGATGGTGTGGGTGATAGGTCATAGGAGGTGATAAGTCATAAAGTGTGATAGCCAAATGCCTTAGCCGTACGGGCTCCGCCCTCGGATTTAAAATTCGTCGAAAGTATATCGAATGACATCTCTAATGAAAGAGCATGAAATTTAAGAACACCCATACAATTTTTATAATTTATCGATATACGGTTTTTGAGATAAAAGATTTTGAATGAATTAGAGAAATAAAATGATTTATGCAGGAGAGAGAAAAAAATTAATGGTTGAGATTTGAGGAGAGAGAGGAAAACGAGTGGTTGAGATTTCACTACTAGAAAAACACTATTCTTGATTATGACGCGCAAATGCGCGTCAAGGAAGGACCAGTCATAAATTTTCATGACCCGCATTTGGGCGTCATCCTTCTATGACCCTCGGTTTATGACGTGCGTTTTTGCGTGTCATAACCTAATTTATTTTTTTTTAAAAAAATTAATTTTTTTTCAGTTCCTAATTTTCTATTAAATGACAATTAAAAACCTGATAATACAAAATTAAAAACACAAATATCAAAATAACGCATTTCATATATATATATATATCAAAACAATGAGGTTAATTCAAGTACTAATTCACGATAAGTCACAAGTTAATTAACGACAAAAATTACATATCGATAGTAATTCACAAGTTAGTTTGACAGCTTCCACATCGACCACTAAGTATACAACAAGACTACCCGAGTCATCCGTGCAGCTCTCCTGAAGCAGTAGTTCGACATTTTGGGACGAGTTGCTAGCCACCTGTTCCCAAAATAACAAAAAAAGTATTATAATACATTTGCTTTTAATTAACTTATTATAATTAACTTATATACATCGGCTGCCAACAGCAGCCCCGCAACTGACAGGTTTCTTTCGACCTCTAGACCACCCGACAAACTCAAATTAAGCAGCTATAACTTTTTATCCAAGAAGAGTACTTACGAAACCCATGACAAGTTATTAATGTGTAAGCAGTACTATAAAACTTGAACAAGTCCAATATTGCTACTCCTACTTACGAAACCCATGACAAGTTATTAATGTGTAAGAAGAGTACTTACAAAACCCATGACAAGTTATTAATGTGTAAGCAGTACTATAAAACTTGAACAACTCTAACATTTAGGATTATTGCTTGTATTCTTGTAACACCCCAAGCCAAGGCTCAGAATATCACGGAAATCATATAGCACAAGGTGGAATTAATGTAGAACATGAACTAAATGCAAATAAAGGATTCAGTGAATCCATACAGAACGATAAGTAAGAATCAAAATACATAAAGAACAAGTCATCATCAAAGATTACAACAGAACATCAAAAGATGGCTAACGGTTCTAAGTACGATGCAAAAGAAGGCAAATGGATCCTTGATCCATATAAGTCCAAGTCCGGGTTCAACAGCAAGCTAAACAAATCAGTCAAACTCCATGTCTTGGAATAACTTGGATACCTGAAAAGTGTACTAAGCATAGTCAACACAAGGTTGGTGAGTTCGTAGCAATGGTCCATAAAGAACCACGACAATAATCACAATAACGAGTAGAGGCTAGGCATGACTTACAGCGAGCCTCTAAGCAACACAATATCGTCCAACAACAAGATTACACAAGACAACAATGTGTAATGAGAATGCACAAATGATATATGAAGCAATGCAAATGCCAAATGCATGAATAAGTCAACATGCCTATCCTATGCGTGAACGCCGGTCACTAATGCAACGATACCCTTCTGTCATCGCAATGAACAAGGCTGTATCTCAAAAACATCGAGTTATATATGTCTATATACTCGGGGTCATGACTACATCCAAAATGGGTGCATACATCTATGCACCAGGATGCCGGCAAATCCCCTGCCGAGGGTCCAACAATAGTGTATGCAATGCTTACAATCGTATGTAAGTGCATAAATCACAAACCAACGATCGATATACGATGAATATGAATCAATAATCAATATTCGCCAATCCTGAGCCAACCATCAATATTCGTCAAACGTGAATCAATAGTCAATATACGACAACCAAAAGCCATCGATCAATAATCAACAACCGTGAGCCACTAATCACAATATAAACCAACTATACGTACATATACTTCAGAGGATTCTACTTTCTTCAAGTCCCAGATGCTTATATATAGGGTCACCCGCAGCCTTCCAACCACATCTAGAACCCAATGAAGGCATAACCGACTTCCATGTATGTACGTCTATCCTAATATAAAAGTAATACTTAACGAAAACACAGCCCAAGTCAATCAAACGAAAAGGTACGTCACATCAATCCATCAATCATGTCAAACAATCAATACATCAATAAATACAAGTAAACACGCCAGGTTTACACTTTTCAGCCCGAATCCCAAGCGGGTAGGGAGATACGAAACTCACCTGTGACAAGCAATGACAAGCCAAAGGTGATAGGAAGTAGTATCGACGTCCTCGATAGCTGAAACATATCATACACGTATCACATTAATCCTAAAGCATATCAAGAGGTGAGGTCCTATCAATATTGACCTAATATTACCATAAAAGCTTTATTATGTCCATTTTATAAGTCTTTGATCCAACCGAGGTGGAATCATTACGTTTTGTTTCACAATGACTAGTCAGGACATGACCACTGTTGCTTAATCAAAACTTTTGGTATGATCAAATTATGTTTTGGACTCAGTGGCCTATACCATTAGAAAGTATACTCATTTACGCAACCGTGGCCGCTTGAATCGTCAAAAACGGACTTACGGTTTAAAAGTTATTGACGTTTGAAAAATGACTTTCCTGCAGTAAATCGCGGCGCGAGATTTTGACTTCACGGCGCGATATATTGACCTCGCGGCGCGATATTTTGGTATCGCGGCGCGATATTTTGGTATCGCGGCGCGATATTTTGACCTGAACGGGATTTCCCAAGTTTATGCAAAACTCGCGGCGCGACATGCAAGCCTCGCGGCGCGATAAGCTTCAGAATGCAGAAAATACGCGTTTTAGACCTCAAATCGACCCACCAAACGTCAAAATCAAAGCTTCTAACTTTAACACAACATATTTCAAGTATAAACAAGTGAAAAAAATCAACTCTTAAACAAACCCACTTCCTAAAACTCAAGATCTAATCCAAAACCCGTTTTTAAGCAAAAACAACCATTTTACACTCGAATCGAGCACAAATCGCTTAGATCTATAACAAGGAAGTATTCTACTAGTTAAAGGGAACATTTTGAGCTAAAGATCACTTACCAATTCGTCCCGAAGCTCGAAATCCGTTTTTGGAGCTCTTGAGGATGAAGAACACTTTCTCAAACCAAAAATCTTGAAGTTTTGAAGGGGAAGGATTATTGTTTAACTAATTTCTTACATTTTTGAAGTTACTCTTAGCCTTAGATCCGAATTTAAAGAAGAAAAGAGGGAGAAGGTGAGGATGAGGGTGTTCTTGGATTATAGAGAGAAGGAAGAGAGAAAGAGGGAGTAGAGAGAGAAGAGAGTGTGAGAAATGAGGGGAAGAAAGGAGGGAGGGAGGGTTTTGTTCCCCACTAGCACTCTCGCAATTATCTTCGGCCTCTCCCGAGCAATGATTCGTTTAGTTAAAACTTTTAATCCGAGACTCATCCAAATATCTTGTCGACACAATCAAACATATTTTAAAATTACGTTTCTAATAACTATTCACATGCTTACCTTTTCATTACACAAGTTTATTTACTTTAATTTAACTAATTTCTGTTTTACGAGTTTGCTAGTGTTGACCGGTCAAAATGGCGGGTGTTACATTATTCCCCAGTTAAAAGAATTTCGTCCTCGAAATTACAACGATTCTCGCTCTCGACAAGGTTTAACTTCCTTCGATGTATCCCAACTCGTCAATTCCCAGGATTACAACCACATTGATCACCAACTCACAAGTCGCCACGGGACACCAATCCTACGGAGGTATCAAGAACCAAAACGGAAACTCATCCCAAATTTCCATCAGAACAATTAAGGAATACAGCAAGTACTACATGCAACGTCCAAAGATCGCCTAATCATTGTAATATGTGCTCCCGTTTTCTATCACGTGTGAGTCTAAGATTCCACTCACATGTCGTTCACTCCAAATCATTTCTCCTCACGCACGCCATGGTTGATTCCCCAGTTAGTAGAGAACCTCCTCAGACCAAGATCTTACTTTGACTCCTTGGGGAATTCCCCAGTTAAAAGAATTCTCCTTCAATCCGAACTTACTTTATTAATCCAATCTTGTATGACTCAAATGTTTATGTCTTCTCTTGTTAGTATTCACTAGGGATTATAGGAGCCGTATTACGTAATAAGTTTTCAGTTTATAACTCATTAGGTTATTTAAAATAGGGTGACGGCGTACGTATCCTTCATACCAAGTGTTAAATCTTTTGTCATGATTCATCAATCTCCGGGTTATAATTACATCATCATTTTTTTCTTTTTTTTTTTTTTTTTTTTTTTTTTTTTTTTTTTTCAAACGAGTTTATTGCCAACTTCCAGTAATTTATTATTTATTATTATTATATACATCACGGTTAACATTAAGTGCAATTATTTATAAACAGGTAACACTTATTATGGCGATTTGACTTATAGTCAGCGCACTCGTGACGTTTCGTCCCTCGCTTCGCAACTCCCTTTTCCTACTTTCTTTCTATTTTCCTCTTTTCGGACGCTGTCTCATGGCCTGTTTTTTTCTTTTTTTTTTTTCCTTTTCTCTATCCATCCTGTTCTTTTTCCAGCCTTCCGAGGCTTCCTCGCCTTTCTTTCTTTGTTTTCTCTTTTACCCCCGTCAGCTCACCTTCCTCCGCCACTTGTCCTGTCCGCTCAATTTTTATGTTTCTCCGTTCTGATACTGCTTTACTTACCCCAACTCGCGGCAGCATGTCCTTATTTTGTACGACCCAATCCCTCACTTTGTTTTTTCCCTATTTCTGCCCCTTTTGGTTCCACCTTCGTTTCCCACCTTTTCGCTTTGTTCCTTCGCTCCCTCCGGCTCTACTTGAGTTCCTACCTTCCTCTCCTTCACCCTTCTCTTTCCTCCTGGTTTCTTTCATCCTTTCCCCCCTTCTACCCTGTTGTTTTGCTTTCTTACCTCTTCGTCTGTCTCGCCCTATCCTATTCACTTTCTTTTTCCTTCCCCACTCTATGTCCTTCTTTTTCCGTTATCTTCCTAGCTTCTTCAATTCTGTTTGCCATATTTTTATTTAACTACTTTTTTTTTCGACTCCTCTCAGTCAACCCTTGTCGTTCGTGACTTGTTGATTTGTCCTCCCTCTTCTCTCTTTTTTCCTTACGTCTCTCGAGACCTTCTGTGGTTTTTGATATCTTCCTCCTTTGTTTCCCTCAGTTTTATTTGTAGCTTGTCCTCTCCGCTTGTTAATCCTTACTGGATTCATAATTATCGCTTTCCCCACCCTTTTTCAATTTTGAGTCCTTTTTGTCACATTCGTTTCGCTGCCTCCTCCTCCTTCTTCTTGTCACCCATCTCCTCCCGGCACTTCTTCTTCCCGCTCCCACCTTTTTACTTTTCTTTCTTCACCCTTACTTCCTTTGTCTCCTTTACCCCTCCTTTATCACTTCTTATTTTCCCAATTCGAAATTTGTGTCTTCTTGTTCTATTACCTCCGTTCCTTTCCCGCTTTCTCATTTAAAGCTAATCTTTTTCATTCCTCCTCCTCGCCGCCCGCTGTGTTATCTCGTTCTCACCCAACTCCTCTATTTTCATTTCTCCTTCTGTCCAGTTCCTCTGTTCTCCTTCTTGTCGTTCCCTCACTATTTCTCGCTCTTCCCCCTCCTGAATCTAGTTTTCTATCTTTCTATCTTCTCTTCTCGCCTCCCTACCTACCCTTGTCGTATCCTCTCTCCTCCTCCACTCGGCCGTCCCGCCACCCCAGATTTCCCTGTACTTCCCCTTGACTCACCTCTGTTTTTACCTTCTTGCTCCCTCCATCCGATTGACTTATAGTCAGCGCACTCATGACATGTTTCACCCATTGGCCGGCGGCTCATTCGCTGAAATCACATGTTTGCTCCCACTTCTTGCCATCTGTCTGACAATGGGAGGGATCCTATCCACGACATCCAATCCTGACGGCACCTCATTCGTGTGATAGACAACGATCTAGCGATCCGTTTAAGTCGAGAAAATTTTGAGAATTGCACACTATAAGTACTCGAGCTTCTTACATCTTACGTGTGACTCGTACTATGGCACTCAACTGGCTCATCGTTCCCATGCTTATGAACTCTCGGTTCCACGTTAAGCTAGGCGTTCAATTAGATCAACTTTCACCAATCGGATTCGTGTATATGTACCACTCAATATCGTTTACACTTCAATTCCATTCCTGCGACGTTCGTGTTTTGCGCAATTTTACGTGTTGGGTAGACTTTTAGATTTCAATTTATTTGTTCAAATTTATGGTTAGTGTAGCCCAGGTCGTCCCTTCTCACGCATAGTAAAGTTTATAGTTGCATAGATGCTCAACGTAAATCGTTTAAGTCTCGATGCCGCCCTCGTTATTTACACAATGGTCGCTTTCATTACCGTTCGATTATTGTCATGTCACCTTAGTTAATTCAAGCACTGTCCTAAGGTTTAATATTAGAGGAGTATAATACCACGAGGTCCTCAAGATCATAATACAACTATACTTACAATTTATATGTTACCAACTAAGTCATGTATTCTATATAGTAGGCCAAAAGGGCTATACCATGAGAAAATATACTCTCACACGATTCCAACGATAGGTCATATGACTCGATCGGACTTGCGGATCAAAAGTTATGCACGTTCAAAAATCTGGCGCGAAAACTACACAAACTCGCGGCGCGAGTTTCTTGGATCGCGGCGCGAGATGGACAAATCATCGCGGCGCGAGGGACTAAAGTCGCGGCGCGAGAAAAAGACCTGAACGAATTTCTTGCTCGACCACCAAAACTCGCGGCGCGATGGTGGTGACTCGCGGCGCGACTGCAGCAGATCAGCAGCCAAACCAGCATCAAACACGATTTTTTTTTTTTTTTTTGACAACCCAAAACACAAATTTGACTTCCAATTCGACCAAGCAAGGTTTGTAAATCATTTTCAAACATAGTTAAGCGTAATTGAACATAAATAAGCACAACCCACTTCACAAATCCATTTCAAATCATCAATTAATCGCCAAAAATCATTTTTAACCTAATTTGATCCACAAAACCCTAATTCGCATTTTTACCCGATTTGTGACCCGAATTCACTTGAAATCAACTAGGAATATGTAAATAAACATGAAATGAAGATTATAGGACGAATTTAGCTTACCAAAATCTTCACGCATGTATTACCAAGTCCTAACGATTTATTTCACTCAAATTAGTTAGGCCACAAAGTTTAAGCATATTCAATCATTAGAATATCATGACAACCATATTTGTTTTACCGCATATTCTAACAATTCATCCGCATAATCAAGTTAGAAGGTAAGTTTCTTGTATGTTCTATCAACTAATCCCACAAACCAAGTCATACTTACGGTTTCTCATACGTTAAATACAACTAGTGTGTTAAATCCATTCATATAATTCTCCGTCAACTAATAAATTTTACGCATGCATCACTAACTATCTTATATCCTGCATACAACTAAGTTTAACAAGGTCTCATGTATGTTCAAGTTCACATACTATTGAACAAAACATCCGCATTGTTCACCATAATGTCAACCTTAGTCCAAATCATGGATGTCTAGACAAATCAACACTAAATTCCTCAGCAACTAAACGATTCAAATTGCACCTAAAACATTTAAAACATCAATGTGACCACTACGGGCCATACATACATACACATCACACATGCATAACATACATGTTACTCAATCATACGAAACAACATGTCATTCCATCATCAAATTTCCAACCATAGCAATAGCCCTAGAGTTTATGACCCGGGGGTTAGCTTCACAGTTTCTCTCATGTTAAGCCGTATTATTAGTTAGTGTTTTAACGCCGACACACTGCACATGTTCAATGTCTTTACTAAGGCCAACACATAATATTCTCAATTAACTGTCATATATCATGTTATCATACCAACATACCATACGTGTTTCATATCACTACACTAAGGACAGCATGTCAAAGTTCTCAAGTAATTGTTATCTATCATGTTCTCGTGCCAAGTTCACAACAGTTAACCATCATCAAAACCAAATACTCGTATTCAACACGTCTCATTACAAGCAACTAAAACAAGTCAACTAACACGAGTGGTTTAAAGTATAATCCGAATTCGATATGCTCTCTAGTTATTGACCGGGTATGTATACAGGGTGTACCAACGGCTAACCCTCCACCTAATCAACTTCCATTAAGCATATCGGTTCCTTATTATACTCTAAGCCATGCATGCGCAATCCATGATGTTATTAACTTGTTATAATATTGGGTGACCATAAAAGAGTTGATCGGGTTCTTTTAGGGTTGCCACAATATTATACTAAGTTAATAACATAACTTCATTTTGCTCTAAATCATCAAACTAGCACCAATCAATAGTAACAATCCATATCAATGACAATCAATCTCAATCAATGCACACATTAACCACATTGTACTCAATCCACATTCATCACATTAAACTCAAGTCATCACATAAGTGGTTTTAACTACGAACTCACAATATACACTTTCTAGGGTTCACATAATTCACGTTGCACACAAATTTCCTAACCATGCATGCTATATGAAGAGTTTTAACTTAAGCCGTAGTCTAGGTCAAACCGCCTAATTCTCTACGACCACGCATGGGCCACCATTCTGTAACACCCCAAGCCAAGGCTCAGAAATATCACGGAAATCATATAGCACAAGGTGGAATTAATGTAGAACATGAACTAAATGCAAATAAAGGATTCAGTGAATCCATACAGAACGATAAGCAAGAATCAAAATACATAAAGAACAAGTCATCATCAAAGATTACAACAGAACATCAAAAGATGGCTAACGGTTCTAAGTACAATGCAAAGAAGGCAGATGGATCCTTGATCCATATAGTCCAAGTCCGGGTTCAACAGCAAGCTAAACAATCAGTCAAACTCCATGCCTTGGAATAACTTGGATACCTGAAAAGTGTACTAAGCATAGTCAACACAAGGTTGGTGAGTTCGTAGCAATGGTCCATAAAGAACCAACGACAATAATCACAATAACGAGTAGAGGCTAGGCATGACTTACAGCGAGCCTCTAAGCAACACAATATCGTCCAACAACAAGATTACACAAGACAACAATGTGTAATGAGAATGCACAAATGATATATGAAGCAATGCAAATGCCAAAGCATGAATAAGTCAACATGCCTATCCTATGCGTGAACGCCGGTCACAATGCAACGATACCCTTCTGTCATCGCAATGAACAAGGCTGTATCTCAAAAACATCGAGTTATATATGTCTATATACTCGGGGTCATGACTACATCCAAAATGGGTGCATACATCTATGCACCAGGATGCCGGCAAATCCCCTGCCGAGGGTCCAACAATGTATGCAATGCTTACAATCGAATGTAAAGTGCATAAATCACAAACCAACGATCGATATACGATGAATATGAATCAATAATCAATATTCGCCAATCCTGAGCCAACCATCAATATTCGTCAAACGTGAATCAATAGTCAATATACGACAACCAAAAGCCATCGATCAATAATCAACAACCGTGAGCCACTAATCACAATATAAACCAACTATACGTACATATACTTCAGAGGATTCCACTTTCTTCAAGTCCCAGATGCTTATATATAGGGTCACCCGCAGCCTTCCCACCACATCTAGAACCCAATGAAGGCATAACCGACTTCCATGTATGTACGTCTATCCTAATATAAAAGTAATACTTAACGAAAACACAGCCCAAGTCAATCAAACGAAAAGGTACGTCACATCAATCCATCAATCATGTCAAACAATCAATACATCAATAAATACAAGTAAACACGCCAGGTTTACACTTTTCAGCCCGAATCCCAAGCGGGTAGGGAGATACGAAACTCACCTGTGACAAGCAATGACAAGCCAAAGGTGATAGGAAGTAGTATCGACGTCCTCGATAGCTGAAACATATCATACACGTATCACATTAATCCTAAAGCATATCAAGAGGTGAGGTCCTATCAACATTGACCTAATATTACCATAAAAGCTTTATTATGTCCATTTTATAAGTCTTTGATCCAACCGAGGTGGAATCATTACGTTTTGTTTCACAATGACTAGTCAGGACATGACCACTGTTGCTTAATCAAAACTTTTGGTATGATCAAATTATGTTTTGGACTCAGTGGCCTATACCATTAGAAAGTATACTCATTTACGCATCCGTGGCCGCTTGAATCGTCAAAAACGGACTTACGGTTTAAAAGTTATTGACGTTTGAAAAATGACTTTCCTGCAGTAAATCGCGGCGCGAGATTTTGACTTCACGGCGCGATATATTGACCTCGCGGCGCGATATTTTGGTATCGCGGCGCGATATTTTGACCTGAACGGGATTTCCCAAGTTTATGCAAAACTCGCGGCGCGACATGCAAGCCTCGCGGCGCGATAAGCTTCAGAATGCAGAAAATACGCGTTTTAGACCTCAAATCGACCCACCAAACGTCAAAATCAAAGCTTCTAACTTTAACACAACATATTTCAAGTATAAACAAGTGTAAAAATCAACTCTTAAACAAAACCCACTTCCTAAATCTCAAGATCTAATCCAAAACCCGTTTTTAAGCAAAAACAACCATTTTACACTCGAATCGAGCACAAATCGCTTAGATCTATAACAAGGAAGTATTCTACTAGTTAAAGGGAACATTTTGAGCTAAAGATCACTTACCAATTCGTCCCGAAGCTCGAAATCCGTTTTTGGAGCTCTTGAGGATGAAGAACACTTTCTCAAACCAAAAATCTTGAAGTTTTGAAGGGGAAGGATTATTGTTTAACTAATTTCTTACATTTTTGAAGTTACTCTTAGCCTTAGATCCGAATTTAAAGAAGAAAAGAGGGAGAAGGTGAGGATGTTCTTGGATTATAGAGAGACAGTTTGCGCACTCACTTTCGCAGCTATTATTTCTCCCTGTTATCTCCTCTCTTTCTTGTTCCTTTTCATTCTTTTTTGCTTCCTGACCTACTTATCCATTTCTATGAGGGGTTCTTGGATTATAGAGAGAAGGAAGAGAGAAAGAGGGAGTAGAGAGAGAAGAGAGTGTGAGAAATGAGGGGAAGAAAGGAGGGAGGGAGGGTTTTGTTCCCCACTAGCACTCTCGCAATTATCTTCGGCCTCTCCCGAGCAATGATTCGTTTAGTTAAAACTTTTAATCCGAGACTCATCCAAATATCTTGTCGACACAATCAAACATATTTTAAAATTACGTTTCTAATAACTATTCACATGCTTACCTTTTCATTACACAAGTTTATTTACTTTAATTTAACTAATTTCTGTTTTACGAGTTTGCTAGTGTTGACCGGTCAAAATGGCGGGTGTTACAATTCTGATCAAGTTCCAACGTCATTCGCAGATGCAACATAAATACTTAAATGGGGACATAAAAGCTAAAATTTCATTAATACTTGCCTTTGCTTCGTAGTCATGGTCAAGGAGAATGTTAGCAGATTTGATGTCTCGATGGATAATCCTAGGATGGCCTGCATTTTCCAACGAAACATTTAGTATACTAAAGTGGTTGTATGATATATATATACCAGCTTTTGTCATATCAATAGGGGAAATTCTTGCAGTAGTGTATGCTCCTTTTGTGTTGAGATCTTGGACACTAAATCTGCTCAATCCTTCAAGAACAACTACATATGTAACCCTCCCACTTGGTTTCTCGACTCCCCTTGATAGATGCAATGCACGGGCAGCAACTCCTCTGAGATCAAATATTCAACATCAACCATAACTTAAAGTCAAAACAGAGCTATCTTTTGCCAAATATATACCTTGTATGCCAATTAGGTTCGTTTAAGTTTTTCCTATCGGTCTTGTGATAATCTAACAAGACTGGTTGATTCTTGGAGCTTCTATCACCCGAATCCACCCCTGCACACAAAATGACTAAAAGTTAGCTTTTGGCTCAATAGTAGCACACGTAAAAAATGAAGTCATAGCCGAATCACCTTGTGTCACCGTCGAACCCTCTGTCATTTATGTGGCATCTCGAACTGGTAGGATGCCAATCAATCCTTTCTCCTCCCTCTGCCATAATTCTTCTTCCACCAATTTCACACTAAATTCAATCAAAACACATCGGGTTTATAAAATGTGATTCGATTTAATGAATAAGTCAGTTTTATATTTTAAATGACCAAAACTGAAAGTAAAAGGCAAAAGTTTATTTGAATTACATGATGAAATCTATTAGTCTTCACTCATAAACAATTCATCGCACCAAAAGAAAACACCAAAAGACACCAAAAGAAAACACATCACGCTGACACGAATTCATCGCACTGAATTGATGTATTCAAATATAAATATTTATATGTAAATAAATATACAGATCTACCAATAAGAATAAAGAAACCCTAGTTATTTTCAATTGATTAATATAATAACAGATCTATAAACAGATGAAATCGGTATAATAAAAAGACCTTTTGAGAACAGATTGAGAACAGACCTTTTAGTATACTAAAGTGAATCTCAGTACCTCACGCTCTTGCTAGCAACTATACTCTGGTTGGTGATGATATCGCCGGAGATTCGACGGCGACGGAGAAGACGACGGTGGTTTGGTGATGATATCGACGGGAACCGCCATTAACGGTCGTCGGAAAGTGTGTGTGTGTTGGAGATGGATGGCGATGGTGATGAGAGCGGCAGAGATGGATGGCGTGGATGGAGATCGGGTTTGATAGGTAGGGGGTGGGTGTGTGTGTGTGTTTTGAGATAGATGTGTGTGTGTTTTTGAATTTTGAGTGTGAATTGTCTGTGGGTGTTTTGACAAGGAGTTGGAAATTATTTTAGGGGTATATCAGGTAGCTGGCTAAATTTTAACAGATTATGACCCATATGTTATGACGCTTCTGAAAACGCGTCATCCCCAACATTAAATTTACTCGTAATGACCCTTATTTTATGACTTCTCACTTTGCGCGTCATCTATTAGCGTGGGTCATAAAAAGCGGGTCAAGGATAGCCCTGTTTCTAGTAGTGTTTAAGGGTATTATAGGTATATTAGATAGAGATGTTTATATTAGTGAATAATAAAGATGAGGGGTAATTTAGGTAGTTCAAATCATCTTTTGAGATTTTAAAAAGAAGTTGATGCTTTATAAGATAATATAGATATAGATATAGATTAGAGTGGAAAACTAAATCCTTTTATCTTTAGTCTAAAATTTAATAGCAAATCAAATTAACGAGATGACCACAACCATTTAACCTTAAGACTTTCGTCTATATATTTTTTTACATACTTATTATGGATAACACATAATATTAAAGAACATAACCAATTGAAAAACCCAAGATTAATTATTTGAAATATCTTTAAACCTAATCAAATATAAATCTCAACATTATCAAAGATAAAAAGATTATGAAACTTTAAAAATAACTACTAGAGAAATACTCGCGTAATATGGCGGCGGTGACGACGATGTGATGGTGTTGGTGGTGGCAAGCAGGGTATGTAATTGATCTAAATAAATACTCGTATAGATATTTTAGAAAATAAAATAATTGATGATATATATTAATACATTAATAACAAAATGTTCATTTTGCATGTATTAGTATCTCATTTTGTCACATCTAGTAAATTTGACAAAACAAATAGCATTTACATAAAGTTAATTCCATGGTAGAAAACTCTAAAGAAGCCTTTATGGAATAAAACATGAAATTGAGTGGCAACAAATATTAATTATGAAACACATTTATATCTATACATATATATATATATATATATACATATATATATATATATATATATATCATATATATATATATCTATACATATATATATATATATATATATACATATATATATATACATATATATATATACATATATATATATACATATATATATATATAGGGATTGGGTATTGTAAAACAAGTATTAATGTAAAACAAATAGGACAAGATCTTGACAATATGATTATATATATATATATATATATATATACATATATATATATATATATATAATATATATATATATATATATATATAATATATATATATAGGGGTTGGGTATTGTAAAACAAGTATTAAAGTAAAACAAATAAGACAAGATCTTGACCTTTAGATCATGGTTAAATTGATGCACGAAGATTCACGAAGCAATTGATGCACGATAATTTTCATGATGCACAGTGATTTTCAGTGAAGAGAAACCTATTGTTTTATTGTTTTACTTTAATACTTGTTTTATTTTACCTAAAACCTATATATATATAGAGAGAGAGGTTAGTTATTGTAAAATAACTATTAACCTAAAACAAGGAAGATACATATTAGCCATTAGATCTTTTTAATCAAGATTAGATCAAAATTATATTTAATGGTGGCATTTTTGTAATTCTTTGAAAGTTCAGTGGCATGCATATTATAACAACCTATTGTTCCACGTTTTTAGCTTTTTCATCTGATTTTTTGGTTTAACTATTCTACAATATTTATAAAGTATATTAGTTTTTAATTAATAAATTATCTAAATAAAAATTATTAGTTCACATCTGCTGGTTTCCTTTTTACCGTAATTGTTAGTTTGTGATGCATATTGATTCATATAGTTAACAGAACATTACAATGCATTATTTTGAACCTAATATTTTGAATTCACAACCAATAATTTTTTACACATTAATGCAGCAAAAACAATTTTAACACATCCACAACGAACAATTATAATTCACAAAATTTAAAAGACTTGTCTTTTTAATTTAATTACTTATAAACCTTAAAAACATCATGGTATGTTGATCCAAACTACTCACGTTATAAATATTCCTATATGTAGGTATAAATGTGAATAGTGATGCATTTGCACTAATATTGATGCACCAATGTCGGGGATGTAGTTAAATTTGATGTACCATGATTGAGCTAAACATTTTAATAAGTGGTTATCACCACTACGTCGAAAAATCATGGTGCATCAAATTTTACTACATAATAACGCAAATGCATAATTATTTACATTATTTCGTTAGTGCATCATTATTTATACGGTCACAACTTCAATAGTGATGCATTTGCGCTAATATTGATGCACGGATGTCATGGATGCAGTTAAATTTGATGCATCATAATTGAGCTAAACACTTTATTAACAATGGTTATCGCCACTACGGGTGTGCATCAAATTTTATCACATTCGTGGATCAATATTAATAACGCAACTGCATCATTATTTACGCGAGTGCATCATTATATTTAGAGTGCGTCAACTTCACGTTATGCAAAATTTTGTTTTAAACTTAATTAAAAAATGTAATGCATGTCGAAAATATTTAATTCAAATGTAACTTTATATTAATTTAATGCAAAATAATGTTTCATAAATTTAATGTAACTTTAGGGAGGTTTCTAAAGATCCGATGGCAGGAGGTTAATTAATTAAAAGAAAATAAATGAAAAAAATCTATCAATTTTTTCTTCCTACGAGATCCGCAGATGATTTATTATTTGGGGGAGAGAAAATAGGTAAATAGGTGAGAGTGAGATGATTTTTTTACGGAAATATCAACATAAATTTGGGATGTAAGTTACACTATTACCTTTTGTTTATTAAAAATATTAGTTAATTAGTAAAGGACACATGTCAATCTCATATTATGTCTTACTTTTTTATGTTAACACTTATTTTATTTTAACCCTCTCCTTATATATATATATTGAAAAGTTATTTTGAGAAACTCAAAAAAAGTAAGAACCTTTGAGAACCCCTTAGCATCAATCTTAACCATGGTTAATATTTTTGATGGCATTATTGTAATTAAATAGAGTACTATTAATATAAAATTAAAATTGAGAAAAAAGTAATTAGCTTAAAAGTTTAGTATCATAGATAGAAAAAAAGTAATTAACTGTACAAATTGTTCTAATTTTTTCTAGATTCCGTATCTCTTACAGCACAAACTTTAGTAATCCCACAAGTTCCTTTAGTTGTTCTTCATGTCTTCCTGCACTTTCACCATCACTTCAAGCTCATGATCAAACTTCAAGCCAACACATTGCAATGCCTTCAACACATTGATGATGGATGTTACCTTGCTTAAAGACTATCACTTTCGGGAAAAAATAAAGCTACTAATCAAACATAGTTGGATTCTTATCACAAACCAATGCATATCTTGTTGGCCAAATTCAACTTCACCAATTAATTAATCATAAAAAGGTAAAAGATAAAAAAAGTAATTAACTGTACAAATTGTTCTAATTTTTTCTAGATTCCGTATCTCTTACAGCACAAACTTTAGTAATCCCACAAGTTCCTTTAGTTGTTCTTCATGTCTTCCTGCACTTTCACCATCACTTCAAGCTCATGATCAAACTTCAAGCCAACACATTGCAATGCCTTCAACACATTGATGATGGATGTTACCTTGCTTAAAGACTATCACTTTCGGGAAAAAATAAAGCTACTAATCAAACATAGTTGGATTCTTATCACAAACCAATGCATATCTTGTTGGCCAAATTCAACTTCACCAATTAATTAATCATAAAAAGGTAAAAGATAAAAAAAGTAATTAACTGTACAAATTGTTCTAATTTTTTCTAGATTCCGTATCTCTTACAGCACAAACTTTAGTAATCCCACAAGTTCCTTTAGTTGTTCTTCATGTCTTCCTGCACTTTCACCATCACTTCAAGCTCATGATCAAACTTCAAGCCAACACATTGCAATGCCTTCAACACATTGATGATGGATGTTACCTTGCTTAAAGACTATCACTTTCGGGAAAAAATAAAGCTACTAATCAAACATAGTTGGATTCTTATCACAAACCAATGCATATCTTTTTGGCCATAGTATTTTTTTGCGATTAATCTTTTTTATTCGATCAAAACTATAGTACGTGGGTCTGTAATTTATAATTCCATTTGGATTTGTGTTTGTTGAATTCCAGTAACATATTTTTGTGGGCATGTATTTTTTTTCTTTCCAATAATTGTTTTTAACACCTCTATATCTTGATTATTGATTATATTGTGATATGTGAAGAACAAAATTATAAATTTTTGTGTTTTTCTATATGTGCATATGTGTATGAACAAAAGAAGATTAAACGCATGTATACAACTATTTATGTATTATTGCATTAGTTGGTAATCACATGTACATAAAAAGTCATACGAACATATGTATGCAAATATATTATATGTATGCATACTATGATCATATGTATGCAATGCTCTGATTTTATGTATAAGCATATGTATGTAGTACTATGATCATATGTATGAGTATATGTATGCAGTACTATGATCATATGTATGCAATGCTCTGATTATATGTATGCAATAGTATGAACATATGTATTCAAGGATGAAATATATGAAAAAAAAGGTGTAAACTTAATTTCAATCATAAAATAGTACAAACATGACTGGTACAAAATAAAAAAGTTCAAATAGTTTAGTGTTCCAAGTTGGTATTTGGTTAATGTACGTTGTGGAAGGTTATTAACCAATTTTAAGAACTTGTTACGAATAAGAAATTACTATAGACTATTAAATTTTGGTTTAAAAAAGAAACAATAAATGTAGTTACTAAAAGTGTGGAAATGCAACAAAAAAAAGTTCTTAAACTAACCTTTCCCTGTATATATACTAGATTTTTATCTCGCGTAAGTTTACTAAAATCGTTTTTAGTAAATTAATATAAAATTAAAATTGAGAAAAAAGTAATTAGCTTAAAAGTTTAGTATCATAGATAGAAAAAAAGTAATTAACTGTACAAATTGTTCTAATTTTTTCTAGATTCCGTATCTCTTACAGCACAAACTTTAGTAATCCCACAAGTTCCTTTAGTTGTTCTTCATGTCTTCCTGCACTTTCACCATCACTTCAAGCTCATGATCAAACTTCAAGCCAACACATTGCAATGCCTTCAACACATTGATGATGGATGTTACCTTGCTTAAAGACTATCACTTTCGGGAAAAAATAAAGCTACTAATCAAACATAGTTGGATTCTTATCACAAACCAATGCATATCTTGTTGGCCAAATTCAACTTCACCAATTAATTAATCATAAAAAGGTAAAAGATAAATACAAACTACATGGTCAACTCGAGATGGATAAAGGTTGACATACATCACAAAGCAAATGATAAAAGTGGGTCGGCTCAACCATAAACGGGCCAGTTTCAGCCCATACTAAAATCACAGGTTTAGACTCATGACCCAACCCACCCATTATGCCAACACAAACTGTCCCCAACTCTTTTATTAAACTAAAAACGAAGTACATTTTCCACATGGGTTTTTGAACAAAACTCCTTTATTTGACCATTTTTAGCATACTACTCCTACCTTTGCCAAGATAGTCCACCATTGCAATATATCTTTTTATTACCAAAAGGACAAATCCTTTCCATTGACTAAAAAAGTCAAACCTGCATACTTCCAACTCTTAGCAATACAAATGCAATCATGTCCTATTTCCTAATTAACCCTTGTTCAAATCTCAAAACTCATTCCTAGTCATTATTTACATAGCTTATTTACCCTTCCAAATCATGTTCTGCACTAAACGATACCCATAAACATATCCACAACCAATCCCACCTCCAAAAACACCACCTGCCACTTTCAAATTCTAAATACAAACTTAAACAAAAACTTCTGACCTTTTTAAAAGTAGCCTCAAATCATTTTATTCAACACTAAACCAACAATACTTCACACAAATGAATACAAAGTCATAATGATTCTGACTCATAAAGATGCAAACAAAATTCTGAACACAGAATGATCACTTCATCGTGCTAAAAAACTGCCACATTTGCACAGACCCAAGTTTTACACGAATGATTACCTTCAACTTTTCCGAGAAATCTTATTTTCCAAAATATCACTATCACTACTTGTCCTATATCTTAACAAATACACCAAAAAATACAGCCCATACCCAACTCATTCCTTGTGTATTACCAAACCAAACTTAAACCAGAGCACCATCCATTATAGGAAAAACAAAAGCATATACCTGCAAACCAAGACACATACAGTTGTAATTCTCAATCTGACTTGGTCCAAACCAAGCTGGCCTTCAATCCAGCAGCTTCATTTTACTTGGTCCAAACCTCTAGCTGAACATAAAATAGATTTTATAACCAAAAAGTAAACAGAGTAGTCTAGACAACCCAACCCGTCTTGAACCAAATAAATATAAAAGTAAAGAGACACAAACCTGTATAACATAAAACTAAACACATATCTTTCAAAATATACCTAGACAATCGAAAAAAGCATTTTCTTTAGCAAACTCACTCTTAGTTCATTGTTATTGCTTGCTCCTCGGTCATTTATTTAAGGCCTGCCACCAATAAAAAAAATACTTTTTACACAAACAAAACATATCTCAGCAAGATCATCCATGTAGTCAATTTTTACCTTTTGTATAGAAAAGCCAAATCAAGTTCTGCCTTAAATTTGGTAAGCTCCAATTTTATTTTCTGTCCAAATACAATAGAAATCGAATGATATAGCTAATGCTTCCAAATACTTAATTGGTGAGATATTGCATGCTTGTACTAATATAAATACTAATCCACCTAAGATTCCAGCAAGGCAGCAAGATTGAAGCCTCATTTGACTTGAGGCCATTCCATGTTGAAAAAGAAGATAAACCCGTTTGAAAGTCTGCACTTGCAAAGCAAAAAACATTCCCAAATATCTCAATAAAGATTCTTAAGTTGTTAACAACCATAACTCTCATTAACAAAAAGCCTTTTTATACATAAACGAAGCTGAAATAGAAAAGTTATTTTGACTCGTAACCAGACACATGTGACCAGCCCCCTGGGAACCTCCAAAATGAAGATTTTAAATTGACTCCATATTTAACAATTTTAAGTAAACTTCCAATAGTAACTACGTATAACATAAACAGATTTAGTTGAGAAATATATCAACTTCATACTCAGCCCAACATCCATCTTTTACACTATCCCGGTAGACTTACCCATTTTGACTGGTACCCAAGCACATCTAACCAGCCCCTTTGGGCACCTCCAGAATGAAGAATTAAGCTTAAATCGACTCCATATTTAGCAGTTTCGAGTAAACTTCCAATAATAACTACATATAACATAAACATATTCACTTTAGCTAAATGATTTAGGAGGTTTTTATGAAATGCAATTAGGGTGACTTTGACCCATTCCATTATAAGGTAATTTTACCCATTGTGGATTTGATGGAGTTAAAACATAACCGAAATCAATAAATGGATGGAAAAAAAGGAAAACAATATTACCCTTTCATCCATCTACACCATATCAAGTTGATAACTTTGCTTCCATAAAACGAATTATATGAACCTTAAGTTTCTAAGCACTTGTTTCCTGCAATCAATGAAAAACAAAAACATGAATAATGATACTATGAGTTCCATCTTCAAAATACAATGTGTTCTAAAAAACAAAGGATGATCAGGCCAGAAACAAAATATCCATATTTTCTTTCCTCTTCACTTGTAGTTTTGAATAATCATGGTTAGTATGAATAAAAATAAAATAGACATATATAAAATTAAATAATAAGATACTAATAACATATATAAAATTAAATAATAAGATACTAATAACATATATATCATATATCACAAATTAAATCTCTTACCTTCCTAAAGGAAATAGAACACTCAAAACAACACAATATGATTATATGTCTTTTTGAGACATTACATCGAACACTTGGAAGGCAGCACCATCCATCTTCTTTCAAGTCGTTCATGTTTATCATCTTTATTTCAAGCATTTTATCAAACACATGAATCATCTTCAATATTGTCCGGATCTAAAAAAATTATATACAAAACCATCTTCAATATTGTCTGGATCAAAAATCTTATGAAAAAATACCCCTAAATAATAAAACCTAAAAGTTACCAAAAAATATTTTAAAACACTTAACTAATAAAAGTTACCAAAGAAACATGAAGATGTTCATGAATAAAGAGTAAATTAAATCAAAAAACTTACCAATTTCAAATTACTTAGTTGTTTTTCTTCTTCTTGTATAATCAAAAAACAAACCTTGCTCCAAATCTATAAAAATAAAATAGACATATATAAAATTAAATAATAAGATACTAATAACATATATATCATATATCACAAATTAAATCTCTTACCTTCCTAAAGGAAATAGAACACTCAAAACAACACAATATGATTATATGTCTTTTTGAGACATTACATCGAACACTTGGAAGGCAGCACCATCCATCTTCTTTCAAGTCGTTCATGTTTATCATCTTCTTTCAAGTCGTTCATGTTTATCATCTTCTTTCAAGCATTTTATCAAACACATGAATCATCTTCAATATTGTCTGGATCTAAAAAAATTATATACAAAACCATCTTCAATATTGTCTGGATCAAAAATCTATATACAAAACCATCTTCAATATTGTCTGGATCTAAAAAAATTATATACAAAACCATCTTCAATATTGTCTGGATCTAAAAAAATTATATACAAAACCATCTTCAATATTGTCTGGATCTAAAAAAATTATATACAAAACCATCTTCAATATTGTCTGGATCTAAAAAAATTATATACAAAACCATCTTCAATATTGTCTGGATCTAAAAAAATTATATACAAAACCATCTTCAATATTGTCTGGATCTAAAAAAATTATATACAAAACCATCTTCAATATTGTCTGGATCTAAAAAAATTATATACAAAACCATCTTCAATATTGTCTGGATCTAAAAAAATTATATACAAAACCATCTTCAATATTGTCTGGATCTAAAAAAATTATATACAAAACCATCTTCAATATTGTCTGGATCTAAAAAAATTATATACAAAACCATCTTCAATATTGTCTGGATCTAAAAAAATTATATACAAAACCATCTTCAATATTGTCTGGATCTAAAAAAATTATATACAAAACCATCTTCAATATTGTCTGGATCTAAAAAAATTATATACAAAACCATCTTCAATATTGTCTGGATCTAAAAAAATTATATACAAAACCATCTTCAATATTGTCTGGATCAAAAATTATTAAAAAAACCAAAATAAATTATAATATGAAAGATTATACTAAAAAATAGAAAAAGTTAAAAACGGGCCAGATACCCCGACCACGGAATGTTGGGTAACCCGACCACACCCCTTTAGGAGCGACAGTCGCTCCTAAAGGGGTGACCCATTTATTGCCCACGGATTCCCATGCTTATACCCGTTAGAACCGTTGACCCGTCAAACACCCCTTTAGGAGCGACAGTCGCTCCTAAAGGGTGTCTCGAAACCGTTGACCCGTCAAACACCCCTTTAGGAGCGACAGTCGCTCCTAAAGGGTGCCTCGAAAAGATTAATATAATCTTTCTCTGGATCCATCCTTCATTCTCAGTTATTCTCTTTCTCTTCTCCAATTGTTCCCTTTCTCTTCTCCAACCGATCCAACCCCCCTCTCCCCCATATTTTCCGGCCAAGATTTTCCGGTGAGGCTTTAGGAGCGACCCAGTTTTTCAGCGAGGCTTTAGGAGCGACCCGTCGTTACCCCTTTCGTAAACCCAACGTTGAAGTAAGTTTTTATTTTTTTTATTTCGTATCTATTAATTTGCTATATAGTATATGTATTAGTTTGATGTTATTCTTGTTATGCATAGATGTATTAGGATTGATCTTATATGCCCATAGATTTAACGTATTGTATACGCCCATAGATTTAACGTATTGTATACGCCCATAGATTTAATGTATTGTTGTTCTTGTGTTCTTGTTGTTGTTCTTGTTTTTGTTATGTAAAAATGATTGTAAAAAAGTGTAAAAAAATATAAAATGTAAAAAAAGTGTATTACATAGTATATAAAAAATTATAAAAAAAGTTATAAAAAATTAAGTTTAAAAAAAGTTATAAAAAATATTTGTATTAGAAAATATAAAAATGTTTGTATTAGAAATGTTTGTAATAGAAAAGTTTATAAAAAATGTAAAAAAGTGTATACATAGTATATAAAAAATTATTTTAAAAAAATTTCTATAACAAAAAGTTTATATAAAAAAGTAGTTAAAAAATTAAGTTTAAAAAAAGTAGCTGAAAAGTAGTAGTACAAAAGTCATATAAAAATGTTTGTATTAGAAATGTTTGTATTAGAAAATATAAAAATGTTTGTATTAGAAAAGTTTATAAAAAATGTAAAAAAGTGTATACATAGTATATAAAAAATATAATTTAAAAAAAATTTCTATAACAAAATGTAAAATAAAATGTCAAAAAAATGAAGAAAATGTAAAAAATTATATAAAAAAAGTTCATGCGAAATTTTACGTTCAAAAAAAGTACTTAAAAATGTTTAAATAGAAATTTAAGTTCAAATAAATTATATATAAAAAAAGTTCATTAAAATTTAGTTCATAAAAAATTTAAAAAATGTTTATAAAAAAGTAAGTTCAGAAAAGTTTATAAAAAGTTAATAAAAAATTAAGTTTAAAAAAATTATAAATAAAATGTTTAATAAAAAATTATATATATATAAAAAAAGGTTCTTACGAAATTTTACGTTAAAAAAAGTACTTAAAAATGTATAAATAAAAAAGGTATGTAAAAAGTTTTACATTATAAAACATAAGTATAAAAAGATATTAAAACATATTGAAAAAGTAGTAGTACAAAAGTCATATAAAAAATTAAGTTAAAAAAAAAGTAGTTCAAAAAGTTGATATTAAAAGTATTATAATACGTGTATTATTTATGTAGATTTAAGAAAAATGCTAGGAGCTCACGGCGGCGACGGCGATGGAAACGATCCGCACCGATCGTGGTGGAAGAAAATAACAGGGTGCAAAAACAGCGGTAAGAAAATTGACTTTACATTAAATTTAGTTATGCATTAAAATAATTGTATTCTTATCGTTTAAAGTAACTTATTTATGTTATTGTTACTTATTGGTTTTGTAGGGTCGAAGAAAACACCACCACCACCCAGAGGGGCAGCCAAACATCTAAACCTTGAGGCTGCCTTCAAGAAAAATGGAGGCCCGTTACCCATGTACTTCGATTACAAATCGAAGACCTTTCAGTCGATCGGGGACTACGGGGCTATGTACAAATCTTTGTTAGGCTCATTGATCGGAGATGTCCCCCAGTACTACGAGTCATGGTACGATGTGCCCGAGTCTCTGAGGGACAATATCTTGGAGGAATACAGGTTAGAATATGTTTCTTTTTATATTTTTTTACTTAATATGTTTTACAATGATAACCCCCCGAAACTGCTAACTTGTATTTGTAAACAATGTAGCGCTGGTTTGCGATGGACCAGTACTTAGAGCATGATGAGGACGACCCCACCCGGAAGGCAGCAAAACAGGCTTTCCATGCTGATGCAGCTAGCATATATAGGCAGAGAAAGTCAAAATTCAAATCTCAGCATTTTACAGCACGGGGGGGTGTAGACGAAGCAGATACCCTGCAGACAGCACCGCCAGCTGGTATGGACCCGGAAGAGTGGGGAAAACTACTGCGTTTCTATACGAGGGATGACCGGGTCAAGCGGGCCGCGACAAACAAGACAAACCGGTCCAAACAGGCGGTGGGGACTCAGGGTCGGCGATCTATTTCTCTTGCCCACGATCGGGCGTTGGTACGTTTGGTTTTAACAAAAATATACAATTCTTGTGTTTTTTTATGCTAATTATTTGACTTGTTTGCAGGCCAAGCACCATAACGAAAAGAAGGAGGGGCCACCGCCCACGTGGGAGTCGACTTGGGCGGCAACCCACAGACTACAACCTCCGGAAGTTGCGGTATATACATAACTTTAAGTTAAATTACTTTTAATTACTGCTCCATTTATTAAACTTACCTTACTATTTATATGCAGTCCCGTCTGGAAGCTGCGCAGGTGAGACATTCACAGGATCCTGCACCGACACCTCCAACCCAGTTATTCCCGGAAGCGTTTGGATCGCGATCGGGACATCAGCGCGGACTAGGGAGGATTCTCAGGGGTTTCGGATCCCATGATTTCCCTGTTGAGTTGCCGCAGCCACATTATGGACCTCCGGAAGGCCCATCTGGATCGTATTCTGTCCCGTCTGGATCCCAACCTTCCGGCTCCTATGTTGACTTGCACCAGTCTGGTGATGAGTATTTCGACCCCCGCCAGTTATGGAGTGGGCCATCGTCGCATTATGGACCTCCATCAGGGGAATTTGGTAGCTTGTCGGATATGAGTGGATTTTTTAGTGGAACAGGCTCTGTATCCGGACCAGGTGTGGGTGATGATAATGCCGGTGAGGACGACGACGATTCCGGTGATTAGACTTTTTTTTATTTGTACGAAGTATGGACATTTTTATAAATACAGTTTGTTATGTACATTTTTAGTATTTGTATTTGATATGGACATTTTTTATTATTTGTGTACTGTTTGTTTATAATGATGGTGGACTATCCGGTTTGCAAAAACAAAAAGCTTTATTTTCCCCCACTTAAGAGACCCGCTTACATTTTTCACCCTA
Organism: Erigeron breviscapus; assembly: GCA_034093135.1. Lineage (NCBI taxonomy): Eukaryota > Viridiplantae > Streptophyta > Magnoliopsida > Asterales > Asteraceae > Erigeron > Erigeron breviscapus. Next base: position 78,050,536 of record CM067174.1, read on the forward strand.
AAAATCTCTTTTTTCATTTTTCAGTTTTAATTTGATTGTGATCCTTTAAAAGGACCAATTAGCAACTCGTACATTAAACATCAATCTATTGAAATGATCAATCAACTAAAGTAAGATTGATAGAATAAATGATCATTATTAAACACAATACCAAAACAAAAGTGACATAACATATAATACTTTTCAACAACTTATATCAAAAATAAGAAAATAAGTTTTTGGTTAAAATTTCAGTTCTATCAACCTATATATTTCTATACGTTGTGTGTGTATGTTTTTTTTTTCTTTTCTTTTTATAGTGAACACTTTATAATTACATTAAAGAGTTGTAAATACATTAAAGAGTTGTAAATTTATTATTAGCGTATTTGATAGAGTTTGACAGGTCTACCACGTGTTTTCTTTTGGACCTCCGGATCCTTGATTTTGGACCGACCCGGATAGAGGATGTCCTTTATTTTTGACATCAAGCTTTTCCTTTCTTTTATGGGTTTTCGTTCCAAGGCAGTAGTAACCTCACCACAAAAGTCCTCAACAGGCTCGTCATCATCCGAGTCTTTCTTCACATTTCCAGGCAGGCAGGTGGACGGGTTTATATCGAGCCTGCACCAAAATGCATCAATCTCATATTCTTGAACACGCCTTCCTGCAGGAATAAAAATATTACATTAAGTATTTTTAAGTAAAATGGACCATTTGTATTTGAATGAACTGTACTTACGTTCCTGCATGTATGTTAGAAGTCGACAACTACATGGCAAGCCACAGCTAGCCCATACTGTACACCCGCACTTTGACACGTCCCCTTTTAGTGTATTTTTCAATCGATCAATTTCGTCAACCATAATTTGCAAGGCTACATGGGAGGCTTTACCGAGCAAATCCTTTAAACAGGGATAGTTGTGTTTATTTTGATTGTACTGCCTGCAATGTTCCAGTGACCCCTTTATTTCGGTGTATTGCCCGCTGACAACAGAGTTAACACATTCAACGATCCTGTGGAACGTAAGCCGCTTTTGATGCATAACTGACTTCAGCAAGAATGCTCGCTCTCAACCCTGTTGGTAGTGTAGTTACGATAGTTGCGGTGTTGGTCGACCCAACATGACACAAATAACTCCTTGTACGAGGCAAGCCACTGTATTTGTAGATACTTATAAAGATCTGCAGGAAAATAAAAAGTGATTTAGCTACATGGTTACATCGTAAGCTTTATCATAAAAACAGTATGGGGACGGGATGTATATACTTGGTTTATCTGCCAAGAATACTTTTAGCCGCTGCTCATTCTCTGCGTATTCTTTAACCGTGATTGACTTTACGAGTTTATCCCACCGATGTTTAAACGAACCATAATCTTTTTTTGTCCTAAACGATGGGTTGGCATGTAAATCAATATTCCTCCAAATGTGTATTCTACACAGTATCAGCTTCGTTTCCGGCATTCACATCCTTAACCGCTTTCATGAGGGCCAGATCCCGATCAGTGAGTGCCACACGCACGACGAACCCTTCTTCGAGCGTCGACCTCAAGCACTGTAACACCCATGTGTATGCCGCATGTTGCTCATTTTCAATTAGTGCGTGCGCAATGCTGAATGTCTTGCCAGTTGGAGTGACACCCACAATCTCAACAAGCGGCATGTTGTAAACGTTGGTTTTATACGTGGCGTCTATTTCAATGATCTAAGGAAATGCACGCCATATGTCAAGTGATGTAGGATGTACGAAAAAGAGATTGGTCAAACATCCGGTTTTGCTATCCGTCGTGTACTGATACGTGTACTGATGGTCAGATAGTAATTGGAGCACGATCTGCAACGGGTAAACAACCAAAGTATAAGAAAGTCGTATTTTTTTAAAAAATAAACATATAGTTATACGATCCACATGCAGGTATGTTTCTTATTTCACCTGCATTCGAGTTTCCCCTCGTTGTTGGGCGTGCTTTAGCCGGTGTTGCCGCAAGTAGTTAGAAATGTCTTGTGAACGGGTCAAGATGCCGGGAAATGCATCCTTCAATTGGTCCCTTATGCTATTTGGCCCAAAACCTAGCAACGCCTTTTCGTCCACAAATTCTTTTTGAACATCGGTTAGTCGTCTTGCGTACGCAATACCTTCCAAATTACGAGCTGATGGATGGTTATGTCGGTGATCTATAACTTCAACCCACCAACTATGGTCCTTTGTCAGACGGCCTACCAATTTGAATGGACAGTCAATTTTGGTAGTCCCTTTGGGTGCCCCGGTTAACCGCTTATCTCTTTTTCCACCACGGTTGCAAATAAGGACCACCTTTTTAACTTCTCCGTCTTTTGTGGTATTTGATCTTCGTGTTACTAACACATAACCAAGCTCCTTTGCCGTTCTTTGAGCCCAGTCTACCAAATCTATGTGTGTGTCTGTAACACCCGTTTCGTAAAAATATGGATTTCCAAAAAATTTTGCCTAACGGCGTTAAATCATGCGGAAACGATTTAGGAAAATACTCAACTAAGGAAAACAGTTGAGAAACATAAGTGGTGTTACTAATAGCATCAAATCAGTAATAAAAGAAATCCATAAGATTGCCCAACATAAAGCAATCATAACATAGTCATTACATAAGTTCCATAAAGGAAATCAATAACATAAGGTCTAAGCGAAGCTATTGGGTAAACTAAAGCCAGCTTGATCATCTACCCATCTCTTGCCAAAGCTTCACACGTCATCTCACTGCCTAACCTGAGGGGTGTCAACACATTAAAAGAAACAAGTGTTAGCTATAAAGCTAAGTAAGATAACACCAGGTTTAAGCAAAACATTTCATCCATTTAAATCGTCACTTTAAAGCATTACGTCATTTTAATTAGGCATTCATACCACCGTATAACATATCCACATCACATATCCACATCACATATTCACATCCCATATAAGCATAGAGTTCATAGCGTGCCTAATCAATTACGTCATTTTAATTAGGCATTCATACCACCGTATAACATATCCACATCACATATCCACATCACATATAAGCATAGAGTTCATGACCCTAAGCGTGCCTAATCAATTTCGTCATTTCATCTCATCTCATTAAGTTGTGACTAGGTCACCGTTAAGTTGTAACCGAAGTTACCATTTTTTTTAAGGAAAGACAATGTCGATCCATGAGTAGCCCGCTATGTTCATGACATTAGGTGGGTCATCAGGCCACCCGAAACTACTCGCCACATATGACTTGTTGCAAGGAACCACCCGAGCAACCATTTTAACATACCTATAACCACCGTAAGGCACGATGTACCTATTACCACCGTAAGGCACGATGTACCTATTACCACCGTAAGGCACGATGTACCTATTACCACCGTAAGGCACGATGTACCTATTACCACCGTAAGGCACGATGTACCTATTACCACCGTAAGGCACGATGTACCTATTACCACCGTAAGGCACGATGTACCTATTACCACCGTAAGGCACGATGTACCTATTACCACCGTAAGGCACGATGTACCTATTACCACCGTAAGGCACGATGTACCTATTACCACCGTAAGGCACGATGTACCTATTACCACCGTAAGGCACGATGTACCTATTACCACCGTAAGGCACGATGTACCTATTACCACCGTAAGGCACGATGTACCTATTACCACCGTAAGGCACGATGTACCTATTACCACCGTAAGGCACGATGTACCTATTACCACCGTAAGGCACGATGTACCTATTACCACCGTAAGGCACGATGTACCTATTACCACCGTAAGGCACGATGTACCTATTACCACCGTAAGGCACGATGTACCTATTACCACCGTAAGGCACGATGTACCTATTACCACCGTCATCATAACATTTCATATCGTAACCACATGTACGGGGAAACATTTTAGGCATATACATCGTCATCATTATTCCCCGAGTACCTCCCATATCAACCCAACCACCTATGAGTTATACATTACCGTTATGGAGGTTATATACATTCCACATCACATTTTCCACATCACATATCCACATCACATATCCACATCACATATCCACATCACATATCCACATCACATATCCACATCACATATCCACATCACATATCCACATCACATATCCACATCACATATCCACATCACATATCCACATCACATATCCACATCACATATCCACATCACATATCCACATCACATATCCACATCACATATCCACATCACATATCCACATCACATATCCACATCACATATCCACATCACATATCCACATCACATATCCACATCACATATCCACATCACATATCCACATCACATATCCACATCACATATCCACATCACATATCCACATCACATATCCACATCACATATCCACATCACATATCCACATCACATATCCACATCACATATCCACATCACATATCCACATCACATATCCACATCACATATCCACATCACATATCCACATCACATATCCACATCACATATCCACATCACATATCCACATCACATATCCACATCACATATCCACATCACATATCCACATCACATATCCACATCACATATCCACATCACATATCCACATCACATATCCACATCACATATCCACATCACATATCCACATCACATATCCACATCACATATCCACATCACATATCCACATCACATATCCACATCACATATCCACATCACATATCCACATCACATATCCACATCACATATCCACATCACATATCCACATCACATATCCACATCACATATCCACATCACATATCCACATCACATATCCACATCACATATCCACATCACATATCCACATCACATATCCACATCACATATCCACATCACATATCCACATCACATATCCACATCACATATCCACATCACATATCCACATCACATATCCACATCACATATCCACATCACATATCCACATCACATATCCACATCACATATCCACATCACATATCCACATCACATATCCACATCACATATCCACATCACATATCCACATCACATATCCACATCACATATCCACATCACATATCCACATCACATATCCACATCACATATCCACATCACATATCCACATCACATATCCACATCACATATCCACATCACATATCCACATCACATATCCACATCACATATCCACATCACATATCCACATCACATATCCACATCACATATCCACATCACATATCCACATCACATATCCACATCACATATCCACATCACATATCCACATCACATATCCACATCACATATCCACATCACATATCCACATCACATATCCACATCACATATCCACATCACATATCCACATCACATATCCACATCACATATCCACATCACATATCCACATCACATATCCACATCACATATCCACATCACATATCCACATCACATATCCACATCACATATCCACATCACATATCCACATCACATATCCACATCACATATCCACATCACATATCCACATCACATATCCACATCACATATCCACATCACATATCCACATCACATATCCACATCACATATCCACATCACATATCCACATCACATATCCACATCACATATCCACATCACATATCCACATCACATATCCACATCACATATCCACATCACATATCCACATCACATATCCACATCACATATCCACATCACATATCCACATCACATATCCACATCACATATCCACATCACATATCCACATCACATATCCACATCACATATCCACATCACATATCCACATCACATATCCACATCACATATCCACATCACATATCCACATCACATATCCACATCACATATCCACATCACATATCCACATCACATATCCACATCACATATCCACATCACATATCCACATCACATATCCACATCACATATCCACATCACATATCCACATCACATATCCACATCACATATCCACATCACATATCCACATCACATATCCACATCACATATCCACATCACATATCCACATCACATATCCACATCACATATCCACATCACATATCCACATCACATATCCACATCACATATCCACATCACATATCCACATCACATATCCACATCACATATCCACATCACATATCCACATCACATATCCACATCACATATCCACATCACATATCCACATCACATATCCACATCACATATCCACATCACATATCCACATCACATATCCACATCACATATCCACATCACATATCCACATCACATATCCACATCACATATCCACATCACATATCCACATCACATATCCACATCACATATCCACATCACATATCCACATCACATATCCACATCACATATCCACATCACATATCCACATCACATATCCACATCACATATCCACATCACATATCCACATCACATATCCACATCACATATCCACATCACATACCACCCAACCACAATCAATAGTTATACATTACATGGAGGTTATAGTTTACGAACCATTTTTGTTGCACCCTCAGCGTGACAAAAGTAGTGTATCTTACCTGATAGTAGTCTGTGCGCGCAAACAAAAGCTAACAGTGCTTATTAGTAATCCCCGACACCTATCGTTCATTAACATATGAAATATAAGTCATTTGGGACCTTAATTGACTTGAAAACGAACTTAGGTTTGTTCTTACGAACTTAGACTCACTGAACGAACTTAGATGCCTTCAAACGAATTTAGTACTCTTCAAACGAAGTTAGAACTAGCCAAACGAAGTTTAACTTCGTTGGTTGAACGAAGATAGACCATTAATCGAACGAATTTAAGTTTCAAAACCACTTTAGACATTCACTTCATTTACTTCAAACGAATTTAATCACATTTAGGTTCAAACGATTTTTGAAAGCTTGAAACGAACTTAGATGGTGTTCAAACGAACTTAAGCTTTGTGTCAAACAAACATTTAGGCCACAATAAACGAACTTAGAAGCCTTCATACGAACTTTAAGTTCGTTTGGAACAAGCAGGAACGAATTTAAGTTTCAAAACCACTTTAGACATTCACTTCAAACGAATTTAATCACATTTAGGTTCAAACGATTTTTGAAAGCTTGAAACGAACTTAGAGGTGTTCAAACGAACTTTAAGTTCGTTTAGAACAATCAGGAACGAATTTAAGTTTCAAAACCACTTTAGACATTCACTTCAAACGAATTTAATCACATTTAGGTTCAAACGATTTTTGAAAGCTTGAAACGAACTTAGAGGTGTTCAAACGAACTTTAAGTTCGTTTAGAACAATCAGGAACGAATTTAAGTTTCAAAACCACTTTAGACATTCACTTCAAACGAATTTAATCACATTTAGGTTCAAACGATTTTTGAAAGCTTGAAACGAACTTAGAGGTGTTCAAACGAACTTTAAGTTCGTTTAGAACAATCAGGAACGAATTTAAGTTTCAAAACCACTTTAGACATTCACTTCAAACGAATTTAATCACATTTAGGTTCAAACGATTTTTGAAAGCTTGAAACGAACTTAGAGGTGTTCAAACGAACTTTAAGTTCGTTTAGAACAATCAGGAACGAATTTAAGTTTCAAAACCACTTTAGACATTCACTTCAAACGAATTTAATCACATTTAGGTTCAAACGATTTTTGAAAGCTTGAAACGAACTTAGATGGTGTTCAAACGAACTTAAGCTTTGTGTCAAACATTTAGGCCACAATAAACGAACTTAGAAGCCTTCATACGAACTTTAAGTTCGTTTGGAACAAGCAGGAACGAATTTAAGTTTCAAAACCACTTTAGACATTCACTTCAAACGAATTTAATCACATTTAGGTTCAAACGATTTTTGAAAGCTTGAAACGAACTTAGAAGCCTTCATACGAACTTTAAGTTCGTTTGGAACAAGCAGGAACGAATTTAAGTTTCAAAACCACTTTAGACATTCACTTCAAACGAATTTAATCACATTTAGGTTCAAACGATTTTTGAAAGCTTGAAACGAACTTAGAAGCCTTCATACGAACTTTAAGTTCGTTTGGAACAAGCAGGAACGAATTTAAGTTTCAAAACCACTTTAGACATTCACTTCAAACGAATTTAATCACATTTAGGTTCAAACGATTTTTGAAAGCTTGAAACGAACTTAGATGGTGTTCAAACGAACTTAAGCTTTGTGTCAAACGAATTTAAACATTAGGTCCAAACGAAATAAACGAACTTAGAAGCCTTCATACGAACTTTAAGTTCGTTTAGAACAATCAGGAACGAATTTAAGTTTCAAAACCACTTTAGACATTCACTTCAAACGAATTTAATCACATTTAGGTTCAAACGATTTTTGAAAGCTTGAAACGAACTTAGAAGCCTTCATACGAACTTTAAGTTCGTTTGGAACAAGCAGGAACGAATTTAAGACACAATTCGACCAGAATTCATAAAACGATTTGTTCTTCGATTTTTCCAGAAATCAATCGACTTAGGCTTCATCCAAAACATGTTTTTGACACATATAAACATATTTTGATCATAATGATCGATTACAAACTCGTTTGACACCATTTAGATCCTTAATTTGCTTAAACACGTTTGAAACCCTAATTACTTCAAACCCTTATTAAAATCAGATTTGATTAACATAAAAACAACCTTTGAATCTGAAAATACAATTAACAAACCATGGATTACCTGATTGCTTAATGGCCGATCCAAATCAATACAAAAAAACACGATTGATTGACCAAAACTTGAAGATTATGCTTAAGAATTCAAGAGAGAATTGAAGAAACTTTGTGTTTGTTTTTAATTATGATTAGTGGCTGGAAACTAACCCTAGATTAGGCTAATCCCACCCTAATCCCGTTTTTAACTTTCCACGTTTTCCAAACCGTAATACACCTTTCCAAGGCGACACCTTGAGTAAAACCATTTCGCCTTCTTTAAAATCGAACGGCCTCCTTTTCTTTTCAGCATATGACTTTTGCCTTTCGCGAGCAACGCGCAAGGCTTCCTTTGCAACATTAACTTTATCGGCCGTAATTTGTACTACTTCGGGTCCAGCAAATTGCTTTTCCCCGGGCTCCAACCAACAACTAGGAGTCCGACACTTCCTACCATATAACATCTCATAAGGTGGCATTCCAATGCTCGCATGATAACTATTGTTATACGCAAACTCAATAAGAGGTAGGTGTTTATCCCACGAACCACCATAATCCATTACACAAGCTCTGAGCATATCTTCGAGCGTTTGAATAGTCCTTTCACTTTGCCCATCGGTTTGCGGATGGTAGGCTGTGCTCAGACGAACTTGCGTACCAACTTCCCGTTGAAAACTCTTCCAAAAGTTGGAAACGAATCGAGCATCACGATCTGACACAATCGATATCGGAACACCATGTTTAGAAACCACTTCATCAATATACAACGTAGCGAAGTTCTCCATAGGAGCAGTCTCACGAACTGGGAGAAAGTGAGCACTCTTCGTTAATCGATCGACAATAACCCATATCATATCGTGACCACGAGGCGTCCTCGGAAGTTTGGTCACAAAATCCATCGTAATGTGATCCCATTTCCACTCAGGGATCTCAAGTTGCTAAAACTTCCCGTTGAAAACTCTTCCAAAAGTTGGAAACGAATCGAGCATCACGATCTGACACAATCGATATCGGAACACCATGTTTAGAAACCACTTCATCAATATACAACGTAGCGAAGTTCTCCATAGGAGCAGTCTCACGAACTGGGAGAAAGTGAGCACTCTTCGTTAATCGATCGACAATAACCCATATCATATCGTGACCACGAGGCGTCCTCGGAAGTTTGGTCACAAAATCCATCGTAATGTGATCCCATTTCCACTCAGGGATCTCAAGTTGCTGAAACTTCCCGTAAGGCTTTTGATGTTCAGCTTTCACCTTCGCACACGTCAAACATTTCTGCACATACATCATCACATCGTTCTTAATACTGGGCCACCAATAAATAGGCTTCAAATCTGCATGCATCTTTGTGGCACCAGGGTGTACAGAATACTTCGTTTTGTGAGCTTCATCCATTACTAACTCACGATTGCCTCCATAGAGAGGAACCCATATTCTACCTTTGTAAGTTCGAAGGCCACGACTATTTTCTTCCATTTGGAGTCTGTTCTTCTTCTTTTTCCCAATAGACTCCGCTTTCACATTATCATCCTTTAACGCTTCGATTTGAGCTAATCGAATAGGTTCCAGTAAATTCGACTCGATCTTTGTAATCATCGCACATAATCTACTCTTCGCATATCCTTTGCGGCTTAAGGCATCAGCAACCACATTAGCTTTGCCTGGGTGATATTTAATTTCATAATCGTAATCCTTTAATAACTCCATCCACCGCCGTTGTCTAACATTCATGTCCTTCTGAGTAAACACGTACTGTAAGCTCTTATGATCCGTATAAAGGGTACACTTTGTACCATACAGATAATGTCGCCACAACTTCAGAGCAAAAACAACCGCAGCCAGCTCAAGGTCATGAGTAGGATAGTTCCGCTCATGAGGCTTCAGCTGTCGAGAGGCGTAAGCGATAACTTTGTCTCGTTGCATTAGTACACACCCTAACCCCGTGATGGATGCGTCACTATAAACCACTAAATCATCTGTTCCTTCGGGTAAGGCTAAGACTGGAGCTTCACACAACTTCTTTTTCAATGATGTGAAGGCTTTCTCTTGAGCATCAGTCCACACAAACTTCACACCTTTCTTCGTTAATTCAGTCATTGGCTTGGCAATGCGTGAGAAATCTTGAATAAAACGTCGATAATAGCCAGCCAAACCGAGAAAACTTTTAATTTCAGTAGGAGACTTAGGCTGCTCCCACTTCGACACCGCTTCTATCTTCGAAGGATCTACCTTTATACCATCAGAGGAGACGACATGGCCGAGGAAATGAACTTCCTTTAGCCAGAACTCGCACTTGGAGAACTTAGCATATAGCTTTTTCCCTCTGAGGACTTGAAGGACAGCTCTCAAATGCTCTCTATGTTCCTCTTCCGTCTTTGAATACACAAGAATGTCGTCGATAAAAACAATAACGAAATGATCCAAAAACGGTCGACAGACACGGTTCATCAAATCCATAAACTTCGCTGGAGCATTTGTCAAACCGAATGGCATGACAAGGAACTCGTAATGACCATAACGAGTTCGGAACGCTGTTTTGGCTACACTTTCCTCTTCAACCTTCAGTTGATGATAGCCAGATCGTAAGTCGATCTTTGAAAAATAGGAAGCACCTTGAAGTTGATCGAACAAATCATCAATGCGAGGGAGTGGGTACTTATTCTTCACCGTTCTTTTATTCAGCTCACGATAATCGATACACATGCGCATGGATCCGTCTTTCTTCTTTACGAAAAGGATAGGAGCACCCCATGGAGAGGAACTCGGACGAATGAAACCTTTATCTAAAAGTTCCTGAATTTGCGTCATTAACTCCTTCATCTCCGTCGGAGCTAGTCGATAGGGAGCTTTGGCTACAGGAGTAGCACCAGGAATGAGATCAATAGAAAATTCAACCTCACGATCAGGAGGAAGACCTGGAAGATCTTCAGGGAAAACATCAGGAAACTCACGAATGAAACCTTTATCTAAAAGTTCCTGAATTTGCGTCATTAACTCCTTCATCTCCGTCGGAGCTAGTCGATAGGGAGCTTTGGCTACAGGAGTAGCACCAGGAATGAGATCAATAGAAAATTCAACCTCACGATCAGGAGGAAGACCTGGAAGATCTTCAGGGAAAACATCAGGAAACTCGGAAACAACTTCGACATCAGAGACTGTAGGCTTCGCGATACGAGAATCGATGACATAAGCTAGAAAATGTGACTTAGTTTGTCGTATACAACGAAGTGCTTTCATCATCGAGATCACCTTAACATTTCCCGGCTTCTTGTCACCATAGACACAAACACCTTTTCCGTCAGGGGTAGCGATACGAACTATTTTCTTTGCACATAAGACGACAGCATCATTTTTCGACATCCAGTCCATACCGAGAACAACATCAAAACTAGGAATGGTAGCGGGTAACAGGTTAGCAGTAAACAAACGACCCTCTATTTCTAAAGGACAATCAGAGTAACCTTCCCGAATAATAGACGTTGCACCATTAGCCACTTCTACTTCTATAGGGCACCGTAAAGAACTAGTAGTCATGTCTAACTTAGGAGCAAACAGAGTAGACACAAAAGATTTGTTCGCACCAGAATCAAATAACACATTAGCAGGTTTGGAGTTAACAATAAGGGTAGCAGTAACTACCTGATCATCGTCTTTTGCCTCCTCGGCCGTCATCTGAAAAGCACGGGCTTTGGCCTGGGAAGCTCCTGCCTTCTTTCCCTCATCTTTCTTCATCTGCGGGCAGTCTGCAATACGGTGCTTGGTGTCTCCACATTTATAACATCTAGCCTTGTCAGTGCATTGATCAATGGTATGACCCTGAGTTCCACACTTATTGCACCTGCGGGTCCTTGTAGAACACTGACCAGAATGGATAGATTTGCAGCCAGGGCACCATTTTCCATCCTTGTCTGCCCTTCCCTTGTCAGAGGACGATGAAGATCCCTTAAATTTCTTTCCAAAACGATTTGACCCACCAAACCTCCGCTTATTGCCAGACTTCTTCTCCTCCTCTTTCCTTTCAACTTTCTTATCCACAGCAAAATCATCATCAAGCTTTTTGGATTCTTTGATTGCTTCAGTTAGGGTCTTATGCTGCCTACAAATACCTCGATAACTTGGAGGTAAACCATCGACATAGCAGGCGACTTGATCTGCATCAGTTCTGAATAGATGACCCACAAATTTCATTTTCTCCATAAAGGAACGAGCATAATCATTGACTTTACCAATTTCAGCCGTCAAAGCACGAAACTCTTTTTCCATCTTGCGCTGTTCATGAGTCCCGATATACTCCTCAATAAACTTCTGCTTGAAGGTAGCCCATGTGATAGCGGATACCATATCTGGAGTCATCGAAATAGTAATGCTCTTCCACCAATCTCGAGCACCTTCTTTCAACATTCTACTCGCACACAACACCTTTTTATCCTCTGGACAGTCACAAGCTTCAAAGACCATCTCAGTATCATCAAGCCATTCCATACAGCCTACTGCGTTAAGTGTTCCATTGAATTTCTGAGCTCCGCACTTCTGAAAACTTTCGAACTTGAATCGAGGAGCTTGAACTACATTAGGAGGAGCCACATCAACATTAACAGGGGGAACGACAACATTATCCACTGGTGGCTCAATGTGGTGAGATGGCACTGAGTAATTGCCATCAGTTCCTTCAGCATTCTCAGCAAGAGCGTTGTTCAGTTGTTCTTGAGTCTGTGCCAACTGGGCTTGGAGAGTCAGCACAAGATTGTACAGTTCAGCTGCATTAGGGATTTGCTCCACCACTGCTTCGTTAACTCTAGGTGGATTGCCGGGAGGTGGAGGCATTGGACCTAATGGGCTTGGCTGATTTACTTGCTGGGGGTTTCCTCGATTTCTATTCGTATTGGCTGCATCAGCAGCAGCATTGGCAGCATTACTAGCACCGGCACCTGGATGGACAGGTGGGGTAATGCTTGCAGTAACTCCATCGCGTCGTAAGTTGCCTTGACGAGTGTTAACCATCTTTCCTTCACTGAAAGATAGAGTCGATAAGCGCAAAGATAAGGCTAAAACATACTTCGTATCGTAAACATCTCATAAGCCCTATCACACTCGCACTCGTCCCAACCCATCCTATATCATCTTACGTTAAAGCTAAGGCATCCTACAAATACCTAGCATGCGCATCTTAAGTTTAAGTCCAAATCCTATGGTCAATAGGCCTTGGTTCACTTAAACTACTTCTCTGATACCAACTTGTAACACCCGTTTCGTAAAAATATGGATTTCCAAAAAATTTTGCCTAACGGCGTTAAATCATGCGGAAACGATTTAGGAAAATACTCAACTAAGGAAAACAGTTGAGAAACATAAGTGGTGTTACTAATAGCATCAAATCAGTAATAAAAGAAATCCATAAGATTGCCCAACATAAAGCAATCATAACATAGTCATTACATAAGTTCCATAAAGGAACGAGCATAATCATTGACTTTACCAATTTCAGCCGTCAAAGCACGAAACTCTTTTTCCATCTTGCGCTGTTCATGAGTCCCGATATACTCCTCAATAAACTTCTGCTTGAAGGTAGCCCATGTGATAGCGGATACCATATCTGGAGTCATCGAAATAGTAATGCTCTTCCACCAATCTCGAGCACCTTCTTTCAACATTCTACTCGCACACAACACCTTTTTATCCTCTGGACAGTCACAAGCTTCAAAGACCATCTCAGTATCATCAAGCCATTCCATACAGCCTACTGCGTTAAGTGTTCCATTGAATTTCTGAGCTCCGCACTTCTGAAAACTTTCGAACTTGAATCGAGGAGCTTGAACTACATTAGGAGGAGCCACATCAACATTAACAGGGGGAACGACAACATTATCCACTGGTGGCTCAATGTGGTGAGATGGCACTGAGTAATTGCCATCAGTTCCTTCAGCATTCTCAGCAAGAGCGTTGTTCAGTTGTTCTTGAGTCTGTGCCAACTGGGCTTGGAGAGTCAGCACAAGATTGTACAGTTCAGCTGCATTAGGGGATTTGCTCCACCACTGCTTCGTTAACTCTAGGTGGATTGCCGGGAGGTGGAGGCATTGGACCTAATGGGCTTGGCTGATTTACTTGCTGGGGGTTTCCTCGATTTCTATTCGTATTGGCTGCATCAGCAGCAGCATTGGCAGCATTACTAGCACCGGCACCTGGATGGACAGGTGGGGTAATGCTTGCAGTAACTCCATCGCGTCGTAAGTTGCCTTGACGAGTGTTAACCATCTTTCCTTCACTGAAAGATAGAGTCGATAAGCGCAAAGATAAGGCTAAAACATACTTCGTATCGTAAACATCTCATAAGCCCTATCACACTCGCACTCGTCCCAACCCATCCTATATCATCTTACGTTAAAGCTAAGGCATCCTACAAATACCTAGCATGCGCATCTTAAGTTTAAGTCCAAATCCTATGGTCAATAGGCCTTGGTTCACTTAAACTACTTCTCTGATACCAACTTGTAACACCCGTTTCGTAAAAATATGGATTTCCAAAAAATTTTGCCTAACGGCGTTAAATCATGCGGAAACGATTTAGGAAAATACTCAACTAAGGAAAACAGTTGAGAAACATAAGTGGTGTTACTAATAGCATCAAATCAGTAATAAAAGAAATCCATAAGATTGCCCAACATAAAGCAATCATAACATAGTCATTACATAAGTTCCATAAAGGAAATCAATAACATAAGGTCTAAGCGAAGCTATTGGGTAAACTAAAGCCAGCTTGATCATCTACCCATCTCTTGCCAAAGCTTCACACGTCATCTCACTGCCTAACCTGAGGGGTGTCAACACATTAAAAGAAACAAGTGTTAGCTATAAAGCTAAGTAAGATAACACCAGGTTTAAGCAAAACATTTCATCCATTTAAATCGTCACTTTAAAGCATTACGTCATTTTAATTAGGCATTCATACCACCGTATAACATATCCACATCACATATCCACATCACATATTCACATCACATATAAGCATAGAGTTCATACCACCGTATTATAACATATCCACATCACATATCCACATCACATATAAGCATAGAGTTCATGACCCTAAGCGTGCCTAATCAATTTCGTCATTTCATCTCATCTCATTAAGTTGTGACTAGGTCACCGTTAAGTTGTAACCGAAGTTACCATTTTTTTTAAGGAAAGACAATGTCGATCCATGAGTAGCCCGCTATGTTCATGACATTAGGTGGGTCATCAGGCCACCCGAAACTACTCGCCACATATGACTTGTTGCAAGGAACCACCCGAGCAACCATTTTAACATACCTATAACCACCGTAAGGCATGACGTACCTATTACCACCGTAAGGCATGACGTACCTATTACCACCGTCAGGCACCATTTATACGTACCTATTACCACCGTAAGGCACGACGTACCTATTACCACCGTAAGGCACAGGTTATGCATAACACTTAACATCTAATTAGCTCGAGCATTTATCATATTTAGTTTAGATTCCACCTTTAACCTAAACTAATCCATACTATCATCTTTTCACGTTAGGGCCCTTAAAACGTGCACGTGTCATGGCAACCTAAAAAGGTCTAGTGTTCTAGATGAA
Source organism: Erigeron breviscapus (assembly GCA_034093135.1). Lineage (NCBI taxonomy): Eukaryota > Viridiplantae > Streptophyta > Magnoliopsida > Asterales > Asteraceae > Erigeron > Erigeron breviscapus. Next base: position 78,066,745 of record CM067174.1, read on the forward strand.
CAAGCCACAATATACATGCACATAACAATATTACAACATATCATTAACCACCGTTCATCATAACATATCATATCGTAAACATATCATTAACCACCGTTCATCATAACATTTCATATCGTAACCACATGTACGGGGAAACATTTTAGGCATATACATCGTCATCATTATTCCCCGAGTACCTCCCATATCAACCCAACCACCTATGAGTTATACATTACCGTTATGGAGGTTATAGTTTACGAACCATTTTTGTTGCACCCTCAGCGTGACAAAAGTAGTGTATCTTACCTGATAGTAGTCTGTGCGCGCAAACAAAAGCTAACAGTGCTTATTAGTAATCCCCGACACCTATCGTTCATTAACATATGAAATATAAGTCATTTGGGACCTTAATTGACTTGAAAACGAACTTAGGTTTGTTCTTACGAACTTAGACTCAAACGAATTTAATCACATTTAGGTTCAAACGATTTTTGAAAGCTTGAAACGAACTTAGATGGTGTTCAAACGAACTTAAGCTTTGTGTCAAACGAATTTAGGCCACAATAAACGAACTTAGATGCCTTCAAACGAATTTAGTACTCTTCAAACGAAGTTAGAACTAGCCAAACGAAGTTTAACTTCGTTGGTTGAACGAAGATAGACCATTAATCGAACGAATTTAAGTTTCAAAACCACTTTAGACATTCACTTCAAACGAATTTAATCACATTTAGGTTCAAACGATTTTTGAAAGCTTGAAACGAACTTAGATGGTGTTCAAACGAACTTAAGCTTTGTGTCAAACGAATTTAGGCCACAATAAACGAACTTAGAAGCCTTCATACGAACTTTAAGTTCGTTTGGAACAAGCAGGAACGAATTTAAGACACAATTCGACCAGAATTCATAAAACGATTTGTTCTTCGATTTTTCCAGAAATCAATCGACTTAGGCTTCATCCAAAACATGTTTTTGACACATATAAACATATTTTGATCATAATGATCGATTACAAACTCGTTTGACACCATTTAGATCCTTAATTTGCTTAAACACGTTTGAAACCCTAATTACTTCAAACCCTTATTAAAATCAGATTTGATTAACATAAAACAACCTTTGAATCTGAAAATACAATTAACAAACCATGGATTACCTGATTGCTTAATGGCCGATCCAAATCAATACAAAAAAACACGATTGATTGACCAAAACTTGAAGATTATGCTTAAGAATTCAAGAGAGAATTGAAGAAACTTTGTGTTTGTTTTTTAATTATGATTAGTGGCTGGAAACTAACCCTAGATTAGGCTAATCCCACCCTAATCCCGTTTTTAACTTTCCACCTTTGGCAAAACTAGTCCCTGAACTTCATATTGGCTTTATTTCACTTTAAAACACCTATTGGGGATACATACAACACACTAAAGCACTTTCGCACACTACATAGGCCTTTTACACATCATTAAATCTACTTTATTGTCACTCATTAAAGATAATTAAATCTTACATATAGGGCACATAAACATATAAACACGTATTTCCACGTAAACATATCACGGACTTAGAATTTGACCTAACGACGTTAGTCCACATGAACGATTAAGTTTTGGGATGTTACAGTGTCAAACACCTGAAATAAATCACTTTTTTATACACTTTTTATACACTTTTTTATACACTTTTTTATATACACTTTTTTATAATACTTTTTTATCACTTTTTATACACTTTTTTATAATCCACTTTCTTATACACTTTTTTATAATACACTTTTTTATAACTTGTTTTATATGCACTTTTTTATAATACACTTTTTTTAATACACTTTTTTATAATACATTTTTTATACACTTTTTATTTTACTTTTTTATATACTTTTTTATAATTAGATTTTATATGCACTTTTTTATAATACACTTTTTATTTTACTTTTTTATATACTTTTTTATAATAGACTTTTTTATATACACTTTTTTATAATACACTTTTTTATACACTTTTTTTTAATACACATTTTTATACACTTTTTATTTTACTTTTTTATATACTTTTTTATAATTAGATTTTATATGCACTTTTTTATAATACATTTTTTATTTTACTTTTTTATATACTTTTTTATAATTAGATTTTATATGCACTTTTTTATAATACATTTTTTATTTTACTTTTTTATATACTTTTTTATAATAGATTTTTTTTATTCACTATTTTATATACTTTTTTATAATCCACTTTCTTATACACTTTTTTATAATACACTTTTTATACACTTTTTTATAATACACTTTTTTATAATACACTTTTTTATACACCTTTTTTTTAACAATTTTTCAATAGCTTTTGTTAATCTACATTTTTACGTACATTTTTTAATATGTTTTTATATACTTTTTATATACAATTTTTTATCCGTAGTTTTAATAATTAGTTTTCTTACATACTTTTATAGCAACAAATCTAATGAATAATAACAAAATACAATTACTCACAAAATAACAACACAACTATTGAAAAATTGTTTGTGTATAAAAAAAACAAAAAAATACATACTTTTATACAAAATACATACTTTTTATACACTTTTTATTTTACTTTTTTATATACTTTTTTATAATTAGATTTTATATGCACTTTTTTATAATACATTTTTTATTTTACTTTTTTATATACTTTTTTATAATTAGATTTTATATGCACTTTTTTATAATACTTTTTTTTTAATTCACTATTTTATATACTTTTTTATAATCCACTTTCTTATACACTTTTTTATAATACACTTTTTATACACTTTTTTATAATACACTTTTTTATACACCTTTTTATACACCTTTTTTTTTATACACTTTTTTATACACTTTTTTATAATACACTTTTTTATACACTTTTTTATACACTTTTTTTAATACACTTTTTTATAATTAATTTTATAGCATTTTTATAATACACTTTTTTATAATACACTTTTTTATATACACTTTTTTATACATTTTTTCAATAGCATTTTTTTAATCTACATTTTTATACACTTTTTTATAACTTTTTTATAATCCACTTTTTTATATACACTTTTTTATACACTTTTTATACACTTTTTTATAATACACTTTTTTATACACTTTTTTTAATACACTTTTTTTAATACACTTTTTTATACACTTTTTTATACACTTTTTTATAATTAGATTTTATATGCACTTTTTTATAATACATTTTTTATACACTTTTTTATAACTTTTTTATAATCCACTTTTTTATACACTTTTTTACGTACATTTTTTAATATTTTTTTATATACTTTTTTATAATTAGATTTTATATACACTTTTTTATAATACACTTTTTTATAATACACTTTTTTTAATACACTTTTTTATACACTTTTTTATACACTTTCTTATACACTTTTTTATAATACACTTTTTATACATTTTTTATATCACTTTTTTATAATACACTTTTTTTATACACTTTTTATACACTTTTTTATAATACACTTTTTTATAATACACTTTTTTATAAGTAATTCAAATAATGGTTTAACCCTTTATATCCAAAACACACTTTCTGCAGCAAATGAAGTGTAGAACTAAAGTTGGAGTACACAAGCTTGGTTGATACTTCTTTGGATCTTAACTTGAATCCTACCAATTTCCTTTCTTTAGTTCCTGTAAGTTCTTACGTAGTATAATATATATGTATAGTATCTACAATATATCATATGTATGAACACAAACATATATAATAAACATGAATCGTTTGAAACTAATCGTTCGAAACTCAATCTTTTAAAGGCAACATGAATCGTCACGGGGAAACAGAAACATTATAGGGGCAAATAGTACGATTCGAACCTACTACCCCTTTAGGAGCGACTGTCGCTCCTAAAGGGGTGGTAGGTTCGATTCGTACATCACATTTGTCGTATGCTGTCGCCCGTTGTCGTATCCTACTACCCCTTTAGGAGCGACTGTCGCTCCAAAAGGGGTGGTGGGATTACATAAGGGGTGGTCGGCCTACACGTCCCCTTAAAGAAAAAGAAGTTACGTAAATTTTATTCACCTCTTTCTCTCTCTTCTCACAAACACAAAACCACCACCTCTTACACGTCGGCCGTCAAACAAATCACCATCGGAAGCAAATGAATATGATGAATGTTGGAATATATAACTAAATATCATTATTCACGAGTACGCAACGGAAGCAAATCAAACCATGTAATCAAATAATTAACCTTGAAATAGGATTAAGGAATACCTCTTAATGTAGATGATAAAGTAAGAAACTTAAAAAGGATTTGAAGTAAATCCTTCTACGATCGCACACACAACACTCGAATGTATGCGTGCTAGCACTTGATCACAAATGAGCAACGATTGGCTTCTCCTTTTTCCTTGCTTTGGTCGAAACCACCAAGAACCCCAAAGGGGTATGTAATTTCGGTTATAAGGGCCGAAATTCAGAGAAGAATAGAAAAGGAGATGTAGAGTTTGTAACCTTTGAATAGAGTGTTAAATGAAAACAATTTCCATAAGCCATTATATAGCCTTACATGAACTTGGTGACCAAGTTTTGGAAACCTTTCACATTCTTGGCCGGCCCTCTAGAGAACATTCTAGAGGGTTTGCTAATTGTTACATAAACATCTCCTTCGTTAAGTCCGTTAGTTAAGTACCGTTAACTATTTAACGTTTAACGGATGACCGTTAGATTTTCGTGATCTAATTAATTAATAAATTACATTAACTATATTAATTAATTATAATTACATTTGTGTCGAGACGTGTGACCCCGTAGGCTTAAATCATTTCCGGACATACGTTCATTTTACGTGATCACATACTAACAATGAAGACATGGAATATTCAATTGACTTGATCACATGCGGACACCAAAATGCAAGAAGGAAGCGAAAAAATATGTCCATATGTACATATCAATCAGACTACAAAAAGAAAATGAACACGAGATGTTCACATATATGCACTCCGAACTAGGAAGCACTAAGGTGTTGAACAAAAGAATTTAAAAAAGGGATAAAGTCATTATTGTGTAACAACCCGCGCATTGCGGCGTTGAGATGGTGGAGGTGATAGGTCAAGTCATAGAGTATGATAGCCAAATGTCTTAGCCGTACGGGTTCCGCCCTCGGATTTAAAAATTCGGCGAAAGTATATCGAAAAACATCTCTAATGAAAGAGCATGAAATTTTAAGAACACCCACAAAATTTTTATAATTTATCGATATACGGTTTTTGAGATAAAAGATTTTGAATGAATTAGATGAATAAAATGATTTATGGAGGAGAGAGAAAAAATGAGTGGTTGAGATTTGAGAAGAGAGAAAAAAAAAATGAATGGTTGAGATTTAAGGGTATTATAGGTATATTAGGTAGAGATGTTTATATTAGTGAATAAAGAAGAGGGGTAATTTAGGTAGTTCAATTACTTAATTGAGATTTGAAAAAATGGCAAAATGTTTTATAAGATAGTATTAGATATACTTTCATAAAATAGTCATTTTGTGTAACCTAATTTTTTTTTGGGTCATATAGGTCACTATACTTTTTATTTTTAACATAAAGTATAACATACTTTCAAAAAATAGTCACTTTATATAATCTACTTTATTTTTAGTCGTTTAGGTCATTGTACTATTAAAATTTGTCACCAAAGTATAATATACTTTTATCAAATGGTTCCAATGTTTAGATTAACTAAACTACATACTCAAAAATCATCAAAAATATACGATAATACCCTATTTCTTTCGAATTTTCACAAATACACATTGAAATCGCAAACCATGGCTTGCGGTTCTGAATATCGCACACCATGACTTGCATTTTTGCAAAATCGCAAATGATTTGTAATTTTTTTAATAGATATTTTGTGAAACTAAAACAAATAGGATATTATCGTATATTTTTCATGATTTTAAGGTTCTTAAGTTAGTTAATCTAAACAAATACACCATTTTTTTAAAAGTATATTATATTTTGGTGACCATTTATTAAAGGTAGGGTATACTTAGTGTTTTTTAAAATTGCAATTTTAAATAATTTGCAGGTCACGTACCTAGTAAAACTTACAAGTAAACCAGATACAATGATGGCGACTAGGGTTGCTGTTTATGGGTTGCGATTTTACAAAAATGTAAGTGCTAGTGCACGATTTTGCAAATATGCAAGTCATGGTGTGCGATATTCAGAACCGCAAGCCATAGCGTACGATATCAATGTGTTTGTGAAAACTCGAAAAAAACAAGGTATTATCGTATATTTTTGATGATTTTTAGGTATTTTGTTTAGTTAACCTAGATATCGAGACCATTTGATGAAAGTATATTATACTTTGGTGACAAATTTTAATAGTAGAATGACCTAAACAACTAAAAAATAAGTAAATTATATAAATTGACCATTTTTTGAAAGTAGGTTATACTTTTTGTTAAATTTAAAAAGTACAGTGACCTAAATGACTCAGAAAAAAGTAAGTTACACAAAATGACTATTTTGTGAAAGTATGTTACATTTTGGTGACTTTAACCCTTTAAAAAATCTGATGAGCATATGTGTATAAACAGCACTATGAACATATGTGTGCAAGTGTTTTGTAATGAATGTTTCATGCGATAGTTGGTGATCACTTTGTATGAATAGTCATATGAGCACATGTATACAAGTGTTTTGTAACGAATGTTTCATGAGATAGTTGGTGATCATAGTGATATGAGCACATTTATACAAGTGTTTTGTAATGAATGTTTCATAGGATAGTTCGTGATCACATGTGCATGAATATATAGTCATATGAGCACATGTATACAAGTGTTTTGTAACGAATGTTTCATGAGATAGTTGGTGATCATAGTGATATGAGCACATTTATACAAGTGTTTTGTAATGAATGTTTCATGAGATTAGTTGGTGATCACGTGTGAATGAACGTTGCTATGAACACATGTATGCTAGTATATTGTAAACAATTTTTCATAAAATTAGTTGATGATCACATGTGCATGAACAACCATATTGGTGATCACATGTGCATGAACAGCCACATTGGTGATCACATGTGCATGAACAATCATATTGGTGATCACATGTGCATGAACAACCATATTGGTGATCACATGTGCATGAACAACCATATTGGTGATCACATGTGCATGAACAACCATATTGGTGATCACATGTGCATGAACAACCATATTGGTGATCACATGTGCATGAACAACCATATTGGTGATCACATGTGCATGAACAACCATATTGGTGATCACATGTGCATGAACAACCATATTGGTGATCACATGTGCATGAACAACCATATTGGTGATCACATGTGCATGAACAACCATATTGGTGATCACATGTGCATGAACAACCATATTGGTGATCACATGTGCATGAACAACCATATTGGTGATCACATGTGCATGAACAACCATATTGGTGATCACATGTGCATGAACAACCATATTGGTGATCACATGTGCATGAACAACCATATTGGTGATCACATGTGCATGAACAACCATATTGGTGATCACATGTGCATGAACAACCATATTGGTGATCACATGTGCATGAACAACCATATTGGTGATCACATGTGCATGAACAACCATATTGGTGATCACATGTGCATGAACAACCATATTGGTGATCACATGTGCATGAACAACCATATTGGTGATCACATGTGCATGAACAACCATATTGGTGATCACATGTGCATGAACAACCATATTGGTGATCACATGTGCATGAACAACCATATTGGTGATCACATGTGCATGAACAACCATATTGGTGATCACATGTGCATGAACAACCATATTGGTGATCACATGTGCATGAACAACCATATTGGTGATCACATGTGCATGAACAACCATATTGGTGATCACATGTGCATGAACAACCATATTGGTGATCACATGTGCATGAACAACCATATTGGTGATCACATGTGCATGAACAACCATATTGGTGATCACATGTGCATGAACAACCATATTGGTGATCACATGTGCATGAACAACCATATTGGTGATCACATGTGCATGAACAACCATATTGGTGATCACATGTGCATGAACAACCATATTGGTGATCACATGTGCATGAACAACCATATTGGTGATCACATGTGCATGAACAACCATATTGGTGATCACATGTGCATGAACAACCATATTGGTGATCACATGTGCATGAACAACCATATTGGTGATCACATGTGCATGAACAACCATATTGGTGATCACATGTGCATGAACAACCATATTGGTGATCACATGTGCATGAACAACCATATTGGTGATCACATGTGCATGAACAACCATATTGGTGATCACATGTGCATGAACAACCATATTGGTGATCACATGTGCATGAACAACCATATTGGTGATCACATGTGCATGAACAACCATATTGGTGATCACATGTGCATGAACAACCATATTGGTGATCACATGTGCATGAACAACCATATTGGTGATCACATGTGCATGAACAACCATATTGGTGATCACATGTGCATGAACAACCATATTGGTGATCACATGTGCATGAACAACCATATTGGTGATCACATGTGCATGAACAACCATATTGGTGATCACATGTGCATGAACAACCATATTGGTGATCACATGTGCATGAACAACCATATTGGTGATCACATGTGCATGAACAACCATATTGGTGATCACATGTGCATGAACAACCATATTGGTGATCACATGTGCATGAACAACCATATTGGTGATCACATGTGCATGAACAACCATATTGGTGATCACATGTGCATGAACAACCATATTGGTGATCACATGTGCATGAACAACCATATTGGTGATCACATGTGCATGAACAACCATATTGGTGATCACATGTGCATGAACAACCATATTGGTGATCACATGTGCATGAACAACCATATTGGTGATCACATGTGCATGAACAACCATATTGGTGATCACATGTGCATGAACAACCATATTGGTGATCACATGTGCATGAACAACCATATTGGTGATCACATGTGCATGAACAACCATATTGGTGATCACATGTGCATGAACAACCATATTGGTGATCACATGTGCATGAACAACCATATTGGTGATCACATGTGCATGAACAACCATATTGGTGATCACATGTGCATGAACAACCATATTGGTGATCACATGTGCATGAACAACCATATTGGTGATCACATGTGCATGAACAACCATATTGGTGATCACATGTGCATGAACAACCATATTGGTGATCACATGTTTGACCGATCCAACACTTCACGTACCCCTCGAAGAAATCCGTGTTGATAAAACGTTGAAGTTTGTGGAAGAACCAATAGAAATTCTAGATCGACAAACTAGAAAACTAAAGAATACCCGATATACGATTGTCAAAGTGAGATGGCAAGCTAGACGTGGACCCGAGTTTACTTGGGAACGCGAGGATCACATGAAGTCTAAATACCCACACTTGTTTAGTAATTAGTGTTTGTTGAATTTCGGGACGAAATTCTTTAACGGGGGAAGAATGTAACATTCATGATTTTTACCGTTTGACCGTGCATGTAATTTGATTAACTATTTCAATAAACGGAAATTTGGACATAATTGTGTACATTTATCTGTAAATTGGGCCAATTATAATGTCATATTTGAACTTCTAGAATTAGAGCCATATTAGCAGACTATGAAATTGGCCCAGTACATGTTATGGAAATTATATGATAGATGATAATTGAGTAACTGTGGTAACAGGAAAAACGTATATACGAAACCTTAAGTATAATGTACGGTTCCAACAGTGTCGGTGGAACAGTGTCGGTGGTTAGATGATAATTCCATTAATAGGACAAAAACCGACACAACCTTTATATTATATGAAATGATTTATCCATATTATGGATTTATAATAATTTATAAAAGTTGTACGCTCATGAATATTTTGTTTGTGTTATTAATTTCAGAATCAATTAACTAGCTAGATATATTGTACATACTAGTAAAATAAATATGCAATTGTGTACTTGAATTAGATAACTAATAAATATATAAATATATGTAATTGATTTATAACCACATAGATAAAAGTAATTATACTTATATAAACTAGTTACTACACTTAATTACACAAATAATAATCAAGAATCAAAGTTTAGAGTCAACCAAAGTCAATTAGTCAAGTCAAGCTTGTGTTCTTGACATAAACCCCACACAAACTAACCAAGACTTGGATTATAGCTTGTAATCATGCAATGAACATGTTCCTACTGAATTCTAGTTTGTTTTAAGGCCAAAGTTTCAGCCATTACACTCAAGGATGAGTTGTAAACACATGATGAACACCTCATGGCCAAGGTGTGTGTTCTTGGCACTTAGTTGCAACTCTTGGGCTATATAAGCAAGCATTTGATGATCATTCTATCATCCATCTCTGCTCTTTTCTTTCTCTTTCACATTCATAACACAAAACAATCAAGTCCATAAAGTCTTGAGTTCATCACTTGAAGTTTCAAGTTGAATTTAAGGACTCTATAGGACTGAAATTTTCAGTCATCTTGAAAACATCATAGAAGATTCGTCTGGACGAATTAGGAGACAAATCTTATATTTTTGGAAAGGTCCAAGTGTCAGTAAAATTTGATAAGAACGAAGTTTCTTCTAGTTTTGCTCAGAAGAGTGCCAAAAACGACGATTTTCAGAACTAGTCTAATTTCTGACGAGGCTACAGGTTTGTTTTTGTAAAAATCATAACTCTTTTATTAAAGCTCTTCAAGAGCCAAACCTTACATTTTTGAAAAGGCCTTTGAGTGCCCAACAAATGTCTAGAACTAAGTTTTGTTGTATCTGGTCTTCCTGACTTCCCAAAGTCGTTGTCAAGTAGATAGCGCAAAACTGGGAACATGCTGAAATTTCCTTATTTTGCACTTAGGCTTTGTGGTAACTTAAAAGTTGATCTTATACTTGTTCTAGGTACCCGGTAGTACATTTTGAGCATAGTAAAGTACTTTTCAAAGTGTTTTGAGCTGTACTAAGATTAACTTGTCACGAGGATTATCTGCTATTCTGATTTGCCACTACAACTAAGGTGAGTTTCGTAAACCCTCCCTACTCAACTGAGATTCGGGCTGAAAAGTGTACATGTTTGTTTAACTGTTGATTGTTGATTTGATTGATTGTATGATTGAATTGTTGATGTGGACATGTTAGCGCATTGTTTACTATGTAAGTCGCACCGTTAGCGCATTATTCATTATATAAGTCGCACCGTTAGCGCATTATTCATTATATAAGTCGCACCGTTAGCGCATTGTTAATTATTAACTATGTAAGCCGCACCGTTGTTGAACGTTATTGATTGTTATGGAACGTTGTTGAACGTTATATGGAATCGTTGTTGTTGAACGTTGACTTATATTGAATTGTGATAATGTGAAACCTTATAGGTTTTCCTTGGATGTGATTAGTTCTCCTAATCCTCACTTATTGTTAACGGTTGTTATCCGACACGGTTATTCCTTGTTACTTGTCCCTACGAACTCACCAACTTTATGTTGACGTATTTTAGTACACTTTTCAGGTAATCAAGTTAATCAGAGACAAAATGGATGATTGCATGCTTAATTGCTAGGATTGGACTAGCCTTGGACTTTCTGGATCCATGATCCTTACTTCCCTTTTATGGGTTACTTTTAGGATCAACTACTATCGATTGAATTGCCTTTTATTATTGATTGAACATGTATTGCGATGAATGTTGATGATTGTATACGTTTGTACAAGTTTAAGGATTGTTTCAATCCTATGTTTTCATATAATTTGACTCTACATAATTTCCATGTCGTGCTGTGCTTTTCTAAGTGATACCCCATGATTCCGCCATGTTGGGGTGTTACAGAATGGTATCAGAGACGTGGTTGTAGAGAGCTAGGTGGATTGACCTAGTCTATAGCCATTACACCCACATTTCATATTAGCATGCATGATAGGAAATTTTATGTGCAACGTGAACTGTATGATGCATAAAAATGGTTTAAACTGAGTTCGTAGGTTACTCATAGAAAAGAATAAAGTTGACTAAGAACTATCGAAATAGAGATTTCTTTAATAAAAATTGGAGTCTTACAACCTTGAGATACACCGGCTCACCCATTTGAACAAACTCTAAGAGAGGTATAAGTCGGAGTGCGCTAGCCTCCAAAAAGGGCGGGTTTTTAATTGTGTCCTTCGCAAACCTTTGCCCTTGCGCTTCTTTGTGCGTTCAAATGGAGCTACCGAGCTCTCTTGTATTACTAAGACTATAAAAATAAATTTTATTAAACATTATGTTATGAAGATTTGCATGAGTCTTCATACATAAACTTTTGATTCACATCAAATGCATTACCCATTTAAAGATAAGTCATTGCCACAACTTGATGGACGTTATGATAGTGTCGGGATACACCGTGAATTGTGAAATTATTATGATAAACGTTGATATGTGGAATCTTGGAAGTATTTATTATTTGTCCCCCCAGAAAAATGATCTCGTGGATAAAGTATAGTAGTTAACCCGGTATGCTTAATGAGTGTTGGTTAGGTAGAGGGTTAGCCGCTGGTACACCCTGTATACATACCCGGCCAACACTTAGAGAACATATCGGAACCGAGTCTTGACATCCATTCAATATATTAACGGTGTGGAGGGTTAGCCGATGGTACACCCTGTATACAAACACTTTTAATGTGTCGAATGTTGAAGTTAAGATCCGGACTATACTTTACCCACCTTGTTATGACTTGACCCATTTATATTGTGTCGAATGGTTCATGATTGTATTGTTAATTGTAAATTGTACGATTGGTGAAGCCTTAGATTATTCCCCGTGGAGATAACTATATTCATGCAATGATTTAGAAGGACTTGATTTGGAAATTGTGTATTACTTGAAGGTAAATTTTGATATTCGGGTGTGAATTGTGAGACTTAACTTGTTAATATAATACGTGTGTTCAGGAAAGATGGTTAGAACGAGAAGAGCTAACACTAACTATAGGCGTCAAAATGAGCAAGAGGAGCCGATAGTTCAAGAAGAAATTGTAGGTGGACGTAGTGGTAGAGGTGGTCGTGGAGGTAGAGATAACCGTGGAGGTCATGGTGGCAGAGGTGGTCGGGGTAATCCTAATCCCCCGATAACCGTCGAGGTTGTCACACAAGCTTTAAATGATCTCATGCTGGATCTTGTGGCTCGAATTCAAACGGCCATGAGAAATGTAAACGGACAAGAAGAACCAGAAGATGAAGCGGTTCCCGTACAAAATGAACAAGAAAACGTAAATGTAAACGGTGTAGGTGTAGGAGAAGTTTTACCTAGACCGGATTATGATGTTCGTCAACCAGGATGCTTGTTTAAAGACTTCAAACTTTGTGGAGCCCCGGAATTTAATGGAGAAAGTGGTGCTACGGGTTGCTTGGAATGGTTAGAGAGCATTGAATCTATCATTGCTCGAAGTGGTTGTGCCTACCACCAAAGAATCACTTATGCTTCCGGTATGTTGAAAGGTGGGGCTCTTGAGTGGTGGAATGAAGAAGTTGATGAATTGGGGATTGATGCGGCTAATAATCTTTTATGGGGAGAGTTCAAGAATATGATAACTACTAAGTATTGCCCGGCCCATGAACTAAGAAGATTACAAGTGGAATTTTCTAAACTTGCTATGAAGGGAGGAGACTATGAGAGTTACACACGCCGTTTTGGCCAACTCTCTAGACTCATTCCTCATTATGTGAGACCCCAAGAGGTTAAGGTTGAGAAGTATGTTGCGGGATTGCCACATGAAGTGAGAGTGCTTGTCTCTCACCCCACCATGCCTTTGACTTACAAAGAGGCAACCACCCGTACCGCTAGTATAACCTTGGAACTCATTAGAGGTGGTAAGTTAAATAAGAACGATAACAAGAATGACAATAAAAGGAAGGATGTTGCCGAGTCAAGCGGCACCAAGAAAGATGATCGGCGTGATAATAAGCGCCATGGTCGTGGTGGAAAAGTTTTTGCGGCGGTAGTACCAACAAAGGGTCCTCAACGGGTTGGTTACACAGGGGGTATTCCTTTATGCCCTAGGTGTAATCGCCATCATTGGCCTACCGTGAGGTGTGATGCTTGTTTTCATTGTAACCAACAGGGACACACCTCAAGATTTTGTCCAACTAACCCCCGGAATGGTCCTTTAAATGTTGCTCCCCTTAATACTATGCGTCCCCCGATGGTCCCGGGTTCTTGTTATGAATGTGGTAGTCAAGACCACTACCGCAACCGGTGCCCAAATCTTATTGGCCAACAAGTCCAAGTGACCGTGCATCCTAACCAGTTGCAAATTGTCGGACCGAATCAAAACCGAGGAAACCAAGGACAACAACAACAACCTCCTCAAGCTCCTCGCCAACATTTGGCCCCCCGTGGAAGAGCTTTTGCCGTGAATGCGGCCCGAGGCTCGTGGTGATCCTAATGTCGTAGCAGGTACCTTTCTCCTCAATCACCAATATGCTACCGTGTTATTTGATTCTGGAGCCGATTATAGTCTCATTTCCAATAATTTTATTCCGTTGATCGATGCTAATCCTAGCCCGTTGTCCTATTGTTTTGAACTTGAAATGGTAAATGGTGGATTGTCTAGGATTAGTCAAGTTGTTCGTGATTGTGTGTTAGATTTATGTGATCACCCATTTTACATTGACTTAATGCCTTTTGATATCGGTAGTTTTGACGTGATTGTGGGTATGGATTGGTTATCGGCCATGAACGCGGTAATTGATTGTGGTAGTCGAACTGTGAGGATTCCGTTAGAAAATAGGGAAGAATTAGTGGTTCAAGGCGAAACGACCAAACTATGGGATGGGAATGTATATAGTGTTAAGATCACAAAGATTGAATTGAAAACCGTGCCCGTAGTTAAAGACTTTGCTGATGTATTTCCGGATGACCTACCGGGTTTGCCTCCATCTCGTGAACTTGACTTCCGTATTGAACTTATTCCTAACGCTTCTCCTGTGTCCAAAGCACCTTATCGCTTAGCCATGACCGAATTACAAGAGTTGGCTTCCCAACTCAAAGAGCTTCAAGACAAGGGTTTCATTCGCCCTAGTCAATCGCCTTGGGGCGCACCAGTTTTGTTCGTTAAAAAGAAAGATGGCACATTCCGAATGTGTATCGATTATAGAGAATTAAACAAACTAACGGTAAAGAATCGTTATCCTCTTCCTAGGATTGACGATTTATTCGACAACTCCAAGGTGCTCGTTTCTTTTCCAAAATTGATTTGAGGTCGGGTTATCATCAATTACGTGTTCATGAAGACGACATTCCAAAAACCGCCTTTCGAACGAGATATGGACACTTTGAATTTACGGTGATGCCTTTTGGGTTGACTAACGCACCAGCTGTGTTCATGGACTTGATGAACCGAGTGTGTCAGCCCTACTTGGACCAATTCGTCATTGTTTTCATCGATGACATTCTCATCTATTCCAAGACCAAAGAAGATCATTTGGAACATTTGAAACAAGTCTTAGAGTTACTCCGGAAAGAAAAGCTTTATGCCAAGTTCTCCAAATGTGAATTTTGGCTTGAAGAGGTCCAGTTTCTTGGTCACGTAGTGAGCAAAGAAGGAATTCATGTGGACCCAAGTAAAGTTGAAGCAGTAAAGAATTGGAGACGACCTGAAACACCGAACGAAATTCGCCAATTTCTTGGGTTGGCGGGTTACTATAGACGATTTATTGAAGGCTTTTCAAAAATCGCCCAACCTTTGACTCTGTTGACTCAACGGGAAAGAAGGTTTGATTGGGGTGAAAAGCAAGAACAAGCATTCCAATTGTTGAAAGACAAATTGTGTGATGCACCCATCTTGAGCTTGCCCAATGGAGCCGATGAAGGTGATAACATATGCATCCAGACAATTGAAGGTGCATGAGAAGATTTATCCGACTCATGACTTAGAATTGGGAGCAGTGGTATTTGCTTTGAAATGTTGGAGGCATTACTTGTATGGCACCAAGAGCGTGATCTATACCGATCACAAAAGCCTTCAACATATCTTCAATCAAAGCGATCTGAACATGAGGCAAAGAAGATGGCTTGAACTGTTAAGTGATTATGATTGTGTTATCCGGTATCACCCGGGTAAAGCAAATGTGGTAGCCGATGCCTTAAGTCGAAAAGAACGTATAAAACCAAGAAGAGTTAAAGCCATGAGCTTTACCGTGTTAAGGAGTGTTCGTGACTCCATTATTGAAGCACAAGAATTGGCAACTAGACCGGAAAACTTCATCAATGAAACCTTAAACGGTCTAGAAGAACAATTTGATAGAAAGAATGACAATGGTTTGTATTTCGTTGATCGATTGTGGATTCCCGTTCTTGGAGGATGGCGGTTGAAATTGATGGATGAAGCTCATAAGTCAGCCTACTCGGTTCACCCGAGTTCTGATAAAATGTACTTTGGATTGAGAGATTTGTATTGGTGGCCGGGAATGAAGAATGACATTGCAAAATATGTTAGTGAATGCCTCACTTGTTTGCAAGTGAAAGCCGACCACAAGAAACCACCGGGTTTACTAGTCCAACCAGTAACACCGGTGTGGAAATGGGAAGAAATTGCTATGGACTTCATCACGAAGTTACCTAGGACGAGTAGTGGTCGGGACACCATTTGGGTGATAATTGACCGGTTGACTAAGTCGGCTCACTTCTTAGCTATCCGGGAGGACGATAAATTTGACACCATGGCACGTTTGTACATCAAAGAGGTGATATCCAAGCATGGAGTGCCAATTTCCGTGATATCCGATCGGGATGCCCGATTTACTTCAAAATTTTGGAAGGCATTCCAGAAATCTATGGGTACTCGTCTCGGTATGAGTACGGCGTTCCACCCACAAACTGATGGTCAAAGTGAAAGAACGATCCAAACATTGGAAGACATGTTAAGAGCTTGTGCTATTGATTTTGGAGGTAATTGGGACGTGCATCTTCCTTTGGTTGAATTCTCCTACAATAATAGCTATCATGCTAGCATTGGAATGGCCCCTTTTAGAGCATTATATGGGAGAGATTGTAGGTCACCGCTAGCTTGGGCAGAAATTGGTGAAAGCCAACTCATTGGGCCCGAAATTGTTATTGAAACGACAAAAGTGATCTCACAAATCAAAGAAAAGTTAAGAGTGGCCCGAGAACGACAATTGAAATATGCTAATGTTAGACGAAGACCCCTCGAATTTGAAATTGGTGATTATGTTCTATTGAAAGTATCCCCGTGGAAAGGTGTGGTTCGTTTTGTGAAACGTGGCAAGTTGGGGCCACGGTACATTGGCCCGTTCAAAATCTTGGAGCGTATTGGTCCGGTAGCTTATCGATTAGAACTTCCTCAAAATTTGAGTGGAGTTCATAATGTTTTCCATGTTTGTAATCTTAGGAAGTGTTTGACCGATCCAACACTTCACGTACCCCTCGAAGAAATCCGTGTTGATAAAACGTTGAAGTTTGTGGAAGAACCAATAGAAATTCTAGATCGACAAACTAGAAAACTAAAGAATACCCGATATACGATTGTCAAAGTGAGATGGCAAGCTAGACGTGGACCCGAGTTTACTTGGGAACGCGAGGATCACATGAAGTCTAAATACCCACACTTGTTTAGTAATTAGTGTTTGTTGAATTTCGGGACGAAATTCTTTAACGGGAGAAGAATGTAACATTCATGATTTTTACCGTTTGACTGTGCATGTAATTTGATTAACTATTTCAATAAACGGAAATTTGGACATAATTGTGTACATTTATCTGTAAATTGGGCCAATTATAATGTCATATTTGAACTTCTAGAATTAGGATCATATTAGCAGACTATGAAATTGGCCCAGTACATGTTATGGAAATTATATGATAGATGATAATTGAGTAACTGTGGTAACAGGAAAAACGTATATACGAAATCTTAAGTATAATGTACGGTTCCAACAGTGTCGGTGGAACAGTGTCGGTGGTTAGATGATAATTCCATTAATAGGACAAAAACCGACACAACCTTTATATTATATGAAATGATTTATCCATATTATGGATTTATAATAATTTATAAAAGTTGTACGCTCATGAATATTTTGTTTGTGTTATTAATTTCGGAATCTATTAACTAGCTAGATATATTGTACATACTAGTAAAATAAATATGCAATTGTGTACTTGAATTAGATAACTAATAAATATATAAATATATGTAATTGATTTATAACCACATAGATAAAAGTAATTATACTTATATAAACTAGTTACTACACTTAATTACACAAATAATAATCAAGAATCAAAGTTTAGAGTCAACTAAAGTCAATTAGTCAAGTCAAGCTTGTGTTCTTGACCCCCACACAAACTAACCAAGACTTGGATTATAGCTTGTAATCATGCAATGAACATGTTCCTACTGAATTCTAGTTTGTTTTAAGGCCAAAGTTTCAGCCATTACACTCAAGGATGAGTTGTAAACACATGATGAACACCTCATGGCCAAGGTGTGTGTTCTTGGCACTTAGTTGCAACTCTTGGGCTATATAAGCAAGCATTTGATGATCATTCTATCATCCATCTCTGATCTTTTCTCTCTCTTTCACATTCATAACACAAAACAATCAAGTCCATAAAGTCTTGAGTTCATCACTTGAAGTTTCAAGTTGAATTTAAGGACTCTATAGGACTGAAATTTTCAGTCATCTTGAAAACATCATAGAAGATTCGTCTAGACGAATTAGGAGACGAATCTTATATTTTTGGAAAGGTCCAAGTGTCAGTAAAATTTGATAAGAACGAAGTTTCTTCTGGTTTTTCTCAGAAGAGTGCCAAAAACGACGATTTTCAGAACTAGTCTAATTTCTGACGAGGCTACAGGTTTGTTTTTGTAAAAATCATAACTCTTTTATTAAAGCTCTTCAAGAGCCAAACCTTACATTTTTGAAAAGGTATTTGAGTGCCCAACAAATGTCTAGAACTAAGTTTTGTTGTATCTGGTCTTCCTGACTTCCCAAAGTCGTTGTCAAGTAGATAGCGCAAAGCTGGAAACATGCTGAAATTTCCTTATTTTGCACTTAGGCTTTGTGGTAGCTTAAAAGTTGATCTTATACTTGTTCTAGGTACTCGGTAGTACATTTTGAGCATAGTAAAGTACTTTGCAAAGTGTTTTGAGCTGTACTAAGATTAACTTGTCACGAGGATTATCTGCTATTCTGATTTGCCACTACAACTAAGGTGAGTTTCGTAAACCCTCCATACTCAATTGAGATTCGGGCATGTTTGTTTAACTGTTGATTGTTGATTTGATTGATTGTATGATTGAATTGTTGATGTGGACATGTTAGCGCATTGTTTACTATGTAAGTCGCACCGTTAGCGCATTATTCATTATATAAGTCGCACCGTTAGCGCATTATTCATTATATAAGTCGCACCGTTAGCGCATTGTTAATTATTAACTATGTAAGCCGCACCGTTGTTGAACGTTATTGATTATTATGGAACATTGTTGAACGTTATATGGAATCGTTGTTGTTGAACGTTGACTTATATTGAATTGTGATAATGTGAAACCTTATAGGTTTTCCTTGGATGTGATTAGTTCTCCTAATCCTCACTTATTGTTAACGGTTGTTATCCGACACGGTTATTCCTTGTTACTTGTCCCTACGAACTCACCAACTTTATGTTGACGTATTTTAGTACACTTTTCAGGTAATCAAGTTAATCAGAGACAAAATGGATGATTGCATGCTTAATTGCTAGGATTGGACTAGCCTTGGACTTTCTGGATCCATGATCCTTACTTCCCTTTTATGGGTCACTTTTAGGATCAACTACTATCGATTGAATTGCCTTTTATTATTGATTGAACATGTATTGCGATGAATGTTGATGATTGTATACGTTTGTACAAGTTTAAGGATTGTTTCAATCCTATGTTTTCATATAGTTTGACTCTACATAATTTCCATGCCGTGCTGTGCTTTTCTAAGTGATACCCCATGATTCCGCCATGTTAGGGTGTTACAAATAATTCAAAAAAAAAACACGGTTGCTTCTTATTGTATGGATCTAGACCATCTGCAACCATTTCGGCATCAAGTTCGTCACGCCACCGCCACCGCCACCTACCTTCACACCCACCAAATCCTCACCCTTTATATATTGAGTACATGTAACTATCAGGTACTTGTTAATAACAATCACAATATGGTGAATATCAATGATATTCCGAAATCGGTGTGTTGTGGTGTGGTATGATAGAAATAATAAAGATGATATTACAATGATATTATGGCTGCTCCACCACCACACCGTCTGCCCCATCTCCACCGTCATCATCTCCGATGTCCATCCATCGGCAGCGCATAGACCACCATCGTCCCTCGTTTCCTCCTCCTCACCAACATCATCATCATCCATTTTCTCTCCAAAATAGAAACATTTTGAAAGAAAAAAAAAAGGATGGAGGCTCAGATCTGTTAGTAATCTAAACAAAAAGAACAAAGTGCCATAGATCTATATAAATATATATACACCATCACTTGAAAAAAACGACTTGGAACTTCTAGCAGATGAACATGGATTGATTTATAAATCTTGTCTTCTTGATTATTTTAATACGTAGTTGAAATGGAGTGCTGTTTAGAGTGATGTTTGGTTTGTAGATCTAAAAGATATTTATGAAATGGAGATGTACATATTTGATTTGCTGGGAGTTTATGGATGAATTTGTTTATGGATTTTCAGATTTGCTGGGAGTTTATGGATGAATTAAATCTTTAATCTATTGATGAAGATGAAGATATGAGACTCGATTACACTTTTGGTCCAGTTGTATAAAAAAAATCCACACTTTTGGTCTTGTGGTAAAAAAAAGACCATTATACCCATCATGTGCAGCGCACGTGATTGGTTTTTAAACAGACGTTACTACCGAGGACTAAAAGTGTTGACGGGACAAAGTTTTTTGGACTAAAACTATAATTTATTAAACTTAGGGACGAAAGCTGCAAGTAGAAGTTCACGACAAGAATGATTTTTGTAATTAACTTTAAACATTAAAATACACATGTATTTATCCTCTTTAACCCTGATCAAACATAAATTTCGGGTATATTAATTTGAAGATATTTTTTGTGTGTGCATAATTTATAGGTACATCTACTAACAACGAGTCAACGAATCATTTTAAAGTGTATGAGGGGGTAAGGAATGGTTTGGTTGATTTTATCAACCCTCTCAAAATCCTCCAATAACATTTATCCAACTCATTCCAACTTTTCAACCCTCTCAACTAACCCTTCCAACCATTTTTATTGGCACTCCATAAGTTCTCAACCCTCCCAATTTTTATCCAATCATAAACATTCTCTCTCTTATCCCCACACACTCTCTCTCTTCTTTCCCCTCTCTTTCTTGATTTTATGGTGAGCGGCTTCCCAACCTTACCATAAACCTGCCGGACCATAAATTTGATACCGGCGGCGGTGTTACCGCCGGTATGGTCCCATAAAATCCTCAACCCGGCCACCACTCCTTACCCCCTGATTACCACCATCACCTAGTCTATATCTATATCTATACTATATTATAAAACAATTAGGGTTTTCAACTTTCAACATTTAACTTTTAACAATGTACACATGCTAATGCATGATATACAATACATCTAAACCACATTGCATCAATAACCTACACTACTCGCCACCACCGCCACCGCCGCCGCTATCCCCACCACCACTCGTCATCGCCACCGCCGTCGCCGCCATCACATCACCACCATCGATGCCACCTCCACCACCGCCGCAACGCGCAGATAACATTCTCGTATTAGTTCAAGGAAATGATCCAACCACTACAACAAAAATGGCTTTTTAGGACCTTTTGTATAGGACGCCATTAAAATAGTGTCCTAAAAAGTTATTTAATAGGACATATATGAAAGGACTAGACTCGATAAACCACTATTTTATTTTTTTTTTTACAGAAGATACCCACTGCGCCGCAGTGGGAACTTACTGCCCTGCAATACAAAATTCCCCCACTGCGCCGCAGTGGGGTTGAAACACTCCCACTGCGCCGCAGTGGGAGAATTCTGGCCCCGACCTGCACAAAATTCAGCAAACTCCAAAACTTTTGACACATCGAACAAACTCCAAATCTTGCATAATCATGACCAACATTTCGAAACACATTCCGATGATTCTAACTGATATATAGACACCTTTTAAAACATGATTACACATCGACTTGTTTAAAAATCTCATGTACACCATCATTGGGTCATTTACCCACTTTGACACCATTTTCGTTCACAATGCAACTATGCAATTTTCCAAAAGCTTCACACTTGATCAATTACAGAATTATTAACAAGGTATGACTTTCAAAACCAAAATGTACCAAGAGCCATGAGGGGGAGGGATTTCTAAGCCTCTAAACCGAAAGATTGCCATTCATCCATGAATGACCTAAATACCTTCAAGTCTTGCAACAAACTTTACTTCTAACACTTCGAGCTTTAATCGACAACTAGTTCCTTCTTCCGGAACTACCTATAAAAAGATGAACAACTAAAATATAAGCAAAGGCTTAGTGAATATACTTGCATACATTTACGAATACGAAGGAGGGCAAAGTACAAGGACTGTCACATGTAACCTATGACACCGTCATGCCACGTTCACATGCTTACCTTGCACACTAAACGCTATACATGGATCCATATAAGCTAATCAATCATAACAATAACAACTATCGGGGTTCTTAGGCCTCATCTCAAATCAACTATCGGGGTTCTTAGGCCCCGGAGGTTCTTAGGCCTCATAAACACTATGCCCCATATGGGCCTGCGCCAAATCAATTACCACACATGGATAAACAAACTTCAACATAATGTGGTCAATTGACCCAACGTATACATAAAGGTATGCAAATATACTCACCTCCTCCGCAACTTGAACAATAAAGCTAAAACGATAATGCACAAACAAGCTTCAACCTATGATCATAACATAAAAGTGCATAAGCTTATATTCACAACATGACTAGCTCAACCTAGCCATTCTCAATCACTAGCCTTCCTAAACCCAAAACCCAACCCATTTGTCATTGAGTCTCTTTTACTTCCACAATACACTAGGTAGTTCAACCTACCATTTTCAACAACATTTCAATTACTAGTAAAAACTCATTTTTTCTCATAGACTAAGATTATCGCATGAGCTTATCAATTTCATAATCAAACTCAACACATAACTCAATGACAAACTAGGTTATCTACGGAATTTGGGGAAAATTCATCATAATTTATATTCTAGTAAAAACCCCCAATTTGGTTCACTCCAAGAACCCTAATTCAAAAGAAAGATGAAAAACTAAATTAGGGGAAATCAATACCTCACAACAAAAAGCTAAATCAAGACTTCGATGGAAAAATTCTTCTTCCCCTCTTTTCCCCTTTGAAATTCGGCCACCACCACCTTCCACCACAAACCCTAACTTTTGAATTCTTGAATGAAGATAAAAAAAAACCCCCCCCCTAAACCCTTTTTTTTGTTTTTTTTTTTTTTTTTTTTTTTTTTTTTTTTTTTGAATTCTTGAATGAAGATTATTGATGGTGATTGTTATTGTTCTTGATTTAGAGAGAATTAGCTTTGATTTCCTTTGCATGAGATGAAATTGGAAGGAGAAGTAATAGGTGATGGAGTGTTAGCCAAATATTGAAATGGGAGGTGAGTCATGAAATTGAAATAGCTGGTACATCATGGGGATGCCACGCCCCTTACTACTTTTTGGTAATAAAATACCCGCTAACCGCTAAAGTTTCAACTAAATTAACCCCATATCCAAAAATAAAATACTAGGAATTTAATTTAATGTCAAAACTATAAAAAGGGGTTAATTTCTTTTACCTTAAAATCTTTGGGGTGTTACAATATAAGCTTTTAGGGTCCTATTATAATATACGCTACTATAATGGTGTCCTATAAAGTTATGTAATAGGACAGACGGGTATTTAGGGTCCTATTATCATATAAGTTAATAAGACACTTTAAATTTAGATCCTAACAAAGTACTTTATAAGACATTTAGTTTTGGGTGTCTCATTATGTGGTAAGCTAATAGGACACTTGATCACTAGGGGTCCTGATATAACATAACCTGATAAGACACTTAATACTTAAGTCATCAAAACGAATGTTATAGGACCCTTATTTATCGAAGTCATATTAAAACAAAACTTAATAAGACACTTGATATATAAGTCATGAAACATCTGTTAGAACCTTTTAATTCGTGTTTAATGTGCGGAAGTTGATAATCATCAATGGTGGAAAGTGTGTGTGTTAGTGTGTGTTTTAGAGAGAGAAAGGTGTGAAAATGTGGGAAGTCTGGTTGATTGATTTACAAATGTGTGTTCTAAAGTTACAAGGAAGAAAGGTTTGAGGGGTATTTATACTCTAAGTATATTACAAAAGCTCCCCCTCAACCTATCAATATTTACATAAAATACAATGTATTCAAATACAACTAAGCACTATTTTGAATTTCTAACATTCTCCCCCTTAGTGCTTGGTTGTCCATCATCACTTTCTCTGTTGTCTCCTCCTCTTGTTTGCACGTCTCTGCTTGTTCTTCCTTTTCTTATATCGTTGTGCTGCATTTGAAGTTGATGGCTTGTCAATCTTTGCACTCCAGAATGCTCTCTTCTTATAACTGTTCCACGAATCATTCCAAAACTTCTTAGGAATGAAGTGCCAGTTATCACCAACAGGACGTTCATCTGGCAATCTGATGTTATCTTGGAAGTTGACAGGAGGAATATTATGTGGACCACGTTCATGACTGGGATTCCAATGAACCCATGAACCTGTCTTTGTATGTATGACTCCTTCCTGTGACTTGGAAATTCTGGTAATGATAAGATCTCTAATCCTCTGTCTCATATCAAGAGTATCTTTGATACGTCTTAAATGATCTTCTCTTTGAGACTTTATATGCCCATCTTCTTCATTGTCAGAGTCTTCATCTATTGCATTCAGAATTGAATGACAATATTTCAAGGTACCATCTGAATATTTGGCAAAATCAGAGGCACGAATGAAGATCTTTCTCTTGAGTCTATTGATGAAGACAAATCCATCCAGGCTTTCAATTGGATCTCCAATCTGAAATGAATCTAGCTCATAACCTTCTGCTCTTTGATTTGGTCTTGTGAGGTTAATCCTGCTAGTTCTTCTTTCCAAACCAATCTGGAAGTCATTGAATTCATAGAATCTAATCAAGGCTTGAATATGGCTTTTCAAAACTTCATAAGCTAGATCTTGATTCTTGAATGAAGATTATTGATGGTGATTGTTATTGTTCTTGATTTAGAGAGAATTAGCTTTGATTTCCTTTGCATGAGATGAAATTGGAAGGAGAAGTAATAGGTGATGGAGTGTTAGCCAAATATTGAAATGGGAGGTGAGTCATGAAATTGAAATAGCTGGTAC
>CM067174.1:78093318-78125818 GCA_034093135.1 Erigeron breviscapus
GATTATGCGCTAGTCGAGTTCATTAGTCGTGCTAATCGATGCTTACAACTTAAAAACAACTAAATGTAAATGACTTTTGTAAATCAAGGTAGAAACTTGGGAGAATAAGGAGTTTTAGCGAAACGCTAAGTTAAAGTATGTTGTGAGTTCGTTTTGGCATTTAAAGGGTTAACGTTTAGCTATTTGTCGAATTTAGCGGAGCGGGAGCCTACCCTTTTGGAGTCTAGGTCGGCCCCCTTCTAACCCCTCCTCCTCCACCCATTTCATTCTATCTTCTTCTTCTCTCTAATCCACTTCCAAGAACAAAAGCACACTCTCATTCTCTCTATCTCTCTCTAAGATTCTTACACCAAGATTATGGTTTCAAGATTTGATTAGTGCTAGAGAAATCATCTATTTCATCTCCTTTGCATCATATCATGATTTGGGTCATCAAAAAGTGCAAGATTTCTAGCCATTTCGGGTCAAATTCGGGTTAGAGACTAGGTGAACGTTTTGGTAAGTTAAATTCATCCCATTTACTTCTATTTATGCTTGTTCTTATGTTTCTAGTCGTTCTTATGGGTTTCCAAGACTTAAAAATGGTAAAAATGGAAAATTAGGTTTAAATTAGGGTTTTAAGATTTGTGGATGATTTTGGATGTTTTAGTCGAATTTGTGGGTTGGGTTATATGTATTTATGTTCAATGATGCTTTGTTATGCTTCGAATCAAGTTGAAAGTCCTTGCAAATCGATTCGGGTCGCTTTGGGTTAAAAATTTAGGGTTTTGGTTCGTAGCACCTGCATAACCTGCAGGTGCTGGCTGCAGTGTGTAGTCACTGCGGCGCAGTGGCATCTACCACTGCGGCGCAGTGGGCAGGGTTCTTGCTCACTGCGGCGCAGTGCATTGTTTCTGGTCCTGTCCAGTTTAGCCACTGCGGCGCAGTGGGCAGGGTTCTTGCTCACTGCGGCGCAGTGCATTGTTTCTGGTCCTGTCCAGTTTAGCCACTGCGGCGCAGTGGGCAGGGTTCTTGCTCACTGCGGCGCAGTGCATTGTTTCTGGTCCTGTCCAGTTTAGCCACTGCGGCGCAGTGGGCAGGGTTCTTGCTCACTGCGGCGCAGTGCATTGTTTCTGGTCCTGTCCAGTTTAGCCACTGCGGCGCAGTGCATAGTCACTGTGATTCAGGTGTGTCGATTTTCGAATTGTTGAGATTGTGTAGTTGACATTACGGTATGATGATGTGTAATTATAGGTTGGGGAGGTGTGGACCCTATTACTCGTTTGTAATCGTATTCTAGCTTCTTTGCTTGGAAATCAAGGTGAGTTTCGTAGCTCCCTACTCAATTGAGATTCGGGCTGAAAAGTGTACAACCTTGTGTGCTTACTTGCTTGTGTGTGTGCATTTATATGTGTGCTTTGATTGATGACATAGTTCAATTGTGCATACGCTGGATTTTCTCGATTTATGACATGACTTGTTTGTGGTTGTTGGATTCACCGAATCCCCTTTATTTCATTTAGTTCATGTTCTACGATAATCCCATGCATACGCTATATCTTTTCGGTAGTATTTCGAGCCTAGCTCGGGGTGTTACAAATTCTTATTTTTCAAAATTAAACATCTATCAATAGTATGACCAATTCTGTTACAATGAGTGCAATGCAGATTAGGATTAGGAGGTCTTAGAACTCTTTGATTTTGATCAAAAGTTTTTCTTGACTCAAAGTTATTATCAAAAGTTCTTTTACTATCAAAAGAATTTTTATTCCCTTTAAAACCATTATTTCTATTGAAATTTGATTTAGCAATGAAAGCAGAAGAAGAAGGAACAGATTTATCATCCATCCCCCCTCTATGAGATTCTTCTCTAGAACAAATATTATAAGCATCCAAGATTCCTCAAATGTAAAGTCGTATGAAATGTATGTGCATTATGTTTTGGTTGAGTTGGTGGGCAATTGAGTACATTACGTGCAATTGAGTACAATGAAGTACATTACGTGCAATTGAGTACAATGAAGTACATTACGTGCAATTGAGTACAATGAAGTACATAACGTGCAATTGAGTACAATGAAGTACATGACGTGCATTTGAGCATAATGAGGTACATGACGTGCAATTGAGTACATTTGAGTACATGATGTGCATTTGAGCATAATGAAGTACATGACGTGCATTTGAGTACATAATGAAGTACATGACGTGCATTTGAGCATAATGAAGTACATGATGTGCATTTGAGCATAATGAAGTACATAACGTGCAATTGAGTACAATGAAGTACATGACGTGCATTTGAGCATAATGAGGTACATGACGTGCAATTGAGTACAATGAAGTACATTACGTGCAATTGAGTACAATGAAGTACATTACGTGCAATTGAGTACAATGAAGTACATTACGTGCAATTGAGTACAATGAAGTACATTACGTGCAATTGAGTACAATGAAGTACATTACGTGCAATTGAGTACAATGAAGTACATTACGTGCAATTGAGTACAATGAAGTACATTACGTGCAATTGAGTACAATGAAGTACATTACGTGCAATTGAGTACAATGAAGTACATTACGTGCAATTGAGTACAATGAAGTACATTACGTGCAATTGAGTACAATGAAGTACATTACGTGCAATTGAGTACAATGAAGTACATTACGTGCAATTGAGTACAATGAAGTACATTACGTGCAATTGAGTACAATGAAGTACATTACGTGCAATTGAGTACAATGAAGTACATTACGTGCAATTGAGTACAATGAAGTACATTACGTGCAATTGAGTACAATGAAGTACATTACGTGCAATTGAGTACAATGAAGTACATTACGTGCAATTGAGTACAATGAAGTACATTACGTGCAATTGAGTACAATGAAGTACATTACGTGCAATTGAGTACAATGAAGTACATTACGTGCAATTGAGTACAATGAAGTACATTACGTGCAATTGAGTACAATGAAGTACATTACGTGCAATTGAGTACAATGAAGTACATTACGTGCAATTGAGTACAATGAAGTACATTACGTGCAATTGAGTACAATGAAGTACATTACGTGCAATTGAGTACAATGAAGTACATTACGTGCAATTGAGTACAATGAAGTACATTACGTGCAATTGAGTACAATGAAGTACATTACGTGCAATTGAGTACAATGAAGTACATTACGTGCAATTGAGTACAATGAAGTACATTACGTGCAATTGAGTACAATGAAGTACATTACGTGCAATTGAGTACAATGAAGTACATTACGTGCAATTGAGTACAATGAAGTACATTACGTGCAATTGAGTACAATGAAGTACATTACGTGCAATTGAGTACAATGAAGTACATTACGTGCAATTGAGTACAATGAAGTACATTACGTGCAATTGAGTACAATGAAGTACATTACGTGCAATTGAGTACAATGAAGTACATTACGTGCAATTGAGTACAATGAAGTACATTACGTGCAATTGAGTACAATGAAGTACATTACGTGCAATTGAGTACAATGAAGTACATTACGTGCAATTGAGTACAATGAAGTACATTACGTGCAATTGAGTACAATGAAGTACATTACGTGCAATTGAGTACAATGAAGTACATTACGTGCAATTGAGTACAATGAAGTACATTACGTGCAATTGAGTACAATGAAGTACATTACGTGCAATTGAGTACAATGAAGTACATTACGTGCAATTGAGTACAATGAAGTACATTACGTGCAATTGAGTACAATGAAGTACATTACGTGCAATTGAGTACAATGAAGTACATTACGTGCAATTGAGTACAATGAAGTACATTACGTGCAATTGAGTACAATGAAGTACATTACGTGCAATTGAGTACAATGAAGTACATTACGTGCAATTGAGTACAATGAAGTACATTACGTGCAATTGAGTACAATGAAGTACATTACGTGCAATTGAGTACAATGAAGTACATTACGTGCAATTGAGTACAATGAAGTACATTACGTGCAATTGAGTACAATGAAGTACATTACGTGCAATTGAGTACAATGAAGTACATTACGTGCAATTGAGTACAATGAAGTACATTACGTGCAATTGAGTACAATGAAGTACATTACGTGCAATTGAGTACAATGAAGTACATTACGTGCAATTGAGTACAATGAAGTACATTACGTGCAATTGAGTACAATGAAGTACATTACGTGCAATTGAGTACAATGAAGTACATTACGTGCAATTGAGTACAATGAAGTACATTACGTGCAATTGAGTACAATGAAGTACATTACGTGCAATTGAGTACAATGAAGTACATTACGTGCAATTGAGTACAATGAAGTACATTACGTGCAATTGAGTACAATGAAGTACATTACGTGCAATTGAGTACAATGAAGTACATTACGTGCAATTGAGTACAATGAAGTACATTACGTGCAATTGAGTACAATGAAGTACATTACGTGCAATTGAGTACAATGAAGTACATTACGTGCAATTGAGTACAATGAAGTACATTACGTGCAATTGAGTACAATGAAGTACATTACGTGCAATTGAGTACAATGAAGTACATTACGTGCAATTGAGTACAATGAAGTACATTACGTGCAATTGAGTACAATGAAGTACATTACGTGCAATTGAGTACAATGAAGTACATTACGTGCAATTGAGTACAATGAAGTACATTACGTGCAATTGAGTACAATGAAGTACATTACGTGCAATTGAGTACAATGAAGTACATTACGTGCTTGCCAAACAACACAAGCATTTTTAGAATAAATTTGACCTAGATATAATTCTTGTGAAACACAACCTAAAATCCAGTTAAGAACAACAACATTGCATCTATCCCATTGCTTAGCTAAAACAGGATTATCAAAACTTTTTAAGCATGTACCATCAATAAATCCAGTCTTATTCTTAGTTTCCAAAGCCAATTCAATTGCACAAGCCCATACTTTATAATTTTCAGTTCCAAGCAGTTTAAAACCAATTAAAGGTGTACTAGTAGTGTCACTAGCATGCAGATACAATGGATCACCAAAATCTAATTTGCTTATCTTAGTAATCTCAAATTCAGATTCATTATCAGATTCTTCATTATGCACAGAACGAGGAGGAGTATTACCCCCATGAACAGAACTAGGAGGAGTATTACCAGTATGAATAACAGAACCAGGTGGAGTATTCACCATTTTAAACAATTGTAATCACAGAAATAGACAGATAATATATATAAAACAAGAAAAACAATCAATCAAAGAAGCAGATTATCAAGCAAAACACCGATTAACAGACAAGAAATCTACAAATATTAACTTCTCAAATAAAAAAAAATTGTGCAGAAAATAACTCTTAATCTCACAAGAGTGTCAGTGACAGGATTCCTAACCTCTCGTATGAAGGCAGGTCAAGTATTAGCACAATTGTTTTTATGAGAAAAAGAGAGAAAAATTTAATATATATATATAAAAAATTAATTTGAGAAGAAAATATAAGCAGATAAAAGCAATTAATAAGAGATAAAGAGATATATATATATATATATATATATATATATATATATATATATATATATATATATATATATATATATATATATATATATATATATATATATATATATATATATATATATATATATATATATATATATATATATATATATATATATATATATATATATATATATATATATATATATATATATATATATATATATATATATATATATATATATATATATATATATATATATATATATATATATATATATATATATATATATATATATATATATATATATATATATATATATATATATATATATATATATATATATATATATATATATATATATATATATATATATATATATATATATATATATATATATATATATATATATATATATATATATATATATATATATATATATATATATATATATATATATATATATATATATATATATATATATATATATATATATATATATATATATATATATATATTATGCTTATTATTACTAAGAATCAATAGAGAATAGGTTTATGATTACAGAACTTATATAGACGAAGAATATATATCACCAAGATGATGATATATATATTATTACAGATTATATATGAAAAAATATATCGAGAGAAAAAATAATGAGAATGCTGCAGCAGAAAAGAATAATTGATCGAATGAAACCCTAATGGGTTATAAGATGTATAAATATATCTTCAAGTATCTATCAACCCCTTGATCTTCTTTCTCTTTCCTTAAGCAGCCCAATACTTCCGGAATATGCAACAATGGTCCTTGTTCTTTCATTAAGTTCATAAAAGTACCTGCATTAATCTCAACATACACCATAAGTTTTAAATACATGAAATACATGAAATGATCTTGTAATTTAACAGTGATGATTGTAACTAGCTTTACATGAACCAGGGTTGCCTAAGTATCTATTGTTTGGTATCGGGACTTCTGTTGTGGCGCTTGCTGTGTTTGGTCATTATGCTCTATCAAGTAAAGGTGAATTCTCTTTCCTTTGTTTGTGTTACCGGTTTGGAGAGGATTGCGTTTATAGATGTTCTTAGCGTAATTAATTTTGGAGATGAATTTGGTTTAGAATCTTATTATTGGTTTAATTTCAGGTTTGGTTTTGCGATTTAGCGGTCCATTTCATGTATTTGTTGATAATAAATCGTCGCGCTCGGAAGATACATTAAAGGTGGATGAAGCTGTTGTGGAGCCGTTGAAGGAAAATGTTCATGAAGGAGGTGATGCGATATCAGAAGAAGGTATTTGACTATTTTTTAGCTCCTTGTGTTAAGTCTGAAAGTTCCTTCAAATAGTAGTATCTGAAGGACATGATTACATTTCTTGGCTACTTCTATAGTGTTTTTGTGATGTATGTTTGTGTGCATCTGTAATTTAATCATTCAAAAATTCTACAGTAATTGGTCATCTTAACTGGGAAGAAGGAAAGGTTGGAAGAGTTATAGTTCCAGTTTTGGCTGATGCTACTCAGCAGGAGGCTTTATTGTGGTTGAAGAATCTTAAGGTATTTTGTTGCATCCATATATTGTAGTTAGGTTTATGATAAACTCGTTTTTCATAAACTCCTTGTTTTTTGGGCAAGAGGTAAATTTGAAAAGCCTTTTTTTCCGTGAGAAATGCAAAATCAAATTGAACATCGTAAATCAGTTAAAGTTCTAAGCCTTGGGTATAGAAAATCTTTTTGAAAGTTGACCAAATTGATTCGTGCAACCCCAAACTCCCAAAGAAATCTGGATAGTTTGTACCATATTTAAAACAAAAAGCTTGATTTTTGAGTTGAGGCTGCTATTTGAGGTAAGATTAACTTTCAAAAGTATAGAAGCCGTTCGTTTAAGATTCAAAAGCAACCTTGTTTAGATTAATTTTGTTTTTTACTACGGCTGCACGTTTTTGTCATGCGGGCAGAAGTCGGTTTTCTGGTCCTCGAGAGAACGTTGAGGTTATGAAGCATTTAAATCGTTTGAATAAACCCCCAGTTCAATCAATCAAGGTATATTTTGCTATTTTGATATTTGTATTTGCTAATTCGAAATTTAGAAATACTAATCACAATAATGAGCACAATATGTAAATAATGTGCATTATTAACTTGCATATGCATTATGTGATGAACAGAGCCCGGATGGTGATATAATTGATTGTGTTCATATCTCACATCAACCAGCTTTTGATCATCCTTTTCTCAAAAATCATACCATTCAGGTTTTCATTTTTATTTCATTCTACATTTTTCGGCGTATGTCGATTTTGAGAGTTATTGTATCTAACTGGTTAATCATTATAGACGAGGCCAAATTATCGTCCGAATTGGATAAATGATGATAACATCAAAGTGTCATCCATGAAGGATCCTTCAAAACATGTATCATCATCAGAAAAGCAGAAAACATTTACTCAATTATGGCAATTAAACGGTAAATGCTCAAAAGGGACGATTCCAATTCGACGAACAAAGAAAGAGGATGTTTTGAGAGCTAGTTCTGTTAAAAGATATGGCAAGAAAAAGAGCTTTTCTACTGTTGCACAACCAAGCTCCATTGTTCCTGACCTCATTAATCAAAATGGTCATCAGGTAATTAGCTTATTTAGCTTCATGTATTAGTAAGTTGTTGTAGTACAAGTTTTTTTCAAGATGTTCTTGGTATTGGTAACATAATGTGAACTTTTTTTAATATTTGTATACTATATTCACATGTTTAGTTATCCTAGCTTTTCAATAGTATTATAACTTTTTTCACATGATATCATGTATATAAGTAAAAGTTGAATCAGTTCACTTTTGTAATAGGACCATGAACTTTTAAGTTATTTCCAAACAAGTTAATTTCTCTATTATAATGCTAAAACTAACTTTTCTACACCACATTTTCTAGACGGTACATTGTCAAACTCAAACACATTTAAAATTTTCATGATTTTATTAAATAGTTTATTTGTTACTGTCATCTCCCATTAAAGTTTTGGTTTGGTGGATGGAGATGCCATGTTAATTAGGCCAGTTTAACACATTTTTACAAAACTTATATGTTGATTAAGATTTGTGAATACTATTAATGACATAAAATTAGTAAACGATATTGATTTTTAATCTTTATCTCGTGAAAGGAAAATTGATGGTTGTAATTTACTGCATAGGGAGTTGGATTCTAGTACGTCTGAAATGACTATGGAGGAAAGGTGATAACATCAATACCTAAAGAAAGCCATCCATGGAGGTATGCACCTTTTGCTACTAATTCTTATGGTTCAAGTATACATCTTTTTTATTTTACACTATATAATCTTCATTGTTTTTATTGTAATTTTCTAATCATTGTTTCTCAAACCTGCATATGCTAAAGTGCTTGTTGAAGACCTTGATGCGAATGAAGGCGTGCGTTTTTAATTTGCTGGTGTAATCTTGCAAGGTTATTTTTACATGGTGCTAACATATACATGGTCAGGCTGGGTAACTACTAACTGGACAAAATGTGTTTTTCTTAAATTGGGTGATTTTGGTATGGGTTGGTTTGACGCATAATACTTATATTATTTTTATAAACCAGTTGTATATCAAATACGATTAGTGAAGTTAAATTATATGAGTAACACTAATATTCTTATTCGGTTATCTAGGACATACAAGTCAGAAGACTTTTGACCTGTTTGACTTTTCTGACCCATTTTACTTGTCTACGCCCTTGAAGAAATTTATATCTATTTAGCCCGTTAGAGGTAAAACATACCCTGAATTGACCTGTTTGTTTGGAAATGTTTTCACATTTATTCTCTAAACATTAGTTTGTTGTTGGCTTGTTGCTTTGTTAGTGGGCTATCAGGATTATATATATGTAAACTTAAAGAATGATGTTTTTCTAATTTATTGGCATGTTTGTGATTTACCAACCTAAAGTTTTGCTTGTGTCCCCAGTAACAAATGACATTCTGTGTTCTTATTTCTGGGTTCTTGTGTTTCAGATTCGAGGAGAATGATAGTCTTGTTTTGACCATTTGAAAAGAATTTGGATATATTGAGACAGTTTTGGAGGGTTGTTAACTATAGTGATCTGGTTAGTGTTTATATTCTTTATTATTTTCATAAATTTGATCACTATGATTACATTGGATGCCATAGTGTTTAGATTCTTTATTATTTGCATAATTAAACTTATGGTTATAATTGCAATCTTTTGTAGTAGTTCTGCAATGTTAATCTTTTCTTCAAAAATATGAGGATGCATGTGATGGGCACTCGTTTACTTTGGCTGTGTTTTTATTTGATGGGTTGTGACTATATATGAACTTAATGAAGATCATGGCTATGAGCTAAAAGGAGTTTATGGACCAAGCAACCGGGCATTTACCCATTTTCTTCACTATGGCGGATATCTCTAAGCAGCCTTGAAGACTCTTACTCAATAAGAGTCTCACGCTATACACAACGTACAACCACAATGTAGCCGTTAACACCACTACTACATTTCAAGTTGTCATCACAATCTGAGGTCTATATATAGAAGATTAATTTTCTTTTTAATAGACACTAGAGTTTTCCATTGTTCGGTTTAAATGTAATCTTTGTATTTATTGTCTATATAGCAGATTTGATATGATCTGCGATAGTTTAAGCATGTTCTTGTACTGATATTGATATCTAGTATGTAAGAACTAAAAAGTATGCGAATATATGATTTGCTTGATTTTGTCCAAACCGGAGTTGTATTGATACCGTTTTGATTTCTTACGAGTATCTAGTTTCAGTACATGCTACTTTTGTATCAAATTTTCAATTATTGCTACGTATTGACCTATTGACTTATGTAACACATTTTAGGACCGGTTTTATTTGATTGAAAAGTTCATATAAGGACACTATAATTTGGTCGTAACAAATTTATTATGAATCTTTTGCATTATTATGACCCCTTATGTGGTACTAACAAAGGGATACATGTAAGATCCATCTACTTATTAGGACGTTAATTTGAGTCATAGGACATTGAAACTTTGTCCTCACAAACCTATTAGGACCCTTTTGTTGGTACTAACAAAGGTATAATATTACTTCACTAGCGTCCTATTAGTTACTCTTTAAGGACGCTTGTATGTGTCTTAAAACATTAAAGATAGGTAAACACATGTTAGGACATTATAAAAGTGTCTTAATATGTTTTTATTAGGACGCTACTTGGGTTGTTTATGGACATATTATGCAACCATAAAATTGGTTTCATAATCTTATTTGATATTAAGGACGCTTGTATGTGTCTTAAAACATTAAAGATAGGTAAACACATGTTAGGACATTATAAAAGTGTCTTAATATGTTTTTATTAGGACGCTACTTGGGTTGTTTATGGACATATTATGCAACCATAAAATTGGTTTCATAATCTTATTTGATATTAGGACGCTTTTTAAGTTCCCAAACCTATTACGACCCCTTTACATGAAACGCTTTTACTGTTGGTCCTATCAAATGAATGGTCCTATAAAGTAGCATTATAGGACGCTTTTGGGCGTACTAAAAACCCAGTTTTGTTGTAGTGAACATAACTTGTACATCACTTAATTTCTATACAGAACATAATTTTGAATTTTGATTATGGGTCATTTATAAAGGCTAAACAGATAAACTCTGTGACATATAGAGAAATTTTATGGGATAGAGACTAACTCTAAAATATGGTTTTTTACATCCAACATAGAGTCGGTAAAAATGTTTTTGATTTCATGGAGGGTTTGTGAAATTTACGTGATAAAACCAATTTATATCTTCCTTTTGTTTTCTTTCTAAATCCTATTCCCATTTCTCAAAAGTGGACAAAGAAATTTATCAATTTGGAATCTTCCGGGAAATCAAAATACAAAAAAAAGCTATTCTTCATTCCTCCATCGCTTTCATCTTTTTGACCTATTGAATTTGAATTCACATCTCTTTTTTTCTTAAGCCTTTTAACAAGAAGCGCGAAATAAAATAACATGTATAAAGGGGCGCTTGGCGTTAAGTTTATAAAATAGATTATGCGTTTAAAAACTGCATTTTGAAAAAGCAGGTCAAAACTGCGTTTTTCACTGTCAAAAATAATCATTTATTTTGTCAAACACATTTTTTTTAATTATCCGCGTTATGTAAACGCAATAATAAGATAATCATTCAAAACTTAATCACAAACACCCTCTAAATGAATTATAGAGGTGTACTCATGCAATGTGATGATGATGTTAGAGGAGGCGGTATGATGGTGACAGGGTGAGTGGTGGTGGTAATGGCGACAGGTGGTAGTAACGATGATAAGTAGTATAAGTAATTGATGTAAAAGAACTTAATGCTAAGGTCTAATGTTGATGAAAATACGGTTACGGTGGCAGAGATGTGGTGGTGTTGGTGATGGCGAGTAGTGTAAATATTGAACCTGTTACCTTTAATCTTCATATCTAGGCCAATGCATTTACATGATGAGGCTAAGTCATATCCGTACACATAATAGTTAATAGTTATATTAATATAAAATATAATAGATAGTGTTTTCTTAAATTACTCCCTCCGTCTCATATTAAATGTCCAATTTTAACTTGTCAAGTCTTCTGCTTTCAACTTTTGAACTGTAAAAATATTTGTTTTTATTATATAACACTTCATATAAGATATATATACGTATTGAGTTTTCAATATACTTTTCGTTGATATAACTTTTATCAACTATTATATAACACAAACA
Organism: Erigeron breviscapus; assembly: GCA_034093135.1. Taxonomy (NCBI): domain Eukaryota; kingdom Viridiplantae; phylum Streptophyta; class Magnoliopsida; order Asterales; family Asteraceae; genus Erigeron; species Erigeron breviscapus. The sequence continues at coordinate 78,105,568 of CM067174.1, forward strand.
AAGATATTTATGGTCAAAGTTTTTAAAAAAAAATACTTGAAAAGTCAAAATTGAACGATTAATATGGGACGGAAGGAGTATTGTTTTTGTCTTGTGTACTAGTATATTTTTATTGATGAACACATTAAAAGTTCATAAATGAAACCTCATTCCACACAATTAACCAGAAATTTTTATGGTGCATAAATCAAAAGTGCCCACAACCAGAGTACGTTCTTGTACACTTATTCTCGTGTGAAACTTATAACCTGCAAAACTATTTCTATACGTCGTCGTCACTCGTCTGTGAGTGATAGGCAATTTCCAAGAATCTTCTTTGGGGACTTGGCACCACCTATAATATTCTGATGACTTAAATGTCAATGCTGTTATGAAATACTTATTATGTGGCTATCCACATTTCTACCTCCCAAGCTCCTCATATTCTATCATTATTATTGTACTTATTGTATAGACTTTTATAACTCTATATATAATCATTGTAACCAAGAGTATTCAAGATCAATGAAAGAACTCTTCTCATCTCTATTCTCTTATGTCTATTCTCTCTATTGTTCATTCTATAATTCTTGTATGTTATGTTATACTTTGCTATTAGGTCGTTGTTTCACAACACGTTATCAGCACAAATGCTTAAAATAAAAAAGTAGCAGAAATAACGTATTCAGTTTCTTGTCACCGATGACGTTCATGGCTCTATATTTGATTGCAAGAGTACGAAGATCTATACATACAAATCCAAATTAAAGGTACGGCTTGATTATTTGTTTATGGCTTGATTAAGTACTACATGAGTGTGACAACTCGTAATTTATTAACAACGGGTTAGTCCTAATCTCGATCATTATTATAATTTCGTCTAATTTAGAGATTATGACGTAGAAATTATTAGTTAATTGAACATTTGATATAGTTCAATTAGACGTGTCCTTATGACGTAGACTACTAGCTATTTAGACGAATGCCGAGTCTTAAAATGACGTTAAATAAAGATTTAAATGTTATAATTGAACACAGTAATTAGACTGTCTAAACGAAATATTTCTAAGAGTTTAGTTTATTAAATTTTATTTATTTGCCTCGACTAAAATGAGACGAGGGAAAATACCTTTACTTTACATTTTAACCTATTAGTCAAATGGTATTTAATCGTAAGCATTTCACCAAAATTGGGGTATTAGAATATCAAGAAAAGGGCCACATGGTCGGTTTTATTTGTTTGTGGCAGAGGAGTAACCACCAAACACCTTTTCCCTCCCTTTTCTTTTGTTCTAGTCGACACACACACACACCACACAAACACAACACAAATCACTCAAACATTTTCCAAATACTCTCAATCTCCCTATCATTCTTCTAAATCAGATTTTGCAAAGGAAAGATTGAAGGATTTTAAAGCTATTATTTGGTATTTGCATCATTATCACCATCTTCATCCTTTTAATTCAAGAACAAATTTTGGTAAGTCTAAATCATCCCTTTTACGCCTATTTATGTTTACTTACTCTTTTCTAGTCATTTCGAGCTTTTACATGGCCTAAAACAATTTAAATTGTATTTAGGGTTTAAATAGGGTTTTGGGTTTGATTTGGTCGTTTCGGAAGATTAAATGATGTTATGGATGAAATTATGGGTTGGGTTATGTGTGATTATGGTTAGTGATGTTTAGTTTTGCTTCAAATTGAGTTACAAACTCCTACAAATCGATTCGGGTTGAATTGGGTCGAGTTAAAGGGCTTTTGGGTTGGTTTTCTGCACTTAGAACTGCTGGTGCTGGCTGCAGAACCTGGCCACTGCGGCGCAGTGGTATGGGTTAGCCCCACTGCGGCGCAGTGTCCATAATCTGGTCTGGTCTCGACTTAGGCCACTGCGGCGCAGTGAGCTTGGATATAGCTCACTGCGGCGCAGTGTAAACCCTCGGAAAATTATTGTTGTTGGCTGACTGCGGCGCAGTGGGGTGAAACTTTTCCCACTGCGGCGCAGTGTCCATAATCTGGTCTGGTCTCGACTTAGGCCACTGCGGCGCAGTGAGCTTGGATATAGCTCACTGCGGCGCAGTGTAAACCCTCGGAAAATTTTGTTGTTGGCTGACTGCGGCGCAGTGGCTTGGATATAGCTCACTGCGGCGCAGTGTTAGGTTGCTGGAATGTTTGACATTTCTAGTTTTTGGCAACTTGAACGTTGGGACTTGGTGAATATCGAATGGTACTTTAGACTACCTTAAAATGAAAATTTCATTGATTTCAACCAACTATACGTACATGCACTTAGGAGGATTCTACTTTCCTCGGATCCTAGATGCTTATATATAGGGTCACCCGCAGCCTTCCCACCACATCTAAAACCCAATGAAGGCATAACCGACTTCCATGTATGCACGTCTATCCTAGCAGTAATAATATTAATAACCATAACCATAATAATAATGCCTAAGTGTACCATGACAACGACAATCATTACGAACACAATATTCTCAAGTCTAACAACTTGGTAGTACGTCGTACATTGCGCGATCTCAAGTGTATAACACTTGGGAGTACGTGGAACCATTCATCAAGTAAGTATACCTGGAAGTACATCAACCAAAACCATCATAACACAAATCAATCAAACTACAATGCACATACATTTCATACGACTTTACATTTAAGGAATCATAGATGTTTATATATAGGGTCACCCGCAGCCTTCCCACCACATCTAAAACCCAATGAAGGCATAACCGACTTCCATGTATGCACGTCTATCCTAGCAGTAATAATATTAATAACCATAACCATAATAATAATGCCTAAGTGTACCATGACAACGACAATCATTACGAACACAATATTCTCAAGTCTAACAACTTGGTAGTACGTCGTACATTGCGCGATCTCAAGTGTATAACACTTGGGAGTACGTGGAACCATTCATCAAGTAAGTATACCTGGAAGTACATCAACCGCAATTTCAACCAACTATACGTACATGCACTTAGGAGGATTCTACTTTCCTCGGATCCTAGATGCTTATATATAGGGTCACCCGCAGCCTTCCCACCACATCTAAAACCCAATGAAGGCATAACCGACTTCCATGTATGCACGTCTATCCTAGCAGTAATAATATTAATAACCATAACCATAATAATAATGCCTAAGTGTACCATGACAACAACAAAACCACTACGAACACAATATTCTCAAGTCTAACAACTTGGTAGTACGTCGTACATTGCGCGATCTCAAGTGTATAACACTTGGGAGTACGTGGAACCATTCATCAAGTAAGTATACCTGGAAGTACATCAACCAAAACCATCATAACACAAATCAATCAAACTACAATGCACATACATTTCATACGACTTTACATTTAAGGAATCATAGATGTTTATATATAGGGTCACCCGCAGCCTTCCCACCACATCTAAAACCCAATGAAGGCATAACCGACTTCCATGTATGCACGTCTATCCTAGCAGTAATAATATTAATAACCATAACCATAATAATAATGCCTAAGTGTACCATGACAACAACAAAACCACTACGAACACAATATTCTCAAGTCTAACAACTTGGTAGTACGTCGTACATTGCGCGATCTCAAGTGTATAACACTTGGAAGTACATCAACCGCAATTTCAACCAACTATACGTACATGCACTTAGGAGGATTCTACTTTCCTCGGATCCTAGATGCTTATATATAGGGTCACCCGCAGCCTTCCCACCACATCTAAAACCCAATGAAGGCATAACCGACTTCCATGTATGCACGTCTATCCTAGCAGTAATAATATTAATAACCATAACCATAATAATAATGCCTAAGTGTACCATGACAACAACAAAACCACTACGAACACAATATTCTCAAGTCTAACAACTTGGTAGTACGTCGTACATTGCGCGATCTCAAGTGTATAACACTTGGGAGTACGTGGAACCATTCATCAAGTAAGTATACCTGGAAGTACATCAACCAAACCTCAAGTACGAACCTAACCACAAATTCAATCACCAAAACCATCATAACACAAATCAATCAAACTACAATGCACATACATTTCATACGACTTTACATTTAAGGAATCATAGATGTTTATATATAGGGTCACCCGCAGCCTTCCCACCACATCTAAAACCCAATGAAGGCATAACCGACTTCCATGTATGCACGTCTATCCTAGCAGTAATAATATTAATAACCATAACCATAATAATAATGCCTAAGTGTACCATGACAACAACAAAACACAATATAAGTAATGCGTATGATAAATAAGCACAAGTGATGTCTATATCGAGATATGTACTACACACATAATCATGTCCGAATGCATAAAAGGTATGTCCAACGATTAGGCATCAGATAACGCATCCCTAGTGTACCATGACAACAACAAACATTACGAACACAATATTCTCAAGTCTAACAACTTGGTAGTACGTCGTACATTGCGCGATCTCAAGTGTATGACACTTGGAAGTACATCAACCAAACCTCAAGTACGAACCTAACCACAAATTCAATCACCAAAACCATCATAACACAAATCAATCAAACTACAATGCACATACATTTCATACGACTTTACATTTAAGGAATCATAGATGTTTATATATAGGGTCACCCGCAGCCTTCCCACCACATCTACAACTCATTAGAGGTATCATCGTCTTCCATGCATATACAACTATCCTAATCACAATATCAAATCATTTCAATCATAATGGTAAAGTAAACGCGTGTAATAGATGAGCACGCGAAACATTAACATCAAATCATGTGTCGTACGTAAGTAAGACCACAACGTATACCAAATGCGTGGCAAAGACGTCATCAATGCAACAATAAAAGTATGCTTGAGTGTGTACCGTACAAGTCAAGTATAACAAGGCGTATATGTCCATTCCAAACACATTCCCAATATCCATCAATTTCTCTAAACAAGGCGTACATACACTTCGGAGGATTTTACTTTCATCGAGTTCTAGATGCTTATGTATAGGGTCATCCGCAGCCTTCCCACCACATCTAAAACCTTTTGAAAGTAAAACCGACCTCTATGTATACACCACTATCCTAATTTATTTAACAATTAACCCAATCATATATGAAATCAATCAATAGTGCCAATATAATCATCAATTGACAAACAACAATTTAAGCAATAAGACCAAAGGTAACTCAAGCCAATCAACAGGTCACTCAACAATTAAACACGTATGGTTACACTTTTCAGCCCGAATCTCAATTGAGTAGGGAGCTACGAAACTCACCTTGATCGGCAAAGAAGCTTAAGTCGAGTAAATGAAAGATTAATAGCGAGTGTTGGGCCCCACACGTCCACAACCTATCAACGCATGTCATATATCATAATGTCAACTCTATAATCATAATTGAGTTGGTTTAGTAAGTTTAAGTCGAGTCACGAACCCACAAACGCTTCTACAACTTTACCGTGTATGAAACAAGACACTTAGACTCGACATTTTTAGAAATGTAGGAAGATTTATACGAAATGAAGGTTACTATAAGAAACTAGACTCTCTCACGATTCCAACGATAGGTCATATGACTCAATTGGACTTACGGATCAAAAGTTATTAACGTTTGAAAACTGACGCGCGAAACAGGTAAAACTCGCGGCGCGAGGAGTCAAGCTCGCGGCGCGAGGCTCACAGCTCACTCGCGGCGCGAGTCCAGGAGCTAGCGGCGCGAGAAATACTTCTGACCCAGGTGACAAAATCTCGCGGCGCGAGGATAAAAGCTCGCGGCGCGAGGATGCTCAGACCTGCAGATTTTTGAGTCTAAAACACGATCCAAACTTCACCCAAACCCCATTTTCGATCCCCAAATCGTCTAGCGATGATCCAAGACTCATTTTGAAGCTTAAACAAACATGTTTTAACATAACTACACATAACCCAATCCACAATTTCAACCAAAACATCAAAATCACACCCGAATCCTTCAAACCCTAAATAAACCCTAATTTGACCCAAGATTAGTTTTAAGCCGATTTAGGACTTGTAAATGTTCAAGATGACTAGAAATGCATAAACAAACATAAGTAGGAGTAAATGGGATGAATTAGACTCACCAAAACAGCTAAAAAAAAAAAAAAAAAAAAAAAAAAAAAAAAAAAAAAAAAAAAAAAAAAAAAAAAAAAAAAAAAAAAAAAAAAAAAAAAAAAAAAAAAAAAAAAAAAAAAAAAAAAAAAAAAAAAAAAAAAAAAAAAAAAAAAAAAAAAAAAAAAAAAAAAAAAAAAAAAAAAAAAAAAAAAAAAAAAAAAAAAAAAAAAAAAAAAAAAAAAAAAAAAAAAAAAAAAAAAAAAAAAAAAAAAAAAAAAAAAAAAAAAAAAAAAAAAAAAAAAAAAAAAAAAAAAAAAAAAAAAAAAAAAAAAAAAAAAAAAAAAAAAAAAAAAAAAAAAAAAAAAAAAAAAAAAAAAAAAAAAAAAAAAAAAAAAAAAAAAAAAAAAAAAAAAAAAAAAAAAAAAAAAAAAAAAAAAAAAAAAAAAAAAAAAAAAAAAAAAAAAAAAAAAAAAAAAAAAAAAAAAAAAAAAAAAAAAAAAAAAAAAAAAAAAAAAAAAAAAAAAAAAAAAAAAAAAAAAAAAAAAAAAAAAAAAAAAAAAAAAAAAAAAAAAAAAAAAAAAAAAAAAAAAAAAAAAAAAAAAAAAAAAAAAAAAAAAAAAAAAAAAAAAAAAAAAAAAAAAAAAAAAAAAAAAAAAAAAAAAAAAAAAAAAAAAAAAAAAAAAACACGATCCAAACTTCACCCAAACCCCATTTTCGATCCCCAAATCGTCTAGCGATGATCCAAGACTCATTTTGAAGCTTAAACAAACATGTTTTAACATAACTACACATAACCCAATCCACAATTTCAACCAAAACATCAAAATCACACCCGAATCCTTCAAACCCTAAATAAACCCTAATTTGACCCAAGATTAGTTTTAAGCCGATTTAGGACTTGTAAATGTTCAAGATGACTAGAAATGCATAAACAAACATAAGTAGGAGTAAATGGGATGAATTAGACTCACCAAAACTTCTCTTTGAGCTAGAACCCGAAATTAGGTCAAAATGGGTAAAACCTTGCACTAAGACTTTGATTCTTCAATATGGTGACAAAGAGATGGAGACGAAGATGATTCCCGAGTTAAACTAGTTCCAAAACGCCAAATGATGCTAGAGAAATGAAGAGAGGAGATGGTTTGGTCTTTCTTTCTACTTAGAGAGAAAAGAGAAAGAAAGAAAGAAAGAAAGAAAGGAGAAAGAAAGAAAGAAAGAAGAAGAGAGAAGAAAAAAGAAGAAAGAAAGAAGAAAGAAAGAAAGAAAAAAGAAGAAAAAAAAGAAAGAAAGAAGAAAGAAAGAAAGAAAGAAAGAAAGAAAGAAAGAAGAAAGAAAGAAAGAAGAAAGAAAGAAAGAAAGAAAGAAAGAAGAAAGAAAGAAAGAAGAAAGAAAGAAGAAAGAAAGAAAGAAAGAAAGAAGAAAGAAAGAAAGAAAGAAGAAAGAAAGAAAGAAGAAAGAAAGAAAGAAAGAAAGAAAGAAAGAAAGAAAGAAAGAAAGAAAGAAGAAAGAAAGAAAGAAAGAAAGAAAGAAGAAAGAAAGAAAGAAAGAAAGAAAGAAGAAAGAAAGAAGAAAGAAAGAAAGAAAGAAAGAAAGAAAGAAGAAAGAAAGAAAGAAAGAAAGAAAGAAAGAAAGAAAGAAAGAAAGAAAGAAAGAAAGAAGAGAAAGAGAAAGAAAGAAGAAAGAAAGAAAGAAAAAAGAAGAAGAGAAAGAAAGAAGAAAGAAAGAAAGAAAGAAGAGAAAGAAAGAAGAAAGAAAGAAAGAAAGAAAGAAAGAAAGAAAGAAAGAAAGAAAGAAGAAAGAAAGAAAGAAGAAAGAAGAAAGAAAGAAGAAAGAAAGAAAGAAAGAAAGAAAGAAGAAAGAAAGAAAGAAAGAAGAAAGAAAGAAGAAAGAAAGAAAGAAGAAAGAAAGAAAGAAGAAAGAAAGAAAGAAGAAGAAAGAAAGAAGAAAGAAAGAAAGAAAAAAGAAAGAAAGAAGAAAGAAAGAAGAAAGAAAGAAGAAAGAAGAAGAAAGAAAGAAGAAAGAAAGAAGAAAGAAAGAAAGAAAGAAGAGAAAGAAAGAAGAAAGAAAGAAAGAAAGAAAGAAAGAAGAAAGAAAGAAAGAAAGAAAGAAAGAAGAGAAAGAAAGAAGAAAGAAAGAAAGAAAGAAAGAAGAAGAAAGAAAGAAGAAAGAAAGAAGAAAGAAAGAAAGAAGAAAGAAAGAAAGAAGAAAGAAAGAAGAAAGAAAGAAGAAAGAAAGAAGAAAGAAAGAAAGAAAGAAAGAAAGAAAGAAAGAAAGAAAGAAAGAAAGAAGAAAGAAAGAAAGAAAGAAGAAAGAAAGAAAGAAAAAAGAAGAAAGAAAGAAGAAAGAAAGAAAGAAAGAAAGAAAGAAGAAAGAAAGAAGAAAGAAAAAGAAAGAAAGAAAGAAGAAAGAAAGAAGAAAGAAAGAAAGAAAGAAGAAAGAAAGAAAGAAAAAAGAAGAAAGAAAGAAGAAAGAAAGAAGAAAGAAAGAAAGAAAAAAGAAAGAAAGAAGAAAGAAAGAAGAAAGAAAGAAAGAAAGAAAGAAAGAAAGAAAGAAAGAAGAGAAAGAAAGAAGAAAGAAAGAAAGAAAGAAAGAAAGAAGAAAGAAAGAAAGAAAGAAGAAAGAAAGAAGAAAGAAAGAAAGAAGAAAGAAAGAAAGAAGAAAGAAAGAAGAAAGAAAGAAGAAAGAAAGAAGAAAGAAAGAAAGAAAGAAAGAAAGAAAGAAAGAAAGAAGAAAGAAAGAAAGAAAGAAGAAAGAAAGAAAGAAAGAAAGAAAGAAAGAAAGAAGAAAGAAAGAAAGAAAGAAAGAAGAAAGAAAGAAAGAAAGAAAGAAGAAAAAAAAAGAAGAAAGAAAGAGAAAGAAAGAAGAAAGAAAGAAAGAAAGAAAGAAAGAAAGAAGAAAGAAAGAAAGAAAGAAAGAAAGAAAGAAAGAAAGAAGATTCGTATCGTGACCACCCCTTGTCGTCGGAGACTTCGTGGCGAAGTCCATTAAAATTTGTTTTCCTTCAAAACTCTCTCTCGGTCTTTCACTACACACTTATTCATATCTCAGAAGTCTATAAGGGTTTTGACCACGCGCGCGATGTTAGGAAGTTAAGCATATACGAGATTTAAATTATCGAAATGGGACAAGCCTGATAAGTCACCCGGAGAAACCTCGGGAGACTCAAGATTATCAGAGATGACGTTAGTTTTCAGATTCTTAAGACGGTAGCTCTAAGGACGCTTGAGTTTGACAATTTGCATGAAACCCGAGAAACCCTACCGTTAAATTTTTCTACATTGGTAACCCTACTACGCAATTAAGAACCGTATTAACCGTTGGCATTCAAATTGTACTCACTTAATCGTCAAGAACCTTAATATCATAGAGCACAACGTACGTGAAGAGTTCGTCGTCTTCTAGAGTCAAGATGTACACACGGGGTATTTGACCAAATTTAGTTATGCAGTCGCTAAACATCCAAAATTGCAAACATATAATTCCAAAACACACGAACGAACGTAACTCAAAGGAGTAACGTCGGAATAAATGAGATCATAGTCGGTTTCGATATCGAACAGTGCCATAATATAACGACCGTTAAGAGGAATGTACCTTAACCAACGTTTGGATCATTTTGGCCCCCATTGCCATTTCCCGCAAAAGCTCGGCCACGAGGATGAACTTGATGACCTTGTTGGCCACGGTTTTGGTTCGGCCCGGTAATTTGTAGCTGGTTCGGATGGACCGCCACTTCAACTTGTTGTCCAACCCATTGCGGACAATTGTTACGGTAGTGAGTACGACTACCACATCCAAAACACTCACCTCTTTGTTGGTTACCTTGAGGAGGGACGGCCCGTAAAGGTGCTACATTCAATGGCGCCGCTTTCGGTGCCCTACAATCTTTGGCCTCGTGCCCGGGTCGGTTACAATTAAAGCAAGTCCCACATTGGATAGCGGGGGAGTGATGACGATTACACTTTGCACAAAAGGGGTGAGGTCCTAAGTAAGTTTTTCTCGTTGGCCCCGCCGCCGCCATAACCCTACCCCTACTAGCATCTTTGGGATCAAACCTTCCCATTTTCTTCACCCCACTTGATTCTCCCATTTCCTTTCTCTTGTTTGTCGAGGAGTTACTCAAGACACCGCTCCTCAACAAGTCTTCAGTCACACTACCGGCTCGGTTGACAGCATCGGCTAAAGAAGTAGGCATGTTAGAATTCACATAGGATCGGACTTGAGGGTTCAAGCCCAATACAAACTTCTCGATAGCTCGAGACTCGGAATCCACCAAGTGAGGAATGAGGGTAGACAACTCTTGAAATCGTCTAACATAACTCTTGAAATCGGCTCCTTCCATATTGAGATTAGCAAACTCAATGGTCAAGTTTTGTAGTTCATAGGGAGGGCAAAACTTTGCCTTCACTTTGTTCTTGAAATCGATCCATTCCAAGTTATAAGTCCGCCCCAAAGTTATCTCTTGGTTCCACCAACTCAAGGCGTCATTTTTAAACATGCCGGATGCATAAGGAATCCGGTCGTCATATGTGCAATGACTTCTTTCAATCACTGCCTCGATCTCTTCAAACCACCTTATACATTCTGTGGGACCGCCTCTTCCATTAAACTCTGGCGCCCCACAGCTTTTAAAGTCTTTAAATATACACCCCTGTCGGTATCCTCCATGTTGATTATGCAGGGGTATACGGTTATCAACTCTCACTGGTTCCTCTTCCTCGTTTTCTGCGTCCTGAGGTTGAGCATTTTCATTATTCACATTTTCTGGGGCTTCATTGTTTTGAGCCACATTGTTCTGCCCAAGACTTGCCGTGACTTGAGCAATAATGGTTGGCATGAGATTAGCGATCGTTTGAGCGATCGCCTCAGCCATGTTTGGTTCAGGAATTTCACCACGACCCCTTCCTTGGCCTCTACCACGACCTCTTCCCCTGCCTCTACCACGACCCCTACCTCTCCTCTACCACTACCCCTTCCTTGGCCTCTACCACGACCTCTTCCCCTGCCTCTACCACGGCCCCTACCTCTAACTCTTTGTACCTCCGGTTGAGCTTCCGGTTGAGGTTCTTCCGGTTCATCCCTGTAGTTCGTTCCGGTTCTCCTTGGTCTCACCATTTCTATCAAGCAAGTGACACATTGACCCGAGAGTTAGTCTCAAATGCTCACATGTTAGTCACACAAGTAGTCAATGCTCTCGTGCCGATACCACATACTCATTTCATATCATTAAGCTAAGGCAAGAGTGTTAGAATTCTATGAGATCGTTACTTAGCATATTATCATGTCAACTTCATTACAATTGTTCATTATTTACTCAAGTAATCATGCCCAATACATCATAAAATCAAACAATTAACACAATTGGGCTAAGTATAATCTGAATTCGATATGCTCTCTAGTTATTGACCAGGTATGTATACAGGGTGTACCAACGGCTAACCCTCCACCCAATCAACTTCCATTAAGCATATCGGTTCCCTATTATACACTAAGCCAAGCAACTAACACGAATGATTCAAAGTATAATCCGAATTCGATATGCTCTCTAGTTATTGACCAGGTATGTATACAGGGTGTACCAACGGCTAACCCTCCACCCAATCAACTTCCATTAAGCATATCGGTTCCTTATTATACTCTAAGCCATACATGCGCAATCCATGATGTCATTAACTTGTTATAATGTTGGGCGACCATAAAAGAGTTGATCGGGTTCTTTTAGGGTTGCTACAATATTATACTAAGTTAATAACATAACTTCATTTTGCTCTAACGCATCCAACAAACATCAATCAGTAACAACAATCCATATCAATGACAATTAATTTCGATCAATGCACACATTAACCACATTGTACCCATTCCACATTCATCACGTTGAATTCAATCCATCACATAAGTGGTCTTAACTACGAACTCACAATATACACTTTCTAGGGTTCACAGAATTCATGTTGCACACAAATTTCCTAACCATGCATGCTATATGAAGAGTTTTAACTTAAGCCGTAGTCTAGGTCAAACCGCCTAATTCTCTACGACCACGCATGGGCCACCATTCTGTAACACCCCAAGCCAAGGCTCGAAATATTACGGAAATCATATAGCACAAGGTGGAATTAATGTAGAACATGAACTATATGCAAGCAAAGGATTCAGTGAATCCATACATTAAAATAACAAGTACCAAAATACATAAGGAGCAAGTCACCACCAAGGTTTGCAAAAGAACATTTAAGAGATGGCTAACGGTCCTAAGTACAATGCAAAAGAAGGCCAATGGATCCTTGATCCATATAAGTCCAAGTCCGGGTTCAACAGCAAGCGAACAATCAAACTCCTTGCCTTGGAATAACTTGGTTACCTGAAAAGTGTACTAAGCATAATCAACACAAGGTTGGTGAGTTCGTAGGAATGGTTCACAAGAAACCATTGTCCTAAATCACAACAAGTATAAGTAAAGGCAAAACAAAACATAAGAATAGCCTTTATGTGTCTCAATCTCAAATCACAACAAAACACAATATAAGTAATGCGTATGATAAATAAGCACAAGTGATGTCTATATCGAGATATGTACTACACACATAATCATGTCCGAATGCATAAAAGGTATGTCCAACGATTAGGCATCAGATAACGCATCCCTAGTGTACCATGACAACAACAAAACCACTACGAACACAATATTCTCAAGTCTAACAACTTGGTAGTACGTCGTACATTGCGCGATCTCAAGTGTATGACACTTGGAAGTACATGGAATCCATTCATCAAGTAAGTATACTTGGAAGTACATCAACCAAACCTCAAGTACGAACCTAACCACAAATTCAATCACCAAAACCATCATAACACAAATCAATCAAACTACAATGCACATACATTTCATACGACTTTACATTTAAGGAATCATAGATGTTTATATATAGGGTCACCCGCAGCCTTCCCACCACATCTAAAACCTTTTGAAAGTAAAACCGACCTCTATGTATACACCACTATCCTAATTTATTTAACAATTAACCCAATCATATATGAAATCAATCAATAGTGCCAATATAATCATCAATTGACAAACAACAATTTAAGCAATAAGACCAAAGGTAACTCAAGCCAATCAACAGGTCACTCAACAATTAAACACGTATGGTTACACTTTTCAGCCCGAATCTCAATTGAGTAGGGAGCTACGAAACTCACCTTGATCGGCAAAGAAGCTTAAGTCGAGTAAATGAAAGATTAATAGCGAGTGTTGGGCCCCACACGTCCACAACCTATCAACGCATGTCATATATCATAATGTCAACTCTATAATCATAATTGAGTTGGTTTAGTAAGTTTAAGTCGAGTCACGAACCCACAAACGCTTCTACAACTTTACCGTGTATGAAACAAGACACTTAGACTCGACATTTTTAGAAATGTAGGAAGATTTATACGAAATGAAGGTTACTATAAGAAACTAGACTCTCTCACGATTCCAACGATAGGTCATATGACTCAATTGGACTTACGGATCAAAAGTTATTAACGTTTGAAAACTGACGCGCGAAACAGGTAAAACTCGCGGCGCGAGGAGTCAAGCTCGCGGCGCGAGGCTCACAGCTCACTCGCGGCGCGAGTCCAGGAGCTAGCGGCGCGAGAAATACTTCTGACCCAGGTGACAAAAATCTCGCGGCGCGAGGATAAAAGCTCGCGGCGCGAGGATGCTCACTCGCGGCGCGAGGACAGTACTCGCGGCGCGAGGTCACAGCTCACTCGCGGCGCGAGTCACAGCTACTCGCGGCGCGAGGTCACAGTCACTCGCGGCGCGAGGTCACAGCTACTCGCGGCGCGAGGTCAGTCACTCGCGGCGCGAGGTCACAGTACTCGCGGCGCGAGGCAGTCACTCGCGGCGCGAGGCTCACAGTCACTCGCGGCGCGAGGCTCACAGCTACTCGCGGCGCGAGGTAAGTACTCGCGGCGCGAGGACAGTACTGCGCGCAACAGACCAAAATCGCGGCGCGAGGAGTCAAGCTCGCGGCGCGAGGCTCACAGCTCACTCGCGGCGCGAGTTCAGGGGCTAGCGGCGCGAGAAATCACTGACCCAGGTCAACTACAATGCACATACATTTCATACGACTTTACATTTAAGGAATCATAGATGTTTATATATAGGGTCACCCGCAGCCTTCCCACCACATCTACAACTCATTAGAGGTATCATCGTCTTCCATGCATATACAACTATCCTAATCACAATATCAAATCATTTCAATCATAATGGTAAAGTAAACGCGTGTAATAGATGAGCACGCGAAACATTAACATCAAATCATGTGTCGTACGTAAGTAAGACCACAACGTATACCAAATGCGTGGCAAAGACGTCATCAATGCAACAATAAAAGTATGCTTGAGTGTGTACCGTACAAGTCAAGTATAACAAGGCGTATATGTCCATTCCAAACACATTCCAATATCCATCAATTTCTCTAAACAAAGCGTACATACACTTCGGAGGATTTTACTTTCATCGAGTTCTAGATGCTTATGTATAGGGTCATCCGCAGCCTTCCCACCACATCTAAAACCTTTTGAAAGTAAAACCGACCTCTATGTATACACCACTATCCTAATTTATTTAACAATTAACCCAATCATATATGAAATCAATCAATAGTGCCAATATAATCATCAATTGACAAACAACAATTTAAGCAATAAGACCAAAGGTAACTCAAGCCAATCAACAGGTCACTCAACAATTAAACACGTATGGTTACACTTTTCAGCCCGAATCTCAATTGAGTAGGGAGCTACGAAACTCACCTTGATCGGCAAAGGAGCTTAAGTCGAGTAAATGAAAGATTAATAGCGAGTGTTGGGCCCCACACGTCCACAACCTATCAACGCATGTCATATATCATAATGTCAACTCTATAATCATAATTGAGTTGGTTTAGTAAGTTTAAGTCGAGTCACGAACCCACAAACGCTTCTACAACTTTACCGTGTATGAAACAAGACACTTAGACTCGACATTTTTAGAAATGTAGGAAGATTTATACGAAATGAAGGTTACTATAAGAAACTAGACTCTCTCACGATTCCAACGATAGGTCATATGACTCAATTGGACTTACGGATCAAAAGTTATTAACGTTTGAAAACTGACGCGCGAAACAGGTAAAACTCGCGGCGCGAGGAGTCAAGCTCGCGGCGCGAGGCTCACAGCTCACTCGCGGCGCGAGTCCAGGAGCTAGCGGCGCGAGAAATACTTCTGACCCAGGTGACAAAATCTCGCGGCGCGAGGATAAAAGCTCGCGGCGCGAGGATGCTCAGACCTGCAGATTTTTGAGTCTAAAACACGATCCAAACTTCACCCAAACCCCATTTTCGATCCCCAAATCGTCTAGCGATGATCCAAGACTCATTTTGAAGCTTAAACAAACATGTTTTAACATAACTACACATAACCCAATCCACAATTTCAACCAAAACATCAAAATCACACCCGAATCCTTCAAACCCTAAATAAACCCTAATTTGACCCAAGATTAGTTTTAAGCCGATTTAGGACTTGTAAATGTTCAAGATGACTAGAAATGCATAAACAAACATAAGTAGGAGTAAATGGGATGAATTAGACTCACCAAAACTTCTCTTTGAGCTAGAACCCGAAATTAGGTCAAAATGGGTAAAACCTTGCACTAAGACTTTGATTCTTCAATATGGTGACAAAGAGATGGAGACGAAGATGATTCCCGAGTTAAACTAGTTCCAAAACGCCAAATGATGCTAGAGAAATGAAGAGAGGAGATGGTTTGGTCTTTCTTTCTACTTAGAGAGAAAAGAGAAAGAAAGAAAGAAAGAAAGAAAGAAGAAAGAAAGAAAGAAAGAAAGAAAGAAGTGTAAGAAAGAAGAAAGAAAGAAAGAAAAAAGAAAGAAAGAAAGAAAGAAAGAAAGAAAGAAAGAAAGAAAGAAGAAAGAAAGAAAGAAAGAAAGAAGAAAGAAAGAAAGAAAGAAAGAAAGAAAGAAAGAAAGAAAGAAGAAAGAAAGAAAGAAAGAAAGAAAGAAGAAAAAAGAAGAAAGAAGAAAGAAAGAAAGAAGAAAGAAAGAAAGAAAGAAAGAAAGAAAGAAGAGAAAGAAAGAAGAAAGAAAGAAAGAAAAAAGAAAGAAGAGAAAGAAAGAAAGAAAGAAAGAAAGAAAGAAAGAAAGAAAGAAAGAAAGAAAGAAGAAAGAAAGAAGAGAAAGAAAGAAGAAAGAAAGAAAGAAAAAAGAAGAAGAGAAAAAAGAAGAAAAGGAAGAAGAGAAAGAAAGAAAGAAAGAAAGAAATCGAAAGACAAGAAGGAGAAGAAAGAAAGAAAGAAAGAAAGAAAGAAAGAAAGAAAGAAAGAAAGAAAGAAGAAAGAAAGAAAGAAAGAAAGAAAGAAAGAAAAAAGAAAGAAAGAAAGAAAGAAAGAAAGAAAGAAAGAAAGAAAGGAAGAAAGAAAGAAAGAAAGAAAGAAAGAAAGAAAGAAAGAAAGAAAGAAAGAAAGAAAGAAAGAAAGAAAGAAAGAAAGAACAGAAAGAAGAAAGAAAGAAAGAAAAAAGAAAGAAAGAAAGAAAGAAAGAAAGAAGAAAGAAAGAAAGAAAAAAGAAGAAAGAAAGAAAGAAGAAAGAAAGAAAGAAAGAAAGAAAGAACAGAAAGAAGAAAGAAAGAAAGAAAGAAAGAAAGAAAGAAAGAAAGAAAGAAGAAAGAAAGAAAGAAAGAAAGAAAGAAGAGAAAGAAAGAAGAAAGAAAGAAAGAAAGAAAGAAAGAAAGAAAGAAAGAAAGAAAGAAAGAAAGAAAGAAAGGAAGAAAGAAAGAAAGAAAGAAAGAAAGAAAGAAAGAAAGAAAGAAAGAAAGAAAGAAAGAAAGAAAGAAAGAAAGAAAGAAAGAAAGAAAGAAAGAAAGAAAGAAAGAAAGAAAGAAAGAAAGAAAGAGAAAGAAAGAAAGAAAGAAAGAAAGAAAGAAAGAAAGAAAGAAAGAAAGAAGAACAGAAAGAAGAAAGAAAGAAAGAAAGAAAGAAGAAAGAAAGAAAGAAAGAAAGAAAGAAGAGAACAGAAAGAAGAAAGAAAGAAAGAAAAAAGAAGAAGAAAAAAAGAAGAAAAGGAAAGAAAGAAAAAAAACGTTAGGCACTTAAACACCGATTAAAACATAATATCGACCCGACGAACATACCACATTGTCATTTAATCACAAAACGAACCAAATATTTTGTTGACTTAAATTGTTAGTCAAGTTGCACGTAAAGTCAAACGGTCAAAACTCACGGATGTTACATTATACCTTTTAGCATTTAGATCGCTAAGGTGAGTTTATGGCGCCCTTTTTCTTTTACTTTGGGCCTGAAAAGCATGCACTGTTGTATACACTATTTGTTAAATAAATGATTGTTTTGTGAGTATGCCATGTGACTTGGATACTTAGATCATTTGACTTAAATTTTGCCATGTTGACGGCTGTCGAAAAAGTGTATACGTGTCATTTATTAAATGTTGGATAAAATGACGTTGAATTGCCGTGTGATGGCTGACTAAGATGTTTCTTTGTGTTTGACAAACTAAAATGTTTCCCCCTATTGGTTAAATTGTCGGATGTTGCATTCTGACTGTCTTGGTTAAATTGTCGGATGTTGTATTCTGACTGTCTTGGTTAAATTGTCGGATGTTGTATTCTGACTGTCTTGGTTAAATTGTCGGATGTTGTATTCTGACTGTCTTGGTTAAATTGTCGGATGTTGTATTCTGACTGTCTTGGTTAAGGTCCGCACCCATGTAGAACGGAAACCTGTGCGAGGCATATTGACTGATACTGTCGGATGTTGTATTCTGACTGTCATATGCTGTCAGATGTGGTATTCTGACTATCTTGAAATAAAAGTATTGTTAGATGTTGTATTCTGACTGTCTTGGTTAAATTGTCGGATGTTGTATTCTGACTGTCTTGGTTAAATTGTCGGATGTTGTATTCTGACTGTCTTGGTTAAATTGTCGGATGTTGTATTCTGACTGTCTTGGTTAAATTGTCGGATGTTGTATTCTGACTGTCTTGGTTAAATTGTCGGATGTTGTATTCTGACTGTCTTGGTTAAATTGTCGGATGTTGTATTCTGACTGTCTTGGTTAAATTGTCGGATGTTGTATTCTGACTGTCTTGGTTAAATTGTCGGATGTTGTATTCTGACTGTCTTGGTTAAATTGTCGGATGTTGTATTCTGACTGTCTTGGTTAAATTGTCGGATGTTGTATTCTGACTGTCTTGGTTAAATTGTCGGATGTTGTATTCTGACTGTCTTGGTTAAATTGTCGGATGTTGTATTCTGACTGTCTTGGTTAAATTGTCGGATGTTGTATTCTGACTGTCTTGGTTAAATTGTCGGATGTTGTATTCTGACTGTCTTGGTTAAATTGTCGGATGTTGTATTCTGACTGTCTTGGTTAAATTGTCGGATGTTGTATTCTGACTGTCTTGGTTAAATTGTCGGATGTTGTATTCTGACTGTCTTGGTTAAATTGTCGGATGTTGTATTCTGACTGTCTTGGTTAAATTGTCGGATGTTGTATTCTGACTGTCTTGGTTAAATTGTCGGATGTTGTATTCTGACTGTCTTGGTTAAATTGTCGGATGTTGTATTCTGACTGTCTTGGTTAAATTGTCGGATGTTGTATTCTGACTGTCTTGGTTAAATTGTCGGATGTTGTATTCTGACTGTCTTGGTTAAATTGTCGGATGTTGTATTCTGACTGTCTTGGTTAAATTGTCGGATGTTGTATTCTGACTGTCTTGGTTAAATTGTCGGATGTTGTATTCTGACTGTCTTGGTTAAATTGTCGGATGTTGTATTCTGACTGTCTTGGTTAAATTGTCGGATGTTGTATTCTGACTGTCTTGGTTAAATTGTCGGATGTTGTATTCTGACTGTCTTGGTTAAATTGTCGGATGTTGTATTCTGACTGTCTTGGTTAAATTGTCGGATGTTGTATTCTGACTGTCTTGGTTAAATTGTCGGATGTTGTATTCTGACTGTCTTGGTTAAATTGTCGGATGTTGTATTCTGACTGTCTTGGTTAAATTGTCGGATGTTGTATTCTGACTGTCTTGGTTAAATTGTCGGATGTTGTATTCTGACTGTCTTGGTTAAATTGTCGGATGTTGTATTCTGACTGTCTTGGTTAAATTGTCGGATGTTGTATTCTGACTGTCTTGGTTAAATTGTCGGATGTTGTATTCTGACTGTCTTGGTTAAATTGTCGGATGTTGTATTCTGACTGTCTTGGTTAAATTGTCGGATGTTGTATTCTGACTGTCTTGGTTAAATTGTCGGATGTTGTATTCTGACTGTCTTGGTTAAATTGTCGGATGTTGTATTCTGACTGTCATATGCTGTCAGATGTGGTATTCTGACTATCTTGAAATAAAAGTATTGTTAGATGTTGTATTCTACTGTCTTGGTTAAATTGTCGGATGTTGTATTCTGACTGTCTTGGTTAAATTGTCGGATGTTGTATTCTGACTGTCTTGGTTAAATTGTCGGATGTTGTATTCTGACTGTCTTGGTTAAATTGTCGGATGTTGTATTCTGACTGTCTTGGTTAAATTGTCGGATGTTGTATTCTGACTGTCTTGGTTAAATTGTCGGATGTTGTATTCTGACTGTCTTGGTTAAATTGTCGGATGTTGTATTCTGACTGTCTTGGTTAAATTGTCGGATGTTGTATTCTGACTGTCTTGGTTAAATTGTCGGATGTTGTATTCTGACTGTCTTGGTTAAATTGTCGGATGTTGTATTCTGACTGTCTTGGTTAATGGATGTAATCTCTATTACCTTCTGATTAGTACGCAATTACTTGTTAACCCTGTATTTCCGCTACAACGGGGTGTGACAATGAGTTTGAATCATATCCGAATTATATAAACTCAGATTTAATCATAAAGCTATTAAAACTTGGTCCACATATTTTGATACCCTTTACATGCTATATTGATTTATATATTTTCTGTTCGTATAATATTGATTTATATATATATACCATTTATTGTATTAATTAATTTATATATGTTGTATATATATATATATATATATATATATATATATATATATATATATATATATATATATATATATATATATATATATATATATATATATATATATATATATATATATATATATATA
>CM067174.1:78128318-78382338 GCA_034093135.1 Erigeron breviscapus
GATATACTATTTTTCAAATTATTGCGCACGGCAAAGAAATTATCCATCAATAGCTATAAGTTTATATACTTTGGATTGGAATATATATGGCTCTTATCATATTTAGCGAAGTAGAATGTATATATATCAGGATTAGAATACCATTTGGTGATTGAGCATGAATAAACTATTTTATCCCTTCTTAATTAATATTATGTCGATGGAATTATTTATAATACTGTCACAAAGTGCTAAGCAAAGTTTAGATAGCTTATATTTGAATATTTGATTGTGGTAGTAAAATAACGAGTTCTATTTATTCCACTGTCAAATTGATTATACACCAATAATGTGGAAAATGTAAAGGTAATAAGATTTAGAGTAAATTACAATTTTGGTCCCTGTCGTGGGTCAAAAATTACCGTTTTCGTCCTTACCTTTCAAAAATTACCGTTTTGGTCCAAATAAGTTTGCTCTGTCAACGCTTTTGGTCCAATTCCCAAACGGGCGTTAAATATGAGATCACATGACCTGCTTATGATGGGTATTTTAGTCTTTTTCTTTGTATAAGGACCAAAAGTGTAAATAACTCAAATTAGTTTGATTATTAATATTAATACATTTTTTTAAACATTTATGTATCTATATCCTCATCATCAAAGATCTTAATCCAGATCTTCTTCTTTAACAATAAATTCATCCCATTTGCTACACCTCAAAGTCAAAATCTCATCAGATTCTTTTCAAAAAAATCACACACGTATATATCTATATAAAAAAAATTCCTTTTACTGATCATCAACAACAATCATCCAACATTTCTTCCTCATCTAACACCTTTCATTTTAATATTCAACTTATCTTAAATCTAAAATAAAAACCTGTAAAAGAAATCTATTCTAAGGAGTTAGTTGACTTATATATATATATACACATATGACATATATACGTCCTTATAGTTTTGGATCCATTCTAAGAAAAATCCAATCAAGGACCAACAGGAACATTCACTTTCTAAAGCGTGTTGTGTGGTGCTCGTATATTTTCCAGGCGAGCTTCCACAAATATATCTATACAAAAAAACCTTCATCATCATCATCAAACTTCTTGCTCTATCGGTAGATGCTAATCAATTCCTTGGTTGCCCGATTGTGATAGTGGCAGGGAGTAGTTGTGGCTAGGAGTGGTCGTAGGTCGGTGATGGTGAATGGATGATAGATCGGGATTCAATCAAAAAGAGAGGCCATAGCTATGGTAGTAGCCGAGATTTCAAATGGTGGTGGAGATATATGTAACACCCCAAGCCGGAGCTCGAAATGTCACGGAAATCATACAGCACTCGGTGGAATTACAATAGAACAAACTAGATGCAATTAACGATTTGGTGAATCCAAAACATAGCAAAACAAGTAACAAAATACAACAGGAGCAAATAGCCATCAACGTTAACATAACACATCCAAAGATGGCAAACGATCCTAAGTATAATGCAAAAGGAGGGTCAATGAATCCTTGATCCATGAGGTCCAAGTCCGGGTTAGACAGCAAGCAAGCAACTAAACACCACGTCCGGGGAGAACCTGATTACCTGAAAAGTGTACTAAGCATAGTCAACACAAGGTTGGTGAGTTCGTAGTAATGGTTCGTAACGAACCAACAATAATAATCACAATACACAAGTAAAGGCTAGGCATGACTTACAGCGAGCCTCTAAGCAACACAATATCGTCCAACAACAGGATTTCACAAGACAAATAAGAGTGAAATGGGAATGCACGAATGATGTATGAATCAATGTAAGTGCCAAATGCATGAATAAGCCAACATGCCTATCCTATGCGTGAACGCAGTCACCAATGCAACGATACCCTTCTGTCATAACAATGAACAAGGCTGTATCTCAAAAACATCGAGATATATATGTCTATATACTCGGGGTCAGGAACTACATCCCTAACGGGTGCATACATCTATGCACCAGGATGTCGGCAATCCCCTGCCGAGGGCTCATCAACAATGTATGCAATGCTTACAATCAAATGTAAATGCATGCTCATGAACCAACAATCAATGTACAATGAACCTGTGCCACCAAACCAATATTCCTCAAACATAACTCAGCAATCAAAATACGACAACCATAAGCCAACGATCAATAAATCAACAAAGTGAACCACTAGTCACAATATAAACCAACTATACGTACATATACTTCAGAGGATTCTACTTTCTTGAAGTCCCAGATGCTTATGTATAGGGTCACCCGCAGCCTTCCCACCACATCTAAAACCCAAAGGAAGGCATAACCGACTTCCATGTATGTACGTCTATCCTAATGTGTAAGTAATACTTAACGAAAACACAACCCAAGTCAATCAAACGAAAAGATATGTCACATCAATCCAACAATCAAGTCAAACAAACAATACATCAATAAATACAAGTAAACACGCCAGGTTTACACTTTTCAGCCCGAATCCCAAGCGAGTAGGGAGATACGAAACTCACCTCGATTGGTTATGAAAGCTAAGATTGATAAAAAGTCAAGTTATTGTCGTACAATGTCCTTCTCGCGTCCAACACCTAAACGTCGATCATATACATTCACATCAACATACATACACACATATACGTAAATATCAATTATTCGGCAAAACCCTAATTAGGTTTCCAAGTGCTTTTCGACGTTAAATGGCTTCTAAGACTCTTATTCAATGTTACATAAGATAAGAAGTGAATTAGATTAAGACTCGGCGCGCAAAAAGGTCCCGAAAGTCAAACTAGGTCAAACAAGAAACATTTCAGAATACAACTGCCGTAACTTACGGTCGGTTTGGGCGTAAGTTACGGTGGAATATTTACAACTGGCGTAAGCTACGGTGGCAAGGGGCGTAAGCTACGCTGGGCAAGTTTTGACTGGGCGTAAGGTACGGTCAATAGGGGCGTAACCTACGGTCCTCTCTAAATGTCATTTTTGGCGTCTGGAGTGGCGTAAACAGAGACTTTTGGGCGTAAAGTAAAGCTTAGGCGTAAGCTACGGCCATCCTAGGCGTAACCTACGCCCAACCAAATTAGACCTGGCGTAACCTACGCCTAGAAGGGGCGTAAGTTACGCCCAATACTGGGCAGTTCAAGAACAGCAGCACCAGCAGCTGCAAGTCCGACCCAAAAACCCCCAAAAACAACCCAAAACGATTTGTAAGCGTTTGTAACATAATTTGAAGCATCTTTAAGCATTGTTACACATAACCACACTTAACCCATACCATAAATCCGCCCATTAACATCAAAATCATACCGAATCGCCCCAACCCTAAACAAAACCCTAATTACACTAAATCGCCTTTTGACTCGATTCAAGACTTGCAATAGCACCAAATCAACTAGAAACATATAAACAAGCATAAATGGAAGTAAATGGGATGATTTAGACTTACCAAAACTCTTCCTAGTGCTCAAATCCGAAATTAGGTCAAATGGATAAAATGGTAAGAACTTGACTTTGATTCTTCGATATGAAGCAAACGAGGTTAAGATGGCTAAGATTCTTGTGTTATAATCGACCCACTACTAGTTTGATGCAAGAAATGGTGAAGAGATTAAATTGGTTCTTTTGCTAGTTTTTGAGAGAAGAGAGAAAGAGAATAAGAGATAGATAGAATGAGAAGAAAGAAGGAAGGAAAGGATAAGGGGGGGGGAAATGGGTCATTGGGGCTGGTGGGTCATGGACTACCCACGGGCCGACCCGTTTCTCCCACAAGCCATAAAACAATCGATTACACTACTAAACGCCAAACAACAAATTAACGACTCGACTAACATACCACATAGTCATAAAATCATAAATGGGCCCAAATTACTTCATTCAATAAGTTTGTTAGTCAAATTACACAAAGTCAACGGGTCAAAATTCGCGGATGTTACAATATATGGTTGATGCGAGACTCCACCGCCGTGCCCAATCGGTAACATTCTTCAAATATCTAGTAGAAGAAGAAGATGAGATCGGGTGGATCAGCAGTGGCCGAAAGATGGATCTAAAGCGGATTTGGATGGTGGCAGTGGCCGGAAATGGTGATGGCGGTAGTGGCCGGAATTGTGACAGGGGGAATGGAGGTGGTGGTGGTTGTGGATATAAATGTTTGAAAAGAGGTAAAAGAGATACAGAAATGGGATCTATTATTGTTTGACAAATAGATATAGATGTACAAATATATTAGATTATTAAATAAATTAAATTAGATTAGATTTGGATGTGGTTATTTTTTCCTTATCAAAATTTGATATGAGAGAGATATGTATACTGATATAGATGTATACAAAAAGAAATAATTCAATTATTAAGATAAAAAAGAAAAAATTGTAGGTATGGTTTAGAGATAATTACGTTTTTGGTCCTTTGGTATTTAAAAGACTAAAATACCCATCATGTGCAAGTCATGTGATAGGTAGTTTAACGTCAATTTGAAATTTGGACTAAAACCGTTGACGGAACAAACTTATTTGGACCAAAACGGTAATTTATGAAAGGTAAGGACGAAAACGGTAATATTTGACCCACGACAGGGACCAAAATTGTAATTTACTCTAAGATTTATTAATTCTTTTGTTAGATGATTGATCTTCATAAGTGACAGTATATGAGGTGGAAGGAAAATTATAATAGTTCAAAGATGAAAATGTTATATGTATATGATTAATTTGTTGATATAAGATGATTCAATGTGTATGTGTAAGAGTTTACAAAATAATCATATAATCATAACATCGGATGGATTGAAAATTCTCTAACATGTATTTGATTGTTATTAATTGTGTTTGTTTATGTTGAGGCACATCATAAAAGAAAATATGCGCAACTTGAATTATATACTCATTTTATATGGTTATAGTCAAATTCAATATTATATTTGAGTATATAAAGATTATTTGAAGGCTCTGTGAAAAATAACATAAATCTATCATGAAATACATATGTTTTGAGATGTGATAATATACTTGGTTTGTATCAAAACACATGTGAGTCATAAACAAGAAGTTTATGGACCTTGATTGCTTGATTAATGGCATGATCAGACAGACTATTCCGGATCAATGATGATGCGAAATATTTAAAAGTGTTATTTAAATTGTGGTTATTTATTCTATAAGAAAGTATAAGCCAAGTACAATACGGATTAAATTCCTTAATAGATCATATGCAAAGGAGATGTAAGTAGGCCTATACATCGTCGATATTGCCCATTTAGTATTTTAAATCGATGCATCGTCTAAATGGGTTATCAAAGTCGCAACATGAAGTTTGTGTAATTAATTGCTCGTCTTATAAGATTGAGAGCATGTTATTCCATATTGTATTGGCAATAATGATTAATTTTATAAAGATTATTTGAGAGCAAAATGAATAACTTGTAGTTTTGGGGCCATGTTATTGATTAACATGCAATAATTCGCATCATGCCAAGATTTATCGTGTTTCCTCCCCACTGAAATTGGTTTATCGTCAGAAACCACGTATGTCTCGTATAAGAGTTTTGAATGTGCAATTATGATTAAGTTGCTCCACCACAATGCACAAAGATGCGACTTCAAAGAATGTTGAAAATAATGTTGGGAAAATAAGGCGTGCCTTGGTAGTGTGTAAACTCATGCTTTGATTCCGTTTGAAACTGTCTACTTAATTAGAAAGTAGTATGGTTGTTTTGGGTGTAAGTTAGAACATGAAAGAGGTGTACATAGTCAATAAAGTCATCATTGGGATATTAGTTTATGACTTATGTTTCTCATTAACATGATTTGGTTTTCCCAACATTAGGGGGAGATGTTCCCAACATTAGGGAGATATAAAAAGCAGCTTAAAATTGAAATAAGCAAAAGATGAATTATCAAAGATCCTCACATTAAATAATATGAATATGTTGTTCATGGGATAATTCATATATAGTAATTGCCAGATATGTTGACTGACCAAAAAATAGAGTGATCAAATTATATATGTCAGCTGCTAATGCTCCTAATCGGTAATGAGTATCATATGTTTGAAGCATAGTACATAAGTCGATTCCAAATAAAAATCCTCGAAAGAAAAGGAGCAAGAAAATAAGATGGTCAAATTCGAGGTATGAAAGACCTCATTAAAGATTATTGATGAAACTAGACATGAAGGTTTAGAGAAACCTCAGGTACCTGAAAAAGTGAATATTAAACATTGAGATCTCAATACACAATATCATGTCTAGAGAGTTATAGAATCGATCGAATAAGTGAAATCGACGTCGATAATGATTTTGAATTTGATATAGCGCTAAGTACTATGGATAAATATGAGGATCATGAAATCATGCATGAAAATAAAGTTCTAAGATATATATGATTGGCGAAAAGGAAAAGACGCAAAAGTTGGACCTCGAGTCCGTACACCTGAAAGTGTAACGTTTTATGATATAATTGATGAGTGCGAAAAATAAATGACAAAACCACATGTATGATACATAATGCATAATCTTCTAAGTAATCGACAACCAAGATGGAGTATTTACGAATAAATATATAGTGGTTGTCCATATATGATATAACTGGGTCATTGCGAAATTTGTTATGTGTAACACCCCAACATGGCGGAATCATGGGGTATCACTTAGAAAAGCACAGCATGACATGGGAATTATGTAGAGTCAACTATATGAATACATGAGATCGAAACGATCCATAAACTTGTACAAACGTATACATTCATTAACATTTATCAAATACACACTCAATCCATACTTAAAAGAAAAATGTTCAAACGATAATAGTTGATCCTAAAAGTAACCCATAAAAGGAATTAAGGATCACGGATCCAGAAAGTCCAAAGATAGTCCAAACACTAGTAATGCAAGCATCTATTCATCCATTTTGTCTCTGATTAACTTGATTACCTGAAAGTGTAACGTTTTATGATATAATTGATGAGTGCGAAAAATAAATGACAAAACCACATGTATGATACATAATGCATAATCTTCTAAGTAATCGACAACCAAGATGGAGTATTTACGAATAAATATATAGTGGTTGTCCATATATGATATAACTGGGTCATTGCGAAATTTGTTATGTGTAACACCCCAACATGGCGGAATCATGGGGTATCACTTAGAAAAGCACAGCATGACATGGGAATTATGTAGAGTCAACTATATGAATACATGAGATCGAAACGATCCATAAACTTGTACAAACGTATACATTCATTAACATTTATCAAATACACACTCAATCCATACTTAAAAGAAAAATGTTCAAACGATAATAGTTGATCCTAAAAGTAACCCATAAAAGGAATTAAGGATCACGGATCCAGAAAGTCCAAAGATAGTCCAAACACTAGTAATGCAAGCATCTATTCATCCATTTTGTCTCTGATTAACTTGATTACCTGAAAGTGTAACGTTTTATGATATAATTGATGAGTGCGAAAAATAAATGACAAAACCACATGTATGATACATAATGCATAATCTTCTAAGTAATCGACAACCAAGATGGAGTATTTACGAATAAATATATAGTGGTTGTCCATATATGATATAACTGGGTCATTGCGAAATTTGTTATGTGTAACACCCCAACATGGCGGAATCATGGGGTATCACTTAGAAAAGCACAGCATGACATGGGAATTATGTAGAGTCAACTATATGAATACATGAGATCGAAACGATCCATAAACTTGTACAAACGTATACATTCATTAACATTTATCAAATACACACTCAATCCATACTTAAAAGAAAAATGTTCAAACGATAATAGTTGATCCTAAAAGTAACCCATAAAAGAGAATTAAGGATCACGGATCCAGGCTACATAGTTAATAATTAACAATGCGCTAACGGTGCGACTTACATAACGAGTTACGCGCTAACGGTGCGACTTATATAATAAGTAATGCGCTAACGGTGCGACTTACATAGTAACCAATGCGCTAACATGTCCACATCAATAATTTAATCATACAATCAATCAATCAAATCAACAATCAACAGTTAAACAAACATGTACACTTTTCAGCCCGAATCTCAATTGAGTAGGGAGGGTTTACGAAACTCACCTTATTCTTGATAGTTCAATAGCAAAATAGAAGAGATTGATGTAGTTAACGATGACGAGCGAGTCAACTTGTGTAACATCCGTGAAATTTGACCGTTTGACTTTACGTGCAATTTGACTAACAATTTAAGTTAATGGAATATTTGGGTCGTTTTGTGACTAAATGACAACGTGGTATATTCGTCGGGTCGATAATGCGTTTCAATCGGTGTTTAAATGCCTAACGTTTGTATTATGGCTTGTGAAGGAAACGGGTCGGCCCGTGGGTAGTCCAAGACCCACCAGCCCAGGACCCATTTCCCCTCCCCCTTATCCTCCCCCTTTCCTTTCTTATTTCTCTATCTATTTCCCTTCTCTTTTCTCTCTAGCAAAGCAAGAACTTCACATATCTCTTTCTCTTATCAATTCTTGCATCATTGAGTGTGTTGAATCAAAATCTTTACAAGATCATCATCTTCTTCATAGTATTAAAAGCTTGAATCCCATAGTGCAAGATTTTTACCCATTTTGACCTAAATTCGGATTTGAGCTCAAAGAGAAGTTTTGGTAAGTTAAATTAGTCTCTTTTACTCTATTTATACTTGTTTATATGTTTCTAGTCGAATTGTTGTGATTCCAAGTCTTGAAAATGGTAAAAATGGAAATTAGGGTTAGGTTTAGGGTTTGGAGGATTTGTGGATGATTATGATGTTTTGGTCGAATTTGTGGGTTGGGTTATGTGTATTTATGGTTAATAATGTTTGATTATACTTCAAATTGGGTTAAAGGTTCTTACAAATCGATTTGAGTGGGTTTGGGTCGAATTTAAGGGTTTTGGGTTGTTGTTGCTGCTGCTGGTGCTGCTCGTGGTTCTGGCCAGAAAAGGGCCACTGCGGCGCAGTGGCTTAGGCCTAGCCCACTGCGGCGCAGTGGCTAGGCTAGCCACTGCGGCGCAGTGGCTTGGTAGCCCACTGCGGCGCAGTGGCTTAGGGCTAGCCCACTGCGGCGCAGTGGATTTCCTCGGCCATTTTTGCTCCTTAGCCCACTGCGGCGCAGTGGGCATGGTTTTGGCTCACTGCGGCGCAGTGGCTTAGGCCTAGCCCACTGCGGCGCAGTGGCTTAGGCTGCACTGCGGCGCAGTGGCTTGGCTAGCCCACTGCGGCGCAGTGGCTTGGCCTAGCCCACTGCGGCGCAGTGGCTTGGCCTAGCCCACTGCGGCGCAGTGGCTTGGCCTAGCCCACTGCGGCGCAGTGGCTTGGCCTAGCCCACTGCGGCGCAGTGGCTTGGCCTAGCCCACTGCGGCGCAGTGGCTTGGCCTAGCCCACTGCGGCGCAGTGGCTTGGCCT
The DNA here is from genome assembly GCA_034093135.1 of Erigeron breviscapus. Classification (NCBI taxonomy): domain Eukaryota; kingdom Viridiplantae; phylum Streptophyta; class Magnoliopsida; order Asterales; family Asteraceae; genus Erigeron; species Erigeron breviscapus. The sequence continues at coordinate 78,137,717 of CM067174.1, forward strand.
AGCCCACTGCGGCGCAGTGGCTTGGCTAGCCCACTGCGGCGCAGTGGCTTGGCCTAGCCCACTGCGGCGCAGTGGCTTAGGCTAGCCCACTGCGGCGCAGTGGCTTGGCTAGCCCACTGCGGCGCAGTGGCTTGGCTAGCCACTGCGGCGCAGTGGCTTGGCCTAGCCCACTGCGGCGCAGTGGCTTAGGCTAGCTGCGGCGCAGTGGCTTGGCCTAGCCCACTGCGGCGCAGTGGCTTGGCTAGCCACTGCGGCGCAGTGGCTTGGCCTAGCCCACTGCGGCGCAGTGGCTTAGGCTAGCCCACTGCGGCGCAGTGGATTCTCCCTCGGCCAGTGGCTTCCTTAACCCACTGCGGCGCAGTGGGCATGGTTTTGGCTCACTGCGGCGCAGTGGCTTGCTTAACCCACTGCGGCGCAGTGGGCATGGTTTTGGCTCACTGCGGCGCAGTGGCTTAGGCCTAGCCCACTGCGGCGCAGTGGCTTAGGCTCCTGGCCAGTGCTTCTTAGGCCACTGCGGCGCAGTGGGCATGGTTTTGGCTCACTGCGGCGCAGTGGATTTCCTCGGCCATTTTTGCTCCTTAGCCCACTGCGGCGCAGTGGGCATGGTTTTGGCTCACTGCGGCGCAGTGGCTGGCTGCCACTGCGGCGCAGTGGTTAGGCCTAGCCCACTGCGGCGCAGTGGATTTCCTCGGCCATTTTTGCTTCTTAGCCCACTGCGGCGCAGTGGGCTTGGCCTAGCCCACTGCGGCGCAGTGGCATGGTTGGCTCACTGCGGCGCAGTGGCTTGGCCTAGCCCACTGCGGCGCAGTGGCTTAGGCTGCACTGCGGCGCAGTGGCTTGGCTAGCCCACTGCGGCGCAGTGGCTTGGTAGCCACTGCGGCGCAGTGGCTTGGCCTAGCCCACTGCGGCGCAGTGGGCATGGTTTGGCTCACTGCGGCGCAGTGGCTTGGCTTAACCCACTGCGGCGCAGTGGGCATGGTTTTGGCTCACTGCGGCGCAGTGGCTTAGGCCTAGCCCACTGCGGCGCAGTGGCTTAGGCTGCCACTGCGGCGCAGTGGCTTGGTAGCCACTGCGGCGCAGTGGCTTGGCTTAACCCACTGCGGCGCAGTGGGCATGGTTTTGGCTCACTGCGGCGCAGTGGCTTGCTTAGGCCACTGCGGCGCAGTGGGCATGGTTTTGGCTCACTGCGGCGCAGTGGGCATGGTTTTGGCTCACTGCGGCGCAGTGGATTCTCACTGCGGCGCAGTGGCTTGCTTAACCCACTGCGGCGCAGTGGGCATGGTTTTGGCTCACTGCGGCGCAGTGGCTTGGCCTAGCCCACTGCGGCGCAGTGGCTTAGGCCTGCACTGCGGCGCAGTGGCTTGGCTAGCCCACTGCGGCGCAGTGGCTTGGCCTAGCCACTGCGGCGCAGTGGCTTGGCTAGCCCACTGCGGCGCAGTGGCTTGGCCTAGCCACTGCGGCGCAGTGGCTTAGGCCTAGCCCACTGCGGCGCAGTGCTTAGGCCTAGCCCACTGCGGCGCAGTGGCTTGGCTAGCCCACTGCGGCGCAGTGGATTCCTCGGCCATGGCTTCTTAACCCACTGCGGCGCAGTGGGCATGGTTTTGGCTCACTGCGGCGCAGTGGCTTAGGCTAGCCACTGCGGCGCAGTGGCTTAGGCTGCACTGCGGCGCAGTGGCTTAGGCTAGCCCACTGCGGCGCAGTGGCTTGGCTAGCCCACTGCGGCGCAGTGGCTTGGCTAGCCCACTGCGGCGCAGTGGCTTGGCCTAGCCCACTGCGGCGCAGTGGCTTAGGCCTAGCCCACTGCGGCGCAGTGGCTTGGCCTAGCCCACTGCGGCGCAGTGGCTTGGTAGCCCACTGCGGCGCAGTGGATGACTTAGTTGTATTTGTTAAGTATCTAGTAATAATAGGATAGATGTACATACATGAAAGTCGGTTATGCCTTCGTCGGGTTTTAGATGTGGTGGGAAGGCTGCGGGTGACCCTATATATAAGCATTTGAAACTCGAAGGAAGTAGAATCCTCTGAAGTATATGTACGTATAGTTGGTTTAAGTTGTGGTTGATGGCTTATGGTTGTCGAATGATGATTAGTGGGTTAAGATTGACGATTATCGATTATTAGTTATGGTTCATCATATGTCGATTGACTTGGTTAATATTTTGGTTAAGTATTAATGGCTGATGTTGAGGAATGGTGATTATTGGTTTGTGATTGACGTTTATTGATTGATGACTCAGGATTGGCGAATATTGATCATTGATTCATATTCATCGTATATCGATCGTTGGTTTATGATTTATGCATTTACATTGTTGTAAGCATTGCATACATTATTGTTGGACCCTCGGCAGGGGATTGCCGGCATCCTGGTGCATAGATGTATGCACCCATTTTGGATGTAGACCTGACCCCGAGTATATAGACATATATATCTCGATGTTTTTGAGATACAGCCCTGTCCATGGCGATGGCAGAGGGGTATCGTTGCATACGTGATTGAAGGTCACGCTTGGGATAGGCATATTTGCTTATTCATTCATTCGGCATTTGCATTGATACATACATCATTTATGCATCCTCATTACACTCTCATTTCTTTTGTGTAATCTTGTTGTTGGACGATATTGTGTTGCTTAGAGGCTCGCTGTAAGTCATGCCTAGCCTCTATTCTTATATTGTGATTATTGATGCTGGTTCGTTATGAACCATTACTACGAACTCACCAACCTTGTGTTGACTATGCTTAGTACACTTTTCAGGTAATCAGGTACTCCCAGGACGTGGAGTTTAGTGCTTGCTTGCTGTCTAACCCGGACTTGGACCTCATGGATCAAGGATTCATTAGCCTGTCTTTTGCATTATACTTAGGATTTGTCCTCCTTCTCTGGATGTTGTTATGTAGACTTTGATGACTATTTGTTCTTGTTGTATTTTGTTACTTGTTTGCTATGTTCTGGATTCACCGAATCTATATTTGCATTTAGATAATTCTATTGTAATTCCACCGGGTGCTATGTGATTTCCGTGATATTCCGAGCCTCGGCTTGGGGTGTTACAGAATGGTGGCCCATGCGTGGTCGTAGAGAATTAGGCGGTTTGACCTAGACTACGGCTTAAGTTAAAACTCTTCATATAGCATGCATGGTTAGGAAATTCGTGTGCAATGTGAAATATGTGAATCCCCTTGTGAGTTCGTAGTTAAGACCACTTATGTGATGGCTTGAATTCAACGTGATGAATGTGGAATGGATACAATGTGGTTAATGTGTGCTTTGATTAAATTTGATTGTCATTAATATGGATTGTTGTTATTGATTGGTGCTAGTTTGATGATTTAGAGCAAAATGAAGTTATGTTATTAACTTAGTATAATATTGTGGCAACCCTAAAAGAACCCGATCAACTCTTTTATGGTCACCCAATATTATAACAGGTTAATAACATCATGGATTGCGCATGCTTGGCTTAGAGTATAATAAGGAACCGATATGCTTAATGGGAGTTGATTAGGTGGAGGGTTAGCCGTTGGTACACCCTGTATACATACCTGGTCAATAACTAGAGAGCATATCGAATTCGGATTATACTTTAAATCACTCGTGTTAGTGACTTGTTTTAGTTGCTTGTAATGAGATGTGTTTAATTCGAGAAATTGGTTTTGACGATGGTAAATTGTTGTGAACTTAGCACGAGAAAATGATAGATAACGATTAATTGAGAACTTTGACATATTGTCCTTAGTGTAGTAATGTGAAACACGTAGGGTATGTGGTATGATAACATGATATATGACAGTTAATTGAGAATAATTATGTGTTGGCCTTAGCAAGAAACATAGAACATGTGTAGTGTGTCGGCGTTAAAACACTAACTAATAAGGCGGTTAACATGAGAAAAACCGCGAAGCTAACCCCGGGTCATAAACTCTAGAACTACTACTATTATTGGATTTAGTGGTGGAATGACATGTGGACTAGTATGATTTAGTAACATATATGTTATGCACGTGTGATGTGTATGTATGTATGTATGGACCGTAGTGGTCAAGTTGAAATGTATGTATGTATGTATGTATGTATGTATGTATGTATGTATGTATGTATGTATGTATGTATGTATGTATGTATGTATGTATGTATGTATGTATGTATGTATGTATGTATGTATGTATGTATGTATGTATGTATGTATGTATGTATGTATGTATGTATGTATGTATGTATGTATGTATGTATGTATGTATGTATGTATGTATGTATGTATGTATGTATGTATGTATGTATGTATGTATGTATGTATGTATGTATGTATGTATGTATGTATGTATGTATGTATGTATGTATGTATGTATGTATGTATGTATGTATGTATGTATGTATGTATGTATGTATGTATGTATGTATGTATGTATGTATGTATGTATGTATGTATGTATGTATGTATGTATGTATGTATGTATGTATGTATGTATGTATGTATGTATCTATGTATGTATGTATGTATGTATGTATGTATGTATGTATGTATGTATGTATGTATGTATGTATGTATGTATGTATGTATGTATGTATGTATGTATGTATGTATGTATGTATGTATGTATGTATGTATGTATGTATGTATGTATGTATGTATGTATGTATGTATGTATGTATGTATGTATGTATGTATGTATGTATGTATGTATGTATGTATGTATGTATGTATGTATGTATGTATGTATGTATGTATGTACGTATGTATGTATGTATGTATGTATGTATGTATGTATGTATGTATGTATGTATGTATGTATGTATGTATGTATGTATGTATGTATGTATGTATGTATGTATGTATGTATGTATGTATGTATGTATGTATGTATGTATGTATGTATGTATGTATGTATGTATGTATGTATGTATGTATGTATGTATGTATGTATGTATGTATGTATGTATGTATGTATGTATGTATGTATGTATGTATGTATGTATGTATGTATGTATGTATGTATGTATGTATGTATGTATGTATGTATGTATGTATGTATGTATGTATGTATGTATGTATGTATGTATGTATGTATGTATGTATGTATGTATGTATGTATGTATGTATGTATGTATGTATGTATGTATGTATGTATGTATGTATGTATGTATGTATGTATGTATGTATGTATGTATGTATGTATGTATGTATGTATGTATGTATGTATGTATGTATGTATGTATGTATGTATGTATGTATGTATGTATGTATGTATGTATGTATGTATGTATGTATGTATGTATGTATGTATGTATGTATGTATGTATGTATGTATGTATGTATGTATGTATGTATGTATGTATGTATGTATGTATGTATGTATGTATGTATGTATGTATGTATGTATGTATGTATGTATGTATGTATGTATGTATGTATGTATGTATGTATGTATGTATGTATGTATGTATGTATGTATGTATGTATGTATGTATGTATGTATGTATGTATGTATGTATGTATGTATGTATGTATGTATGTATGTATGTATGTATGTATGTATGTATGTATGTATGTATGTATGTATGTATGTATGTATGTATGTATGTATGTATGTATGTATGTATGTATGTATGTATGTATGTATGTATGTATGTATGTATGTATGTATGTATGTATGTATGTATGTATGTATGTATGTATGTATGTATGTATGTATGTATGTATGTATGTATGTATGTATGTATGTATGTATGTATGTATGTATGTATGTATGTATGTATGTATGTATGTATGTATGTATGTATGTATGTATGTATGTATGTATGTATGTATGTATGTATGTATGTATGTATGTATGTATGTATGTCTGTATGTATGTATGTATGTATGTATGTATGTATGTATGTATGTATGTATGTATGTATGTATGTATGTATGTATGTATGTATGTATGTATGTATGTATGTATGTATGTATGTATGTATGTATGTATGTATGTATGTATGTATGTATGTATGTATGTATGTATGTATGTATGTATGTATGTATGTATGTATGTATGTATGTATGTATGTATGTGGCGGCGAGGGGATCGGTGAAGAAAGCTTATGTAGGACCTCATCCGTCATGTAAAGGATGTGACAATCACCACCCCATCAACTTTCAATGTCGGGCGTGTTTTAATTGCAACCAAGTTGGCCACATGTCCAATAATTGTAGAGCCCCGAGAACGGGCCCAACGAACGTGGCTCCTATTCATGTCGTCCCTCCCCAAGGTAATCAACAAAAAGGCGAGTGTTTTGGATGTGGTAGTCGTGCACACTACGTGAAAGATTGTCCAAAATGGATTGGACAACAAACTGAAGTAGCAGAGCCGGCAAGGAAAACCTACTTAGGATCTCACCCCTTGTGTGGAAGGTGCAATCGCCATCACTCTCCCACTAACCAATGTGGGACTTGCTTTAATTGTAATCGAATCGGGCACGAAGCTAAGATTTGTAGAGCACCGAAAGCGACACCATTGAATGTAACGCCTCTTCAAACCATCTATCCCCAAGCTGACCACCCTCGGAGCCATCAAGGTGTTTGTTTTGCGTGTGGTAGCCCCGATCACTACAGAGATGCTTGTCCTAGACGGACTGAACCACAAGCCCAAGTGGCGGTTCCTCCCGATCAACTACAAATAGTCGTTTATAACCAAAGCCGTGGCCAACAAAACCATCAAGTTCAACCTCGTAGCCGAGCTTTTGCAGAGAATGGCAAAGGAGACCAAAGTGATCCTAACGTTGGTTAAGGTACATTTCTCCTAATGGTTGTTATGTTACTACACTATTCGATATCGAAACCGACTATGAATCTCGTTTACTCTAACGTTGCTCCTTGAGTTACATTCGTTCGTGTGTTTTGAAATCATATGTTTGCAATTTGACTGTCTAGGGACTCACTAACTAAATTTATTCAAATATCCCGTGTATCTATTCCGACTCTAAAAGACGACGAAACCCCTCATTTACATGGTGCCTGTGATATAAAGATCCTTGGCGAAAAAGTGAGTGTAATCCGAATGCCACCGGGTAAGACGGTTCTAAAGTTGCGTAGTAGGGTTACTAGTGTAAAATATCTAACGGTAGGATTCTTAGGGTTCCGTGTAAGTCTTCCAACTTAGGCGTCCTTAGAGCTACCGTCTCAAGAATCTGAAAGCTAACGTCATCCTTGTTAATCTTGAGTCTCCCGAGGACCTTCCGGGTGACTTATCGGGCTTGTCCCATCTCGATAACTTAAATTTCGTTTATGCTCAACTTCCCAACATCGCGCGCGTAGTCAAAGCCCTCATAGACTTCTGAGATGTGAATAAGCATGTAGTGAAAGACGGGAGAGAGATTGGAAGAAAAACGAATTGGAATGGACTTCGCCATGAAGTTGCCGACGACAAGAAATGATCACGATACGGCGAAGTCGGTAAAATGTGACAACCTGGCACATTAGTATGGAGGATAAATGGGTTAGGTGCACGAAGATTCGATTTCTGTCCTTCCAGATAAAGGAAGTCGCTTAACTCCAAATCAGGGAGCCATCCAATGAACGACGGGCACTCAAACCGACTTGAGACTTGATCACCTGGGAAGAGAGCGTGCTTATGACCCTGACGGAAATCTTGTGCAATGGCGAGTGTTACGCGAGTATTCGAATGTCACTGACCGAACACTAAGTAGTAAAGATGTTATTCTCCACCGGGACGAACCAAGAATCAAAGAAAGCCAAGTAACGAGTTAGGATTTCTAATAGGAACGACAAGAACAACTTCTCAAGTTAAGGGGATAGCCCAGCTAGCTCACATGCTAAGTAAGGAGTATGCCAATGTGAGGCTGAGACCGTTAGAGTTGAAAGTGGGTGACTTTGTACGTTTGAAAGTATCACAGTGGAAAGGCGTCATCCAATTCGTGAAGCGAGGCGAACTCGGGCCAAGGCATAATCGTCCTTACAAGATCCTCGAAAAGGGTTGGAAAAGTTGCTTATTGAATAGAATTTCCACAAGAGCTTAGCGGCGTACATGATGTGTTTCATATTTGCAACCTACGCGAGTGTTTGGCGGACCCTACATATCATGTGCCTAGGGACGAGAATAGGGTTGAGTCGAATTTGAAATTTATTGAAGAACCGGTAGAGATCTTGGACCGCCGAGTCAAGAAACTCAAGAGTAACCTCTACACGATCGATAGGGTTAGGTGGAAACGCTAGGCGCGGAGCCGAGTTCAGTTGGGAGCGAAAGGATTACATGAAGTCTAAGTATCCGCATTTAATTGCTAATTAGGGTTTTGTTGAATTTCGGGACGAAATTCTTTCAACGGGGGGATAATGTAACATCCGTGAAATTTGACCGTTTGACTTTACGTGCAATTTGACTAACAATTTAAGTTAATGGAATATTTGGGTCGTTTTGTGACTAAATGACAACGTGGTATATTCGTCGGGTCGATAATGCGTTTCAATCGGTGTTTAAATGCCTAACGTTTGTATTATGGCTTGTGAAGGAAACGGGTCGGCCCGTGGGTAGTCCAAGACCCACCAGCCCAGGACCCATTTCCCCTCCCCCTTATCCTCCCCCTTTCCTTTCTTATTTCTCTATCTATTTCCCTTCTCTTTTCTCTCTAGCAAAGCAAGAACTTCACATATCTCTTTCTCTTATCAATTCTTGCATCATTGAGTGTGTTGAATCAAAATCTTTACAAGATCATCATCTTCTTCATAGTATTAAAAGCTTGAATCCCATAGTGCAAGATTTTTACCCATTTTGACCTAAATTCGGATTTGAGCTCAAAGAGAAGTTTTGGTAAGTTAAATTAGTCTCTTTTACTCTATTTATACTTGTTTATATGTTTCTAGTCGAATTGTTGTGATTCCAAGTCTTGAAAATGGTAAAAATGGAAATTAGGGTTAGGTTTAGGGTTTGGAGGATTTGTGGATGATTATGATGTTTTGGTCGAATTTGTGGGTTGGGTTATGTGTATTTATGGTTAATAATGTTTGATTATACTTCAAATTGGGTTAAAGGTTCTTACAAATCGATTTGAGTGGGTTTGGGTCGAATTTAAGGGTTTTGGGTTGTTGTTGCTGCTGCTGGTGCTGCTCGTGGTTCTGGCCAGAAAAGGGCCACTGCGGCGCAGTGGCTTAGGCCTAGCCCACTGCGGCGCAGTGGCTAGGCCTAGCCCACTGCGGCGCAGTGGCTTAGGTAGCCCACTGCGGCGCAGTGGCTTGGCTAGCCCACTGCGGCGCAGTGGCTTAGGCTAGCCACTGCGGCGCAGTGCTTGGCCTAGCCCACTGCGGCGCAGTGGCTTGGCTAGCCCACTACGGCGCAGTGGCTTAGGCCTAGCCCACTGCGGCGCAGCGGCTAGGGTCTAGCCCACTGCGGCGCAGTCTTAGGCCTAGCCCACTGCGGCGCAGTGGCTTGGCCTAGCCCACTGCGGCGCAGTGGCTTAGGCCTAGCCCACTGCGGCGCAGTGGCTTAGGCCTAGCCCACTGCGGCGCAGTGGCTTAGGCCTAGCCCACTGCGGCGCAGTGGCTAGGGTCTGCCCAGTTCCTGGTTGTCCCACTGCGGCGCAGTGGGAGGCAGCCACTGCGGCGCAGTGGTTAGGTTGTCCCACTGCGGCGCAGTGGATTTCCTCGGCCATTTTTGCTCCTTAGCCCACTGCGGCGCAGTGGGCATGGTTTTGGCTCACTGCGGCGCAGTGGCTTAGGCCTAGCCACTGCGGCGCAGTGGCTTAGGCTGCACTGCGGCGCAGTGGCTTGGTAGCCCACTGCGGCGCAGTGGCTTGGCTAGCCCACTGCGGCGCAGTGGCTTAGGCTAGCCCACTGCGGCGCAGTGGCTTGGCCTAGCCCACTGCGGCGCAGTGGCTAGGCTAGCTGGCGCAGTGGCTTGGCTAGCCCACTGCGGCGCAGTGGCTTGGCCTAGCCCACTGCGGCGCAGTGGCTAGGCTAGCCCACTGCGGCGCAGTGCTTGGCTAGCCCACTGCGGCGCAGTGGCTTGGCCTAGCCCACTGCGGCGCAGTGGCTTAGGCTAGCTGCGGCGCAGTGGCTTGGCTAGCCCACTGCGGCGCAGTGGCTTGGCCTAGCCCACTGCGGCGCAGTGGCTTAGGCTAGCTCGGCGCAGTGGCTTGGCTAGCCCACTGCGGCGCAGTGGCTTGGCCTAGCCCACTGCGGCGCAGTGGCTTAGGCTAGCCCACTGCGGCGCAGTGCTTGGCCTAGCCCACTGCGGCGCAGTGGCTTGGCCTAGCCCACTGCGGCGCAGTGGCTTAGGCTAGCCTCGGCGCAGTGGCTTGGCTAGCCCACTGCGGCGCAGTGGCTTGGCCTAGCCCACTGCGGCGCAGTGGCTTAGGCTAGCCCACTGCGGCGCAGTGGCTTAGGCCTAGCCCACTGCGGCGCAGTGGCTTAGGCTAGCCCACTGCGGCGCAGTGGCTTAGGCCTAGCCCACTGCGGCGCAGTGGCTTAGGCTAGCCCACTGCGGCGCAGTGGCTTAGGCCTAGCCCACTGCGGCGCAGTGGCTTAGGCTAGCCCACTGCGGCGCAGTGGCTTAGGCCTAGCCCACTGCGGCGCAGTGGCTTAGGCTAGCCCACTGCGGCGCAGTGGCTTAGGCCTAGCCCACTGCGGCGCAGTGGCTTGGCCTAGCCCACTGCGGCGCAGTGGCTTAGGCCTAGCTGCGGCGCAGTGGCTTGGCCTAGCCCACTGCGGCGCAGTGGCTTAGGCTAGCCCACTGCGGCGCAGTGGCTTGGCCTAGCCCACTGCGGCGCAGTGGCTTGGCCTAGCCCACTGCGGCGCAGTGGCTTAGGCCTAGCCCACTGCGGCGCAGTGGCTTAGGCCTAGCCCACTGCGGCGCAGTGGCTTAGGCTAGCCCACTGCGGCGCAGTGGGAGGGCATAGTCCCCACTGCGGCGCAGTGGATTTCCTCGGCCATTTTTGCTCCTTAGCCCACTGCGGCGCAGTGGGCATGGTTTTGGCTCACTGCGGCGCAGTGGATACCTTCGGGGAGATTTTGCGCGTCAGTTTTAAAACGTTAATAACTTTTGATCCGTAAGTCCAATCGAGTCATATGACCTATCGTTGGAATCGTAAGAGAGTCTAGTTTCTTATAGTAACACTCGTTTTATATGAACCTTCTTCCATTCCTAAAAATGTCGAGTCAAAGTGTCTTGTTCTTGCCCGTTTAAGTTGTAAAGGCGTTTAGGGCTTGAGACTTGACCTAATTGTGCTAAACCCACTTGTTTATGAGTGTATAATTGACATTACGGTATTATGATGTATATTTATAGGTTGTGGCCGTGTGGATCCTACTACTCGCTATTAATCTTTTATTAACTTGACTTAAGCTTCTTTGCCGATCAAGGTGAGTTTCGTATCTCCCTACTCACTTGAGATCCGGGCTGAAAAGTGTAAACCTGGTGTGTTTACTTGCATTTGATTGATTGATTGTTTGGTTGATTGATTGTTTGATTGATTGTTTTAGTTGTTGGATTGGTGTGATGGTTCCTGTCGTGAGATTGGTTAAATTGGTTCGAGTATTGAATTGTTGAGACGATTATCATGTTTGAATGACTTAGTTTATATTTGTTAAGTATCTAGTAATAATAGGATAGATGTACATACATGAAAGTCGGTTATGCCTTCGTCGGGTTTTAGATGTGGTGGGAAGGCTGCGGGTGACCCTATATATAAGCATTTGAAACTCGAAGGAAGTAGAATCCTCTGAAGTATATGTACGTATAGTTGGTTTAAGTTGTGGTTGATGGCTTATGGTTGTCGAATGATGATTAGTGGGTTAAGATTGACGATTATCGATTATTAGTTATGGTTCATCATATGTCGATTGACTTGGTTAATATTTTGGTTAAGTATTAATGGCTGATGTTGAGGAATGGTGATTATTGGTTTGTGATTGACGTTTATTGATTGATGACTCAGGATTGGCGAATATTGATCATTGATTCATATTCATCGTATATCGATCGTTGGTTTATGATTTATGCATTTACATTGTTGTAAGCATTGCATACATTATTGTTGGACCCTCGGCAGGGGATTGCCGGCATCCTGGTGCATAGATGTATGCACCCATTTTGGATGTAGACCTGACCCCGAGTATATAGACATATATATCTCGATGTTTTTGAGATACAGCCCTGTCCATGGCGATGGCAGAGGGGTATCGTTGCATACGTGATTGAAGGTCACGCTTGGGATAGGCATATTTGCTTATTCATTCATTCGGCATTTGCATTGATACATACATCATTTATGCATCCTCATTACACTCTCATTTCTTTTGTGTAATCTTGTTGTTGGACGATATTGTGTTGCTTAGAGGCTCGCTGTAAGTCATGTCTAGCCTCTATTCTTATATTGTGATTATTGATGCTGGTTCGTTATGAACCATTACTACGAACTCACCAACCTTGTGTTGACTATGCTTAGTACACTTTTCAGGTAATCAGGTACTCCCAGGACGTGGAGTTTAGTGCTTGCTTGCTGTCTAACCCGGACTTGGACCTCATGGATCAAGGATTCATTAGCCTGTCTTTTGCATTATACTTAGGATTTGTCCTCCTTCTCTGGATGTTGTTATGTAGACTTTGATGACTATTTGTTCTTGTTGTATTTTGTTACTTGTTTGCTATGTTCTGGATTCACCGAATCTATATTTGCATTTAGATAATTCTATTGTAATTCCACCGGGTGCTATGTGATTTCCGTGATATTCCGAGCCTCGGCTTGGGGTGTTACAACTGGCCACGTTACGTATTCCCTAATTTCAATGTGAATTGATTTATATTCATGCTAAATTCCAGATATAGGTATACAACTATAAGGATTTATTAATACGCTTGTCAACGTAATTTATGTTATAAAAGTTTAAGGGACTAAATTGTCATATGTCCAAAGTATAAGGACGGAAAATGATACCTTTGAAACTGTAGGTTAAAAATGTAACTTTCCGTATGTAATACGTATCCGTAGGATATATAAAGTATTCCTCTGATATTTCTAAATCCTTTTGAAGTATTTTTAAATAATAGGATTAATACGAAGAATGTATTAATCTTATAACGAATAGATGCTTTCAATAGTAGAGATATGAAAAGATACCTTGAATGGTATGTATTATAATCAATACAAAATGTATTGATTACAATTGAAGAGATACCCTAAATGGCAGGAAAAACCAGCATTTTATTTCCAAGTTGTGTTAGGGTTGGCCTTGGGTCGTGAAATACCGGGGCGAATTAAGTTGCTTAGTGAATGCTTATGCAAACTTTTCGCGAACTACCTTCCATTCCTCCGGCATAAGCCAAAGAGGCCCAAGGTGCAATCACTTTCGGAAATATTGTGCGGTTAAAAGCGTATCGAGGATATATTCTATCCATAAATCAAATAATTCGAAAATACGAAATAATTCACAGATGGTGAATAGTAATTATATGAATTAGGATAGTTAGGTATATAACTATGCCCTTGTTTATATATCATAATAAGTATTTAAAATGATTTAATAAAAGTTTTACGATTTCTCGTACTTTCACTAATAATTCATTTTTTGCAATAGTAACAATATTTCAATATTCATATATAAAAGCGATAGTTACCGTATTTAAATGCAATTATGTATCAATTGAGTATAAAATTAAGTTGACAAGCATTTCAATACATAACATATATTTCTAAAATCATAGAGCAAAATATAGTAAGGTTTTATAAAAATACTTACAAGAAAGGAGAGTTTATGAACTCTAAGATCAAACTTTCGACGTACGAAGAACACGACTTCTGATTCAAATGAAATTTGCCCAAGACTTGGACTTGTTTACTTAATAATTGAAGATTATTCCCAACCCAAATTGAGTATTTATTACTAGAACTTTTGAAGATTTTTGGAGAGATTTGTTGATAACAACTTCTCTTGACGATTTTCGGCGCACTTTGAGATCAAAGCGACTTTGCTTATACTAGAACAATCAAGTGCTTATACTAGAACAATCAAGTGCTTATACTAGAACAATCAAGTGCTTATACTAGAACAATCAAGTGCTTATACTAGAACAATCAAGTGCTTATACTAGAACAATCAAGTGCTTATACTAGAACAATCAAGTGCTTATACTAGAACAATCAAGTGCTTATACTAGAACAATCAAGTGCTTATACTAGAACAATCAAGTGCTTATACTAGAACAATCAAGTGCTTATACTAGAACAATCAAGTGCTTATACTAGAACAATCAAGTGCTTATACTAGAACAATCAAGTGCTTATACTAGAACAATCAAGTGCTTATACTAGAACAATCAAGTGCTTATACTAGAACAATCAAGTGCTTATACTAGAACAATCAAGTGCTTATACTAGAACAATCAAGTGCTTATACTAGAACAATCAAGTGCTTATACTAGAACAATCAAGTGCTTATACTAGAACAATCAAGTGCTTATACTAGAACAATCAATTGCTTATACTAGAACAATCAAGTGCTTATACTAGAACAATCAAGTGTTCTTTGAAACTTATAATAAGAAGGGAAATGATGATTTTAGACTTATAGAATGCTAAATTGAGAGAGAATGAAGTTTAAGGTGTAAGTATTTATGAAAACTTAAGCCTAGTATTTATAGTAAATGAAATGGAATTAAATATGATAAAATTAGTATCCATTCTTGACTTTAACAACTTATGATCAGATTTTTGAAGATATTTAGAGGTTTATAACTTTGCTACTAAGTAAAGGAAAGTACTAGGAAGTTTCCTCATGGAGGTGTATGGTTTTACTAGCTTTGGTAGTAAGTTTTCTTAACAATTTACACAACAATTGTCTACTAGTAACATTATTCAACTAATAAATCAAATATAGCTTGTGACAATTTCACGAGTATTCCTACTTTCCATAAAGTATGCCGGCTTTGTCTTATTAATGGAATTATTAGATAATCACCGACACTGTGCCACCGTCACTTTTTACCATACATTATACTTAAGGTTTTGTATATACGTTTTCCCTGTTACTACATTTACTCATTTATTTTCTATAATATAATTTTTATAACACGTATGGGCCAATATCACGGTCTTGTAATCATGGGACTTAATTATAGAAATCCAATTATGACATTATAACTGGCCCAATTCACAGATAAACGAACACAATTAGGCCCAAAGTTTTCGTTTATTAAAGTAGTTAATCAAATTACAAGTACAGCCAAACGGGTAAAAATCACGAATGTTACACATATATATATATGCACCAAAAATACCCAAAGTTTTCTTATATTCATAAAGTTTGCCATTATCATATATAACAAGTAATGGACTAAAATGGCAAATGTTACATTATTCCCCCGTTAAAGGAATTTCGCCCTCGAAATCTAGATTGTATCGAATGAAATTATACTTAACTTGATTTTTCGTTTTATCTCAATGACAATAAATCGATATTAGAGGACATGGCATCTAAGCCTCTATTCTACATTAGACAATCACACATAATTAACAGAAAGATACAAGGCGTATCCCTAATTGATGCCTTCTATTCTCAACAGAGTAAAATGAACTCGTATGATTCTAAATAGAATCCTTCTACTCTCAATAGAGTAGGATGATCTTGCACACAATCCTAAACACGATTAGCATTTATAATTAGCATGTATAACATCCTACAACTTGTACTTATGAAGAAATCAATAGTTTGTACACCTACAGTATAGACTACTTACACATCTATGGTATAGATGATCTGTCCGTACACAGGTAAGTCTGACTATACAAAACTTCAAATTCACTTTATCTTCCGTATTTGACCGTTAGAAACGGCTCCTTCTTAGACTATATAATAATACCTTAGCATACTTTTCTCCATGCCATATCAAATTAACATTTTCCTTTCTTCAGAATCTAACCAAAACCCGAAACCTTATATCAAAAATGTTCCCTTTCCTAATCATGATATACATTATTATCATAGCGTGGTTAATTACTGTGGCTCAACTTCCATTGAATGAGGCTATTCAGTGGTTAGTAGCGTTTGTTCTTGGCGTGGTTCCCTTACTGTTTGTCACCACCTGGGTTTCTTTGTATGGTTTTTAAGTATGTTGTATCCCTAATTGTTGTATTTCCGCTTAAATAACGTAACAAGTTTCACTTGTATTGTACGAATAATGAAATACAACTTTCTTCGATCTCTTTTGGGGATTGTTGTCGATTAGGGAAATTCCCCAGTTAAAAGAGTCTCCCATATTTGTCTTGATAGATTTTTATACCAAGTTCATTTGTGTATTTTAATCGTTGATCGCCCATCATAATTTTAGTCTTTCAAATAATTCTTATTTTCAAATTTGAAGTTCTTTTACCAAGACACTACTGTTATCCAGTTGGAAAAGTTGACATATTTTTGTTGATAACATTTGTCTCATTTTCTTAAATTCAATCATTAAAGGCGATCCACGGGTCAAAGAAACAAATATTATCTAGATCACTCCTGAAACAATAGTTTGGATCAAAAATTCATCTAGGGTTCAAAAAGATGAATTAGCAATTGATATGGTTCTTGAAAAGAAGCAGTGAAGAAAAATAGTGATAAGTGGAAGACGGTCTATTCATTAAGCTATTAATTAAGTTGAGGATTTTCTCAACATAGTATACACTTTTGAGTAAACTGTTCAGCTCTTTTCAACCTTGGTTAAAGGGATGATAAAGTTTAGAAATTTTTATCTTTAGAAAAAAAAATAATAATAATAATTCGGTAATTACTAATTACCGTAGCAATGATTAAAAATTACTGTAGTTTATGCACACCTATCCGTTATTCCAGGTCACATTTCCCTTTTCATCCTCTATGCCCAATGCAAAACATGCTATAATTGTAACCGAGTCGGGCACCTCTTCAGAGATTGTAGGGCTCCAAGAGCGGGCCCAACGATTGTGGCTCCTATTCGGGCCGTTCCTCCTCAAGGTAACCAAAGAAGAGGCGAGTGTTTTGAATGTGGTAGCCGTGACCACTACCGAAATAATTGTCCTCGATGGGTGGGACAACAAGTTCAAGTAGCCGTTCATCCCAATCAACTACAAATGGTCGGGCCTAATCAAAACCGGGGACAACAAGGCCATCAAGTGCAACCACGCGGCCGAGCCTTTGCGGCCAATGCAAATGAAGCCCGCAATGATCCTAACGTAGTAGCAGGTACTTTTCTCCTTAATGGTCTCTATGCAACCGTCCTATTTGATTCCGAGGCCGATTATAGCCTCGTGTCTTCTAACTTTGTTCCTTTGATTGATGTGCATCCATGTGCTCTAAACTATGTGCTTGACATTGAAATGGTAAATGGGTCACTAACTAGAATTAGTCAAATACTTCGGGAGTGTGTCTTGACTTTAGAAGATGTCGACTTCTTCATTGACCTTATGCCTCTTGACATTGGTAGTTTTGATATTATAGTGGGTATGGATTGGTTGACGGCGGTGAATGCAACCATTGATTGTGGCGAGAGGGGTGTTAAGATACCTTTGGCTAACGGTAAAATTCTTAGGGTTCAAGGTGAAACCTCCGATTACTCAAATTCTAAAGTCTTTAGTGCTACCATCTCAAAGGTAGAATTGAAGACCGTCCCTATCGTTTGTGATTTTCCCGATGTTTTTCCGGATGACTTACCGAGGTTACCTCCGACCCGTGAACTTGATTTTCGTATTAATCTTATTCCCGAAGCCGCGCCCGTAGCAAGAGCCCCATATAGACTAGCTTTAACCGAAATGCAAGAATTACAAGCTCAACTCAAGGAACTCCAAGAGAAGGGTTTCATTCGCCCTAGTCAATCTCCTTGGGGTGCTCCTGTGCTCTTCGTCAAAAAGAAAGATGGGTCCTTCAGAATGTGTATCGACTACCGAGAATTAAACAAGCTCACAGTGAAGAACCGGTATCCTCTCCCAAGAATTGATGACTTGTTTGATCAACTTCAAGGAGCTAAGCACTTCTCAAAAATCGACCTTCGCTCGGGTTATCATCAACTCCGGGTACATGAAGATGACATCCCCAAAACGGCTTTTCGCACAAGGTATGGTCATTTTGAATTCACCGTAATGCCTTTTGGGTTGACTAATGCACCGGCGGTGTTCATGGATTTGATGAACCGGGTGTGTCAACCGTACTTGGACAAGTCTGTCATTGTATTCATTGATGACATACTTGTATACTCGAAGACGAAGGAGGAGCATGTTGAGCACTTGCGTGAAGTGCTTGAATTACTAAGGAAGGAGAAATTGTATGCAAAATTTTCCAAGTGTGAGTTTTGGTTGAAAGAGGTCCACTTCCTTGGTCACGTAGTGAGCAAGGATGGTATTCATGTGGACCCAAACAAGATTGAAGCGGTCAAGAATTGGAGAAGACCCGAAACGCCATCCGAAATCCGCCAATTCCTCGGACTGGTGGGTTACTATAGAAGATTTATTGAAAATTTCTCCCGTATTGCACAACCACTCACTCTATTGACTCAAAAAGAGAGAAATTTTGAATGGAGCGAAAGACAAGAGAACGCCTTCCAAACACTTAAGGATATGTTATGTGATGCTCCTATTTTGACACTACCGGATGGGATCGAAGATTTTGTGGTTTATTGTGATGCTTCGGGGCAAGGGTTGGGTTGTGTTCTTATGCAAAGGGGTAAAGTCATTGCTTATGCCTCTCGTCAATTGAAGGTGCATGAGAAGAACTACCCGACACATGATTTGGAATTGGGAGCGGTTGTGTTTGCTTTGAAGTGTTGGAGGCATTATCTCTATGGCACCAAATGTGTGATTTATACCGATCACAAGAGTCTCCAACACATCTTTAACCAAAGTGAATTGAATATGAGGCAAAGGCGTTGGTTAGAACTATTTAGTGATTATGATTGTGACATCCGTTATCACCCGGGCAAGGCAAATGTAGTAGCCGATGCCTTGAGCCGAAAGGAGAGAGTGAAGCCAAGACGGGCTAGAGCTATGAGCCTCACGGTAGGGCCAAATATTCGTGATCGGATCATTGAAGCCCAAGTTCAAGCCACCCTACCAGAAAACTTTGGAAACGAAAGCCTAGACGGTATGGAACAACTATTTGACCGAAAGAATGATAATGGACTATACATGGTTGAAAGACTTTGGATTCCTATCTTCGGTAACTTAAGAGCGCTTATTATGAATGAAGCTCATCAATCGCCTTATTCGGTCCATCCCGGGTCGGATAAGATGTACTTTGATTTGAAAGACTTGTATTGGTGGCCGGGCATGAAGCGTGATGTGGCTAAGTATGTGAGTGAGTGTCTTACTTGCTTACAAGTCAAAGCCGATCACAAAAAGCCACCCGGATTGTTGGTACAACCGGTGATGCCCGAATGGAAATGAGAGCACATTTCAATGGACTTTATTACAAAACTACCGAAGACAAGAAGCGGCCGTGACACGATTTGGGTGATAGTAGATCGGTTAACGAAATCGGCTCACTTTTTAGCCATCCGTGAAACCGATAAATTTGACACTTTGGCTCGTTTGTACATCAAGGAAGTAATATCTAAGCATGGAGTGCCGGTTTCTATCATTTCCGATAGAGATGCCCGTTTCAAATCAAAATTTTGGGAAGCCTTTCAAAAAGCCATGGGTACTCGACTTGACATGAGTACGACGTTTCACCCTCAAACGGATGGGCAAACCGAGAAAACCATTCAAACACTTGAAGACATGTGCAATTGATTTCGGTGGAAGTTGGGAAGACCATTTGCCGCTAGTCGAGTTTTCATACAACAATAGTTACCATGCTACCATTCAGATGGCACCTTTTAAAGCATTGTATGGTAGGGTATGTCGTTCTCCTCTAGCTTGGGCGGAAATTGGAGAGAGTCAACTTATCGGGCCAGAAATTGTGATTGAAACAACCAAGGTAATATCTCAAATTAAGGAGAAGTTGCAGTTGGCCCGTGAACGTCAAAAGAAGTATGCCGATGTGAGGCGGAGACCGTTAGAGTTTGAAGTTGGTGATTTTGTACTTTTGAAAGTGTCACCTTGGAAGGGAGTCGTACGTTTTGTGAAGCGGGGAAAACTTGCACCAAGGTATGTTGGTCCTTTCAAGATTCTTGAACGGGTTGGGAAGGTTGCTTATCGGCTAGAATTGCCTCAAGAGCTTAGCGGTGTGCATGATGTGTTTCATATTTGTAACTTGCGCAAGTGTTTGGCGGATCCTACACATCATGTGCCCATGGACGAAATTAGGGTTGATTCGAATTTGAACTTTGTTGAAGAGCCGGTAGAGATCTTGGATCGCCAAGAAAAGAAACTCAAGAGTAAACGCTACACGATTGTGAAGGTTAGATGGAATGCTAGACGTGGAGCCGAGTTCACTTGGGAGAGAGAAGACCATATGAAGTCTAAGTATCCGCATTTGTTTGTTAATTAGGGTTTTGTTGAATTTCGGGACGAAATTCTTTCAACGGGGGAATAATGTAACATCCGTAAATTTTGACCCGTTGACTTTATGTGTAATTTGACTAACAAATTGAGTTAATGAATTAATTGGGTCGTTTTGTGAGTTAAATGGCAATGTGGTATATTCGGGTCGATAATATGTGTTGGTCGGTATTTAAATGTGTAGCTATTGTGTTGTGACTTGCGAAGGGAGCGGGTCGGTCCGTGGGTAGTCCAAGACCCACCAGCCACCCAATGACCCATTTCTCCCCCCCCTTTATTCCTTTCTCCCCCTCTCATTCTCATTTCTATCTATCTATCTCTTTCTCTCTTTCTCTCAAAAACAAAGCAAGATCATTCTTCCCTTCTCCCTACCATCTACTTAGTGTTTAGAAAGGGTATAACACTAGATTCATCGCCATCTATACCACATTATCGTCATATCGAAAAATCAAAAGGTGGAAGTCTTGCATTTTTGTCCATTTGACCTAATTTCGGGTTCTAGCTCAAGGAGAAGTTTTGGTAAGTCAAATTCATCCCATTTATACCTACTTATGTTTGTTTATGCATTTCTAGTCATCTTGAACTTTTACAAGTCCTAAATCGGCTTAAATCTCGTTTTAGGTCAAATTAGGGTTTAAATTAGGGTTTGAAGGTTTTGGGTATGATTTTGATGTTTTGGTTGAATTCGTGGATTGGGTTATGTTTATTTATGGTTAATGGTGTTTAATTATGCTTCAAATCAAGTTACAAGGCGTTACAAATCGTTTTGGATGTCTTATGGGTTGTTTTTGGGTTTTTGGTTCGGTCTGCTGCTGCTTCTGGCCAGAACTGGGCCACTGCGGCGCAGTGGCTTAGGCCTAGCCCACTGCGGCGCAGTGGCTAGGGCCTGGTCAAGTCATGGTTAGCCCACTGCGGCGCAGTGAGCTTGGAAAAGGCTCACTGCGGCGCAGTGCCATACTTCTGGTCCTGGTCTGACTTAGCCACTGCGGCGCAGTGCACTGCGGCGCAGTGAGCTTGGTTTTGGCTCACTGCGACGCAGTGGATAGTTACTGGGAAAGTACGCGCGTCGATTTTCAAACGTTAATAACTTTTGATCCGTAAGTCCAAATAAGTCGTATGACCTGTCGTTGGAATCGTAAGAGAGTCTAGTTTCTAGTAGTAACACTCTTTTTGTATGAATCTTTTGTCATTTCTAAAAAGGTCAAGTCGAATGCGTTTTGTTCCTACTCGTTTAAGTTGTAAAGGCGTTTAGGGTTTGTGACTTGACCTAATTGTGCTAAATCAACTTGTGTGAGATCGTATAGTTGATTTATGGTATTATGATGTATAAATATAGGTTGTGGACGTGTGGACCCCATTACTGGTGTGTAACCTTATACTAGCTTCATTGCCAGACAAGGTGAGTTTCGTATCTCCCTACTCGCTTGAGATTCGGGCTGAAAAGTGTAAAACTGGTGTGTTTACTTACATTGTTGATTGATTTATTGATTGGTTGACTTGATTATTGGATTGATGTGACAGTTCGTTTCGTTTGATTGATTTATTGATTGGTTGACTTGATTATTGGATTGATGTGACAGTTCGTTTCGTTTGATTGATTTGGGTTATGTCTCAGTTAATTATTATATATATATATATTAGGATAGACGTACATACATGGAAGTCGGTTATGCCTTCATTGGGTCTTAGATGTGGTGGGAAGGCTGCGGGTGACCCTATATATAAGCATCTGGGACTTGAAGAAAGTAGAATCCTCTGAAGTATATGTACGTATAGTTGGTTTAAATTGTGAATAGTGGTTTATGATTGATGAATGTTGATAGTTGGCTTATGTTTGAGGAATGTTGATAGTTGGCTTATGTTGGATGAATGTTGATAGTTGGCTTATGTTTGATGAATGTTGATAGTTGGCTTATGTTTGAGGAATGTTGATAGTTGGCTTATGTTGGATGAATATTGATTGTTGACACAGGTTCATCGTATATTGATTGATGGCACAGGTGCATCGTATATTGATTGTTGGTTTATGATTTATGCATTTACATTTGATTGTAAGCATTGCATACATCGTTGATGAGCCCTCGGCAGGGGATTGCCGACATCCTGGTGCATAGATGTATGCACCCATTTTGGATGTAGAACGTGACCCCGAGTATATAGACATATATATCTTGATGATTTTGAGATACAGCCTTGTTCATTGTAATGACAGAAGGGTATCGTTGCATAGGTGACGGAGTTCACGCATAGGATAGGCATGTTGGCTTATTCATGCATTGGCACTTACTTTGATTCATATATCATTTGTGCATTCTCCTCACGCATTTACTAGTCTTGTGTAATCTTGTTGTTGGACGATATTGTGTTGCTTAGAGGCTCGCTGTAAGTCATGCCTAGCCTCTATTCGTATATTGTGATTATTATCGTGGGTTCTTTACGAACCATTACTACGAACTCACCAACCTTGTGTTGACTATGCTTAGTACACTTTTCAGGTAATCAGGTTCTCCCAAGGCGTGGAGTTTAGTTGCTTCGCTTGCGGTTTAACCCGGACTATGGACCTCATGGATCAAGGATTCATTGGCCTGCCTCTTGCATTATACTTAGGATCGTTTGCCATCTTTGGATGTTATTATGTTAACTTTGATGGCTATTTGCTCCTGTTGTATTTTGTTACTTGCTTCGTTATGTTTTGGATTCACCGAATCTTTAATTGCATTTAGTTTGTTCTATTGTAATTCCACCTGGTGCTATGTGTTTTCCGTGATATTCCGAGCCTCGGCTTGGGGTGTTACAAATTGACAGATCAACATGAAGATAATGCAGCATGGATGTTTTCAACGATTGAAGTTGTATATCAAAGGAAGCTTGTTCGTGATATTATTGACTCAATGAGCTTAAGTGATGTGATCATCAGGAGGAGAAGATACGCGTTGCACTCTTTTTCCCTTGACCATGGTTTTTGTCCCATTGGATTTTCCTGACAAGGTTTTTAATGAGGCAGCATCCCCAAGCGTATCGAAAGAACTATGTTCTCTTTTTTCTTCACTAGGCTTTTGTCCCATTGGGTTTTCCCTAGTAAGGTTTTAACGAGGCATATTCTTTTGACCCGTGGATAGCCAAGGGGGAGTGTTATGAAATACTTATTATGTGGCTATCCACATTTCTACCTCCCAAGCTCCTCATATTCTATCATTATTATTGTACTTATTGTATAGACTTTTATAACTCTATATATAATCATTGTAACCAAGAGTATTCAAGATCAATGAAAGAACTCTTCTCATCTCTATTCTCTCTATTGTTCATTCTATAATTCTTTTATGTTATGTTATACTTTGCTATTAGGTCGTTGTTTCACAACAAATGCAATATTTAATGATAGTTTTAGTTTTTATGTAACTATTTATAGTCTTATTGTTAAAAAAAAACTAATATATAGTAGTCTTGAGGCATTAATTTATTTGTTTATCTACTTTTTATGAATTATATGTATACGATATAATTGAAAATTTTCGTGATTTTATGGTTTTTCAAATATTTTTCTTGTTTAAATTTGATATATATTTATCAAGAAAACTTTTGAAACTGAGACGACTGAAAAAAAATAAAATATTTAGGCCATTTTGATGGTATTTTTTACTTATCATAAATAAATGGTATATACGCTCTTTATGGGTCATCATGCGCATAGAATGTAGAAATGCGCTGTATTAAATCAAGCTCTCATGCTTTGTTATTAATGTAAAAATAAAACAGCCTATGTCTACATTATAAAAGTGAGGGGGTGCTTGGTTCAAGTCAAACAATGGTAATGGGTAAGGTAAAGGGAATACTAAGGAATATAATGAGTATTCCTTTTATCATTGATGGTGCTTGGTTCATAAAAATATCAATTAAATGCATAATAAATTAACTATTGTTTTTTATTAAAAAAGATATATGAAATGTTGGTGTATATATATACTTTCTTGATTTTATAAATATATTTAAGCTTTTTTTGAAAAAATTTAAAAGAAAGTGTTTATGAATTTATGAATATTAACGTATATGTTTGGACATCATAGTAAACATATTTAATTAATTATGACAATAACTAACTATATTATATCCAAAGTATATATTCCATACATATTTTACAAATGCAATTTTAGTCAGGAGAAATGTATGTGCTTTCGTATTATATTATTATAATTTAAGTTATAAAATATTCGATGTGCTTTGTAGAAAATAACAATTGAAATGGATTAAAGATATGTGTATATAACTGAACGAAAAGGCTGCAGAAATTTTCGGAAGCTACGTGAATATGGTTAATTAGTGGGTTATTCATTACCTAGTTTTATTACCCCCAAATTACTAGATAATGGTGTATTACCCAATAATGGGTAATGATTACTCAGTGTACAATAAACTAAGCATCATTAATGGCAATCATTTCCATTACTCACCCCATAATACCCTCAACCAAGCACCCCTTGAAATTGCTTCTCAAAAGAAGGCTTTGCTTGTTTTTTCTTATTGATAACACGATACATTATACAACATACATATGCGATACCTATTAATCTATTTATAGAAACATGGATCATATTTATTTACAATAAATTAAAAATAATAATCAAAGTTCATAACTATACCCGGGACATAGCTTGTATGTTACGAGCAGTATAAGATATAAGCCGGCCATGCTAAAATTATTAAATTTATGAATTTATGTATGTACCCGTTCTTCTTCTGTGATTATTAATGGTGGTCCCACGAAAGAGTTTGCTTTGGAACGTGGGCTTCGCCAAGTTTGGCAGGTTGTAAAGGAGATCGCTTTCCTTTTATATATTTGGGTGTTCCAATCGGAGCTAATATGAACAAGATTAATTCATGGCAACCTGTGGTCGATAAGTTCTCTAAAAGATTGTCTAAATGGAGCTAAAATGTTATCTTTTGGGGGACGTTCTGTTCTTATTACTTCTGTGCTCGGGTCTCTTCCTACATACTATATGTCTCTTTTTCGTATGCCCGTTGCCGTGTGTAATACCTTGGAAAAAATGCGTGCTAACTTTTTCTGGGGAGGAGACTCCGAGGATTCCAAGATTCATCTGGTTAAATGGGATTTGGTTCTTGCAAGTAAAGAAAAAGGGGGTCTGGGCTTATTTTGCCTCAGCTCGTTCAATATAGCTCTTCTTTATAAATGGAAATGGAGATTTCTCTCCAGGCCTCATGTCTTTTGGCTTAAAGTTTTATCAAAGCTTTACCTAGAATCGTCTTCTACTTGCATATCTGGAATGGATGTGAAGAGTCGTGCATCAGGTACTTGGCATTCTATTTTGAAACTTGTCCATTACTTACACATTTCAGGAACAATCCCGGTGACTACAATTAAAAGAAAAATCGGTAATGGGATGGATACTTCATTTTGGCATGATATTTGGTTGAACGACTCTCCCCTCACAATTCAATATCCTCGTCTTTATGCGCTAGAGACACAAAAGAATATCAAGTTAGGCGAAACTTGGAATGGTTTAGTTGCACATTGGAGATGGTGTCGAAATATAAGGGGAGGTATTGAAGAATTGCAGATAAACCACCTTTCTGATCTCATTAGGCAGGTGACAATTACGACTACTTCAGATCAATGGAGGTGGTATCTTGACGGTATGTCTGAGTTCTCTGTTAAGGGGTTGCGATCTCATATTGATAAGGTTTCTTTACCGTCTCATTATTTGGCTACCTGCTGGAATAATACTGTACCAAGGAAAATTAATATTCATGCATGGAAGGTGATTAAAGATCGTATTCCTACTCGGTTTAATCTTTGGTTTACGGGGGTACACCATAACTCGTTGGTTTGTCCTAGCTGCGGGAATGGCATTGAAACAACATTCCATACTGTTTCGGATTGTTATTTTGCTAAGAAGGTGTGGAGCTCTATTTGTAAGTGGCTTGACATGGACCTTGCTTGACATGGACCTTCCTTTTCATTTTGATCCTGTCGACTTTCTTCATTTTGTGGAAAACATGAATAAGACAAAGATGGTTAAGGATATTGTGCTAACCATCACCTTTACCGTTTGGTGGGAGCTTTGGAAGTTTAGAAATGATGCTATTTTTAATCCGTCTAAGAAAAGGGATTTTGTGCTCGTTAATGCCATCATCAACTTCTCTTACTTGTGGTTTCGATGTAGACAAGCAAAGACTAGCATCAGTTGGGACGAGTGGATTAAAAATCTAACTCTAATCTTCTAGTTTTCTTGATTGCTCGTGTTATTTTGTTTGTTGAGTTTTAATTTTGCTAGTTGATTCTCATTAGCTGTTAGTTTCCCCAGTTCTTGTTTGTGATCGCATCAATTAGATTTATTCTCTTGTATCTTGGCCTTTAGTATCTTGCTAGTTGGTTGTTTTTTATATAATATATATATTTTTGCCGTTCAAAAAAAAAATATTCAGTCGTAAGATTTGATATTGTTAATAACGTGATGATGACCCCACTGGGTTTTGGTACGAATGTTACTAATAATTTTCGAAGCGGCTTAAAGGATCTCCTTTGTTATTTATTATTAATATAGTACTAGTTTTCAGGCCCGTCGATGGAGGATAGTCTCAAATATATATATATCAAAGGTAAATATCAAAATAATAAATAACAAAACAGGTGAAAATAACAAAACAAATTTAAAAGAATAAACCCTTTTGTAGTAGTAGAAGAAGCCGTAATCAAACTACAATTGACAACAAAATAATAATAACATAACAATTCAATATCAAATAATAAACAAACACGAATAAAATATCAAAATAAAACTAAAGTGATATAAAAAAATCCGTATGTTTTTTTTGTTGAAAATTTACTGAACATGATTTTTTCATTAAAGATAGGAAGAAGATGAGTAATATGAATGAGAATGATTAATAAAAACTTAGGCTATATATATAATAACTTTTTGGGAGAGTTTTAAGGATATTATATATCTTAAAGTTTAAAAAGATTTGTTTTGATAGAAAAAGATTTATATAGATTTTAAATATAAAATATAGTTTTAAATATAATCATTATTTAATAAGCAAATAAAAAATAAAAAAAAATCTAGAAAAAATGAGAGAGCGTTAGGGTAATTAGGAGAGAGTTTTAGGCTTATAAAAAGCTTTAAGGGGTGCCAAGTGTACCCCCAACCTTCTCTTTTAGTTATAGTATAGATTCCAGTTGTAAATTGTAATCGCGCTTCCATTCCAACTTCCGTATTCATGTTTATCTTAATTTGAAATATTTACTAACATGTTATCATGGAAAAATTCTATGAAAAGTATGAAAAATATGATGATGCCACTAAAAGAGATTTTAATCAATGAAGAAAATGATGCAAGTAACATACTTCTGTATTACATATGTAAGACAAGTTGTTGTTACTGATAAGTTAAAGAAAAATCTGCCTACTCGTTTTAGCTAAGTGAACAAAACTACATGTAATATTATGGCGCATGACCATAAAGTCGTGATAGGGATACAATTTGGACCCAGTAGTAAATGCCTAGTTGACTACCAACAATTTTTGAATTCTGAATTTCTATTATCCATACTAGAAATGTACCATATAATCCATGACGTTATGCTGAAAAAAAGGTAATTAGGTTTCTGAGGTCTCAGGTTCGAGTCTTGGGTTTCTTATCTCAAGGTATTTTCTATGAGGAGGGGGTTGGAGGTCCAGCAAATCGCTGGTTAAAATTGCCCCAGCACGTCTGAATCGAAACTAACTTT
Organism: Erigeron breviscapus; assembly: GCA_034093135.1. Lineage (NCBI taxonomy): Eukaryota > Viridiplantae > Streptophyta > Magnoliopsida > Asterales > Asteraceae > Erigeron > Erigeron breviscapus. Next base: position 78,165,905 of record CM067174.1, read on the forward strand.
ACAAAAAAAAAAATTTGGTGGTAACCCTCTGGTCCATGTACCATATTGGTACCCAGAGCGCACACCGCATAAAACTCATGCCCGGTGACTCACCATTCTCACACATGGGTTACTAAATATAGTTTTTCCTCTTGCCTTTGGAAAGATTTGAACATTTGACTTGCACCTTTCATCCGTGGGCCTGGTAGCAATACCAGTTGATCTATAATCAGTTGGTTCATGACGTTATACAGTTTCAACGTTAAAACAAAACTAAGAATAGAAACGCCTGAAGTTATTAACTGTCGATGATCAGTTTAAATTTGATTAAAAATATATTATAAATTTAATGTTGATAAATTAATTAATATTGATTTTATACATATTAATGACTAGTCATATTTTCATATTCTTAAAATTTAAAATACTTTAATGTTTATAAGACCTAGTTTTATCCAATTCGTTATGTCTAAAAATTAATCACTTAATTGTTTAGCTTATTTGTTTCAAAATTTTCTAATTTTTCCTAAATCACTTGTAAGTTGTAACGGTTCATGGTCTAGGTCTCATAGTTTAGCGTATGTGTAGAACTTCATCATTGTATAATAAGTTGTCATCTGAACCATTAGGTAATAGCCCAGTGGCTACCAGCCGCCACTTTCCAGGGGAGGTCTTGGGTTCGAGTCTTGTCAAAGGCAAACTTGAGATAATCAGGGGATTATTAAGTGGTTGAGAATTACCTGGACACTAGCCTGATTGGGGATTAGTGGGTACCAAATGTTACATGGGATCAGATATCGAATACGAACTTACTGTTGAAAAGAAAATTGATTATAAATAATCATTTTTCTTACATCCATTCTTGAAAGTTTTGTTGTAGAAGACTAAGGGTGTGTTTGGTAGGGTGAAATGAGACCAAGGAAATGGAAATGATTTTATTTACCTCGTTTGGTTGTCTAGAGAATAGATGAGGCGGAGAAATTGATTTCCTAGGAAATGTAATCCTTCGTATTTTGATTTCCATCCCATTTGAAAAGAAATGAAATTTGTTAAGAAGATTTCTCCGTGTTTTTTCAAGGGAGAAATCAGTTTAAGCTTAAAAATAGGGGGTATAAATTTGTAAGTCACGTGCAAGTCACATTTGTCACACAAAGTCACAAATTGTTCCAACCCTAGCTACACAATCCATCTTTCAAATTGGGGATTTTTTTTGCTTGCTGCTACTCCTTTATCTTTTAACTTCAACACTAACGATTGATCCTTCTCGCTCTCATTGTCTGGTATGTTATTCAAACCCAGCAGTAAACATATACTTGTTTGATATGCTGTTCAATTAGATGGTGTCGGTGTCTTCAAAATTCGTCTTTTCGAATACTTATATAAAAGTGGTGCCAATGGATGAACATCAACAACCCATCATACAAACTGAGGATTAGTAGAAACAGAAACAAACCCCAACATCAACAATATCATAAATCAAAAGAGCAACAATATAAGTAGAAAGAACAGTTGCAGGAATGGAACTATAAATTACAAAAAATATAGGAATTTGTAGCTGTAACAAAAATTGATTGCAATGTGAGATGGTAAGGCAACGATGATTTAATTAAGATTTTGATTGTATTAATGGTTAAAGTTTATGTGTAATAAAATTTTCTTTTTTCATTTTCACCATCATCTTTTTATTATTATATAAATAAATGACTAAAATAAATAACGATAACAATATATTGTTGACTGTTCATAGCATTATTATTGAGAGTAGAGTTTATTTTCATTTCTTAGTTTGTATACCAAACATTGGAAATATTTTCTTTTGATAATTTCTCTGTTATTGCCAAACAATGGAATTCATCAAATTTCTCAGTCAATTTCATTTCTCTCCATTTCATTTCTCTGACCCATTTCATTTCTCTAAAATTCTCCCTACCAAACGTGCCCTAACATAATTTTAACTATAGGAATGTGTTTTTGGAAATTATTATTAAGAAGGTTGAAAGTGTATGTGATTAAAAACGAGTTGGATTTAACACAATTTATTTTTTTTCTTCTTCAAATATGTAAATGAGTTGGTTGAGAGTACAGTCCCAATATATAAAAAATCGCATAACAAAATTTTAATGTGGTGGTATTTAAATTTTGCAGTGGCTATACGCCTATACCTGAACTTAATTGTTCATCTAGTTCAATTTAATTACCTCTAAAACATTAAAATTAAAACGTCAGTCCAATGTAGATCAGAGACACTCCCGGTTTTACCCAAGGTCTTGAGTTTGATCTTTAGGGATGACAAAACCTTGGGGTTTTTTCCTCTGAATACTTGTAACGACGGCTCATAGTCAACATCTCGTTGTCTAGGGTACGTGCAAAACTTCACCATTATACGGTAAGGTTTCCTCGATATCGTATAATGACTGAATGTTCGGGAAAAAAAAGTTTAGGGTCGACGAGTCACAATTAGCAGAATATTGAACTTTTAACAAAAACATAATTACTACTTACCGTAACAAGTGGATATTTGAAGAAATGAAATGGGGGGTAATAACGTAATTTCATATACCCGCGTCAAAACTATTGGCGGTCTTCTTAAATCAAACAACTTCACAAATTCTTCCCATACGAACCAACCTCGAAATTTCCTTTCTTCTTCATGCTTATTAAACTCCCATTTCTATATCCCCATTATTCTTCCATTATTACACCTCCATTCACACACACACTTTATATATACATACACATCTCTATATATCTATATACTTCAAAACCCATAGTCTCAAAACACAAAAAAAAACACATTATGTCAACTGATCCTGCACGTAACCAAAAATGGCCAGACCAAATAGAACATCAAAAAAACTACGCATTTAGCGGCAAAATAATGTTATCTTCAATCATCATCCTTTTCGTCGTAGTCATTGTGCTGGTTTTACTTCATCTTTACGCCCGGTGGTACCTCCGCCGTCTCCACCGTCACAACAACACGCGCCGCCGCAACCGCGGTACCCATATCGTGTTCCACGTGGACAACAACAATTCTTCATCACCACCAAATGGTGGACTTGACGCCACTGTATTAAAGTCACTACCCGTTTTTGTATATTCGTCTCAAAAAACCAACCAAAATTTGATTGAATGTGCGGTATGTTTATCGGAGTTTGAAGATGGTGAAACGGGTCGGGTTTTACCCAAATGTAAACATGGGTTTCATACTGAATGTATTGATATGTGGTTCCATAGTCATTCTACTTGCCCGCTTTGTCGGGCACCGGTTGAACCGGTTCAACCTGGTGAAGAGCTGGAAATGAAAGTTGCTACTACAAATGAACCGGGTTCAAGTGGTTGGTTTAATGGAACGACGTCGTTTCAGGATAGGAGAAAAGGGATTGATGTTAGGATAGATATTCCAAGCCGGAACGAGCTGACTGAAAGCTCGTTCCGGATGATGTCACCAACTCTCGGGTTTCGATCACCCGGGAGTCATTTACAATCGTTGAAAAGAATTTTGACAATGAGTAGGAAATCGCCGGCGGTTTCGCCGTCGGCGGGTGTGGGGCCTAGTAGTGTAAATCCATCGGTGGAACCTGATAAGTCAGATATTGAGTCAGTCAGTCAACAATAGACGGCTAGCAAGTCAACTCGGTGACGAACCGCTAACATTGGCGGCTGTTGTGAAGCGGTTGGATTGGACACGTGGCGTGATCTTATTAAAAAGAGGATGTTGATTGGGGAATATGGATATGAGGGTTGACTGAGATATTGTATATTAGTTTTTTTTATAAAAAAATTGTATAGTTGTAGATATTTATATTTATGGGGTTTTATTTGAATTTATTAATTTATCTGAAAATCATGGTTGTTGAAATATTTATTGGAAATTTGAAGATATATCGTGTAAACAATTAAAACAATTTTGCCTCAATAATACGTAACCAGGAAATTTGACCCGTGTGTTATGGCGGGTGCAATTATTGAGTCGAATGAGGATCGGATAAGATATTAATGTGGAAATTCAACTGCAGAACTCTTCAAAAGTTATGATATTAACCATACATTAGTCACAAACATATATAGTTAGGCCAAATATACAAAATTCCGGTTTATGTGCATGCTAGTAATACAACGAAAATGCCACAACGTCCTCGCATCGTTTGATGAGAGCTAAAGGCGATCTAATATCCTAAAACCTCCATCTATGGACTATCGCGTTCTTACCGAATAAATCGTAAATCGAATCGTTACTCCAAATTTATACCATACTTTAAGGACAATCTATCATGACTCTATAACAAACCAAGTTTTGTAATTTTTAAGAGAGAAATTGAAATGCATTTAACAATTAATAACTTTTAACCATCCACAATAATATATATATGCTTTATAAATTATACATTGTACAATATAAAATATATTTTTGTTCTGAATGATTATAGTATGTTCACTATCCATTTAACAATGACACTGAGATTTGGTCAATAGTATAGGAACGTACGTACTATGAATGTGATTCACGTATAGGCATCTTATGCGAATATCTAAAAAGCAATTCTATATATATAATGATTTTGGAAAAAAAATATATTTGCTTGAGATTAACTCATAATTTTATCGGATATCATGCATGTGGAAAAATTATTTCTAATAGAAAGATATAATATGTTTTATTGGATGATCAAAGTTACTGCAGCAAGTCTAATTTATTCATTCTGTTTCCCATACTATCTGAAAAATAACTAAAATACAAAGATATGAATATATATACATTATCTAACCTTTAAGCTTGTCGATAGGAGATAGGCTTGAATGCTACTATTTGCACAAGATATTATGACATTGAAAACATTATCTAGAGGAATCATTTCTACTTGTATGTTTAACCCTTTTCTACACCTTTATTCTTTTTCCAAAATTTTATATCCTTTTATAACGTTTTCTAGAAATAAATAATTGAGTACATCGTTTTCTCCCTATATAAATAGCTCATACTTTCTAACCCTCATACACAAACTAAGATTTAAAAAAATATATTTGCTTGAGATTAACTCATAATTTTATCGGATATCATGCATGTGGAAAAATTATTTCTAATAGAAAGATATAATATGTTTTATTGGATGATCAAAGTTACTGCAGCAAGTCTAATTTATTCATTCTGTTTCCCATACTATCTGAAAAATAACTAAAATACAAAGATATGAATATATATACATTATCTAACCTTTAAGCTTGTCGATAGGAGATAGGCTTGAATGCTACTATTTGCACAAGATATTATGACATTGAAAACATTATCTAGAGGAATCATTTCTACTTGTATGTTTAACCCTTTTCTACACCTTTATTCTTTTTCCAAAATTTTATATCCTTTTATAACGTTTTCTAGAAATAAATAATTGAGTACATCGTTTTCTCCCTATATAAATAGCTCATACTTTCTAACCCTCATACACAAACTAAGATTTAAGAACTAGTTCAAGTTCGAGTTCAATTTCTTCAGGTTTAAACGCTAGCTCATAATATATGGCACCACCGGCGCGCCTTGTTAAACCCCTTCCACAACAATCTTGCAACTATCAATACGTACCCCAACGCCCCATCGTCCTTCAAGTGGCTCCAACAAAAGAAGCCGCTATGGTCAACTTAAAGCCACAAAGTCTTGTGGTGTTTGGATACTAGCTAGCTAGAGTGTGGCTTCTCGAGCGAGATGGTCAGGTTAAGCTATCGTAGCCAGTTAACTAGTTATAACTTCTTTAACTTAGTTTATAGATGAAGTTTGTACTAGACTTTTTAATCCGTAGTAGTTGTAGTTTGTATGAACTATTGACAGTACAAATCTTGGGTAAGGTGCGTATGTGACGTCCTGGGTGTTATTTTTTCGCATCAAGTTCTTCTATCATATATCCATTTAGTTCTTCTAGTTATCTACTACCGTATATTAACATCATATTTGGATTTCATTGCACTAAATACTACTCCTAATTAATTGGTCGTTAGCTAGCAATATGGTAAGTTGGGAATAACATTTTAAACTGGCATATATACGTTACAAAAGCTGATTGAGAGTGAAGTTACAATATTCAAGTAATATATACTAGCTTCTTATGCTATTTTGTACTAGTAATTAACTTGATAGACATCACAAAGTTGTTCTTTCGAACATCTTATGTTACTGTCAAAAGTGTCAAGTTTTTATGGAACCCAACTTTTACTTTAGAAAATATCAGCCTCAAGAGATATGATGCATATATTCAACCAACAGCACCACTTTAAGGAATCACGTACCCAGTTTGGTGCCGTTTTCCAAAATTAATATAGCTAGCCCTCAATTACCTAATAACATTTAATTTTCTTAGAAAATGTTTACAAGTAATGTGGAGAGGTAATTAACTTCTAGGCGGGAAACATGGATATATACCAATACGGTACACATGCATGGTTAAAATGTCCCGGCATAAAAACACTTTTTACCACAATACATAATACAGTAACATTTCCATCAAAAAGGTGATCACGGGTCCAAATCGCGTTCCCAAGCCATTTTAACCATAGTGTTATATGGTGGGTTCCATTATTAGAGGGTCAATTACCCTTAATTTGTTTCGAATAAATTAAATACCCGAATCAACTAAAACTATATGTATGCTGTAGTTAATTAAGTAATATTATTATTAATTTGTTACATAAACGAATATATATATACTCAGCTCCAATTGCATTAGCCTCATATTAGTACGTAGTACATCAATCTTGATTACGGCTTTCACATTACATCAAAATCTCCATAATCTTTCTCTAAAATGACAACAAAGCAGGGGCGGATCTAATAGGACCTACCTTAGTTTTGGAAAGATCTTTAGAGCTTATATGGTAAGTATTTTTAAGACCTACGTAATTTTTTTGTGAGGACCTACCTTATACGTGAAATGAATATGGACTAAGCTTTTTGATGAACATAGTAGTTTTTAATATAACTATTGAATAATTGTTGAACCTAAAGTTGAGATTTCATGGTTTAATGGAGGTTTTTGGTAAAGAAAGGTTGTGAAGAAGATGACACAGGAAACAAGACCAAGAATCTGACATTTCTTTTATCATATTTTCTTTTAGACCCCTTTAAGTTTAATTAAAAGTTCATGTTAACTCCTTGACTCTTTAACTTTAGAATGATTCCTATTCAAACTCATTTTTAATTATATTTGATAATAAATAATTGAACAAGAATCCAATAAAATGTTACATAACCCACAACTTTTTAAAATAATAATAATGTGCATAATATTTTCTTTTTAAGTTTATACAAAAGTTTTGAATAGTCAATTTTAAAAAATTTATACAAAATTTTTGAATAGCATTTTACATAGTCTGTAACTAAACTTTTAACCCTCTTACATAAAACAAATACATATGTCAAAAAAAAAATTCATTACTTAAAGGTTTAAAAATTTCATACTTTGTGACAAGCAAAATTAATTTTATAGTTGGTGTTAGTGCCGACCCGACCCGCTTAATTAACATATATACTTTTTCGATTTATATAAGCAAAAAATTAGGACCTACCTAATTTGAAATCCTGGATCCGCCATTACAACAAAGTATTGAGTATTTACCATAGGAATATAAGTAGGATGGGCGCACAAAAGCATATATGCATTAGAAGTGGTTACAGAATTTATTCAGGCGCTGTTTTGATACATAGCCACTTTTAGATCAAATCATTGCATATTATATATGAACATCATGTTCAATATATGCCCAGAATCAATTTCAATTATTTGGCTTAAACGTACGTACGTGGCCTTCTTCAGTTACACGTCTTTTGCCTTTTGTTTACCTCACCAACTAGCGTTGTCATATCATGAGCATTTTGCCTACCATGTTTATTATGGTCAAGCTAGCTATTGAGTTGTGGAGGGGATACTTGCGAGAATTATCCGGTTGTTATCCATGGATCAGTGGGGGTCCGAGGGCATGACCAAGCAAGTTGGTTGGCATATTCTTTGATGAACATGTAATTTTCACTGCGATTATGTCAATTCAATTTTCAGGATATTGGTGCTATTTTGCCCCATATATCTGGTCAGTCTATAATGTTAAGAAACATTTTGCATAATATTAAAATGAACGATAGCTTAAATATTGTCTTCAATGCGGACTCAAGGTTTTTGGAGACCTTAAGGGACATCAAATTTGGAGGCCCAGTTCATTAGAATACTAATTAAAGTAAACAAAGAAAGCAAAAAAAGAGGTAACTAATCTTATGTTGTTGAATTATTAGTGAAAAATAGTGTATAGATTGATAAAAAAACAACCAATAAGGCTGCTCATTCAATGCAAACTGTATGATGGTATGTAGCCCAAAGTTTAAACATTAAGCCGACTATATAAAAGAATTGAGGGCTTAGACTTTTGGGGGCCTAAAGCCATTGCTTAGCCCCCAACAACACTTGATCCGGCTGTGCGTGTCTTGCTCTACTGCAATGAAACAAAGCGAGTGTGGTAATAACCCATGCCCAAGATACCCAAACCAAAGCTGATTATTTACACTACGAAAAGTCTACCTAAAAAAGTCGATAGTAATTAATCTGTTTCTTATCACTTTTCATAATTATTATCGTGAGGTAAATGGAATTATGCATGCTCATTGTATTGTAGGGAGGATATAGAAATGTGAATCTGATAGATTTTTTAGTTGCATCTGCTAATACAATAGAAGAAATGATCATTGGTTTGATGGAGATTTTTAAAAAGTAGAATTGTACAGCCTATCTTAGAATGGATGTGGGTTCTTCCTCATCGCCGCCGTTTTTATATACAAATTGGTTGCTGCTATCTATCTTGTTGTGTTGTACTTGGCAGCACATGCCGATTCGCCCCACAGAGTGACAATAAGAAGGTTAAAAAAACGAGTATGCTTTGGTTTGGCGCTTGCTCCTGCAATCCTCGTTGCAAATATGCTTCCCTTAAATTGGAGCCTTCTAGTCTGGTGCCTTAGTTGCTTTCCAACTGTCTTTGTGGAGGAGGGAAATTGATAATGTCTTTCCAGATACAAAGATGGTAGCTATGCAATAAAATGTTAGTTTTGAAAAAAGAAACATAGGCATCAAACTCCCTCCCCACGAAGACCGTTGGAAAGAAACAGAGGCATCAAACTAGAAGTCTCCAATTTATGGGATGCAAATCTGCAGCAAAAGTTGCAGGAGCAAGCGCCAAACCAAAGCAAAATCGTTTTTTAACTTTCTTATGGTCGCTCTGTGGGACGGATTGGTGTTTGCTGCCGAGCGCAACAAAACAAGAAAGATACGTGCAACCAATTTTTATACAAAAATGGTGGGCTGGTGGCGATGAGGAAGATCCTCACATCCATTCTAAGATAGGCTTGCCATTCTTCTTCTTAAAAAACTCCATAAGTCCATATCATTCCTTGTATTGTACCAACACATGGGACTAAAAAATCATGAGATTCACATTTATATCTTCTTTACAATACAATGAGCATGCATAATTTCATTTACCTCATGATAATAATTATCATAAAGTGATAACAAACAGATTAGTATCGACTTTATAAGTGGATTTTTGTAGTGTTATTTTGAAATAAACAATCTCAACAGCTTATTTTACCAACAAACCCAAGACTACATTCTAAAATATAATAAATAATAGAGTTAATTTCATTACATCACCCTGTGGTTTGCCATATTATCATTTTTCGCCCCTTTGCATTTTTTTTTATCATTACATCACCCTATGGTCACTTTTTGTATCATTACATACTCCTCATTCTAACGTCCGTTTATACGTCTCCGTTAACCCACTCATGTGCATTGCACATGAGGGTATCTCTAGTCTTTTCACAATAAAAGTCTTCTTCCCCAAACAATGTCTCTTCTTCTTCCCAACCCACTTTTACCCAAAACATATATACATATCTATTGACCTGTGTATTATACCAAAAATATTGGTACCACTTTGACGGGATCAAATCTATATCAACACAAACATCGAAATATATAATCCCAAAATCTCTATATACGAATACGTACAAGTTCCATTCCAAATAGTATAAACATAATCTTTCACTTTCAAAAAAAGAAATAAGGAAAAATACAAAATTGATCATTGTTGTAGATCTCCAGACTCCAGCAGCCATGGCCAGAGAAGATGCAAAGCCATTAAATCATGACCAAAATAACGGAAAGATAAAATCTCATATACTTATTATTATTATATAATATTATATATATATATTGTCACACCCCGTTGTAGCGGAAATACAGGGTTAACAAGTAATTGCGTACTAATCAGAAGGTAAATAGAGATTACATCCATTAATCCAAATACAAGTTTATTACAAGTATAATCGTTCGGAAGTGGACCCCAATACACGGATACAAACTATCCTCAATTGGAAATGGGCCCACTAAATACAAATATAACATATGGACAGCTAAGTACAATTAGGACTAATAAAGCTATAGTCCTCAGAGGTCTGACGCTAATTGTACGTCCAATGTTCAAAAGATGGCTTCAAAATGCCATATACGCTTCCAAATACTTACTGATGGTTCCCTGAAAAGCATGAAATTTGAGAGGATCAACTATCGAAATAGTTGGTGAGTTTACAGTATGTTTGACCAAAAGTTTATTCGTCATTGATACAACACAATGACATATAGTTATAAAAGACCAAACAGTCAGTATATCTAAATCTGACAACACTTTATATCACAATTTATAATAAGATAGTCAGTATATCTAAATCTGACAACACTTTATATCACAATTTATAATAAGATAGTCAGTATATCTAAATCTGAACTCATCTTATATCACGTCAATCAGTATATCTAGATCTGATGACAGCATATGCCTCGCACAGGATTTCCCTTCAACAATGGGGTGCGGACCATAACCTCGCACAGGATTTCCCTTCAACAATGGGGTGCGGACCATAACCTCGCACAGGATTTCCCTTCAACAATGGGGTGCGGACCATAACCTCGCACAGGATTTCCCTTCAACAATGGGGTGCGGACCATAACCTCGCACAGGATTTCCCTTCAACAATGGGGTGCGGACCATAACCTCGCACAGGATTTCCCTTCAACAATGGGGTGCGGACCATAACCAAGACAGTCGAGATATCTAGATCCGACAATACAACCAATAGGGGAAAACATTTTAGTTTGTCAAACACAAGAAACCATTTAATCAGCCATCACACGGCAATTCAACGTCATTTCATTCAACATTTAATAAATGACACGTATACACATTTTCGACAGCCCAACATGGCAAATTTAAGTCAAATGATTTAAGCATCCATATCACATGGCATACACAAAAACAATCATTTATTTAACAAATAGTGTATACAACAGTACATGCTTTTCAGGCCCAAAGTAAAAGGAAAAGGGCGCCATAAACTCACCTTAGCGATCTAAGTGCTAAAAGGTGCAAAGAAGCTCGAGAAGATTCAACAACCAGTTCTCCACGTTATCCAAAACCTATGATATCATTACCAATAATGAGGATCAAATCTCACGACGACAAGTATCGTACGTACGACTACTTAGCTACCAAATCCTAGAATGCCTCGACCAAGTGTGATTTAATGTTCAATGTATACATGACTCAATTTCGTCTTTTATTACTAAATTCGGATGGAAAGTCAAAAGTTACGACCTTTCAAAATAATTCATGTTTTGTTGTACTGGAGAAAAGGTGCGGCGCACATGAGGAGGTGCGGCGCACTAAGCCAGGTGCGGCGCACCAGAGAGGAGGTGCGGCGCACAAATTGATCAGGGAACCCAGTCCAGGTTTTTGGTGCGGCGCACCAAAGAGGAGGTGCGGCGCACAAACTGATCAGGGAACCCAGTCCAGGTGCATGGTGCGGCGCACCAAAGAGGAGGTGCGGCGCACCTGCGCCCAGATCAGTTCTTAAGTGCATTTTTCTGACCATTTGTCGTAACCAAAACGTTTTCAACACAATTCCTTTCATTAAAAAGACTATATACATGATCAAAGAAACTGATAACAACCCATTTTACCAACCATTTCACAATTTCATCTCTTTTGATTTCAAGACCTAAATTCTAAATCAAAGTTCCATCTAACCACAAATACTAAAACTCTTTTCATATTCAAGGCCTACTAATTCAACCAACAGAAATGAAATTTAAATTAAATCAAAAGTTTGAGAAATGGTTTACTTACCAAAATTTGATGTTCTTGAGGTAAAGATGAAGATGGTGAAGATGAAAATGCTTGATAATGATAATAAACCTCTTTAAAATCTCCAAAAGATTTCTACCCTTGCAAGACCAAATTTTTGAAGAAAAGAATAGAAGAGATTGAGAGAATTTGAGTGATGAATGTGTGTGTGTGTTGTGTTTGTGTGGTGTGTGTGAGTGATGATGTTGATCAAAAAGGAAAGAAAGGAGGGAAAGGGGAGGGGTGTTTCACTCCCTGCCTCTTATTTCCAATTAGGCCCATGTGGCCTCAAATGGGATATTTTTCTTACCCCCAATTTGGTAAAATGCTTACGATTAAATACCGTTTGACCTAAAAGTCAAAATGTAAAGTAAGGTATTTTCCCTCGTCTTAATTTAGTTTAAGACAAGACAATAAAATTTAATAAACTAAACTTTTAGAAATCTTAAGTTTAGACAGTCTAATTACTGTGTTCAATTATAACATTTAAATCTTTATTTAACATTATTTTAAGACTCGGCATTCGTCTAAATAGCTAATAGTCTACGTCATATGGATACGTCCAATTGAACCATATCAAATGTTCAATTAACTAATAATTTCCACGTCATAATCTCTAAATTAGACGAAATCATAAATAATGATCGAGATTAGGACTAACCCGTTGTTAATAAATTACGAGTTGTCACAGCATCCCCGACTTCTAAGGATTTCGTCCCGAAATCAAGTCTTGCTTAGTAAAAGATGGGGATACTTATTCCTCATATAATCCTCACGTTCCCAAGTCGAGTCTGGTCCGTGCTTTGAGTTCCAACGAATTTTGACCAACTTGATACGACTTCGTCTAAGCTGTTTGAGCTGTTGGTCTATAATTTCAACAGGCTCCTCTACAAATTGAAGAGAGTCATTCACTTGCAACTCTTCCACAGGTACAACCAACGTTTCATCAGTTAAACATTTCTTTAGATTCGATATATGAAATGTGGGATGAACATGCTCAAGCTCTTGGGGTAAATTGAGCTTATAAGCCACGGAACCAATCCTTTGAACAATTTCGAATGGTCCGATATAACGAGGACTAAGTTTTCCTCTCACGCCAAAGCGTGCAGTGCCCTTCCAAGGTGACACTTTCAACATAACTTTATCACCCACTTGAAACTCAAGGGGTTTCCTTCTACAATCTGCATAGCTCTTCTGGCGATCCTGAGCCGCCTTCAGCCGTGCCCTAATTTCAACAATCTGGTCAGTAGTCTTCTGAACCAACCCATACTTGTACAAACGACGCTCACCAGCATCTAGCCAACAAACAGGCGATCTACATTTTCGTCCGTACAAAGCCTCAAAAGGCGCACATTTAATGCTTGTGTGATAGCTGTTATTATATGAAAATTCAGCTAACGGCAAAAAGGTATCCCAACTACCTTTAAAATCAATTACACATGCCCGAAGCATGTCTTCTAACGTCTGAATGGTACGCTCACTTTGCCCGTCCGTCTGTGGGTGGTAAGCCGTACTCAAATTCAACTGAGTGCCTAAGGCGTCTTGAAAATATCTCCAAGATTGTGAAGTAAAACGACCATCACGATCCGAGATAATAGACACAGGAACGCCATGAAGTGACACGATCTTCTCAATATATAATTGAGACAATTTCTTTATTTTCCAATTCTCCCGTATGGGAAGGAAGTGTGCAGACTTCGTCAATCGGTCAACAATGACCCAAATAGTATCATAACCTTTCAAGGTTCGAGGCAACTTTGTAATGAAGTCCATAGTAATCTGTTCCCATTTCCAGTCAGGAATTTGGGGTTGCTGGAGCAATCCAGAAGGCTTTTGGTGTTCTGCCTTAACCATTGAACAATTTAAACACTTTGAAACATACGTGGCGATATCTCTTTTCATACCAGGCCACCAGTAAAAATCCTTTAATCCGTGGTACATTTTGTCAGCACCAGGATGGATTGAGTACTTAGATCGATGACTCTCGTTCATTAAGAGTTTTCTAAGTCCATTATACTTAGGAATCCACACTCTGCCCTTGACATGTCTGATCCCATCGCCATCCAATTCAAATAACCGTTCGGCATTCCACAATGCTTCCTCCTCAATACGCCCTGGTTGTAAGGCCTCATTCTGATCATCCAACACTCTATCCCTTAAGGATGAGCCAAGGTAAGAACTTGCTCTTGTTATGACAGATAGTGAAATTCTATCTTTTCGACTTAACGCGTCAGCAACGACATTTGCTTTACCGGGATGATACTTGAGTTCACAATCATAATCACTGAGTAATTCTACCCATCTTCTTTGTCGCATATTCAGCATTTTCTGATCGAAGATATGCTGAAGGCTTTTGTGATCTGTGAATACCGTACACTTTGTACCATACAAATAGTGCCTCCAAATCTTTAAGGCAAAAACAACCGCTCCGAGTTCAAGATCGTGGGTTGTGTAATTCTTTTCGTGGATCTTGAGCTGTCTAGAGGCGTAAGCAATGACCTTACCTTCCTGCATAAGCACACATCCCATGCCTTGATGTGATGCGTCACAGTATACCACGAAATTTTCAACTCCATTTGGTAATGCTAAAATAGGAGCATTACAGAGCTTGTCTTTCAACGTTTGAAATGCTTCTTCCTGGGCATCCTGCCAAATAAATTCCTTGGCCTTTTGAGTTAACAACGTCAACGGTTGAGCAACTTTTGAGAAGTTCTCAATAAATCTCCTGTAATATCCAGCCAGCCCAAGAAATTGACGGATTTCTGTCGGAGTCTTAGGGGCTTCCCACTTTTTTATCGCCTCTATCTTAGATGGATCTACGTGGATCCCATCCCTGTTCACTACATGACCCAAGAAGTGTACTTCCCTAATCCAGAATTCACATTTGAGAATTTCGCGTACAACTTCTGATCCTTGAGCAGTTGCAGAATTGTTCTCAGATGACCTTCATGTTCGTCTTTATTCCTTGAGTATATCAGTATGTCGTCAATAAATACAATGACAAACTTGTCAAGATACGGTCGACATACTCGATTCATTAGGTCCATAAACACAGCAGGTGCATTGGTTAGGCCAAACGGCATAACCAAAAACTCATAATGTCCATAACGAGTTCTGAAAGCTGTTTTAGGAATGTCCGTCTCTCTGACTCTGAGTTGATGATACCCAGATCTGAGATCAATTTTGGAAAAGTGTGATGCACCTTCCAATTGGTCAAACAAGTCGTCAATACGAGGCAAAGGATACCTGTTCTTGACAGTCAACTTGTTCAATTCTCTGTAATCAATACACATCCGCATAGAACCGTCTTTCTTCTTCACAAATAGGATTGGAGCTCCCCAAGGTGATGAACTTGGACGAATTAGTCCTTTAGCTAACAACTCTTGAAGTTGTTCGGACAATTCTTGCATTTCTGATGGCGCAAGACGATAGGGTGCCTTGGCCACGGGTGCAGCTCCAGGAATCAAATCTATTCCAAACTCTACTGGTCTGTGAGGTGGAAGTCCCGTCAAATCTTCAGGAAATACTTCTGGAAAATCCCTAACTACGGGAATATCTTTCATTTCTTTAACCTCTGGTTTCCTTTCTACTACAAATGCTAAGAAGGCAGGGTGTTCTTTTTGTAAATATTTATTGGCCTTTATTGCCGATACTAAGATTAATTTCTTTCCTGCCTTGTCTCCTTGTACTTCTAGGGTTTCGTTATTCTGCAGAGGTATTCTAACAATCTTCTCATAACAACTTATATTAGCTCTAACCTTTGACAACCAGTCCATACCAATAATCACATCAAAACTACTTAATTCTATGGGGATTAGGTCAATTTTAAAAGTTTTACCGGCTAATACCAAACTACAATCTACTAAATGATCTCTAGCAATATACTTTTGACCGTTTGCATATTCGACAACATAAGTGTCTTTCATGGGGGTAGCTACTATACCAAAACGAGACTTAAATTCTAAGGATATGAAACTTTTATCAGCACCGGAGTCGAATAATATAAAAACATAATGATCATTGAGTATGAATGTACCTATCACAACATTGGGATCATGTCGCGCATCAGCAGCATCCAAAGCAAAAACTCGACCTCTGCCTTGTCCTCGTTGATTCCTAGCTTGATTGTTCCCCGCATTGTTCCTTACTGGAACTATAGCATTGTTGTTCGGGTTCAGATTAAGTCTTGGACATGCAGGTCGCAGATGGGTTTCGCTCCCACACTCGTAGCACTGATTTGGTACCTTTTCCCTACAGAATTTTGCCTGATGTCCTATCTTCTTACAACGGTAGCAAGCGGGACAATTCCCCATGTGACGAGTGCCACATCTGTTACATCTTGTGTCTGCGCCGGGGTACCTCTTGATATCTTGTGGGACCACTGCAAAGTTTCTGGCAGCTTTAAACCTCTTGCCATTCCCACCGTTTCCAAATCCACTACCGGAGGCCTGATCATTCCTCCTCTTGACCACTTCAGTTCCAACAGAAGAACCAGTGGTTCTTTTCAAGTCTATCACCATCCGATTGGTTGCACTAACTGCCGCCTGTAAAGTCATGGGGTTAAAAGCGGCTACCAGCCTTCGGATATCTGGTGACAATCCATAACAGTATCTTTCAACTAACTTCTCCTCCGTATCCACCATACGAGGAACTAGCCTTGTCAGCTCATGAAAACGAGTAGTGTATTTCTCGTTATCCAATCCAACCATAGCATGATTCCAAAATTCGTTTTCCATCCTCTGTACTTCCTCCCTAGGACAGTACTTCTCCATTAGCATCCTTTTAAAGTTCATCCAAGGTATGCTATATGCCGGCTCTCGGCCACGAGTCCTAATCTGTTCGTTCCACCATGACAGTGCGTGCTTTTGAAATTGAGCGGAAGCATATTCCACTTTGTGCTCTTCGGCACAACGGCTGATATGGAGCACTGCCTCAATGCTTTCCAGCCAGTTGATTAGACCTACCGGACCCTCGGTACCATTAAATTCCTTTGGTTTACAATAAGTGAAGGTCTTGTAGTCAGCCCCGTGCAGATGAACTCTAGGAATAACTCGTTCAGCTGTAGGTTCAACGTTGTTACTATTATCAGTATGATGATTATTATTGGCGTTCATGCTCGCCGTGATCTGAGCAACTAAAGTAGGCATGGCGGCCAACAGTTGTTGTGTCACAAACGCTGCCATATTATTTTCCCCGTCAGCACGTGGGGTAGATCCAAGACCAGTGTTCATATTTGCAGTAGCAATTTCTGGTTCTTGCTGGTTCACAGGTTCTTCCTGTTCAGTTGGATTGGGTTGAGGAGTTGATCTAGTAACTCTCTTGGGAGCAGCCTTCTTCTGGACCTTGCTTCTTTTCTTGGGAGCCATAAGTCTAATACATAAACCAAAAATGTCATTTAGAGGTTTTCCTCGTAGGAATAACAAAGATTGTAGCTTTTCAAGATGTTTTAGATATGAGAGGATGCCAAACGCGAGTCACAATTTATCGACTTACTTGAACTCATGAATTAAACAAGAAAAGAAATATAGAACACTATACTTCTAGAATTGAAATGAGCAAGTGACGTAGTTTTGAACAAGTAAGTAAGCCAAAGAACTATCATATTTCATTTATACTAAAAACTTTTTACATAATCTGACTTTCCAAAATCTTGTGGGAACACTACATCCACAATACAATTCATGTGGGAACTACATCCACGATGATATATTACACAGTCAGAATAATTACTACCTGACATACGTGGGAAATACATCCACCAAAAAGATTACAACTCAAATACAGATGTATGAGTTGTCAATTGTTCTAAGGCTTACAATACGTTACTACTACAACTATTAATTACATCCTGAAAAGGACTACAACAAGCAATGCCACCACCAAGACCACTACAACTGATAGTATCCAGATCATTCTACCAATAGCTTCTCTCCCTTCCCTAGCCACAGTCATAGCCTCAGCCGCCTGCTGATAAGCTCCAGTCAACTCCTGAGCTTGATTCTCCATACTCTTTCTGGTGCAGATGAGGGAATTGTTCATCCTCGACAGCTGCCGGCGATAATATTCCATCCTATCAGCTGCAGATGCAACTGGCATAACAGCATGTGGATTGTAAACAGGCACTCTTGAGGGACCCGCAGCATACGGATCTCCCTGAAAGAATGAAAGACCAAATCCACTGTTGCCCTGAACTGGTGCAGAAGGACCAGGAGCATAAGGGTCTCTAGGAGCATAAAGCATATGAGCTCCCTCGGTAGTCCTCCTCTGATATGGAGATACCGGTGTTACAGAAGATTGAACCTGGATAGACACATGTTCGCCTCCAGATTCACTGGAAGATGAAACAAGGTTGATAGGGCGTGATTCATTGCCCGATTCCTCCATTGGTTCCTCTTCATAAGAGTCAGGAACATATGGAAAGGAGTTTTCCAAGACAGGAACTGGAGGTGTACGAGGTACAACAGCATTAGAGCTTACTCCATCCGACATAACTAGTCTGAAAAGATAGTCAAAATAATCCATATAAGTCTACTGGATAAGACAGCACGAATCAATTGAAGGTGACAGTACGCAACATTGAGGTTAAAGAAATCTTTGTCTAGATTACACACATTCGGTTTGGGTTTCTATTACCAACATATTTAAAATGCTTATATATAGGGTCACCCGCAGCCTTCCCACCACATTTAAATATGTTGTCAATATAATCCAAACTATCACGTATATAAACCTTATGCATACACATACGAGTCGAGTTTCTATTCCTAACATGCCTTAAATGCTTATGTATAGGGTCACCCGCAGCCTTCCCACCACATGTACAGCATGCTGTGAATATAATTCAACTAACACATATATACACAATTTAAGATATTTATTTCGAGCCTTATACTATTTTACATAATCGGGACGTAGTTGATCGGGTTAGGTCTAATTATTGACAAATAGCATAACTCTCGAGATAGGTATCCTAAACCTTAATGACTTAGATTTCCTATATGAAGTGACCATGGCTATAGATTGAGTTATTCACGAGGAATAACTCCGTATTCACTATAACCTTGTCTCTGATACCAATTTTTGTCACACCCCGTTGTAGCGGAAATACGGGGTTAACAAGTAATTGCGTACTAATCAGAAGGTAAATAGAGATTACATCCATTAATCCAAATACAAGTTTATTACAAGTATAATCGTTCGGAAGTGGACCCCAATACACGGATACAAACTATCCTCAATTGGAAATGGGCCCACTAAATACAAATATAACATATGGACAGCTAAGTACAATTAGGACTAATAAAGCTATAGTCCTCAGAGGTCTGACGCTAATTGTACGTCCAATGTTCAAAAGATGGCTTCAAAATGCCATATACGCTTCCAAATACTTACTGATGGTTCCCTGAAAAGCATGAAATTTGAGAGGATCAACTATCGAAATAGTTGGTGAGTTTACAGTATGTTTGACCAAAAGTTTATTCGTCATTGATACAACACAATGACATATAGTTATAAAAGACCAAACAGTCAGTATATCTAAATCTGACAACACTTTATATCACAATTTATAATAAGATAGTCAGTATATCTAAATCTGAACTCATCTTATATCACGTCAATCAGTATATCTAGATCTGATGACAGCATATGCCTCGCATAGGATTTCCCTTCAACAATGGGGTGCGGACCATAACCTCGCACAGGATTTCCCTTCAACAATGGGGTGCGGACCATAACCTCGCACAGGATTTCCCTTCAACAATGGGGTGCGGACCATAACCTCGCACAGGATTTCCCTTCAACAATGGGGTGCGGACCATAACCAAGACAGTCGAGATATCTAGATCCGACAATACAACCAATAGGGGAAAACATTTTAGTTTGTCAAACACAAGAAACCATTTAATCAGCCATCACACGGCAATTCAACGTCATTTCATTCAACATTTAATAAATGACACGTATACACATTTTCGACAGCCCAACATGGCAAATTTAAGTCAAATGATTTAAGCATCCATATCACATGGCATACACAAAAACAATCATTTATTTAACAAATAGTGTATACAACAGTACATGCTTTTCAGGCCCAAAGTAAAAGGAAAAGGGCGCCATAAACTCACCTTAGCGATCTAAGTGCTAAAAGGTGCAAAGAAGCTCGAGAAGATTCAACAACCAGTTCTCCACGTTATCCAAAACCTATGATATCATTACCAATAATGAGGATCAAATCTCACGACGACAAGTATCGTACGTACGACTACTTAGCTACCAAATCCTAGAATGCCTCGACCAAGTGTGATTTAATGTTCAATGTATACATGACTCAATTTCGTCTTTTATTACTAAATTCGGATGGAAAGTCAAAAGTTACGACCTTTCAAAATAATTCATGCTTTGTTGTACTGGAGAAAAGGTGCGGCGCACTAATGAGGAGGTGCGGCGCACTAAGCCAGGTGCGGCGCACCAAGAGGAGGTGCGGCGCACAAATTGATCAGGGAACCCAGTCCAGGTTTTTGGTGCGGCGCACCAAAGAGGAGGTGCGGCGCACAAACTGATCAGGGAACCCAGTCCAGGTTTTTGGTGCGGCGCACCAAAGAGGAGGTGCGGCGCACCTGCGCCCAGATCAGTTCTTAAGTGCATTTTTGACCATTTGTCGTAACCAAAACGTTTTCAACACAATTCCTTTCATTAAAAAGACTATATACATGATCAAAGAAACTGATAACAACCCATTTTACCAACCATTTCACAATTTCATCTCTTTTGATTTCAAGACCTAAATTCTAAATCAAAGTTCCATCTAACCACAAATACTAAAACTCTTTTCATATTCAAGGCCTACTAATTCAACCAACAGAAATGAAATTTAAATTAAATCAAAAGTTTGAGAAATGGTTTACTTACCAAAATTTGATGTTCTTGAGGTAAAGATGAAGATGGTGAAGATGAAAATGCTTGATAATGATAATAAACCTCTTTAAAATCTCCAAAAGATTTCTACCCTTGCAAGACCAAATTTTTGAAGAAAAGAATAGAAGAGATTGAGAGAATTTGAGTGATGAATGTGTGTGTGTGTTGTGTTTGTGTGGTGTGTGTGAGTGATGATGTTGATCAAAAAGGAAAGAAAGGAGGGAAAGGGGAGGGGTGTTTCACTCCCTGCCTCTTATTTCCAATTAGGCCCATGTGGCCTCAAATGGGATATTTTTCTTACCCCCAATTTGGTAAAATGCTTACGATTAAATACCGTTTGACCTAAAAGTCAAAATGTAAAGTAAGGTATTTTCCCTCGTCTTAATTTAGTTTAAGACAAGACAATAAAATTTAATAAACTAAACTTTTAGAAATCTTAAGTTTAGACAGTCTAATTACTGTGTTCAATTATAACATTTAAATCTTTATTTAACATTATTTTAAGACTCGGCATTCGTCTAAATAGCTAATAGTCTACGTCATATGGATACGTCCAATTGAACCATATCAAATGTTCAATTAACTAATAATTTCCACGTCATAATCTCTAAATTAGACGAAATCATAAATAATGATCGAGATTAGGACTAACCCGTTGTTAATAAATTACGAGTTGTCACATATATATAGGGTAAGGTTCAATTAAGAACCATTTAAATTGGAAGAACCACGAGAACCACTATATTATAACTTGATGTTCATATGTGATAGGTATATGTAACCAAATTCGTTCACGTAGGTTCATTTGAGAACCATTCATATATGAACGTAGGTAATATTAGTTATAACTTGACATGTTCATATGTGCATGAATTTGTTCACATAGACTATTAACATATGAACACCAAGTTATAATTACAAGGTTCTCATGGTTCTTCCAATTCAAATGGTTCTCATTTGAACTTTTTCCTATATATATATATATATATAATTATTATATATATTAAAATGAGTTAGTTTATATATATTTGAATGATGAGATCGATTACAAAGGAAGTGGGGGTGGTTGAACAAAATCATATTTCGATATTTCTTAGTCAAGTTTATTCTTTTCTATAAAACAATTTTGCATCACCATTTACAATAAAAGCAAAATAATAAACTTACTAACTATTAACAATTAATCATGCAACGATTTATGGTGGGCCACCTAAAACATGGTCACTATGGTTAATGTATATGTCTAAGTCGGCCCCCCCTTCAAAGAAGAGGGCCACATACATCAAGTTACCTTGATTGCTTAAGCCTTTAAACAAACAATTAGCAAATAAATACATATAAACATGCTGACTGGAAATTTCCAGCAGCTTCACGACCAGTTTAGTCCTACTTGAAGTCTGAATCAGCCTTTGACCAGAACTACAAAGTTGTAACCCTATGAGTCCTGCATCTACAGTCCAAAGGACAGCTCCTAACTCATTATGGTTGATTTTATATGAATTTTTTAGTGAACAGGTGTCAAACAGGAAAAATCATACGAAAAATTCACATAGCCACACAATTATCAAATAACTAACCCTAATTATTGGACCATCAAACTAAGAAATTTATATCAATATATCTAAGTAATAATCATAAAGAATTTTGCATGAATTCCTTATGATTTTTACTTCTATTTAACAACATTAAATTAAAGATACATAAAACATGCAATTTATCAAATAAACATGTCAATTCACACAATCAAAACTTGCATAGAGGGTTTTAATTAACCATTAACATTAAATAGGTTGAATTAATAATAAAAACAAAAACCCTAATTTTATTTTTATTAAATTTCGATTTATATTAAAATAAATAAATAAAAAATCGATTTTAATATTTAATTATTAAATAAATCGAACCAACCCTAAACCCCCTTCAAGTTTTGAACTTTGTAACTAATATATCACATATTAGGCTCGTGATACCACTGTTAGGATTCAAGCACAATTATCATATAAATAATCACGAGTACGCAGCGGAAAGAATCATATGCAATATAATTAATTAACAAAGTAAAGTGAATGTGTACCTTTTAGCTTAGCTTCCAATAAATAAATAATAATGAGAATTATTATTATTAGGGTTTAAAATAAAATCCCTCTACGATCGCACATACGACACGTCGAACAATACCCGAAGATTGCTAGATCTTGAATCACCAAAAGCCAAAAACTCCAAGCTTGCTTTACATTACGTTTGTCGAACAAACAGTTGGACGAAACAAAATATTTGTTGCCATCGAAATCAAAGTGTCGAACAAACCCAAACCACAATTAATTTCAAGCAACTAATAATTATTAATGTTCTACGTATGGAACAAATAACTATTTGGGTTTTCTTTGTTTGGTATCTTATTCGACCGAGAGAGAAAAACATATATACTTTTTTTAGTTATATGTTAGGGTTAGTTATTAGGATATATATAGTGTATAAATATATCCCTAATAACTTAACCTTCAAGCTAACATATTTTGACTTGGACATTTAATTAATAATTACATTAATTATTAATTAATAATTCATATTTATTAATTAATAAATAATTCTAATTAACATATCTAGTTAATAATGTCCAATTATTATTTCTCTCAATTTGGTGATTATAAATATGTAGATACAATATATACATATTACCGGATATCTAAGTGTCATCACGTGTGACCCCGTAGGCTTAAACATTTTCGGACATGCGTTTATTTAACGTGATCATATTCCAACAAATTGTACATGTATGTGAACAAATAAAGCTATACATAATTTTACATGTTTTTAAACTATTTTTTCTCATATGAATTTTTATTATACTTTACATATGACATAAGCTCATTTTTCAATGGGCCATTTCCAAATTTGAGTTTATGAACCATGTCCATTCTTTTCCAGGCCCACGAGAGACCAAACCCAAGTGACTTGAGTTTAATAACCTTGTCTTTTAATTTCAGTTAATGTGTCCTTACTCCTTAGTGAGCTCTACACCTCTACCACAGACGTTTCCTTTTAAAAGCGACCAATGACCTCATAGAATCCTTTTAAAATTGCAAGTAGTATGAAGGATCCGACGGGTCATGCATAGTAATGTTATGACGCCACGATCTATGAATGTAGTTTTTAAACGGCTTAATTTTGTTATACAAAAAGGAGTAGCGGCGCGCCATGTTGCGCGTTCATATGACCAGAATAACATTTAATTTTTTGAATAAAATAATTTAGGACAGGCTGTCTACTTGTGTTTGACGCTTTAGAGATGATAACATAACCTGAATAAAACCCATTCACAAGAGAATCAAATCAAGCGGTCACACTGAATTTCAATAGTTACAAATTTAACAATAAGAAGCATGTCAAAAAAGAACATTGAAAGAAGTACAATACAGGCATCAATACAAATGTATCACGAACAGGGAAAATTAAGTAATTAATCTCAAAGGAGCTAATAATGACTTATTACTCGTACTGTTATTCTGCCGTGTAGCTGATCGATGAGCCAACTTTAGAATGTTATAAAAGCTATTCATAATAAGACTTCACAAAACCCTTTATCAATATGTGGAAGCCTGTATAAAAAGTGGATGAAAATCAATAGTTTACGTATTTACTAAAACCAATCCAATCTTTTACTTAAAGCATGTTGCTGCTGTATACGAGACCTTAAAAGTTAAAATCACACTACCATTCACAAGCCACTAAGTTAGCAGTAACAATGTCGTCAAAATACTTGAGGAATCAGTATAAAATTCAAAGAAAACGAGTAAAATCTGTTGCTGAAATCAATAACTAATGTGGTTTTGTAAAATCTGTTTGTAACGAGTAAAACCAGGAGTCTACTCAAAATATAGAAAGAAAACGCAGAAACAATATTTGTTTGTAGGAATCTAGAAAGTGGCTTTCATATACATTTATGCTTTGTACTCTTTAAGATTAAACGATTTCCACCCAAGTGCTATTTGGATATTTTAGTGTAATTGAATTATCATATTTGATTGACCAATATTGTCATAATAAGACATCCATTATGTAACGCTTCTCCCGGGGCTGCCACCCCTGGCAATTTGGCATATCAAATAAATTTTGGAAAATAATTGCTTAAATTGTTGTATCAAAAATTCATTTGGAAATTAATTTCTGGATTCTAACATATGAATTTCGAAAGGGGCATCTGACATATTTCTTGCTTAGAAGTCGATACTAATCTATTTGTTATCACTTATCATAATTATTATCATGAGGTGAATGGAATTATGCATGCCCATTGTATTGTAGGGAGGATAGAAATGTGAACCTGATGATTTTTTAGTCGATCTGCCGGTACATAAAAGGAATGATCATTAGTTCGATGGAGTTTCTTAAGAAGAATAATGGTAAAGCCTATCTTATAATGGATGGGGGGGTTCTTCCTCTGCACTGTCGTTTTTGTATACGCGTTGGCTGCAGGTCGTGTTGTGTAGTACTCAACAGCAGTCATCCGTCACGCAGAGCGATAACAAGAAGGTTAAAATAATGAGCCTACTTTGGTTCGGCGCTTGCTCCAGCGATCCTCGCTGCTAATATGCTTCCCAAAAAATCTGCGATTTCTAGTCTGTTGCCTTTGTTGCTTTCCAATTATCTCCGTGGAGGAGGGAAATTGATAGTCTTTCCAGCTACAAAGATGGTAGCTATGCGATAAATTGTTAGTTTATAGAATAGATTACTGAACCTTTTTCATAAAAGATATAGTCTTTTGTTATAGAGTATGTTTGTTTCCAATAATGATATGTACCAATTTCTATCTTAATCTACCATATAAAGAGAGGCGCCACAAGACTAAATACATGGATAGAGTTAGTGTTTGCAAAATGCCACTACTTAGAGAATATCGATGGTTCACCTACTACATCCGCTATAGCAATAACCATGCCTTGTATGAAAAAGGTCCAGTAATTTAATCTATTCTGATTAGTAACTTCTACTATACTCACAAAAAGTTACTATTCATAAGTTTACAATAGTCAATACATTTAGTACAACCTCCCACAACAATGAAAAATGTAGAAGATCTCCTACTCACAACTTACTGTTTACATCACCAGCTTCACTAAGTACAAGTCATTATAGCCATGAAATATCTAGAAGAAAAATAACCGACCTTTACATTATCACTATCAGCCATTCTCTTAAATCTTATCTCTTTGGACCACTCTTACCATACACACACATCAACTTGATTGGGTAAAGGCAGATTCCTCCCTCTTTTGTTATTATACGTTTTTCATTATTAAAGTTTCTAAAAATACAACCTTTTTTGATTTACAATCCTGTTGTGTATATATATATATATAAGTTAGTGCAACCAATTAAAATACATGATTTTTCTTACGAGTGGCTTTATACGCCTTTCGACTACTATTTTGTTTTTTTAATGATACGTTTGTAATCAACATACAAAATTTAATTTTTTTTACAGTTTTTAAAATGATTATTCTTTTTTTTTCCTAATATCCCAAAAATAATTTTTTTTGTTGTAAAGTTTTTATATAATTAACTACAAATATGCTTAACCTTCCTTTGCAGATCACTTAATCGCATTGTCCACTGTTTTCGGTTATCACTTTGAAGACCTATTTCATCAGTTAAGAGGTATGTTTTCTTCCCCCTTCTGACAAATTCACTTTTATGATAGATTTCATTAGGTAAAAAAGCCGTTAACTTCTACATATTCGCAATGTTATTTATATATAGTATGTAGTTTCTATGATTATTACGTCAAAATTCTGTACAAAGTGTTTTCATTAGACATAAAGTACCTGCTAGAAATACTTACAGAATGTCATCTACAAGGAAACGTAAACAACCTAGCCTCTTATCTCATACGCCTGAAGTTACTAACTATACAACATTTAGACAGTCTCAGCGTCGCTCTCTTATTGCTCATAGTGTACCTTATGAGACATCCCTCTATATAGATATTGGAGATTGTGGTTGCATTTGTGAGTATTGTGGTGCGTTATTTTGGTACGACGAGCGTTGTCTTCATACATCAGTTAATGGACGTATTAGGTACAATCACTGTTGTAGAGGAGGAAGTGTTGTTTTACCCCTTCCAAAGACTTATAGTTCTACTATTATTGACCTTTTCACAAAATTTGATTTTCTCACAAACATACGTGCATATAACTCTATGTTTTCTATGACATCATTTGGTGCAAAAATCGACGACACTATCAACAATGGTTCTGGTCCATATGTATTTAGAATAGAAGGACAAATATACCATTGGATTGGAACTTTATGTCCTCCTGCAAACGAAAGGCCTCGATTTTTGCAAATGTATATCTATGACACCGAGAATGAAATTTCTAACAGATTACGTGTATTTGGTAACAATGCTCAGTCTCAATTTCTGCTGAAGTTGTTTCAACCCTTTCAAAGGAACTTCAGGAGTGCAATGAGTTAGTTAAGCTTTTCCACACCGCTAGAGACATCACTCGCGTAACTGATGTTTGAAATACTAGGCCCTCGTGTGTACTTTTAAATTTTATAAACGCAGCAGAAGACTAAAATTTAAAACATGTATTTTATAAAAACATGCACACGATTAATATTTCCACCAAGATCCAGTTACACCGTAATAGTTGTCATAATAAGTAGATTAAGAATAATACCTTTTGGTAGATGAAATGACGTAGGATGAAACAATATTCAATAATATGAATATCTCTACAGTTGATCCACACGAACACTTCAAACAATACCCGGAGGCTGCTAGACCTTAATCACCAAATTCAAAACTATCAAACTCATAGCTTGATCTTTTGATTGTTATAGCCGTAGACTATAATGATGAAAGAAAGTAGTTTTCTTTTACAAGCATAATAATAGACTACTAAAGAAAGATATCTATTCTCTTATTATGCTTAAAAACTCCTCCCTTATTCACGGCTGAACTCCTAAAATGAGTTAGAGAAAACATTTCACTCATGTGCTCAAAAGACATTCATTCTCAAAAGTCAGTAGTCTTTCTACACTTATATAATGCAAAAACAACTTTTCATTTTTTAATAGAATGACACTGCCCATTTTGTGTGATTGTGCCGACAGAGTGAGGAGGTGACAACAACAAAACAAAAACTTTTCACAAGAATTATTAGAGTTGTTACACCATGCCAACTCTCTACTTGCACTTTTCAATCATATTATATGTTATTTATTTATTAATTAATAAACTATTTATTAATATATTTATTAATTAATAAACTATTTATTAATTAAATATTTGGTGATTATATATATGTATACAATATACATATATCCGGATATCTAAATGTTCATAGTGTGTGACCCCGTAGGCTCGTGTGTAAGCGGTAGTATAGTTTTGTGTCTTGTCTAGTACATGAATTCATACAAATCAACAATGAAATACGATCGTCTTTTGGCTTACATACTTGTTTAAAACTATGTCAATTGCTCATTCTTAGCTCTAGAAATATGATGTTCCATATTTTCTTGTCTTGTCTAGTACATGAATTCATACAAATCAACAATTTGTGAATTGCATAGTGCTGTCATCTGTCTTGCAAAGCTACTTTCTGATTAACCTATCAAGGAAATCTCCAATTCCTCTAATTCTAAGGTTCTTAGAGCTACCGTCTCTAGAATCTGAAAAGTAACGTCGTCTCTGTTAATCTTGAGTCTCCCGAGGCTTTTCCGGGTGACTTACCGGGCTCGTCCCATCTCGATAACTTAAATTTCGTATATGCCTAACTACTTAACATCGCGCGCGTAGTCAAAACCCTTATAGGCTTCTGAGATGCGAATAAGCTCGTAGTAAAAGACCGGGAAAGAGATTCGAAGGAAAACAAATTGTAATGGGTTTCACCATGAAGTCGCCGACGACAAGAAGTGGTCACGATACGACGAAACCGATAAAATCCGACAACTTGGCACATTAGTATGTGGAAGAAATGGTGTAGGTGCACCGAGATCCGATTCCTGTCATTTCAGATAAAGAAAGTCGCTTGACTCTAATTCAGGGAGCCATCCAATTGATTTGTTGAATTTCGGGACGAAATTCTTTTGACGGGGGAATAATGTAACATCCGTGAGTTTTGACCGTTTGACTTTACGTGCAATTTGACTAACAATTTGAGTTGATGAAGTATTTGGGTCGTTTTGTGATTAAATGACTATGTGGTATGTTCGTCGGGTCGATAGTATAACTTAACCGGCGATTAAATGTGAAACAATATGTGAAATGGCTTGTAAATGGAGACGGGTCGACCCATGGGCTAAACCCATGACCCATGAGCCTACTAGTGAACCTTCCCCCCCTTATCTCTCCATTTACCACACACTCTCTTTTCTTCCTCCTCTTTTTCTCTCTAAGTGAAAAGCAAGACCAATCCATCTCCTCTCTTCATTTCTCTTGCTATATTTGGTGTTTTGGGTTTAGATTAACTCGAGAATCATTGTCATCTTCATCTCATTATCGTCTAAGCAAAGGATTTCATTCTTAGTTCAAAGTTTTACCCATTTTGACCCAAATCGGATTCTAGCTCGTGAAGGAAGTTTTGGTAAGTCTAATTCATCCCATTTTCATCTATTTATGTTTGTTTATGCGTTTCTAGTCATTTCGAGTATTTCCAAGTCCTAAAACGACTCAAAATGGATTTCGGGCCAAAAGTAGGGTTTTGGTTAGGTTTGATCGATTTGGAGAATTTGATGATGTTATGGAATGAAATATGGGTTTGGGTAAGTGTATTTAGGTGTTAGAAGGTCAAATGTAACTTCAAAACGGGTCCTATAGCATTGAAGATCGATTTAGGGTTTTGGTTCAAGAGGAAATAGGGTTTTGGGTTGAATTTTCTGCATTTAGGGTTGCTGATCGTAGGCTTGCCCAGTAAGGGGCGTAACCTACAGCCCTGTGGGGCGTAGGTTACGCCAGTTATTTTTCTTTGGGCGTACCTTACGCCAAATATGGGCGTACCTTACGGTGCTCTCCATTTTCATTACGCCAAATTTCTTCTGTTTACGCCCCCTTTTCACTAGACTTTGCAAGGGCGTAACCTACGCCCCTTAGGGCCGTAGGTTACGCCAGTTGTAATTTTCTGATTTTCTTGTTTGACCTAGTTGACTTCCAGAACCCTAATAACGCATCGGACTTCGATCTAATTCACTTCTTAACTTATGTAACATTGAATAAGAGTCTTAGAAGTCACTTAACGTCGAGAACCACTTTGGAAACCTAATTAGGGTTTTGCCGAGTATTTGATAACTACGTATATGTGTTTATGTGTGTTGATGTGAATGTACATGATCGATATTTAGGTTTTGGACGCGAAGCGAACATCGAGCGACTGTAACTCAACTTTGTATCAAATTTAACTTCTTTGCCGATCAGGTGAGTTTCGTAGCTCCCTACTCAATAGAGATTCGGGCTGAAAAGTGTACATATACGTGTTGTTTGTTTGCTTGTTTGACTTGACTTCCTGTCTAGTTAATTTCTGATTGATTATCGTTTGGTAGACAGTTTTGATTGATCGTGTGATGGTTTACGAATGTGTTTGTGATATTGTAACTCTTTAGGATAAAAGTACATACATGGAGGTCGGCTTTACTTTCAAAGGGTTTTGGATGTGGTGGGAAGGCTGCGGGTGACCCTATACATAAGCATCTAGAACTTGATGAAAGTAAAATCCTCCGAAGTGTATGTACGCGTTGTTTAGAGTAAATGATGGACTTTGGGATTACGTTTGAGATAGACATGAATGCCTTGATGTACTTGACTTGTGAGATACGTACTTATTCATACTTTTATCGTTGTATTGGTGAACTTACGGATTTATGGTCGTTGATTAAATGGTTGAGTGAGTGATTGATCGATTGGTTTAGTTGTTGGATTGATGAGACGGTTTATTACGTTTGATTGACTTAGTTAAGTTGTGAAGTATATTATTTTTATTAGGATAGTTGTACATACATGGAGGTCGGTTTTACTTTCAAAGGGTTTTAGATGTGGTGGGAAGGCTGCGGATGACCCTATACATAAGCATCTAGAACTTGATGAAAGTAAAATCCTCCTAAGTGTATGTGCGTGTAGTTAAATTGGGTTAATGATTGTTGAATGTGCGGTTCACACGCAAGTATGACCTGTTTATATACGCGGTTCACACGCACGCGGTTCACACGCAAGTATACTCTGTTTGGTGTATTTTGTGGCATGATTGATACGAATTTGATATGTATTATAATAGGCATTATGATTGTTTATGTTTTTGGCGTTTGTATTGATGACGTTATTGATACGCTTTTGATGTACATTATGGTCTTACATATGTATGATACATGATC
The DNA here is from genome assembly GCA_034093135.1 of Erigeron breviscapus. Taxonomy (NCBI): domain Eukaryota; kingdom Viridiplantae; phylum Streptophyta; class Magnoliopsida; order Asterales; family Asteraceae; genus Erigeron; species Erigeron breviscapus. The sequence goes on from CM067174.1 coordinate 78,197,378, forward strand.
TGACGTTAATAATTCGCGTACTCATTTGTTATACGCGGTTCACACGCACGCGGTTCACACGCAAGTATGACCTGTTTATATACGCGGTTCACACGCAAGTATGACCTGTTTATATACGCGGTTCACACGCAAGTATGACCTGTTTATATACGCGGTTCACACGCAAGTATGACCTGTTTATATACGCGGTTCACACGCAAGTATGACCTGTTTATATACGCGGTTCACACGCAAGTATGACCTGTTTATATACGCGGTTCACACGCAAGTATGACCTGTTTATATACGCGGTTCACACGCAAGTATGACCTGTTTATATACGCGGTTCACACGCAAGTATGACCTGTTTATATACGCGGTTCACACGCACGCGGTTCACACGCAAGTATGACCTGTTTATATACGCGGTTCACACGCAAGTATACTCTGTTTGGTGTATTTTGTGGCATGATTGATACGAATTTGATATGTATTATAATAGGCATTATGATTGTTTATGTTTTTGGCGTTTGTATTGATGACGTTATTGATACGCTTTTGATGTACATTATGGTCTTACATATGTATGATACATGATCTGACGTTAATAATTCGCGTACTCATTTGTTATACGCGGTTCACACGCAAGTATGACCTGTTTATATACGCGGTTCACACGCAAGTATGCTATATACGCGGTTCACACGCAAGTATGACCTGTTTATATACGCGGTTCACACGCAAGTATGACCTGTTTACATACGCGGTTCACACGCATGCGGTTCACACGCAAGTATGACCTGTTTATATACGCGGTTCACACGCACGCGGTTCACACGCACGCGGTTCACACGCAAGTATGACCTGTTTATATACGCGGTTCACACGCAAGTATACTCTGTTTGGTGTATTTTGTGGCATGATTGATACGAATTTGATATGTATTATAATAGGCATTATGATTGTTTATGTTTTTGGCGTTTGTATTGATATTCATATACGCTTTGATATACTTGACTTGTGCGGTACACACTCGAGCATACTTTTATGGTTGTATTGATGACGTTATTGATACGCTTTTGATGTACATTATGGTCTTACATATGTATGATACATGATCTGACGTTAATAATTCGCGTACTCATTTGTTATACGCGGTTGCTTTACTCCTTATGATCTTGTAGTGATTTGATATTGTGATTAGTAATGTTGTACATACATGGAAGACGATGATACCTTTAATGAGTTGTAGATGTGGTGGGAAGGCTGCGGGTGACCCTATATATAAGCATCTATGATTCCTTAAAAGTAAAGTCGTATGAAATGTATGTGCAATGTAGTTATGTTTGATTTTAGTAAGGGATTGTGATATGTATATATTATTATTATTATTATTATTACTGTTAGGATGGACGTGCATACATGGAAGTCGGTTATGCCTTCAAAGAGTTCTAGATGTGGTGGGAAGGCTGCGGGTGACCCTATACATAAGCATCTAGAACTTGATGAAAGTAGAATCCTCCTAAGTGTATGTGCGTGTAGTTAAATTGGGTTAATGATTGTTGAATGTGCGGTTCACACGCAAGTATGACCTGTTTATATACGCGGTTCACACGCACGCGGTTCACACGCACGCGGTTCACACGCAAGTATACTCTGTTTGGTGTATTTTGTGGCATGATTGATACGAATTTGATATGTATTATAATAGGCATTATGATTGTTTATGTTTTTGGCGTTTGTATTGATATTTACATCATTTGTGCACTCTTATTACACGCTTACTTGTTTGGTGTGATCTTGTTGTTGGACGTTATTGTGTTACTTAGAGGCTCACTGTAAGTCATGTCTAGCCTCTACTCGTATATTATGATTATTGACGATGGTTCTTTATGGACCATTACTACGAACTCACCAACCTTGTGTTGACTATGCTTAGTACACTTTTCAGGTAACCAGGTTATCTCCAGGGCGTGGAGTCTGATTATTTTCTTGCTGTTGAACCCGGACTTGGACTTATATGGATCAAGGATCCATTTGCCTTATTTTGCATTGTACTTAGAACCGTTAGCCACCTTTTGATGTTCCGTTGTAATATTTGATGATGACTTGCTCTGTATGTATTTTTGATACTTGTTTATCTTATTGTATGGATTCACTGAATCCATTATTTGCATTTAGTTCATGTTCTACATTAATCCCACCTTGTGCTATATGATTTCCGTGATATTCTGAGCCTTGGCTTGGGGTGTTACAATAAATGTTTTCAAGAATAATATCTTTCATAATTGTAATATAAAATTGTGAACAATATTTTTATATAAATGTATTTTAAAAACGACAACGTTTTGTGTCGTTCAGTATATCTTGTGTTGTGAATCCATGTACGTCCCCGTTTAGGGCGGGTGTGACAGATAGCTAGTGCTTTCAGAAGGTATGTTACCCTGTGGTTCTTGAATTTCTTCAAGATCTACTTTACTCCCACTGACCTTTTGTAAGAGAAGATCTCTTTCCAAGAACTCAGCAAACCAAGCAGGAAACACTTTGTTTTCAGCTAGGTAGTAAAAGTAGTAACCCATTGTTTCCTTTGGGTATCCCACAAAGTTACACTTGATGTTTCTGGGTTCTAGTTTGTTTGAAGTGTCATGCTTCACATACGCTTCACAACCCCAGTTTTTCAAGAAAGACAACTTAGGACTCTTCCCATGCCACATCTTATGTAGTGTCTTTTCTACCTTCTTGGTGAGAACCATATTGAGTATGCATGCAGCAGACTCTAATGCAATTCCCTCAAAAGACGGTGTTAGAGTAATCAGACTCATCATAAATCGAACCATATCAAATAAAGTTCGATTCATCCAACCAGACACACCATGTGTTAGGTGGAGTGAATTGTGAAACAATCTCACAATTCTTTAAGTGATCCAAAAACTCTAGACTCATATACTTACCACCTCGATCAGAACGAAGGATTTTAATGGTCTTTTCAAGCTGATTTTCTACTTCGTTTTGGAAGACTTTTGAACGTATTAGTTCTAAAAGGGCCACATACATCAGTATGTATTAGTCCTAAAAGATCTTTAGCTCTTTCACCTCAACCGGAGAAAGGTGCCTTTGTCATCTTTCCACATAAACAAGACTCGCATACATCAAATAACTCAGAGTCAGTTGATTCCAAAAGTCCATCAGATTGGGGTTTTGAAAAAGCGTTGTTTGTTTATATGACCAAAATGACAATGCCATAGATAGGTCTTATTCAAGTCTTGCTTGAATCGTTTGGCAGTACAGGTATATATAGAGTTATTATTTGAAATCACACCATGCATATCAATTTCAAAAATACCATCACTTGGATAGGCATTAAAATAAAAACATTATTCTTAGAAACTGAAATAGCAAAGTGCGTAAATGTGAGTTCATAACTAACATATTTCAAAAGTGAAACTGAAACCACATTGCTCGTAATACTAGGAGCAAAATGACATTGTTTCAACAAAACAACAAGGCCACTTGAAAAGTAAGCTCATAGGTGCCAATAGTTTCAAAAACTGTTTGATCCCTATTTCACACTCGCAGATCTAGTGTGCCTTTATTCAGTTTCTTACTTCTTCTCATTACCAGTATATTGATACAAATCATATCTGTAACAAAATCCAGGAATCACTAGAAAAAGCATATAATTGTATATGGCATATACCCGATTGGCTAGTCTAACCAGCCTTGCCTTTCTTCAGCTTTAGATAGGTAGACAGGAACAGTTCCTTCTCCAATGACCAACTTTTTCACAATGAAAACATTTGGCGTCTTTTGCTGGGTTTTCCTTCTTGGGAGTGGTTGAAATCTTATTCCTAGCAACTCCTTTGCCCTTTCCCTTCCTGGAAATTTTCGGCTTATTCTTTTTACCCTTCCATCCTAAATCATCAGGACGCCCAGATTGGAGGTCTTTGATGGAACAATCTGTTCAGCAGCTTTGGGCATCAAGTGCAACTCTGACACAGATTTCTCCTAATGACTTTGGTAGTGAGTCCTAAATGGCGTTCACAACCAAGAGAGTCATTATGGGAGTTCCAAGCTTTTCCAACATTTCAATGTAGCTTTTCATATTCAAAATATGAGAGCTAACTGATTTGACCCTCCTTCATTATGAATGTGTGAAGAAGCTTGTGAGTTTCGTACAACTCATGATTTGCCTGTTTCTGAAACATATTTTTCAGCTCAGTGATCAAATCATATGCTTTGCGATCTTCCATTTCCTTCTGGAGGTCAGGAGTCAAAACTTGCAAGCATTATTAAAGCTATCTTCTCTTGCTCATTGAACAACTTTCAATAAGCATTTTGCTGAGCAGCATTAGCTGTCTAGGTAGGAGGATCTGGTAAGGGTTCTCCAATGGTTTTCAACTTCCCACTATTGTTGAGGACAATCCTCTGGTTGCGGTACTAGTCTAGGAAGTTTGTACCATTGAGTCACTCCTTCTCCAACAAAGAAGGGAGTGTGTTTTGGTTTATGATTTAATTGTTTATCATCTACAATGGAAGTAAGGTTTATTTTAGTATTTTCGATATGAAAACTTTAATAAATTAACTACCCAAGTTTTAATATTTTAAAACAATTAATTTACGAAAGCCTAAGATCCACATAGAGATTCCATAACTACATCTGTTGATCAGCTAGCAGTTATAGAGTCTATTGGTAGGTAACGGGTACCAATTGCATTACAAGTGCAACTCTTAGATCTTTATGGGACCTTGAGATATGTGTAGTTCAGCAAACCACTATTATCTATTGGCATGTTTGTCCCATCTTTGCCTCAAACTCAGGTCTTACCTTGAGCACGATTAAGTCGTCCAATTTGGAAACTGTGGAAATTTAGTCTAGTCTCACTTGAATCTAAAAATCCACCTCGTGGCTATAATTCGATTAGGTCTCACCGTAACCAAAAAATAACGAGGAGTGTTCGCAAGCTGATTGGATGGCATGACTTAAATTTGACGGGTATTTGAAAAATTTGTGTCAACGAATATTGCATGCACACAAGATTCGCTACACTATTTGTTAAAACTCATTTTAACCAAGTATATATATGTCGAATATGTTTGTGTTTCTAGTTTGTTATTTTATTTTAGAATATAAAATCACATATTTTAATTTTAGACAAAAATAACAAATACACAAACGTGTATCACTTTAAAACAATTTTTAAAAGATGTCGACCATATATATATTTAATATATTATATATATACATATATATAAATTTGAGTTTCAAAACAATATATTTTAAACTCATTTGAGTTTAACTTTTAAAATCACCAATTTTAATCTTTAAACTCATTTTATGTTTTTATTTAATGTTTCCATCAAAAACATTTTAGCATATTTTATAATCAACAATTATAAATAAGCGCAAAAATAAAAAACACAACCATGCATCACACACACATAGCCTAGCCCAAAATTCCTATGCTTGATTTCATGAGCCAATATGAAATCAAGAGGTCAATCTAAGGACAATCCTATACTCCCACTTAATCCAAGAACCAAGTGAGATTTTGTGCCATACGTTGTTGACTTGATAAAGAAAACACCATCTTCAAAGCAAAACTCCATGTTGCATCTTTTATCTTCAATCTTCATCTTGTTACATTTATTTAAATTGAAAAGTACAACTAGTCTAATACTTACAATAAAAATAAATATAAATACAACTATGAAAATTAAAAATAAATATTATACAACTTTTGCTTCTATGGCCCCAAATAAATTAATCAACATTTATAATGTTGTAATAATCAACAATCATCACAACAAAACAATTCCATAGGCTAAGGGCATCATGGGCTATGCATGCAACAACAAATTTTAATAACTACATCATTAAAACTACATATGGCTTGTCCATAGTTGCAATGCATGGGTACAACCATGGATTATATAGAATCAATAAAAATAACTAATCAAGCCATAAGAATTAAATTCGAAATTTAAAGTGGTGATTTATTTTTCTATCAAAAATAAAATCACCTGACAACTAAAAGGTGTAAAAGTGGCTCTGATACCACTGTTGGAAATACTAGGCCCTCGTGTGTACTTTTAAATTTTATAAACGCAGCGGAAGACTAAAAATACAAACATGTATTTTATAAAACATGCACACGATTAATATTTCCACCAAGATCCAATTACACCGTAATAGTTGTCATAATAAGTAGATTAAGAATAATACCTTTTGGTAGATGAAATGACGTAGGATGAAACAATATTCAATAATATGAATATCTCTACAGTTGATCCACACGAACACTTCAAACAATACCCGGAGGCTGCTAGACCTTAATCACCAAATTCAAAACTATCAAACTCATAGCTTGATCTTTTGATTGTTATAGCCGTAGACTATAATGATGAAAGAAAGTAGTTTTCTTTTACAAGCATAATAATAGACTACTAAAGAAAGATATCTATTCTCTTATTATGCTTAAAAACTCCTCCCTTATTCACGGCTGAACTCCTAAAATGAGTTAGAGAAAACATTTCACTCATGTGCTCAAAAGACATTCATTCTCAAAAGTCAGTAGTCTTTCTACACTTATATAATGCAAAAGCAACTTTTCATTTTTTAATAGAATGACACTGCCCATTTTGTGTGATTGTGCCGACAGAGTGAGGAGGTGACAACAACAAAACAAAAACTTTTCACAAGAATTATTAGAGTTGTTACACCATGCCAACTCTCTACTTGCACTTTTCAATCATATTATATGTTATTTATTTATTAATTAATAAACTATTTATTAATTAAATATTTGGTGATTATATATATGTATACAATATACATATATCCGGATATCTAAATGTTCATAGTGTGTGACCCCGTAGGCTCGTGTGTAAGCGGTAGTATAGTTTTGTGTTATGACGTACACACTAATCCAACAACTGATGCTCCTAACTTTTCTATTGGTTTATATAGTTCTTATTATGCAACGTCCTACGATAGGCCAAGTGACGGTTGCATTGGACCCATCATTAATGATAGCGACCCTTTGTCTAACGACTTCGACATCGTTATTCGTAATAAAGATAGCGGCCCACAACGTATTAACAAATTACATCCGTTGTACATGTCTTTGCAATATCCGTTGCTATTTATCTATGGTGAAAGCGGATGGTCTCCTAATATGCGTTTACGTACACAAGCGGGTGACAAAGAGAAAAGTTAACAATGAATATGTTTTATAGCTATCAACTTCATGATCGATTTAACTTATATACGTTACTGCTAAGAGGCGGTCGCCTTTTTCAGCAATACTTGGTTGACGCCTATGTATGTATTGAACAAGATCGACTTGACTATTATAGGCTTAACCAAAATACATTTAGAACTGAATATCTTCAAGGAGTTCATGATGCTATATCACGAGGGGACACTAACGGCCGCGACATTGGCAAACGAACGATCCTACCGTCATCATTTACAGGAGGCCCTCGGTACATGTATAAACGCTATCAAGATGCGTTGGCAATATGTAGAGTTCATGGAAATCCACAGTACTTCATTACTTTCACCTGTAATGTAAAATGGCCGGAAATTGAAAGATATATGGCTCAATACCCGCAACTAAACGCACAAGATCGTCCGGACATCATAGCAAGAGTGTTCCAGTTAAAACTAAACTCATTACTTAAGTTTCTGAAAACGAATAAGCCGTTCGGCGAGGTAGTTGCAGGTATAGATGCTTCTAAATTCTAATTGTTCTATAAATTATATGAGCATCACATTAATTCCCCATTATTTATTTCGGTCAACGTAGATCTGTATACAGTTGAATTCCAAAAGAGAGGCTTACCTCACTGCCACATGTTGTTATGGGTAGACGCTGCTCAAAGGATTAAAGATGCCCAAGACATAGACAACTACATCTCAGCTGAAATTCCTAATCCTGTGCTTGATCCTCAACTATACAAGATAGTCTCCGAGTTAATGATGCATGGCCCATGTGGTCTAGCAAAATTAACTTCGTCTTGCATGAAATTAGGTCGTTGTTCCAAAAAATTCCCAAAAAACTATGAGGAAAGTACATGTTTTGACAAGAATGGTTATGCTCGATATAGAAGGCGATTGGCAGGACATGTCGTGATTAAAAATGGTGTCCCCTTAGACAACCGTTTCGTTGTCCCTTATAATCGTTTACTTTGTTTACACTATCAAGCCCACATAAACGTTGAGTATTGTGGTTGGAGTATGTTGATAAAGTACTTATTCAAGTACATTTCCAAAGGACCGGATCACATTCATTACTCAATAACTAGATCACCTACTTTATCAACAGATGATAGAATTGACACAAACCGTACTCAAATAGATGAAATCAAAAACTTTGTCGACAGTCGTTTTATCTGTCCCCATGAGGCTGCATGGAGAACTCTTAATTTTCCTATATAGAAATCCACCTGTTCAATTGCTATCAGTTCACTTAGAGGACATGCAAAATGTGTACTTTAAAGACAAGGATCGCCTCGAGAATGTTCTAAGGAATCCATGCGCAGGAAAAACTACCCTCACAGAATGGCTTCGTAGCAATTATTATGATAAGAGAGGTAGACACCTACGTTATATAGATTACCTTTTAGAGTATAGATGGGACATAGGAACCAAATGTTGGATTCGTAGATCATCAAAAAAGAAATATCCTTCAATAGGAAGATTAGTTTATATACATCCAAGTTGCGGTGAGCTTTTCTATTTGCGAATGCTACTAACTCATCAAAGAGGATGCAAGACATTTGAAGACATTCGTACGGTATCAGGAAAAGTGTGCCCTACATTCCGAGATGCATGTGAGAAACTAGGATTGCTCCAAGATGATGACGAGTGGTATCACGCATTTAATGAGGCTGCTCTCTGGGCGACTGCGCCAGAATTGCGGTCTTTATTCAGCCATATGTTATTATACTGTGAAGTGTCGAACCTACTTCAACTGTGGAATACACATTGGCAAAAGATGTCAGACGATATAGCTCATACATATGGCATCGTCAACTCAGAGGACCTAGAACAATATGTACTTTATGAGCTAGAAATACTACTTCGGTCTGCTACTCCTCCTTCATCCTTATCAGAGTTTGGATTACCTTTACCTCGACAAATACTACTTTTTTCGTTAAGAAATAAGCTGCTGCTGGAAGAAAAAAACTACGATAGGGAAAAGCTAGCAGCTGATCATGCTTTATACAAGCAACAGCTCAATCGTGAACAAAATGAAATTCATAACTACATCACAACGAATTTAGAAGCTAATAATCAGGTTTTAGCTTTTGTGTACGGACATGGAGGAACGGGGAAAACCTTTTAGTGGACAACTATAATTTCAGGTCTGCGTTCTCATGGCAAAATTGTTTTAGCAGTCGCTGCTTCTGGTATAGCATCGTTATTACTACCCTCCGGTCGAACAGCTCATTCAAGATTCAAAATTCCATTAGACTTGAGTGATGACTCCACTTGCAACATCAAGAAACACACACAAATAGCCCAACTACTAACCGAAACGTCACTTATTATTTGGGACGAAGCCCCAATGAGTGATAGAAGATGTTTTGAATCTTTGGATAGGACTTTGAAAGACCTTCTAAATAACACCGATCAACCTTTTGGCGACAAGTCTATGCTACTAGGAGGTGACTTTAGACAAACTTTACCGGTAAAACGTAAATTTTCTAAAGAAGCCATCTTAGCATCATCACTGCCTAGATCTTACTTATGGAGTAAATTCACAGTCTTCAAACTGACTGAAAACATGCGCCTTCACAGATCAAACATACAACCAGAAGAATTTACTCAAATTGCAAAGTTCTCTTCATGGTTATTAGCGGTCGGAAATGGTACCTTAGGTAGACCTGATAAAAACGAACCACAAAACACGAAAATAATTGAAATCCCATCGACTTACATAATACCTTTCCATCGAAAAGCCCTTACCGAGCTCATTCACTTCATATATGACGATGATACTTTACGAACCCCATCAGCTGCTTGCTTATATGAAAAAGCAATAGTGTGTCCTAAAAATGAAACTGCGGATGAAATAAACATGCAAGTTCTAGAAATTACTCCAGGAAATAGTAAAACTTACCTTAGCACAGACTCAATAATTCCCTTCACGGGAGATCAAGGAGATACTGAAATTCTTTACCCAACAGACTATCTCAATCTTCTTAACTTCAATGGACTACCACCCCATAGATTAGAGCTCAAAGTTAATACACCAGTCATACTACTCCGAAACTTAAATCAAACAGAAGGCTTATGCAATGGAACAAAACTAATAGTGACACAACTACTACCTAGAATTATTGAAGCACAAATAATGACAGGGATATCGATTGGTCATCGTGTCTATATACCCCGTATAACATTAACACACAGTGATAAAGAGTTGCCCTTCACATTTAAAAGAAAACAATTCCCACTTAAGTTATGTTATGCAATGACTATAAACAAAATCCAAGGACAATCATTGAATAAAATAGGCATCTACTTACCACAACCAGTTTTTAGTCATGGCCAACTATATGTAGCATTATCACGTGCTACCAATCCTTCGGCACTTAAAGTGTTGCTTAACCCACAAGAACAAGAAAACCCCAATGAAACAAAAAACATTGTATACTCTGACTTCATAAATGAGGTTAATACCTTTTAACAATGTGGCTTTCCCTACAAATTTATATGACTAAAAGATAGGTATGACTCTTAGACATTATAATTTAGACCTATACTATTCTAGCATAATTACATATGTTACATTTAAAAAAGTTAACACGCTACATCATTGATATTGAAAATAAATTACTTCTCTATTTTGGCAGGTCGATGTCTATCAAATGCGTTAAAGAAGTAAAACCATGCGAACTTGCTGAAGAAATCCACGTACGAGTTATAAAAAAATGGACACTTCACTTTAGGAAAGAAGAACTGTGCTATTTGTTTGTCGACGCCCATGTAAGGTCCACAACATTGTCCTACCTATAACACTCACAATTCACATATTACTAACATATACTAAAATCTGTTACAGGGACATGCAATTGAAGCCACTGCTAACTCAGCAAAAGAAAGGTATTTTGACTCCAAGATGAAGGTGAAGTCGTGCTATGCTATATCAGATTACATATCAACAGAAGCAAAAAATCATATGGCAGTGGTTGAACATGAAGCATCTATAAGATTAGGAGAGGCAACCACTTTCACTCCTATTGAAGACCCAAACATTCCCACTTACTACTACAACTTTGCTACCTATCAGCTACTAGAAGATCACCTCAAAGATAACAAACTCTTAACTGGTAAACATTAAAAACATTATGTCATTAAATACACTTTCAGAACACTAACTGTAATGCATCATAGATTATATCGGACGCATTGAAAGAATATCAGAAGTCCTTACAAGGAAGGAAAAGAATTTACGCAAGGTAACATTACTGGACATCAGGTAAACCTCTAGATTGCCTAATATTTTATAACTCATAAACAAATACATTTAATTTATCATTAATAAGAACATTACATTCTTAACAGCAACAATCTCATTGAGATAACACTCTGGATGGACAAAGTGAACGAGATAAAGGACAAGGAAGCAGTCGGAAAAGTAATGGCCGTCACCTCAACAATGGTTACCATATTCAATGGTACGCTACATCCTTCAGTATATGTACAATGCGACGTTAGTTAACCATTAATCACATACAACTTATATACCGTCAAGTTAAAAACTATCACCGTTTTAATATGATGTACATTAACAGCAAACAGTTGGGAAGATGGTCAGTCAACGATTGACTAACGGATAAATTTTAGTAGTTAGCAAGCCAAAAATTAACACAATTACTGATAGATATTAATGCTATTGAGGTATTACAACAACACCATTAACTCCCCCCTCAACATGACAACATGCAGAAAAACTGCAGCTAGAATCGACATCAGCCACCACTGTTACCGTAAATCCTCCTCTACCAAATCTGCTTTACTATATCAACAGGTTTGTTCTTTACAATTAGGACTTAAAATTCATTGGACCCATGCATTAATGGAACTATTATTATCTAAATGAACCGTTACTTATCAACAGACTTTCACATTAACATCTATATAAAAAAATCGTTGTTGTAACCAGGTTCAAAGAAATCGATCAAACATCTAATCCAACCACCACACTTGCTGAACTGCTATCCAAGTCAACAGAAGACAACACGGTACTATCTACCCTTTTTTAAATTAGCTTTCTTCTATTAGCAATATCATCACAGTTCCAGAAACAACGTCCATGACATTAATCACTCTACTACATTACAGCAACATCGAGCCATATGCCAGGTAAACATAACAAGCTTTGACTTGAGTCGGCCATGGTATCATGTGAACTGCAACAAATGCAATACAAAGGCGTTCTTGCAAATAGGAAATCGTCGTTACTATGTCTGTGAAGATCATGGTGAAAAGCATGGGTTTAGATACACGTATGTTACACCAAATGACTTAATAATGCAAAAAGCATATACTGAGGTGTTCATATCAATACAGGTACCGTCTCAACACAACCATTGCAGATGACACCTCAAGCGCAAAGGCGGTATTCTTCGACGAAGCAATGACTAAAATCCTAAACAAAAGTTGCGAGGAAATGGTAGTTAGCCATGACTACATTGACCCAAAGAAACTACCGGATGAAATCTTAAAAATCCGAGGCACACCATTCCTACTTCATCTAACCCTAAAACAAGACGGAGGAATTAAAGTGAACAAAGCCGAGACACCAACAAGAATACAACCAGTAACTCCCGACCCAAAAATGTTCAACCGAAAACGACAAACTCATGAATTACCAGGTGAATTTAGCTCCTTCAAATTTCACCTTAACACTAATGGAAACCACGAGAAAAGTAACTAACGACGTCACTCTTTTGTAACAGGTAATGAAGCACCAGCCAAGAAAACAAGATCTTAGATTTTACAAACAAGCCACAAATCTTTTGGATATCAACTCACCTTTTGTTGTAATGCACCTTCATCTTTTGTTATTATGCAACTTCACCGCCAACGTCTACTATAGAAACAGCATGACATTGTAGTCAGGTGTTGCGCGTTGTATATATAGTATATGTACTATGTACGAACTTACCTTTTAGCAAGCGCAACTTCATCTTTTGTTATAATGCAACTTCACCACCAATGTCTAAGATAGAAACAACAGAACATTGTAGTCGGTGTTGTACGTTGTATATATACCAATAACATAAATATGTACTATGTAGGAACTTGGCTTGAAGCAAACATCTATTTTGCGCATGCACTGATATGCAAGCATATTATTTCTATAATTAAAGAGGATTATACATAAATCAATCTACAATACCAACACACATCAACCTGATTATAACGCATAAGTTAATCAAAATGTAATACGTTGAAACCTATAAATAACCTATTCCTGAAGTCCGCTGCGAAGCGCGGGTAATTATACTAGTTTATTCTAATAACTAACATTTTATTTCATACCTACCATCTTTGTAGCTAGAAAGACAATTATCTATTCCCCTCCTTCACGAAGATAATTGGAAAAAACAAAGGCACTTGACTAGAAGTCTTCAGTTTAGGGAAGCATATCCTCAGCGCGAGGATTGCGGGAGCACGCACCAAACCAGAGCAGATTCACTTTTAACCTATTTATTGTCGCTCCGTGGGACGGATCGGTCTATGCTGCCGAGTACAACGCAACAAGATAAATACCTGCAGCTAATGTGTATACAAAAATGGTGGCACTAAGGAAGAACCACACGTACATCTATTCTAAAATAGGCCTTACCATTCTTTTTCTTAAATAACTCCATGTCTCCATCAAACCAATGATCATTCCTTCTATTGTACCATCAGATGCGACTAAGAAAATCATCACGTTCGCATTTCTATCCTCCCTACAATACAATGAGCATGCATAATTTCCATTAACCTTTCTATCCCCCCTACAATACAATAAGCATGCATAATTTCATTTACCTTTCTATCCTCCCTACAATACAATAAGCATGCATAATTCCATTTACATGATGATAATAATTATAATAAACGATAACAAACATATTAGAATCGATTTTCTAGATAGATACAATAAGCATGCATGATTCTTTTTACCTGATGATAATAATTATAGTAAATGATTGTTAGACCACCATTCAAGAAAATGTAGATTTATTGATAACACATTCGAATTACAACTTATGTAGCACCAAAACGGATACGGCAAAGGGGCACGGGAACGATACGGGAACGGGGAACGACAAAACTAAAAAATTTAGGATACGGGTACGACAAAGATACGACAATAAAAAATAAAAAATAATAAAAATATATTGATTTTATATAGAGAGAGACTTGAGACTTGAGAGATTATGTATAATTCGGGCGGTTTAGTTGGGAGTTTCTCCTCCTACTAGGTATTGAGGGTGAGGGGGCTCTCTAGCGCGGACCCGGTTAAGACAACGTAAGCTAGATCCCCTGTTGCGAGCAAATGATCCACACCTTTCAAAAAAAAAAAAAAAATAAAAAATTATATATGTATAATTTTATAATATATGCTTGATGGTGACCGGTGATCACGGATTAAATTTTTACTAATCAATTTTGGAATAGAAAAAGCCTGATGGTGATCTCAATTGTATAATGTAGTTGGTTTGTGTTTGGGGGTATGCATAGTCGCAAGATGGCAGTCGTTTTTGGAATAGATAAGCTCATTGAAACCCTAATATTAACTAGATACGGTATGGAAGCTTCACGGAAACGTTTCGGTATATATGGAAACTTCAAGGAAACGTTTCGTACGCGTTTCGTACGAGTTTCCGTTCCCATGGAGTTTCCGAAGCGGGTATGCCTACCTGTTTGGAGTTTCGGTGCATCATTTTACAACAAATGATTACAATGAAAATAACAACTAACTAACTAAAGCAAGAAATCAAAATACAGAAAAGTAAACAGGAAAGAACATGGCAAAAACGAGCTGAGGATATGGTTAAACCAAGGTCCCTTAAAACTGATTTCGGGCCACCCAAGTGAACCCGTCAGTTTCCTATGGTACAACAACCAAAGCAGATTATACTGCCGGAGTTAACCACAACCCAGAATTTACCTTCAAGAACAGCTTGAAGTGAAGTGAAAGAAAGAAAATTGTACAGCTTCAAAACCCCGACCCCATTCCCGGGAACCCCTTGGGGTGAGACCACTTATAAGGAATTATTATTCTTCCAACACTCCTCATTATAAACACACTTAATGTTTATACTTCTACCAATGTGAGACAAACCCACATTAGCTAAACACACTTTTAATTTCATTTTAACATATCTATTCACTTACATATTTTATGTTATATTGTTAAAATAATATATATATTCATAAAATTCCCTACAATGATAACAAACAAATTAGTATCGATTTTTAGGTGGACTTTTTAATTCGTAATGATATTTTTCAAATAAACAATCTCAACGGCTTTCTAGACTAATAGACACAAGAATGCATCTTAAAATATAATTAACAAGTAGGGATGTGCGTGGTCTGGTTCGACCAATTTTGACTTAAAATCTAGCCAAACCAATATAAACGGTTTAACGATTTTTCAAACCAATTCGTCCAAATTGTTATATCAAACCAAACCAACCAAAACCAATTGAACCCGGTTTGGTTTGGCCAGTTAAATGGTTTTCTTCTTTCTTTAAAAAAAAATTCAATATATAAAAACATATAGTAATACGTAATTTAAAATTTATTTATGTAAACTAGCTAGAAAACTTTGAAGTATTTTCTAGTTAACCATTAGCGTTTGAGTTCCTTTGTCGATAATAATTAATAGGGATTAGTATTTTAGAATGTAAATAACTTTACATGAATTGTCATAGTGTGTATGAAACTTCATTCATGTGCATTGTATGTAATGAACTTTCAAATCATATGTTATATGTATCCATGTATATGTGGCAACCATATAAGCTGTTACTTGTAAGTTTTTGATTGATCGGCTACATACAATGCACAAGATTTGAAAGTTTAACAATTCATGTAAATTTGTTTACATTTTGAAATAATAATCCCTAATTAATATACATAGCATTCAAACATGTTTAATTTTTTTCACCAATTAATAATTAATCTATTTATCATTTATAGTATTAACTTTTTATATAGATATAAACATACTTCTATTATATTTAAATGGTTTGGTTTGGTTTGATAGACCCATATGTGAAGTTTAAATACGCGGGTTCGATCCTTCGGGGTGCCCATATCATGTGGGGATTAGGATGGAGGTATTTTACCGGCATCATATGGCTCATACGGGGTGAGTTGATGGGTATCCAATTGTGGTACCGGGGCTAGGGTTCCCCCCATTACCCTTTTGTTTAATGTCTAAAACCGCAAACCAAACCGTAAGAACGGTTTATGAAAAAAGCAAACCGACGGTCCAAGTTTTTGATTTCAATCCGCCCAATTAATTCGGTTTAAACGATCTAGTTGGTTTCGACCAAACCGTGCACGTCCCTATTAACAAGTAAGTGAAAATCTGTGTACACTACTACAAAATTAGAATATACCGACGGGTGGGTAACTCACTTCTGTCGGTAATTTATGTCGGAAACATTTATTTCCGATAGAAAATTCTGTCAGAATTTTAGTCGGGAAATTTTTTAGAATAAAACTATTTCTGTCGGAAAACCTAAATCTGCCGACAAATTACCGACGGAATATTTTTCAGTGATGAATTTTTCTGACAGATATCTTAGCTACAGATTTCCGACGGATTCCGAATAAAAGTTCAAAAAAAAAAATATATTAAAATTTTTCCATATCCATTTTTACAATACAATAAAACAAATGAAACGAAACAAAACAAAAGTTATAGAAATATAATCTCATTTACAATAATATTCAACCAAATAAATCTAATTTACAATAAAAATAATAATCATTTATACAAATAATATCAACATCTAGTTGTATACCTTGCATTTATACAATTAATATCAACATCTAGTTGTATACCTTGCATTTAACTGATAAAGTTAATTAATTGATGAGTACATTGATAAAAAAAAAAGTATTACAAATTAGTTGATGAAATTGAAGACAATGCATCTTAAAATGTAATTAACAATTATGTGAAAACGTGTATTCATTAAAAGTATCTAAGTAATTGATGAAATTAATTGATGCCTGTAAGAAGATATAATAATTAGTTGATGAAATTGAAGATTGGAGGAGTAAATTATAATTAAGGTTAAATTTGATAAGTTAATTAGTCACATGTCATCAATTTGATTTTTAGGTGTTTTTCTTTAATTAATAGGAAAAAATAAAGATTATGTCATCAAAAAGATTATGTACTTCAAAAATAAAATAAAAATTACAGCGATGATAATTAATATTAAAGTTAGTTAATATTAATTTAATGATTGTATTTATGTTTAGTTAAATTTACGTTATACATGGTTGGCAAGACTAATTCCAATCTTTAATCTTTAATTTGTAATTGTAATATTGTACATACACTAGTAAGCATTTGAACCATGAACACTACACCTGCCTAACTACTCGATCTGGCCTTAATTAATTAAGCTAACGAAGTCAAATAGTCTAAACTAGGAGGTTCGCAATCCCGCGTTGCGGGGCTTTGCAAGAAACCAAAAAGTAACACAGTAGAAAACCCAACACGATGTGATAATGTAAAATCCGAATAATGTTACAGATCGAGTGTAATCTACGAATAGTAACTCACCGTTGCTAAAAACTTTGACATATGAAATAGGTATTTATTCACTACAAAGATATACAATAAAAGCTTTCATTATATTATTTGGAAACCCAAAAAAAAAAATATGCAAAAAACCAAAAAGTAACTTGGAGTGTTATACCCGAACGAGATCAAATGTGGTAAAATCCGAATAATGTTACAGATCGAGTGTAATCTACGAATAGTAACTCACCGTTGCTAAAAACTTTGACATATGAAATAGGTATTTATTCACTACAAAGATATACAATAAAAGCTTTCATTATATTATTTGGAAACCCAAAAAAAAAAAATGCAAAAAACCAAAAAGTAACACAGTAGAAAACCCAACACGATGTGATAATGTAAAATCCGAATAATGTTACAGATCGAGTGTAATCTACGAATAGTAACTCACCGAGTTACTATTCACAACCCATTGTATTAGTATAGTATATAATATAATATGAGCTTATTTGAACCTGAATTGAAAAACAATAGTTCAATTCATCGCTGATGCCCACCTCATTAGACTTGTAGCTTCAACGCCCGCGACCAAGTCTCAATGCAGGACTTGGTTGAGCTAGTCTTTTACGTCCTTGTGTATTTTGGTTAGCTTGTACATATGTTTTTGGTGGTTGTGGGATGTCACTTGGAGTAGAGGATGGTTCTGAAGATGATGCAAAGTTGACATTTCTTGGTATAACATTTCTCCCTTCCTGAAAACACCAATACCAACCAAGTTAATTATTATGACATAATAAACAATTGCAAAACAAGAAAAGAAACTTGGAAACTAATACTTTTTTTAAGCATTAAATAACTTAGATTACTATTACTAATCATATTTTATTTTAAATATTTTTTGACATGTAAAAGTAAAATAAAAAGAGAAAGGTGAACATATATACTTGAAAAGCAAGGGCAGTTTCAAGCTAGCTCACGACCAAATCCATTGGAGGGCGGTTTTTTGGATCTCTTTGCACACATTGATATGCAATTGCTGCAAACGTATCAAAAGAAGGTTGTACCATTTGTTGCCTTAGACTATCATTGATGATTGTATGAAGTTTCTGTTAAATTGTACAACTTGATTGTTCCTTTCATTCTTACTAAGGACGGGTTGTGTTACAGTTTATTAAGAAGGGTATATTATGTCAAAAGGAGAAAAAGGAAGCTGAAGGACTGAAGATGAAGAAGAAGAAAGAAGAGGGGCTGACATGTTATTTCTGCTGGCTATATAAACTGATACATTCTCAGTTTAGGGTTACACAACACATTCTTCAATATTGGGCGATTATTACCGTTACCACAAAACCCTTATTCTAAAATTCATCATGTTTGTTCTTCTTTTGATTCTGGTTATGTAGTTGATGTGTTTGTCCCTTATCCATGATATATTCGTTGGGTATTGTATTTCAGATTTTATTCTTGTTTAAGTTGTCTAAACTCCTTTTAATTTAAATCAATATAAGTCAATCTTTTGGCTATTTAGATGTTTATTTCTTTAAATTTCTTCATGGTATCAGAGACTAGGCTCAAGATCATTGAATCGTTTGGGTCTCATCTTTTCTTGTTACCAGATCAAACAAAACTTTCTATTATTATATCTAAAAAACCCTATATTCTTTCTTTTATTTTTCAAAAAAAAAAAATGCAAAAAACCAAAAAGTAACTTGGAGTGTTATACCCGAACGAGATCAAATGTGGTAAAATCCGAATAAGTTACAGAGAGTGTAATGGACGAATAGTAACTCGCCGAGTTACTATTCACAACCCATTGTATTAGTATAGTATATAATATAATATGAGCTTATTTGAACCTGAATTGAAAAACAATAGTTCAATTCATCGCTGATGCCCACCTCATTAGACTTGTAGCTTCAACGCCCGCGACCAAGTCTCAATGCAGGACTTGGTTGAGCTAGTCTTTTACGTCCTTGTGTATTTTGGTTAGCTTGTACATATGTTTTTGGTGGTTGTGGGATGTCACTTGGAGTAGAGGATGGTTCTGAAGATGATGCAAAGTTGACATTTCTTGGTATAACATTTCTCCCTTCCTGAAAACACCAATACCAACCAAGTTAATTATTATGACATAATAAACAATTGCAAAACAAGAAAAGAAACTTGGAAACTAATACTTTTTTTAAGCATTAAATAACTTAGATTACTATTACTAATCATATTTTATTTTAAATATTTTTTGACATGTAAAAGTAAAATAAAAAGAGAAAGGTGAACATATATACTTGAAAAGCAAGGGCAGTTTCAAGCTAGCTCACGACCAAATCCATTGGAGGGCGGTTTTTTGGATCTCTTTGCACACATTGATATGCAATTGCTGCAAACGTATCAAAAGAAGGTTGTACCATTTGTTGCCTTAGACTATCATTGATGATTGTATGAAGTTTCTGTTAAATTGTACAACTTGATTGTTCCTTTCATTCTTACTAAGGACGGGTTGTGTTACAGTTTATTAAGAAGGGTATATTATGTCAAAAGGAGAAAAAGGAAGCTGAAGGACTGAAGATGAAGAAGAAGAAAGAAGAGGGGCTGACATGTTATTTCTGCTGGCTATATAAACTGATACATTCTCAGTTTAGGGTTACACAACACATTCTTCAATATTGGGCGATTATTACCGTTACCACAAAACCCTTATTCTAAAATTCATCATGTTTGTTCTTCTTTTGATTCTGGTTATGTAGTTGATGTGTTTGTCCCTTATCCATGATATATTCGTTGGGTATTGTATTTCAGATTTTATTCTTGTTTAAGTTGTCTAAACTCCTTTTAATTTAAATCAATATAAGTCAATCTTTTGGCTATTTAGATGTTTATTTCTTTAAATTTCTTCATGGTATCAGAGCGTAGGCTCAAGATTGTTGAATCGTTTGGATTTCTCATCTTTTCTTGTTACCAGATCAAACAAAACCATTTCTATTATTATATCTAAAAACCCTAATTATTTTTCTTTATTGTTCTTCAAAAAAAAACCAAAAAATATTTCTCTCTCTCGGTTGTTCTTATATCTTCTTAAAACTTTTATCCCTTTATAAAATATTTACCTATATTTATTTATGTCTCTCTATAGTTGTTACTTATTGCTTCCGCTCTCTCATTCTCCTCTTCTTCCTAATCTTTCATAAGATTTGGGAATCAGAGGCTGAGTATATTGGTTGCCTTAAAAGTGTATTTGGAATTATTGTTGGAGACCCCTCTGTAAGCATTCTATCCTACCCATCTAGTAGCAAATTGTTTCTTGCTTGGAGTGCTCTGAGTAAGAAAAGTTTGGCCTATCAGTTGGGATTTCTGGCTTATTTCTACATATCTTTGGTTGTTTATGTGTTATTTTACCATGTCTATCTCTGTTTATTGTGAAATTGTTATTGAGGGTTCTAGGCTTGTTATTAAGTTCTATGTGAGATTTGATTAATCTGCTTGTCTTGCTGGTTCTTATTTGGTTTCTTTCCTGCTTCTTTTATATTGTTGTTGTTCTAACCTTTCTTGGTAGAAGGGAGGGTCCTTGAGTATACCTGTCAAGGCACTTGAGTGTCCTTGAATCTGGCCACTGCTCTTGCACCCTTTAGGTGCTATTTTGCTTTCTTGTTTATGTCTGTTTGTGGTTTATTTGCTAGTTCTGTTGTTGCTTGTCTTTTGCTTCTATGGCTGATCTTGATGCATTTGGTGTAATGGACTTGTTGGGTACTCAAATAAGCAAACTTGATTTTGGTGACCCTTTGTACCTTCATGCTAGTGACACTACTGGCACACCCTTAATTAACCTGAAATTAAAAGGAACTGAAAATTATAAAGTTTGGTCATGTGCTATGGAACTTGCTCTTGAAACCAAAAACAAAATTGGCTTTATTAATGGAACTTGTGAGAGACCTGATGATAATGAAATTTTGGCAAAACAATGGGATAGATGCAATTATGTGGTTTTATCTTGGATTTTGGGTTCTGTTTCTGAAGAAGTCTATCTGGGTCAAATCTTTTCAAAAGAAGTTGCTACTGTATGGCAGGAACTTAAAGAAACATATGATAAAGTTGATGGGTCAATTATCTTTAACTTGCATCACAAAATTAACTCTTTAACCCAAAATGGTAGTCCTATTTCTGATTATTATCACAAACTCAACTCCTTATGGAGACAATATGATGCCTTGACTAAACTGCCTACTTGTGTTTGTAATGCTTATGCTGAGTTCAAAACCTACAATCAAAACATGAAGTTAATGCAATTTTTAATGGGTTTGGATGAGGTGTATTTACCTGTCAGAAGTCAGCTTCTGATTAGAGATCCTCTTCCTAGTGTCAAAACTGCTTTTAATATCATTTCAAAAGAAGAATCTCATAGAGGGATACCCTATAGTGATTCATATCTAAAAACTCAAAACAGTGCCTTTGTGTCAAAAACCTTTGGAAATAGGAAGAGTCTGGGAAGAGGTCAGTCATCTCAAAACTGGAACCAGTCTCAAAACTGGAACCAGAATTTTCATAACAAAGGACCAAATTTGAATCTCAAATGTGATCATTGTCATAAATTTGGACACACTAAGGAAAGATGCTATGAACTTCAAAGAAACACTAATAGCTACATGAAAAAACCTGTTTATCATAACTTTGTCAGGAATTCCTCCAGTAATCAAGCTGGTGTTGTTGAGAATTAAATCACCAAACCACATTCTCCTACCAGCTCCAATGCTGGTCCTTCAAACAATCTCTTCAGTAGTGAACAACTTTCTTATCTTATGAAAATGTTTGGTGAAAAATATGTCTCAAGTCCTGCTCAATCTAACATGGCAGGTACTTTCTTTAACTCAAACAGTTTTTTTAATGATAACTTCAACAGATTTTTTTGTTTCAACACCTCTCAAAATAATTCTAAAACCAAAAGTTCTTGGATTTCTGATTCTGGAGCCACACAACATATGACATGTAGTGAACATTGGCTCTTCAATGTTGTTGATGTCTCCCAGCTTGGTATGACTGTTGGGCACCCCAATGGGACTCAATCTAGGGTTCTTAAAATTGGAAGTTTGAAACTATCTGAAAACATAACATTATTTGGTGTGTTATTTGTTCCTAAATATTGTGTTAGTCTGCTCTCTGTGCACAACTTAGCTAAAGATAGCAGGTTGTTTATTTCTTTTGATGAACATATGTGCTATATACAGGATTTGAAGACCAAAACCCTTTTGGGGACTGGTAGTGAGGCTGGAGGCCTCTACATCTTTGATGGCAACATCAAAGGTGAGACTGCCCTCTCCCATAATTGTGTGACCTCTATTTGCTATGTTTCCGTTCATACTTGGCATGACAGGCTTGGTCACCCTGCTGACCAAGTCTTGCATATTCTAAAAAATTAACTTGATATTGATAAGATTTCTCATTCTTCACCCTGTGAGATATGCCATAAGGCAAAACAAACAAGAGAACCCTTTCCTCTTAGTGAACACAAAAGCAGAAAGTTAGGTGATCTTGTTCACCTTGACTTGTGGGGACCATACAGGGTTATAAGTAAGGAAGGTTACAAATACTTCCTTACTATTGTTGATGACTATACTAGAGCTGTGTGGGTGTACCTTTTGAAAGGGAAAGATGAAACCTTTGAAAACATAACCAACTTTTTTAACCTTCTTAAAAATTAGTTTAATGTCACTGTTAAAATTTTTAGAAGTGACAATGGGAGTGAATTTGTAAATCAAAGAATGAATGTCTTCTTTAAACAAAATGGGATTTTACACCAAACTTCTTGTGCTTACACTCCACAGCAAAATGGTATAGCTGAAAGGAAACATAGGCATCTCCTTAATGTCTCTAGATCCCTTATGTTTCAGGGGGGGTTACCCCTAAAAATGTGGCCTGAATATGTTCTAACTGCTACTTTTCTTATAAACAGATTGCCCTCTTCTGTGCTATGTGGAAAGTCTCCTTATGAGATGATATTTAATTGTAAACCTAACCTTTCCTATCTAAAAGTTTTTGGTTGTCTATGCTTTGCCACTGTCTTAAATAATTTTGATAAATTCAGTATCAGGTCAAATAAGTGTGTTCTAATTGGATACTCTGAGGGAAAAAAGGCTTATAAATTATTTTGCTTGGAAAATAAAACCATCCTTTTCTCTAGGGATGTTAAGTTTTATGAAAATATCTTTCCCTTTAAATCAAACAACAAGGAGTGTATTTGTGATGATTCTGGTACTACTCACTTAAATTTCTTTGACAGTGTCTTGTTTGATGACCAAAACTCATCTTTACCCTATGATGAAAGGAGAGGGGCATCAAATAGTGATGGCAGTGGTTCTAGCAGTTCTGGTAGTACTTATAGAGCTGCCAGTCAATCTGGTAGCACACTTAGGGCTGCCATGAACCAAGAACCAAATGCAACACTCATTGATGATAATACCAATTCTGAGGGTAACATGAATGAACCTCAGTCTTCTCATGAGACTGACCAAACCATCACCCTTAGGAGGTCTAACAGACCTTCCAGATTACCAAAGAATCTGGAGGACTTTGTTCTTAATACCAAGACCAAACACAGTATTACCAATGTTGTTAACTATGCTAAACTGAATTCTAAGAATCTTTGCTTTGTGTCAAACTTGAACAAACTTTCTGAACCTAACACCTTTGATGAGGCTTGCCAAGACCCACTTTGGGTTGATGCAATGAACTCTGAAATGGAAGCCCTTTATAAAAACAATACCTGGACTCTTACTCACCTTCCTGATAATAGAAAAACCATTGGATGCAAATGGGTATACAAAATCAAGTATAAATCCAATGGTGATGTAGATAGATACAAGGCAAGGCTTGTTGCCAAAGGTTATGATCAAAAGGCTGGTGTGGACTTTGAAGAAACCTTTTCACCTGTTGTTAAAATGGTTACCATAAGATGCTTGATTTCTTTATCTGTGAAAAATAACTCGCCAATATTTCAGCTTGATATCAACAATACTTTCCTTTATGGTGATTTGGAGGAGGATGTCTATATGACTCCACCACCTGGCTACCACTCTAGCGCAGACCCTAGGGTTTGTAAACTTGTAAAATCTTTATATGGGCTTAAACAGGCCCCTAGGAAATGGAATGAGAATCTTACTTGTTCTTTGCTTGAAATTGGTTTTGTACAAAGCAAGAGTGATTATTCCTTGTTTACTAGGAACTTTGGTAATACTTTTGTGGCCTTACTTGTCTATGTGGATGACATAGTCATCACTGGTAACTGTGTAAATGAAATTGAAAAGTGCAAACTGTATCTCAAATCTAAATTTTCTATTAAGGATTTAGGTAAGCTGAGGTACTTTCTTGGCATTGAAATTTTAGATTGTGACAATGGAATTTGTATGTCACAAAGAAAGTATTGTCTGGATTTGTTATCTGAACTTGGTATGCTTGCTTGTAAACCTACTCAAACCCCTATTGAAAGTAATCTTGTATTCAATAATGATGATGAAAAGGATAAACCCCTGGATAATATAACAGAATACCAAAAATTGGTTGGTAAACTCATTTATCTGACCCTTACTAGACCAGATATCTCTTATGTTGTTCACATTCTTAGTCAGTATATGCATGATCCTCATGAATCCCATCTGAAACTGGCAATGAGAGTTGTCAGATATCTGAAAAATAACCCATGTAAGGGCAATCTCTTCTCAAGAAATTCATCACTCACCCTCTCTGCTTATGTTGACTCTAACTGGGCCAAGAAGGCAAGTGCTTGGAAAGAGCATTACTGGTTATATTCTTTTCTTAGGTAGTTGCCCTATTGCTTGGAAAAGTAAAAAACAACAAACCATCTCTAGATCTTCTGCAGAAGCAGAATTTAGAGCTCTGGGTGCTGTTACATGTGAAATAATGTGGGTTTTGAAAATACTTGAAGAACTTGGCATTCATAAAACTGAACCTGTAAAAGTCTTTTGTGATAGCAAGGTTGCAATTCAAATTGCAGCCAACCCAGTCTTCCATGAGAAGACTAAACATTTTGAAATAGATCTCTTCTTTACTAGGGAACAAATTCTTCAAGGAATTATACAAACCATTAAAGTTTCTTCTGAGGAAAACCTTTCTGACATTTTCACAAAAGGCTTGTATCTGGAACAACATAAATACTTGTGTTCACAACTTGGCTTATTTGACCCCTTATCACAATCAAGCTGAGGAGGGGTGTTAAATTGTACAACTTGATTGTTCCTTTCATTCTTATTAAGGACTGGTTGTGTTACAGTTTATTAAGAAGGGTAGATTATGTCAAAAGGAGAAAAAGGAAGCTGAAGGACTGAAGATGAAGAAGAAGAAAGAAGAGGGGCTGACATGTTATTTCTGCTGGCTATATAAACTGATACATTCTCAGTTTAGGGTTACACAACACATTCTTCAATATTGGGCGATTATTACCGTTACCACAAAACCCTTATTCTAAAATTCATCATGTTTGTTCTTCTTTTGATTCTGGTTATGTAGTTGATGTGTTTGTCCCTTATCCATGATATATTCGTTGGGTATTGTATTTCAGATTTTATTCTTGTTTAAGTTGTCTAAACTCCTTTTAATTTAAATCAATATAAGTCAATCTTTTGGCTATTTAGATGTCTATTTCTTTAAATTTCTTCAGTTTCTGCTGGGCATAGTACTTCTTTGCCAACTGGGTTAGAACTCGGCGATCATCTTTATAGCTTTCTTCAATAACAGGCCTAGAGCACAAAACTTTAAGTAACACTACGCCGAATGAGTATACGTCTGATTCCTTGGTCAATAACATTGTTTCCACGTACATGGGATCACAATACCCAGGAGTTCCTGAAATATTAGAGACAAAAAACGTATATGCTTGGTTAGCAGGACCATATTTTGACAGGCCAAAATCTGCAATTTGGGCATTCCAACAAGATGTTGGAACTTTTGATATCACGGTGCAGTATTCGTTGTTGTGTACCCCTGGGATTGTGAAGGTACTCCAAGCCACGAGCTGCTCCAATACATATCTTCAGACGTTGAATCCAAGAGATATTGGTGCCAACATCTCCTCCAGACGGTCCACCACCAAATCCTGACCCAGAACCTGCAACAAAACCAGGAGCGAAAGAAGATGAACCACCAACAAATCCCCCAGAACCACCAGCATCTCCACCAGCTTGACTAGCGGCACCTGTCCATGGCCTCCACTCTGCACTAGTACCTGCATCAAAAGAAGATCTCCCACCAAAAGAACCAAACTGCACAGGACCACGAGGAGATCCTCTTAGATCATGTGGGAAGAAAGAACCGCCTCCCTGACGATATGTCGGAACATGAATAGGTGGTGGTGAGAAATCAGGAATAGGAGTGTCTGGAACGAACGGCTGCCCATGGTACTGCGCATCCCACATAGGCTGATAATAATCTAGGGTATAGTTGGTGCGGGCCTGCTGCGATCCCAACCAAGTCATATCTTGATCCATCCTCCGTTGATAATCATCAAATGCCATACCACTAGCCTGCTGCCCATCCAAAATCTGTTGCAGCTGGGACCCTATATCAGTCAAATCAATACTTGTGTTCACAACTTGGCTTATTTGACCCCTTATCACAATCAAGCTGAGGAGGGGTGTTAAATTGTACAACTTGATTGTTCCTTTCATTCTTATTAAGGACTGGTTGTGTTACAGTTTATTAAGAAGGGTAGATTATGTCAAAAGGAGAAAAAGGAAGCTGAAGGACTGAAGATGAAGAAGAAGAAAGAAGAGGGGCTGACATGTTATTTCTGCTGGCTATATAAACTGATACATTCTCAGTTTAGGGTTACACAACACATTCTTCAATATTGGGCGATTATTACCGTTACCACAAAACCCTTATTCTAAAATTCATCATGTTTGTTCTTCTTTTGATTCTGGTTATGTAGTTGATGTGTTTGTCCCTTATCCATGATATATTCGTTGGGTATTGTATTTCAGATTTTATTCTTGTTTAAGTTGTCTAAACTCCTTTTAATTTAAATCAATATAAGTCAATCTTTTGGCTATTTAGATGTCTATTTCTTTAAATTTCTTCAGTTTCTGCTGGGCATAGTACTTCTTTGCCAACTGGGTTAGAACTCGGCGATCATCTTTATAGCTTTCTTCAATAACAGGCCTAGAGCACAAAACTTTAAGTAACACTACGCCGAATGAGTATACGTCTGATTCCTTGGTCAATAACATTGTTTCCACGTACATGGGATCACAATACCCAGGAGTTCCTGAAATATTAGAGACAAAAAACGTATATGCTTGGTTAGCAGGACCATATTTTGACAGGCCAAAATCTGCAATTTGGGCATTCCAACAAGATGTTGGAACTTTTGATATCACGGTGCAGTATTCGTTGTTGTGTACCCCTGGGATTGTGAAGGTACTCCAAGCCACGAGCTGCTCCAATACATATCTTCAGACGTTGAATCCAAGAGATATTGGTGTCACGGAGATGTTGATCCAGAACCACCACCAAATCCCCCAGAACCACCAGCATCTCCACCAGCTTGACTAGCGGCACCTGTCCATGGCCTCCACTCTGCACTAGTACCTGCATCAAAAGAAGATCTCCCACCAAAAGAACCAAACTGCACAGGACCACGAGGAGATCCTCTTAGATCATGTGGGAAGAAAGAACCGCCTCCCTGACGATATGTCGGAACATGAATAGGTGGTGGTGAGAAATCAGGAATAGGAGTGTCTGGAACGAACGGCTGCCCATGGTACTGCGCATCCCACATAGGCTGATAATAATCTAGGGTATAGTTGGTGCGGGCCTGCTGCGATCCCAACCAAGTCATATCTTGATCCATCCTCCGTTGATAATCATCAAATGCCATACCACTAGCCTGCTGCCCATCCAAAATCTGTTGCAGCTGGGACCCTATATCAGTCAAATCAATACTTGGACGGCCCCGCCTCCGCTGAGGCTCCTGAGGGGCGTCCTCCATCTCATCATCATCAAAATCCTCCACCTCAGGAGGCGGTGCAGCGATAACACCCGTATCATCCAACAACCTTGCTTGCTCATTCTTCTTCGGCTTCTTCACTATCTTGGCTATTATCAACTCTTTCTCAGTTAAATGCTCTTGTCTAACCTGCAAAGACAATCCCTCATGACATATATCAGTATCAAAAACTCCCATCCTCTTGTAAATACGGGTGATAAAATGCCCAAGCACCAACTTCGAATCCGAGTGATTCACCATCCTATCCAGAACAACCATTGGGGCCAAAGCAAACCTCCTCGGTGCCCCCTCAGTAAACAACTTAATCATCCATAAATCTAGCTGGTACGCCTTGTCCCAATGGGTGGACCTTTGTACCAGAAACGTGACAATCATCCTATGCAACATCCTCAGCTTGACACTTCTAATCTTAGACACACTACCAGAGCCACCAGAGGGCCAATCGTGTCCCGAAATACGAGTCTAATACTGAGTTATCGACTCTCCATCCCCCAAATCCTGTTTCACATACAAACCTCTCCTCAACAAAGCCCTAAATTCCTGACTATCCAACTGATCCCTTGTATACATGCCACAATAAAAACCAAATTCCGGAATAGATAACTTCCTAGGCTGTCCCCCGCAGACAAAAGTTACTACCCGCTCTTCAAAAAGATCGTTGACTTTATTAAGCTCCTTGGTCAACTTCAAAGTAGAATAAAACTCCAGACAAAGTTCACGAAAACTTGGTTCCCGATTATTGAAAATGTTATGCCACATATCACTACTAACCACCTGGTCACCGATTGGAACCTCAATGCGAAACCAACGACGGATATCCTCCTGTATCCCATAATTCCTAGCAAAAATCGGATCAAGATATTTGGGAGGGCAAACTACCTGGCGATGAAGATCAAAGAGATTATTCAAGTAGTTGTTCTTATGGGGTTGCCTAGCCCCATTGAACTCTAACCAGGCGTGAGACTCGTCCATTTGGTTCTCTCCAAACTTTAAATCAGGCACTTCTGGCTCTTGCCTAGCCCTCTTGGAACCAGTCCCGCTTCCTTGACCAACTTCCATCTGCCTTTGCTGATCTCCAGTCTGCAATCACAAAATTAAAGCAAACAGACAAGTAAAAAAAAGAAGAAAAAAAAAAGAATGCAAAACTGAAATCACGATAATCATCAACACAATTTTGTGGACAGAAACTTCCCACTGCGTCGCAGTGGGACAGGATGGTCCTCACTGTGGCGCAGTGAGGCAATATGCATGTGCAAGACAGAAACCAGACACTGCGGCGCAGTGGCTAACACACAATACCACTGCGGCGCAGTGGGCCTAAAAATCTGGGCAAGAAAATGGTGTTCATCACAACTTTCAGTAAAAATGGTCGATTCAAACTATCAAACTACTATATTTCAACAATGTAGCAACAACTAGGCTAACATTAACCTCCCCCACACTTGTCCATCAAAAAGCCCCAAGTTTACAAAACTCTAGCATTTATTTTATCTCAAAATCGGATGAACAAGTGTTAGAATCGAAAAATTAAACACCACATTGGTATCAATAGCCCATAACTAACATAACCCACTAATTAATTTGAAAATTAAAACCCTAAAAATTAAAAAATAAAATTAAAGAAATAAAAAGATAAACTAGTCAAGAAACCATACCTTTTTTCCCATGATACTGAAAGAATACTGGTAATGCAGGAGAAAAAGAAGAAGAAAATGCAAGAATGGTGATTTGAGAGCAAAAGTGAAGTAGCTTGAGATCGGTTTTGAGAGGAAGAGGGAAAAAAAACTGATAAAAATTGAGTGGTAAAAAATAATACTCCCCCTGGCTGGTAATAATACACTCTGGGTTGACCGGTCAAAGGCCCACTGCGGCGCAGTGGGCATCGACCTCCCCCACTGCGGCGCAGTGGGGCATTTTTGATCCAAATGGCAGTAATAATAGACTGCGGCGCAGTGGGTACATGCATTCCCCACTGCGTCGCAGTGCAATTATACTGGTGTCGAACCCCCAATTTCCTTAGAAAAATTTCACAATGAAAATTTGAACACTTACCTCAATCAGCTTCACCTCAAATTGTACCTGCATTTTTCTTGACAAAACATCATCAAATCTAACTAACAAAGACAAAGATAAAATGCAAGAAAATGACACGGGTTGCCTCCCGAGAAGCGCTTAATTTATTTGCGAGTCGTTAGCTAGACTCGACTACCTTTCAAGCTTCCAATTCAAAAATTGGGATCTCTTCAATCATCCCCTCCACTTGTTCTTCTTCAAAGTACAATTTAAGCCTATGACCATTTACTATGAATGAACCTTCACCATCTCTCTTGAACAACTCCACATAACCCGACGGATAAACATGCTTGATAACAAAAGGTCCAATCCACCTAGAAGTTAGCTTAGGTTGTTTGATCTTAAACTTAGACAAAAACAACAAAACTTTAGCCCCAACCTTAAATTCCTTTCTACGGATCCTTTTGTCATGCCAAACCTTGGTTCGCTCCTTGTAAAGCCTAGAATTCTCATATGCACCTAACCGAAGCTCATCCAACTCATGAAGTTGCAACATTCTAAGTTCACCGGCTTCCATCATATCCAAGTTTAAATTTCTCAAAACCCAATACGCCTTATGCTCTATCTCAATAGGTAGATGACATGTCTTACCATAGAGCAACCGGTATGGCGTGGTGCCAATCGGCGTCTTATAAGCCGTCCTAAACGCCCACAAGGCGTCATCCAACTTCTTTGACCAAACCTTAGGGTTATCTCCCACAGTTTTCTCCAAAATTCTCTTCAAAGCCCTATTGGTGTTTTCTACTTGTCCACTAGTTTGTGGATGATAGGACGTAGAAAAGTAATGCACAACACCATATCTTTTCATGACCTTTGCTAATTGATGATTTGCAAAGTGGGTTCCTCGGTCACTAATTAAGGCTCTAGGGCAACCAAATCGGCAAAACAATTGTTTAAGGAAATCAATTACTACCCTAGCATCATTCGTAGGCAAAGCCTTAGCTTCGGCCCATTTAGACACGTAGTCAACGGCGACAAGAATATATAGGCACTTATTAGACGGTGGGAATGGTCCCATGAAGTCTATACCCCAAATATCGAAAACCTCACATACCTGAATGCTCTGTTGAGGCATCTCGTCCCGCTTAGTAATGTTTCCTTGTCTCTGACAAATGTCACAAGTCTCCACCAAAGTTTGAGCTTCCTTGAAAATTGTCGGCCAATAAAAACCTGCATCAAACACTTTCTTACCGGTGACTGAAGGACCGTAATGACCTCCAGTAGGACCATAGTGACAAGCATCCAGAATCTCCCTAATCTCAGCTCCAGCTACACATCTCCTCACCATACCATCTACACAAACACGAAACAAGTATGGGCTATCCCAAAAATAGTACTTGGCATCCGAGATGAGCTTCTTCTTCTGTTGGTGCGTGAAGTCAGTTGGTATCTCACCTGTAACCAAATAATTAGCAATATCTGCAAACCAAGGTGCATCATCAGAAGTAGAAATAAACATTAAACATTCATCAGGGAAGTGATCATTGATCTCCCCATCACGAAGTTCCTCCCGATGAGGATCTTCCAAGCGACTCAAATGGTCGGCAGCCAAATTTTCAGCCCCTTTCTTATCCTTGATCTCAATATTAAACTCTTGTAACAACAAGATCCAACGGATAAGCCTGGGTTTAGCATCTTGTTTCGAGAACAAGTATTTAAGGGCTGAATGATCCGTGAAAACTATGGTCTTACTTAACACCAAATAAGATCTAAACTTATCAAAAGCGAAAACCACGGCAAGCAATTCCTTCTCAGTTGTGGTGTAATTTTGCTGGGCGGGGTTCAAAGTTTTGCTAGCAAAGTAAATGGGCTTGAAATGCTTATCAACCCTTTGCCCAAGTACGGCCCCCACAGCAAAATCACTTGCATCACACATCAATTCAAAGGGTAATTCCCAATCCGGCCCGACCATGATAGGTGAATTGGTCAACTTCTCCTTTAGAACCTGAAAAGCACTTACACAAGAATCATTAAACTCAAAAGGGACGTCCTTCTCCAACAAATGGGTCATAGGACGAGTAATCTTAGAAAAATCTTTAATGAAACGACGGTAAAAACCGGCATGTCCAAGAAAACTCCTTACCCCTTTCACATTGGAAGGCGGGGGTAATTTGGCTATAACATCAATCTTAGCCCTATCAACCTCTATCCCGGCCTTAGACACTTTGTGACCTAGCACAATACCCTCGGTCACCATGAAGTGACACTTTTCCCAATTTAAAACAAGGTGTGCTCTCTCACACCGTTCCAACATCTTATCCAAGTTATGCAAACAAGTACGAAATGAGTCCCCAAAAACCGAGAAATCATCCATGAAGACCTCCGTGGAGGTCTCAAGCATGTCCTGGAATATAGCTATCATGCACCTTTGGAAGGTGCCAGGGGCATTACATAGACCAAACGGCATTCGCCGATAAGCAAAAGTGCTAAAGGGGCACGTGAAAGTGGTCTTTTCTTGATCCTTTGGATCAATGGGTATTTGAAAGTACCCGGAAAACCCATCAAGAAAACAGAAATACTCATTACCTGCGAGTCTCTCTAACATCTGATCAATAAAAGGCAATGGAAAGTGATCCTTTCGGGTGGCATCATTAAGCTTTCGGTAGTCAATACAAACCCGCCATCCCGTTACAGTTCTAGTAGCCAAGAGTTCCTTATTTTCATTTTCAACCACTGTCATGCCCCCCTTTTTGGGCACACAGTGGACAGGACTTACCCAAGAACTATCTGCAATAGGGAAAATGATCCCTGCATCTAACAATTTAATAACTTCTTTCTTAACAACCTCTTTCATATTAGGATTTAGCCTCCTTTGTCTCTGGACAACGGGCTTAACATCATCAATAAAATCAATCTTATGCTGACAAAAATTCGGACTAATACCTGGAATGTCGGTAGTTTTCCAAGCAAAAGCTCGCTTATGAGCTCGGAGCACCGCCAGAAGAAGTCCTTTCTCGTCACTCGAGAGTGAGGACGAGATAACTACGGGTAAAGATGATTTACCTGCCAAGTAAGCATACTCCAAATGTGCAGGCAATGGCTTAAGCTCCAAATCTGTAGGTGGTACATCAACTGAATTAGGTACCCTTGAGCTTCCATCAGCAACAACTCTCTCAAAGCTCTCATCCACTGGAGGTGTCTCATCCAAGTTAAGTGCCATAACCTCTGCAAACAACTCATTATCAGAAATTTCCCCCGATCCTAGATTAGCAATCTCCTCATCTCCCATATCGGTCTCCATCAACTCCTGAAACTCTCGGTCCAAAGCATCATCAATCACATCAATCCTGAAACATGACTCATCATTAGAATAAGAATGCTTAATAGACCTCTCAACATTAAAAACAATCCTATCTGTACCCACACCCAAAGATATTTCCTTATCTTTCACACGGATGATAGCATCCGCGGTATTAAGAAATGGTCTACCAAGTATTAGGGGTACCTGTGCATCCTCCTCCATCTCGAGGATGACAAAGTCAACTAGGAAAACAATATGGCCCACCTTGACTCTAATGTTTTCAGCAATACCCATGGGATACTGGAATGAATGGTCAGCTAGCCTTATACTCATGCGAGTCGGGCGAAGGATTCCTAAAGCCAACTTACTCCAAACCGAATAAGGAATCAAATTAATGCTAGCTCCTAAATCAGCTAAAGCCTTACAAATAATGGTTCTAATAGAGCAAGTTATAAGAAAACTCCCTGGGTCTTCAAGCTTAGGGGGAATGCGGTTCTGCAAAATAGCAGAACACTCGGCATTGAGAAACGTAGCTTTGGCCTCCTCCATCTTTCCTTTATCCGTCACAAGTTCCTTAATGAACTTGGCATAATGAGGCATCCCCTGTATCAAATCCACTAAAGGCACATTAATATGAACATTTGAAATCATCTGAACAAACTTGTTATATTGTTCCTTTAGCTTGGCCTTCCTAAACCGTTGTGGGAATGGAACTTTTGGTTTATAAGCTTTAACCTCGGGTTCCACAACCGGTTTTGGTGGAGTGGCCGGAGTCTTCACGGTCGGATTCTCCTCCATCTCAATCTCCTCATCAATCTCATCATCATTACCTGAATCCTGTACATCTGAAACAACAACATTAGGTATAGTAGGAGGGTCATAAGATTTACCTGTACGAGTGGTGATGGCCTTGGCTTCCTCATTACGGGCTTGAGGTGGAGTGTACTTCTGCCCCGTATTTTGTCCCTGATTCGGCCCCATGCTAAACTGAGACCTAGGATTCTGTTGAGTATTACTAGGCAAGGTACCAGAAGGCCTAGAAAGTGCAGCCATCCTACTCTCAAGATCCTTAAAGTTAACACATTGATTCTTCATATTTATCTCAACCTTCCCATCTATCCTATCCAACCTCTCATTCAACGCCTTAGTTTCATCCCGAATCATCTGAATGCTAGAGTTAGTTTCAGCCTGATTACTAACCAATTGTTTCATCATCTCCCTCAACTCGGCATTTGGATCGGTATTAGAGGAAGAAGAACCCGATCCTTGCCCTTGTTGAGTTTGTTGTTGTGGTTGACTCTGAAAGTTATCTCTCTGCCATCTATTTCCTGAAAAACGAGAACTATTAGTAGTAAAAGAAGGGTTATAAGCAGGATTACCTGAAGAACGGTTCTGGAAACCGGTATTGCGTTGGTAGCTCCCTTGTGGTTGATTCTGAATGTAACTCACATCTTCTGGTCCCCGACTCGGACAATCTTCAGAATAATGCATATTACCACAATGGTCACACCCCTCAGCTACTACCTTTACATCCCGTTCAAGTGCTCCAAACCGACTCTCTTGCATAGCAAATCCCTTTTCCATGCGCTCAGACAGCGCTCTAACCTCTCCAATCATACCAGAATCATGACTAGCCTCAACCTTTGCGACCCTACCTTGGCTAGTACCTTTCTTTAGTCTTCTCTCATTCTTCAAAAATCTATCATCATCCATATTTGCATTGTTCTTTGCCATGGACTCCAAAATATCAAAACCTTCATTGGGTGTAATTTTGTTGAAACCACCACCAAAAGCATATCCTAACTCACGTTTGGACTTCTTATCTAGGCCATCAAAGAAAAGCTCAACATATTGCTCCTTAGTCATGTTATGGCCCGGACAATTCCTCAACATTTCATTAAACCGAATCCATGCATCCACCACATCTTCATCTTCATCTTGGTCAAAGGACCTAATCAAGTTCTCCAACTTCCGTTGAGTTCTAAGTGAGTAAAACTCACCAATGAAAGCTTGCTTGAGTTGGTCCCAAGTTGTTATAGAATTTTCCGGGAGATCATTAAACCAATCTAAAGCATCACCGGTAATGGACATGGGAAATGTTTCTAGTTTAATGGCATTCATTTGGTTGTTCCCATATTGGTATAACCGTGCCAACTTCTCAAACCTCTCTAAGTGCTGGTATGGATCCCATTTCCTTTACCATCAAACTGTTGCTCCTCAATGCTTTTAAGATGATTACCTTTCAGATTGAAATCATGAGCAATGGCTGGAGGTCTTATAGGACTACCACGGTTGGTAGGTATAGTACGGACCCTCTCACCATAACGTATATCGTTCGGATCCCTTTTTTCGTCTCCCATTTCCTCTTCTAACTTAACTTCTAGATTGAAGAACTCGTCTAAATAGAACCCTTCCTCGTCCGAATCAGGAGTGGGTCTAGCAATAGGTGAGAATGGTGTAGGTGTTGCGAAGTTAAATCTACGTCTTGTCGGTGTTCTCAAGGGACTATTTAGAGGTAAACCCGAAGACCGCAAGTTCATTAACTAAGAAGTAGACCTGTAAAACACAACTAACCAAACACGTCAACTGCACCTGTGATAAGCAAAGAAAAGCAAAACTAAACTATAAAGCAAGTAACTTCCTCACGCGTGAGGAAGGATCAAACCACTAAATTAACAACTAAAACGGCACACAATCCCCGGCAGCGGCGCCAAAAACTTGATGTGCTAAATCGAGTTTAAAATTTAAAACTAGAAATACCTTGAAACTCACTACTACGCACTATCGGGCAGTGGACCCGATCGTATGCAGTATAGTTAAAAAGTAAGTCCAGGTTCGTTCACGGGGATTGGTTTGAATCAATTGTTTAACAAAGTAGTTTGGGAAACAGGGTGGAACACTTTGAATCTCACTTTGACAATTAAAGTAGAGTAAATTTAAAAGACAGAACACTTGAAAGTAAAGAAAAGCTTAAATCAATAATATTAAAGTTCATCCACCTTGACTTCGCTAGACTTCAAACATGATTGCATTCAATTAAGACCAAATTCATTAAGAGTCGAAAAGATAATCGTGAAAGGATAAACCGCTCGCGTGGTACCACCGACCGCTCGCAAATCACCCAAACACCTAAGTTGCTAGTTTAATTACCCAAGCCGGTACCACCAATGCCTAGACAACCTTACCAACAATTAGTTTGCTTGACTATCAAATTACCAATTGTGCCTATGTGAAAATAACGTGGTACCACCAACCGTTACAAATCACGTTGACAAAATGATTCCTTTTATTAAAATGACATTCACTATCATACCATGAACTAGCGATAATTGCTCATAGACAAGCAACCGTTAGAAAATCACATATGTATTCAACTAGTACCACTAACGAAGAACACACATGCCACCAACATCATAATAATAAAAATAAAGGAATTAAATCATCAAGATCTCGACACAACGATAATAGAAATCAACTCTTTGAATTAAAACATATAGCAATCACATCATTCGTCTAGTTTCATCAAGGTGGATGATCGAAAGATTAGCCACTCATGATTAAATTGAGATAAGAATCAACATAAAGGAAGAACATGATGTACCAATCGTTCTTTGAAATTGAAATTGCAAGACAATAAAATAGATACGATCTAAGTGGGTGCACGTGAATCTTCAATGAATCGGAAGATGATGAAGTCTTGAATTGATCCTTGAAGGTGTTCCTTGAAGTGCAGCTCTTAGAAAGAAAAGTTGATCCCCCTGGGAATTAGGTTTGAAAAACTATTTATACCCCCCTTTAATCTGATGCAAAAACTGTCAAAAACCTTTCAGTCCCGCACTCTCACTGCGGCGCAGTGGGCGAGTGATGCCCCCACTGCGGCGCAGTGCAAATACACTGCCTTTGGTGCTCGTTTGATCAAGGCTGACTGCGGCGCAGTGGGCACACGCACATCCCACTGCGTCGCAGTGTAAATACACTGGTTAAACACTCCTTTCTTTCACTTGCTGACTGCGGCGCAGTGGGCCTGTTCACCACCACTGCGTCGCAGTGAAAATACACTGGACTCGATTCTCACTCCCTTGAGATGACTGCGGCGCAGTGGGCGAGTTCACCACCACTGCGTCGCAGTGTAAATGTACTGGTCCAAAAGCTACATCAACAAATGAAGTCTTGCATATTTTTTTTCTATCTCATTTCACTCTCGAACTCTCCAAGCAACTTCATGACCTCAAAATTACTCGAAATTGCACCAAACGGACACGTCACCTGTTCAGAACCTGAAACCACTAACAAAACCCATAAACGCGCCAAATTCCAGCAAAATCGACTAAAAACATATAATAAAAAGGCCAATAACGATGTGGGCGATGGGTATAAATTGGTCACATCATCCACAAATGTCATCAACTACATAATGACAAATAAGTCAACATATGGTCATGTCTTGTAAAACCCGAGACATTACAATAATCATAATAAAGGTTCATAAGTGTCGTCTAAATAGGTGAGGTCACTAGCAAGTAGCTAAACATCTTTAATTGTCTACCCAGCCTCACAGGCATCTCACCAATCTTCAACCACTAACCTGGGAAACATAACACATTTCAACAAAACAAGTGTTAGCTAATTAAAGCTGAGTAAGATAACTGGTTAGTTCGACAAAAGTTCACCATTTAAATCCTTACTTCAAATTTATCTCATCATATGTAAGGCATATTGGAATCACATACATCTACATAATAATCAACATAACGGATATCAAATCCTATGATGTCCATATCAATCTAAGTCATCATTATCGTATTAAACATCGTCTAAAGGACGTCAAATCCTATATTGTGCCTATAACCTGCAATCGTCATAATTGTCTCATTCATCATCATCTAAGTTATCGACATTAACTTCATTACATCATCTAAATACATATCATATAGATACACAGGTTACACAATTTCATCATTATATATAGCTAAGCAGTTATAATTACTTAGTCGTCACATATCATCTTTATCATCATATCATTACATCATCAGATCTTATCTACACATATAGTCAAGTAACTTACGTTACTTGATCGTCACATAAGGTTAAGCAACTTACGCTACTTAATCATCACACATTGACTTTATTATATCATCGTCATATCATGCCTACACATAAAGTCAAGCAGTTTACACTACTTGATCGTCACATAAAGTTAAGTAGCTTACGCTACTTAATCGTCATAAGAATAGGGTTGAGTATCCATTCGTCACAGCTTGGTAGATCATACCAGATGGAATACTCAATCGACAAATATGGGTCACTCAGGAGATATCATGACCACCCCCTCGTGATCGACTCAGCACACTAGCCCCAAAGGACTAGCATGGGTTAAGCTTAACACTTTTCATCTCAGTTTATACTCGAGTTCGTCACAATCATCACATATCGTCACATATCATCTTTATCATCATATCATTACATCATCAGATCTTATCTACACATATAGTCAAGTAACTTACGTTACTTGATCGTCACATAAGGTTAAGCAACTTACGCTACTTAATCATCACACATTGACTTTATTATATCATCGTCATATCATGCCTACACATAAAGTCAAGCAGTTTACACTACTTGATCGTCACATAAAGTTAAGTAGCTTACGCTACTTAATCGTCACAAGAATAGGGTTGAGTATCCATTCGTCACAGCTTGGTAGATCATACCAGATGGAATACTCAATCGACAAATATGGGTCACTCAGGAGATATCATGACCACCCCCTCGTGATCGACTCAGCACACTAGCCCCAAAGGACTAGCATGGGTTAAGCTTAACACTTTTCATCTCAGTTTATACTCGAGTTCGTCACAATCATCACATATCGTCACATATTATCACATATCATCTTAAATCGACACGAAAAGTTAATCTTTATTGCATCTCATATCATTATATCGTCATTAGCTTTATCTCATTAGACATATCATTAATTTGACATTAAGACTATCTCAGTGTATATCATTAATTCGTCATCAACATCATTTGCCATTAAGGCCCTATCGTGCATCGTGACATAGCATTCCTATTTAAGTCTAGTGAACTAGATGTAATAGGCCGTTCGACAACAACAACATCATCAATGATGTAATTAACATAAGTGCAAAGCAACATACATTCAATTAATCATTGACATAATCAACACGTATGCAAAGCAACATTACATTCAATTAATCATTGACATAATCAACACGTATGCAAAGCAACATACATTCAATTAATCATTGACATAATCAACACGTATGCAAAGCAACATACATTCAATTAATCATTGACATAATCAA
Organism: Erigeron breviscapus; assembly: GCA_034093135.1. Taxonomy (NCBI): domain Eukaryota; kingdom Viridiplantae; phylum Streptophyta; class Magnoliopsida; order Asterales; family Asteraceae; genus Erigeron; species Erigeron breviscapus. The sequence continues at coordinate 78,237,794 of CM067174.1, forward strand.
CACGTATGCAAAGCAACATACATTCAATTAATCATTGACATAATCAACACGTATGCAAAGCAACATACATTCAATTAATCATTGACATAATCAACACGTATGCAAAGCAACATACATTCAATTAATCATTGACATAATCAACACGTATGCAAAGCAACATACATTCAATCAATCATTGACATAATCAACACGTATGCAAAGCAACATTACATTCTATCCATTGATAAACCCACGTTTATTGTGTTCCCCAGCGTGACAAAAATAAGTTATCTTACCTCAATGGAGTGCACAACAATCAACAAATAGGTTTACCGTGCTTCACAAGTGTTCCCGAAAACCTATGGTACAAGAATGATTGAAATGTAAGTCAACTAGACACTTAAACGCACTTAGAACCCTTCTGATGGCTGATATCGCCGAGCCCATGGGTGGTCTCGTCGATATCAGCTTCCAGACTTGCACCCTTCACTTGCAGACGACTTTTCAACCTCAAGATGACCAAATGAGACAAAACTTAGTTCTTAACAAATGTAGACGACTCAAAGACCTTTTCATAAATGTAAGGTTTGACTCCTGAAGTGCTATAATGAATGAGTTATGACATTTTCAAAACAGGTCTGCAGAATTCGTCCGAAAACCGACCACTGTTGGAAATCGACATTTTTCGCCCATCTCTTGGCAAAACCAAAAGAAACTTTGTTCATATAGAATTTATAAGACACATAGACGTTTCAAAAATATAAGATTCATCTCCTAACTCCTTGAATTAAAGGAGATATGAGTTTTGCAAGACGACTGAAATTTCAGACCTGTGAAACCCTTTGTTTTCAATATCAATTCGACCCTCAAACGACCTTAGCAATACCCCACGACCTACAGAACTCATATACTCACTTTACATGACTCAATTGATGGTTTGAAACCATCAATTGTTCCCTGAACCGATTGCATAACGAATGAGAATGTTTAAACACAGAGGCGGAGCCAGGTTTTCACGTTAAGGGGGGCTTACATTATATAAAATTATACGCGTAAATAAATTATATTTCGAACAACATAACAAAATATTATTACGCGTACTAGATATTGTATCAGTTATAGAAATGAACTTTAAAAATATATTAAAGAAATAGATACAATAGTTTATGAGAAAATACATACTAATTCAACTATTAGTGGGAAACAAGAAAAACAAAAAGGAAACCAAACAGATTTGTGAAGCCTTGAGGTATCATCCTAGTCGTCTGTACCACGCAATCATTTTAAGAGATTAGAAACAGAATATAGAGCATGGACTTAAGTCACTTAATTCACTTAAAGGGGGCTTGTTTGATATACTTATATTGGAAATGGGCTAGATAATCAAGTTGTAGTTGGGCCATTGAGGGGGGCTGAGCACCCCTTGATCCCTCCCCTCCCTCCGCCATTGTTTAAACACCAGAAAACATAATAAAGCAACAACGATTCGCAACCGGATTAACCCCAACCCTTGAGATCAGGAATAAATCCTAAGAATAGATAAAAGTGACTAAAAATCAGTAGTAATTTCAATCATTACCTTTAAGGGTAATTATATAATCGAATTCAAACCCTAGATCACTCCGAATCGACCCGAAATCAATGAAATCTTGAAGAGAATGATATGGAGGCACACACACTCTATTTCACACACAACTCCTGGAAAAATGAGAGATTAGGGCTGCCTAAACCCTATTAGAACCGTCCTCCTTCTAGCACAAATTACCAGATTGCCCTCAACTTAAAACTAACGACCGTTAAGGCTCAAACTAACGAACCGGGAACTCAAACGACCAAACGGGCACCTTAATGACTAACCGACAACTATAATAACATCTCCTAATTATTAAAAACCCAATCAATCATAAAGTGAATCATCTAAACAATAATAGTTAATTACTTAGCATTTTAAGCTAATAGCGGCGTCAAAGGTCAACTAACGGTCAAGGTCAAAGTCAAAGATAGAAAAGTTTAGGATGTTACAACTATTAAGAGCTTCAGTTAGGTTTTTAGGCAAGGGAGTGACAGTGGTAGAGGTATGTAAACTAAAGGGTTGTTTTGGTTTGGAATGGCCAGTTTTGCTTCGTGTCTGCATGGGATGAACACTAGCCGGTGGTGTGGGTGAAGGTGGCGGAGAGGGAACAGGAGAGTGGACGAGGGATGTAGGTGGTATGGCAAGGGCATGGACGGTGGTGGGATTGGGAGATTCATCAGGGGGTGGGGCAGGTTGGGTGGTCGAATGATGGAGAATGTCAGGATGAAGATCCGAATCAGTTGACCTGTGAAGGAAATCATAAGACCGAGGAGACTGAGTATTTTGAAACGGGAAGATGGACTCATCGAACAACACATGACGAGAAATATGGATTTTCTTGGTCGAAAGGTCATAACACTTGTACCCCCGATGATTGGAGGGGTAACCAAGAAAAACGCAGGGAGTGGACCTTTGTTGAAGTTTATTGATGGTAGTAGCGGGAAGAAGGAGATAACACAAACACCTGAAGGTACGAAGATGTGTGTAGGAGGGGAATATTTGATAAAGAAGATGAGTCGGAGTGTTGAAAGCTTTTAACTTGGAAGGCAGAATGTTAAGAATGTAGGTGGCCATGTCTAGGGCATGATGCCAAAACGAAGGTGGAAGAGAAGCATGGGTAAGCAACGTACGAATGATATTATTAATGGAACGTATTTTACGTTCAGCTTTCCCATTCCGAGAGGAGGTGTGAGGGCACGAAAAACGAAATTGCATTCCAAATTGTTTACAAAAATTATGAAATTGGTGATTGTTGTACTCGGTTCCATTATCACATTGAATGGTTTTAATATATTTTTCAAACTGAGTCTTAATGAGACTATGAAATTGAAGAAAAATCGAATAGACACTCGATTTATTTTGTAAGGGATAAGTCCATAAAAAGTTTGTAAAATCATCTAAAAACAGTATGTAATAACGGTGACCCCCTGTACTAACAACGGGAGAGGTCCAAAGATCACTATGAATAATATCAAAGGGTGTGTAAGTAACAGATGACGAATTAGAAAATGGAAGCTTAATATGTTTACCAAACACACATGATTGACAAAGTTTTTTAGTATTCGAACTAGATAATGAAATAGACGAATTATTATGCAAAAAACGAAGTAAAGTAGAATCTGGGTGTCCTAAACGACGATGCCAAATGTCTTGAGTAAAAGCTGCAAAAGCTGATGGAGAGCAGTTGGTTGGAAGAGATAGAGGATAGAGATCCCCGGAACTGTTGCTTCTAAAAATAGGACGTTTGGTCTTGAAATCCTTCACAAGAAAACCATATGGATCGAATTCAATGGAAACATTGTTGTCTCTAGTGAGTTTTCTAACAGAGATTAAGTTTTTGATTAAAGAGGGTGAAACAAGGATGTTAGGTAGTTTTAAAGGTGGAAACGGTGGTTTTAGGGTGGTTTGGCCAATTCCGGTAGTGGGTATGTGGGAACCATTGCCAACGACGATTTGTTTAAAATTATTATTGACATAAGAAGGAAGCATACCTGAGTTGTTGGACATGTGGTTCGTTGCTGCGCTGTCCTTCTGATCACGATTCAAAGACATCGTCTGAAAGGCATAATCGATGTTGGTGGGCGTGTAAGAGTAATCCTGTGGAGACACATACGATGCTGATGGAGCTGGTCCAAGTATCCCCGGATTGTGTGACGGTGGTCCAGTCAGGGGAAAAGTAGGATAGGAGCATGGTGGAATCGGCCATTGAGGATGATACGGAACCTGTCATTGCTGCCATTGAGGGGAGTAGCCAAAGTTACTGAAGTTGGAGTTCCCATTATTACTACGTTTACGGCCGCGTCCATGGTGGAAAGATGTGTTGGTGGCTGTCTGTTTCATTAGGGTATGATCCGAGAATTGTTGATCGGAAATTTTAGCGCAAGTAGAATGGTGTTGAATCAAATATATGACGAGGGATTTGTAATTCGTACGTGGGAATTTTGGAGGAGCCGCCAAAAAGAAACAATTAATGCTGTTGTTTTGTTTTTTTATGTGAGGAACATCACAAAAAGAGGTCGGCTGGAAAATTTATGAACATCACAAAGTCAAAAGGTGTTTGTGAATTAATTGTGAGGAGAATTAACCAAGGAGGAGAACTAATTTTGGAGAAGTGGTGGTAGGGCTACCGATCGGAAAAGAAATTAAGAGGGATATGTCTGGGCTCGTGATACCATGTAAGATAATAATAAATCCCTTAGGGTTTTCCCTTCTCATTGATATCAATTTATAGAATTACAAATTACATTTGACTACCTTGAATTTATTTCATTCGACTATCTCGAACTTATGACATATTCTAAACTAATACATATATAATATATATAACGGTCTAATATAAATGGATTCAGATTATTCGAGGATTACGGGTATTTTTATCCTAACATACGCAACTTAATTAAGGTTAACCCTAAGATGATTACTTAAAAGGGTTAGTATATTAGACACCAATGGTTTCTAAACAAATAAACGAACAAATTTTCCTTGTATTCAATTTATATGAGATGTTGGAGTTATATTTTGATATGCGCACCACAAATCATGTTATCTCATAATCATTTCTCAATCTTTCCTAGGCTTAGGGATGAGCTTATAACTCGGAAACCCGTAACCCGGACAAGGACTGATCGAACCTGCACCGGCCCGACCCGATCCGATCCGAATATCAAACGACCCGGTCTTTAAGATTTCGACAATTTCGGTATTCAGGGCTAACCCGTCTAAACTTGCAAAAAACGTAGAGACCAGAAAAACCCTAAGTGTGACATTCATTCGGATTTGCTTACATTTTGTTTATGTGATATTGTTATTTTTTTTTGCCTTTTGTAGAAGTTAATTTGGAATTTTGCTTGAAATTTTGGTATACAAGTTTACATTTGTCATGGAATTTTGCATTCCGTTTTCTGTAGTAGTTGATACACAAGTATACAAGTTTTGCATTTGTCAAGGAATTTTCGTAAAACAGGTATTCATTTAGGAATCCATTTTACATTTATCCTATGAAATTTGCATTACATGTAATGAGAGAAAGGTACCCGCGCGTTGCGGCGGTGATGGAGGTGGCAGCGGTGGTGATGATGTAATGGCGGCGGCGGGGGCGGTGGCGAGCGGCGGTGATTGGTGGTGGTGGCGGTGGCGCCGGTGAGCCGTGGAAGTTATTGATGTAATGTGGCTATGATGTATGGTACATCATGCATTAGAATGTGTACATTGTTGAAACTTAAAATCAATATTGAAATTTTTAGTTTAATGTTGAAAATCAAAAGTAGATTTGCTTTATATATAGTATATATAAGCTTAGCTGCTTAGGTGTTTTTTGAGCCCAGCAGGCCACCAAGTACCGACACTTGCCCAAAAAAACTCATCTTCGGGCCTCATAGAAAAGGCCCAAGACCGACTCGGTTTAGACCGGGAGTAGACCGACCGACCGACCCGACATCTAAAGAGTCCGGGTCTCGGGTTTCAGTTTTCTTCACTTTCGAGTTTTGAACTTTACCGGTCCAAGCGGATTCGGGCTGGGTTTATGACCGAGCTAAAACAACAACAAAAACAACAAAGACCGAGCTAAAAATGAAATGCAAATGATATTTGATTATTTTCCTTGCCAAAAGTAAAAATTAAAAAAAATTACTCATAGTAAATATTGTATCCATTTTGTAAGTCCTAGAACCCTCACCACCGTGAAACAAAAAAACAAAGACAACATCAATGGCGATTGCCACCACAAGACGAACCCTAACCTCCCTCTTCACACGCACCCTCTCCTCATCAAAACCATCTCCTTCTCGCTTCGCTCTGCCACTTCTTGACCTCCTTCAAACAAACCAATCTCCATTACCCACTCAATATATCCATACCCGGCTCAAATCATCCGGGTCGGGCTACTCACCATTAAACGACCCATCACCAAACTGGAGCAACCGACCACCAAAGGAAACAATATTGTTAGATGGGTGTGATTATGAACATTGGCTTATTGTTTTGGAATTCCCAACTGATCCTAAACCTTCTGAGGATGAAATGATTGATTCTTATGTTAAAACCTTAGCTGCTGTTCTTGGCAGGTCCTTCTTTATCATTTTTATTTTTTTGTTTAATTACTATGATTTATTATATGTTTGTGTAATTGGGATTTGTATGAATTGTAAAACCCTTATTCATTTCAAGGTTTTTCTTACAACAAAATAGCAATACTTTTTTTTTTATTATTATTTTATTTAAACGGGTAAACAGATGAGGTTTTCTTTGTTCAAGATGCCTAGAGAGGGCTAGTGTTTGACACGGATGTACGCTGCCTAACTGGGCTATCCCATTGACCGTATGCCCATTCTCTAGAATTAGATGTTTACCTTTCTAAAAATGGTTATTAAGATGTATTGAAATGATTAATGTGTATAGTAAAATGATATTTTTGGTGTAAAAATGTTGAATATGCATATAAAAATGATGGCTCTCTTAAAAGAAAAAGAAAAAACCTTACTTCAATTTATGACTTAATGTATAAAAATGTTGGATGGGTGTAATGATCTTATAATGACTCGGGTTTTTAATAGTGATACTACATTAACCTAAACTGGACAAATGATAATTTTACGTTAGAAATGGTTATTCTTATAATAAAAATGTTAGTTTTCATAGGAAGTTCTTAACTTTATATATAAAATACATAAAAGTGTCAGATGTATGTACAATAATAGATTTAACGATCTTTTAATGGCTCGGATGTTAAGTATGATAGTACAATGACCTAAACGAGACAAATGAAAATAGTATGCAGTATATCATGGTAGTCAATTTTTGTTAAAACTTGGAAAGATGTATGTTGTTATGAAAGCTATGTTCTTTTGATTTGGACACTCACTCACCCTTGTGTTTATTGTGTTCCAAATAAATTTGCCAAACTTCAGATGATGCGGGATTTGTTTTATGATGTGAATGTGAATTACTTTATTAGGAGCGGATATGTAATGTGAATAGTTTTTAGTATATGAAGTGTTTAATTTTGTATGTTGGTTATCAGTGAAGAAGAGGCTAAGAAGAAGATATACTCTGTTTCAACATCAACTTATACCGGATTTGGTGCTTTGATATCTGAAGAGCTATCCTACAAAGTCAAAGGTTTTTTGAAATCTTGAAACTTTTAGGGCTAAGCCGTCAAAATATTTCTTAGTTTACTTGTATAAATATATGCTTGGTATTTTGTTCTTTATTGTTTCATAGTGTTAAGTACAACATTCTACACGGATGGCTTAAGTTCTTGAAATTTTCTCTAATATTTAGAATCCCTATACCTGAAATGGTGAATAGAATTTGAACTCTTTCTCAGGCTTGCAATGAATGTCATTGTAACAGCAATAGATATGGGTTATTTCAAGAGCTTACTCATAGATATAACCGAACACAGTATGAAATATGGATATTATATTCTCGGATGGTTCCAAAAGTTTTATGTGTAAGTTCGGTTTTTTTTAGGTAAACAACAGGTCTATGGAACCCGTAATTTGAAGCGTACTCCATCCTGTCCAAGATAAAAGATATGCTAATATCAAGTTTTAGTTTTGGCCCTAGCTTTTTATATTAATGGTTATGTAAAATACCTTCTCTCCATAAATCTGTTTACCCTTATGAACTTGTATTTCTATTCCTTGATGGCACACCAATACCATTTGATCTACTTTACGATAATCAACAATCCAACATTATTACAATATTACTTGAGGTGGCAATATGAGTTTGGGTTGGTTGCTTAATAGGTCCAGATGTGTGCTGTCATCAGACTATAATATTTCTTTGGGTCATAATGGATGGGTCTAGTATAGTATCAAACAGGACTAATAATATTTTTTTTTCCGAGCAGCTCAACCTGGTGTTCTTTGGGTTTTGCCTGATTCGTATCTTGATGTTCCCAACAAAGATTATGGAGGTTTGTGTTGATATATCAATCAAAAATACATATGATTTTTATCTCTTACGAGTCTACTAATATTTTCAACACTGGTACATATTTTTGTTTGTAGGAGATTTGTTTATTGATGGGGAAGTCATACCACGACCTCAGTACAGGTTCACTGACCGGCAGCAAAACAGTAGGCCACGTCCAAGACCTCGATATGACAAACGTCGTGAGACAATGCAGACCATACGTAGAGAGCCTATTCAGAGAGAGGGTTGGGCTCAAGATCAGCGAGGCACTGTAGCTCAACCAGCTATGGGCCAGAACCCACCTCAAAATGCTGGTGGAGGGTTCCTGCAGAACCAGAATGGGTCACAATGGTCAAGGAGTTGATACTTTCATGGGCCACTGGCGTTTCATAATGTTTAGATAAGCTCAGTAAGTGGATTTGTTTAGTGACGTTGCTCGTTTTGCATACTAGTCTTTTGTTGGCACTCGGCATGGAATCAAAATTATAGAAAATTCAGTGTGAACATTGATCTATATTATTATCTAATAATTTCATTATTACTCTTAAACTGTCAATGTATCAGCACTTGGGAAACAAACACCTAGGATGCGTTTAGTTCAAGAAAACTCCCTTGTTTTCCATTTTCATTTTCCAAGAAAACATGGAAAACAGGAAACGCGTTCAAATTCTATTTTTCTAGAAAAGTTTTCCATGAAAACAGAAAACAGTGTTTTCCACTTTTCTATGGAAAATTAGAAAACACATTCGGGGCCTAAGAACCCCTATAGTTGTTTGGAGAAAAGGCCTAAGAACCCCTATAGTTGTTTGGAGAAAAGGCCTAAGAACCTTCGGGGCCTAAGAACCCCGATATTCTCATTGGTTAGCTTATATGGATCCATATATGTTGTTTAGCGTGCAAGGTGAGTATTATAGATATGACACGACGGTGTCATAGTCTATATGCAACAGTCCTTGTGCATTGCCCTCCTTCGTATGTATAAACGTATGCAAGATTATTCACTAAGCTTTGCTTACTTTTTAGTTGTTTACCCTTTTTATAGGTTGTCCCGGATGCGGAAGAGAATTAAGTAATGTAAAGATTGAAGTTAAAGATGCTTAATGGTTATGGGTTGCTTTGGTTAAATGCGGATAATGGTATTGGCAATAGGACCCATAGTGACCCCTTTGAACTATCGGCTCTTTGTACTCTTGTTTTGTCCTTTTGGAAAATTATTATGATGTCTAGTGTTAGACTCGAGTTTTTGGGTATTTTAAATGGGTCGTTTTGTAGTCGTAATGTATTGATTTTGTTTAAATGTGTTTTGGAGAACTCATAATCCGTAACAGGTTTGGATGATGATTTTACGAATGGGTCATGCCGAAATTTCCAATTTTGAATGTCGTCTTTTGTAATGTGTCAACTTGGGTAAAATGACCCGTTTCGTTGTAAATGCTACACTTGATCAAATAAAAGCTTTCGGAATTTTAAATCACGTGTCTTTAACTCATTTTAAAGTTTGGTAAAGGGATTTAAGGTTTGAATATGACTGGTAAAAGATTGTGCAGGATTGAAGTTTGGATTATGATTTTTCACAAGTTTTAGACCTGCAGGAAAACTGCAGGCCGAGGTCCGAAATATCCCACTGCGGCGCAGTGGGAGTGTTTCCACCCCACTGCGGCGCAGTGGGGAAGTTTGGTCGTCTGCTTCCGTAACTTCCCAATGCGGCGCAGTGGGAGGTATACACCTCCACTGCGGCGCAGTGGGGGCTTATAAAAAAAAAAAAAAAAATTTTCTTATTTTCCTAAAATGAGTTCGGGTTCTTTCAAGTGGTATCAAAGCCGTGGTTTAAGGGATTTAGGTATTTTATTATTACACGGATACCTAGACTTAAACCATAGATGTGACTTGGCCTTATGTGTATAGTTTGGTTTCTAGTGACATACGGAAGTATTTAGCGAAGTTCACTTGAGGTGTTATAATAAGTAATTATAATAATGACTGCAGCGTTATTATGATCACATACTATAATAGCTCAAGTTAAGTCCGTTAAATATGGAAATATGTTAGTATGAAGCCATAGGTTGGAGACCTTATTTGGCAATGTGAATTCTTTTATGATTTTACTCGTTGATATCTAAGTATGATAGAATATGAGTTGGGTTCTTTCAAGTGGTATCAAAGCCGTGGTTTAAGGGATTTAGGTATTTTATTATTACACGGATACCTAGACTTAAACCATAGATGTGACTTGGCCTTATGTGTATAGTTTGGTTTCTAGTGACATACGAAAGTATTTAGCGAAGTTCACTTGAGGTGTTATAATAAGTAATTATAATAATGACTGCAGCGTTATTATGATCACATACTATAATAGCTCAAGTTAAGTCCGTTAAATATGGAAATATGTTAGTATGAAGCCATAGGTTGGAGACCTTATTTGGCAATGTGAATTCTTTTATGATTTTACTCGTTGATATCTAAGTATGATAGAATATGAGTTCGGGTTCTTTCAAGTGGTATCAAAGCCGTGGTTTAAGGGATTTAGGTATTTTATTATTACACGGATACCTAGACTTAAACCATAGATGTGACTTGGCCTTATGTGTATAGTTTGGTTTCTAGTGACATACGAAAGTATTTAGCGAAGTTCACTTGAGGTGTTATAATAAGTAATTATAATAATGACTGCAGCGTTATTATGATCACATACTATAATAGCTCAAGTTAAGTCCGTTAAATATGGAAATATGTTAGTATGAAGCCATAGGTTGGAGACCTTATTTGGCAATGTGAATTCTTTTATGATTTTACTCGTTGATATCTAAGTATGATAGAATATGAGTTGTATCAATGGTATCAGAGCCATCGCTGCTCTCTCTTCTTCAATCGGCGAGCTCATGATTCCCGTTATCAATTCCGGTGAATCCTTCTTCTCCGGCATCAATTTCATATAAAAAATATATAAAAAAAACCCTAAAAATCAACAAAAAATCATCAAATTCATTTCAAAATTCAATGACTACTACTCGTAATCAAGCTTCCGATATGGAACGTATGTAGAAAGAATTAGCATCAGCTCAAGAGACGATTATCACTTTGAAGGCATCTGTTGATACATTGACGAAGAACATGGCGACATTTGATAAGCAGAAGCAGTTAATTACTCGTGGAGAAGATGAATATAGCCATACACATCGTTTAGCTAAGCTCGATTTTCCTAAATTCGATGGTGATGATGTGGAAGGCTGGAACTATCGATGTGATCATTTTTTCACCATTGATGATACTCCAGAGCATAAGAAGGTTCGATATGCAGCAATTCACATGGAAGGAAGGGCACTACAATGGCATTTAGCATATATTCGATCCAGTGGCTCTACAATTGATGATATCGGTTGGCCGGAATACTCACGCGCCATCACGGCCAGATTTGCACAAACTCTGGTTGAAGACGCCATGGGAGCACTGAAAGCACTTACTCAAACAGGTGATCTCGATGTTTATTGTGATAGTTTTGATGCATTATTAAATAAGGTCACTATTCCAGAAGAATATTCTATTAGTTTGTTCATAGAAGGCTTGAAACCAGAAATTAAGTGTGTGATTCGTATGTTTAGGCCTAAGACATTGAAGGATACATATACTTTAGCTAAATTGCAAAATCAGGCCAATCAAGCTATAGGTAGAGGCACTAGTTTTACTAATTACACTGGATATAAGCCTGCCAGTAGTAGGACTAATACTCTCACTAGCAATGCTAAGCAACCTCTATTACCTACTCCTGTGAACTCAAACACTTCTGCATTAGTACCTAAGAGAGTCACAAATAGGTTTATGGGGGAGAAGAGAGCCAAGGGAGAATGTTTTTATTGTAATGAAAAATTTGTGGCTGGGCACAATAAGGTGTGTAAAGGTAAGAGGCAATTGTTTTTGGTAGAAATTGAGGACTATACAGAGGAGGAGGAGAATAAGGAGAATATAGAGGTGGTTGAAATAGCACCTGAATTGTTAACTGTGCAAGGAGCTCCACAGATTTCACTCAATGCAATTTTAGGCATTCCATCCTACCATACTATGCAAATTGTAGGTACCATTGGTACTAGAACCTTGCACATTCTGATAGACAGTTGTTCTACTCATAATTTTATGAGTAGAAAGATGGCAGAGAAGCTCAAGTGTGCAGTTGTTCATATACCAAATTTACTGGTCACTGTGGCAGATGGAAATAGCATGGATTGTGCTAATATTTGTAGAGCATTTCAGTGGAGTATGCAGGGCAACCACTATAAGGCAGACATGTTAGTAATTGATCTTAACAATTATGACATTGTCTTGGGAGTGCAATGGTTAGCTCCATTGGGGGATATTAATTGGAATTTCACAAATCTTACAATGAAATTCACATTAGAAGGGCAAGAGTGTGTGTTGAAAGGTGTTCAGCAGCAAGGTGTTAGTGTTTGTTCTATGGAGAAGATGAATTCTTTGTTAGGAGTCCAGAAAGAAGTAGTACAAGCTTAGCTATTTGCTATCCAAGACCAATCACATAATCACAGTGTGTTTCACCCCATAATTGACACTTCTGCATCTAATGTAGAACAAAGGAAGGATTTGGAGATATTATTGGAGCTGTTTTCTGATGTTTTTGAGTTGCCAAAGGGTCTGCCTCCCAAAAGAACTATTGATCATAGGATCCATTTGAAAGAAGGCACCAAAGACTTAAACCTCAAACCTTATAGATATCCTAAGGTGCAGAAAGATGTTATTGAGAAAATGACTCAGGAATTATTAGATTCTGGGGTAATTAGAAATAGCACAAGTTCTTTTGCTGCCCCAATTGTTTTGGTGAAAAAGAAGGATGGAAGTTGGAGGTTATGCATTGATTACAGGAAACTGAATGATGCCACCATCAAAGATGTATTTCCTATACCACTCATTGAAGAACTCTTAGATGAACTGCAGGGTGCTGTGGTTTTTTCTAAATTGGATCTGAGATCTGGATATCATCAAATTAGGATGCATGAGGAAGACATATACAGAACTGCCTTTAAAACTCATCAGGGACACTTTGAGTTTCTAGTTTTACCCTTTGGTCTCACTAATGCTCCTGCAACCTTCCAATCACTCATGAATCACACCTTTAAGGAAGTATTAAGGAGATGTGCACTTATCTTCTTTGATGATATTTTGGTGTATAGCACTAGTTGGAACCAACACTTGTTGGACTTGCAAACTGTCTTACAACTGATGAGATCCAACTCATTGAAGGCCAAGAAGTCTAAATGCTCATTTGCAGGAGAAAGTGTAGAGTATTTAGGTCACATTATCACCAAAGATGGAGTTGCTACTGATCCTGCCAAGGTGCAAGCCATTCAAGAGTGGCCAGTTCCTGTGACAATTAAGCAGCTGAGGGGTTTCTTAGGCCTAGCAGGCTATTATAGGAGGTTCGTGAAGAATTTTGGTATTATTGCTAAGCCTCTCACTGAATTGTTAAAAAAGGATAGTTTTAAATGGGGGCAAGAGGCACAAGCTGCTTTTGAAAAGCTGAAATAAGCATTGAGTTCTCCTCCAGTGCTTAAATTGCCAAATTTTGACAAAATGTTTGTCATAGAAACTGATGCTTCATCTAAGGGAATGAGAGCTGTTTTAATGCAAGAAGGTCATCCCCTGGCCTATATCAATAAGGCTTTATCTCCTAGGCAACAAGGGTGGTCTGTTTATGAGGAGGAGTTATTAGCCATTATATTTGCAGTCAAACAGTGGCATCATTACTTAGCATCTACTCATTTTATGATCAAAACTGATCATAAAAGTTTGAAGTTCTTACTTGAACAAGAAAATAGTCACTCCCCTGCAACAAAAGTGGCTTTCCAAATTACTTGGGTATGATTATGAGATCAGTTACAAGAAGGGGGTGGACAATATTGTTGCTGATGCATTGTCAAGGGTACCTAGTGTGGAAGTTTTGCAAATGGGAGTTAGCTCTATTAATGACTCGTGGGGCAAAATTCAAGACTCATGGCAGGCAGATAAAGATTCTCAATCTTTGATCACTAGATTGGCACAAGGTGAGATAATTCCCCACAGATCTTGGGATGGCAAGTCATTGAAAAGGAAAAATAAGCTTCTCATAGCAAAAGATATGCAATTAAGAAATGATATCATTTCTTATTGTCATTCATCTCCTGGAGGAGGGCATTCTGGGGTAATTCCTACATTGGCCAAGTTAAAGGAATTATTTTATTGGAAGGGGTGTTATAAAGATGTCCAGAAGTTCATCAAGGAGTGTTCAATATGTCAGAGGGCAAAGTATGAGACTGTACCATACCCTGGGTTGTTGCAACCTTTGCCAGTGCCACATTCATTATTTTCTGATATATCCATGGATTTTGTGTCTGGGTTGCCAAAAGTAAGTGGTAAAGACACTGTTCTGGTGGTGATGGACAGGTTATCAAAATATGGGCATTTTATTCCACTCAGTCACCCATATACTGCAGTCACTGTGGCTAAAGCTGTGCCAGATAACATCTTTAAATTGCATGGATGTCCTTCTACAATTGTGAGTGACAGAGATCCTATTTTCTTAAGTCAATTTTGGAAAGAATTCATGAGGCTACAAGGTGTGGATTTAGCCATGTCCTCTGCCTATCACCCCCAAACTGATGGGCAGACTGAAGTGCTCAATAGGTGCTTGGAATCTTACTTAAGGACCATGTGCATGGACTGCCCTTTGTAGTGGGTAAAGTGGATTCCTTTAGCACAATGGTGGTATAATACTTCTTGGCACTCTGCCATTAAGATGTCACCTCATGAGGCATTGTATGGGGTCAAACCTAATATTCATATTCCATACATTCCTGGAGATACTGCTGTGACGGCTGTGGAGGAGATTCATAGAGATAGAGAAGCAGTGATAAGGAAACTGAAGGTTAATTTGGAAGCAAATAGAAATAGAATGAAGCAGTTGGCAGATGGGAAGAGGAGTGATAGAGACTTTAAGGAAGGAGACTAGGTTTATGTGAAGTTGCATCCCTTTGCACAACAATCCCTCAAAGCTCATCATAATAGGAAGCTATCACCAAAGTATTTTGGTCCTTTTCTGGTTTTAAAGAAAATTGGACAGGTAGCTTATCAATTGGACTTACCAGATTCTGCACAGATTCATCACACATTCCATGTGTCACTCCTTAAGAAGGCTAATGGTTCTCTACAGCAGAGTGTTCCCCTGCCAAATGGACCCCGTTTTTTGTTGCAACCCAGAGCTGTGATTGACAGGAAGATTGTGAAAAGGAAGGGTAAGGTTGTTGTTCAAGTGCTTATTCATTGGGAAGGACTACCATTAGAAGATGCTTCATGGGAGTTTCTGGATGACATGAAATGCAGATTTCCTACCTATGATTTTTGAGACAAAAATCTTATAAGGGGGAAGTATTGTTACATAAATAATGCATTTTAGTCAATAAGTGTCATAATTCATAGTTGAGGGACTAGTATTGTAAAATAGGGAGCGGTTATTTTCTTGTTGAATTGTCAAAGGCTATATAAGCCTAATATTGGGGATTATATCGGATATTATGAATTAAATCCCAATTTCTCTCTCAAATTCTCTCTATTCTGAAATTCAGTTGTATCAGATTGTAATGAAGGTGAGGATATCTTGATTTCCTACTCCAAATGGAAGACGAAAAAAATTTGCATTCCTTGTTTGTTTTGCATTGGGATGTCTTCTTGGGTATCTTGTTTCACTTGAGTAATTGTTCTCTTGTTTCACTTGAGTAAATGTTCTCTTGTTTCAGGTTAAGAAACTAATTTAGGCAATAGATGTGCTTAGTGACAGCAAAATTATATATGTTTCTTTCTGATGATTGTCAATCAAAAACAATTCGATAATATTTTTTTATGTGGGTAATTTTTAATGTGATTAAAAATGCAATTTCGATAATTGAACCCTAAATTATGTTTGTTATATAATGAACTGCTTTGCATGTTTCAAAATGGGTCATATACATCAAATAATCAGTTTATTACACAATATAAATATTCGTATTATCAGATAAAATCAAGGTTGGAGAACTCGTGACTCGGACTCGACTCGGTGAGCAGGGGAGTCAGGAGTTTTTGGAAACTCGGACTCGACTCGGGGAGAACTCGGATTGGAATTTTATATACAAACATAAGTATTTTTGAAACTATATGTAATAGAACTTTAAAAATATCTTCCAAACTTCAAATTTTAACATAATTGTTTAAAAACAGTAACATAATAATTCAAAACTTGGAAATTAAACGTAAGATTAGTTGATAAATTCACACTACATCATCATTTTGTCCGTATCGATGTAACTCGTGACTCGGACTTGACTCGGCGAGGTAAGGAGTCAGGAGTTTATTTTGGGTACTCGGCCGACTCGGGGGAGTTTTACAACCAGATAAAATAATGTAAACTCGCCAAAATAAACCCCATGCCCAAACTGTTAAACCAAAACTCTAAAACACTATAAGGACCACTCATGTAACTTTTCAAACTCCAAAATATTCAGACCAAAAACACCACTTTCGGCCAAAATATCCCATCATAATAATAATTCCATCTGTTCGAAAATCTTTCATAGATATTACTTCCCGGTGATCGGCGATTCATTAACTCCAGATCTCCGCCGCTATACGGCGGTGCTACCGTCGCAACAAATCATTAGTTAAGGTAACACATAATCCAGATCTCATTAATTTCCATCAATTAATTTTCTATTTCATTTTCAATTTCACATCTAATCATATATATATATATATATATATATATATATATATATATACATATATAATAGATATAAATTAAGATACTTTAAAGTAAATAATGAATTCAAATCGATCTGGGTCTTTTGATTTTGATCTGGGTATTAATTCAAATCGTTCAAAGCCTCTGAATGCACAAAAAAATAATAATAATAACAATAATAACAATAGTTATGCAAACCGGAATTTGAACCAAACGACGTCGTATTGGCAACCGAATAAGCCTTCATGGACCCACCAACCAGCTGCTCCTACACAGTCAGCTGGGGTGTTAAATGGGCCTACTTCTATGGTGGGAGATATTACAGGAAGAAGCTGGGCTTCCTCTGCACCAAGTGCGAATATCGGGATTGCGAATAAGAATCCGAATTTGTTTAGTGATTTGCTTGGATCAAATTTGGGAGGTGGGAAAGGGAGTGGTGGGAATGTGCCATTGAAAAATGTTGGTGGGTCAGGTGTCGGTGTGAGAAGTGCGTATTCGATGGGGAATATGGCTGATGCGTTGCCGAAAAATGGTGGGACGAGTTTGGGGGGTGGTTCGTCGCAAGGTTTTGGGAATTATAATACAAGTGGATATGGGAGTGTTAATAAGAGTCAAAATCTTGGTGGCCCGTCGATGAAAAGTGGAAATGTGAGTGGTGGAGGGATTGGTTTGAATAAGGATCCGTTTGGGTCGTTGGTTGATTTTAGTTCTAAGCCGGCTGCTGGGGTGAAAACGGAAAGTAAGACAAGTGTGCCGAAAACGTCGGGAGATGATTTGTTTGGTGGGTTTCAAAATGCGTCAAAAGGTAGTACGCAGAATCAGACACCAGTTCAGTCATCGGGAAGTAATGTTTTCCAAAGTAATAAGAGTTCGATGGGTTCAAGCATGGGTTCTCAGTCAACATTTGATGATTTTGGTTTGGGTGATATGCAAAATCCACCACCAGTTCAATCATCAGGAGGGAATGATTTTGATGTGTTATTCTCTTCGTCTTCAGTTTCCACTGGTAATCCTGCAAAGGTTTCGGACAGTTTTGTGAACGAGCAATTTGTAGGGGCTGAGAATTGGTCTTTCGAAGCTGATATCGGTGGTGGTGGTGGTGATCATGTGGGTGGAACGACTGAGCTTGAAGGACTTCCTCCACCCCCTTCTGGAGTGACATCTTCATCGGCGAAGAGTAAGGGAATGGATAATTATAAGGCGGGACAGTATCCAGATGCCATCAAGTGGCTATCTTGGGCTGTTGTACTTTTGGAAAAGTCTGGTGATAATGCTGGAACTATGGAAGTCTTGTCATCCAGAGCTTCATGTTATAAAGAAGTTGGGGAATATAAGAAGGCCGTTGCTGATTGTTCAAAGGTACAATTCCGGTTCATCTTCTGAAATTATACAGTGTTTTTATTTGTTAACTAGCTTTGTCCTCTTTTAGTAGATCTGTTTTCGTAGTTTAATGCATAGTTATTTAGGTGAAAGACATATTATTCAACTACACAAATGTCACATTATGCGGCATTTGCATGTGGTTCCGAGTTATTTTCGAGAGATGCATGTTGTATAAAAGTTCAAGTTCACCAACTTTACTCGTACATGGGCTTTCGTAGTAGGCTTTTGGGTAAAAGGTTACCCTGGTTATAATTCGTAATAGGGCTTTTAGTACTATATAAAAGCTTATGGGCGCGTTTAGTTGTGAAAAATGTTTTCTATTTTTTTAGTTCTAATTTTTTAGAAAAGATGTTTTCCATTCTAAAAAAACAAATGAAAAAGAAAAGAAACATGTTCTAATGTGCCGTTCTAAAAAAAAAAGAAAAAGAAAAGAAACATGTTCTAATGTGCCGTTCTAAAAAAAAAAGAAAAAGAAAAGAAACATGTTCTAATGTGCCGTTCTAAAAAAAAAAGAAAAAGAAAAGAAACATGTTCTAATGTGCCGTTCTAAAAAAAAAAGAAAAAGAAAAGAAACATGTTCTAATGTGCCGTTCTAAAAAAAAAAGAAAAAGAAAAGAAACATGTTCTAATGTGCCGTTCTAAAAAAAAAAGAAAAAGAAAAGAAACATGTTCTAATGTGCCGTTCTAAAAAAAAAAGAAAAAGAAAAGAAACATGTTCTAATGTGCCGTTCTAAAAAAAAAAGAAAAAGAAAAGAAACATGTTCTAATGTGCCGTTCTAAAAAAAAAAGAAAAAGAAAAGAAACATGTTCTAATGTGCCGTTCTAAAAAAAAAAGAAAAAGAAAAGAAACATGTTCTAATGTGCCGTTCTAAAAAAAAAAGAAAAAGAAAAGAAACATGTTCTAATGTGCCGTTCTAAAAAAAAAAGAAAAAGAAAAGAAACATGTTCTAATGTGCCGTTCTAAAAAAAAAAGAAAAAGAAAAGAAACATGTTCTAATGTGCCGTTCTAAAAAAAAAAGAAAAAGAAAAGAAACATGTTCTAATGTGCCGTTCTAAAAAAAAAAGAAAAAGAAAAGAAACATGTTCTAATGTGCCGTTCTAAAAAAAAAAGAAAAAGAAAAGAAACATGTTCTAATGTGCCGTTCTAAAAAAAAAAGAAAAAGAAAAGAAACATGTTCTAATGTGCCGTTCTAAAAAAAAAAGAAAAAGAAAAGAAACATGTTCTAATGTGCCGTTCTAAAAAAAAAAGAAAAAGAAAAGAAACATGTTCTAATGTGCCGTTCTAAAAAAAAAAGAAAAAGAAAAGAAACATGTTCTAATGTGCCGTTCTAAAAAAAAAAGAAAAAGAAAAGAAACATGTTCTAATGTGCCGTTCTAAAAAAAAAAGAAAAAGAAAAGAAACATGTTCTAATGTGCCGTTCTAAAAAAAAAAGAAAAAGAAAAGAAACATGTTCTAATGTGCCGTTCTAAAAAAAAAAGAAAAAGAAAAGAAACATGTTCTAATGTGCCGTTCTAAAAAAAAAAGAAAAAGAAAAGAAACATGTTCTAATGTGCCGTTCTAAAAAAAAAAGAAAAAGAAAAGAAACATGTTCTAATGTGCCGTTCTAAAAAAAAAAGAAAAAGAAAAGAAACATGTTCTAATGTGCCGTTCTAAAAAAAAAAGAAAAAGAAAAGAAACATGTTCTAATGTGCCGTTCTAAAAAAAAAAGAAAAAGAAAAGAAACATGTTCTAATGTGCCGTTCTAAAAAAAAAAGAAAAAGAAAAGAAACATGTTCTAATGTGCCGTTCTAAAAAAAAAAGAAAAAGAAAAGAAACATGTTCTAATGTGCCGTTCTAAAAAAAAAAGAAAAAGAAAAGAAACATGTTCTAATGTGCCGTTCTAAAAAAAAAAGAAAAAGAAAAGAAACATGTTCTAATGTGCCGTTCTAAAAAAAAAAGAAAAAGAAAAGAAACATGTTCTAATGTGCCGTTCTAAAAAAAAAAGAAAAAGAAAAGAAACATGTTCTAATGTGCCGTTCTAAAAAAAAAAGAAAAAGAAAAGAAACATGTTCTAATGTGCCGTTCTAAAAAAAAAAGAAAAAGAAAAGAAACATGTTCTAATGTGCCGTTCTAAAAAAAAAAGAAAAAGAAAAGAAACATGTTCTAATGTGCCGTTCTAAAAAAAAAAGAAAAAGATTAGAAACATGTTCTAATGTGCCGTTCTAAAAAAAAAAGAAAAAGAAAAGAAACATGTTCTAATGTACTTGGTGGAATGGGGCAAGGGCGTAGGGGGCAGGGCACCGGGGCGAGGGGTGAGGGGGAGGGCGGGGGATGGGTGACCGGGGGGAGGACGAAGGCGTGGGGGGAGAGTTAATGTAATTTGAGGTTTGAAAATTTGGAAAATGGAAAATGAAAAGTGGAAATCAATAAAAAAGAGTTCTAATTTTCCATTGAAAAGTGGAAAACAGTGTTTCTGTTTTCTTGGAAAACTATGATTTGATCGCGTTTTCTGTTTTTCATGTTTTCTTTGATAACAAAAATGGAAAACAAGAGGTGTTTTCCCCAACTAAACGCCACCTAAATTTATAATTTACTGATAAAATGTGTCTCAGCCAAGATGTTCATCTAAGTGTCTATATCGGACATATCCTAATCAAAACCATTGAGATTCCAACTTATAGTTTTAAACTTCTCCTCTGTGAGTAGATGAGGACAAAGATACTCTTATATTCTTGAACGCTTTTCTGTTTTTAAAATTTTGAATAAACTTTTGCAACATGGAAACATAGTTATCAATAGTATGAGCTTGGCACCTTACTTTCATCCTCTCAGGGTTCCTTCATGTGTAGCTTCTCAAGTTGCTATTTCTATTTAATTAGTGTAAAGGTGGTCGATGTCAAACAGTTTAGAAAGCAAACTTATAAATACTCGTCAAGTAACTTTATGATGTGAAAGTCCCAAGTTTGCAACGATTATGTAATTAAACAACTAATGTAAATTACACTAAGAATGTAAGACAATAAGGTAAGCACGTTTAATCATAAGTAGTATTAATTAAACGGTGAATACATGGTTGGTTTACAATAAAAGAAGAAAGAAAATATTGTTAAGTTTTTGCACACACAAAAAGCTTAACAATGATATAATTCTACAATGAGAGAAAAACACACTAAGTGACTATTGTAGAATGAACCAACAGAATTGCGGCTAGGTCAAGTGATGTCTTATATAGGAGAGAAGAGACATCACATGACAACCCAATAGATGTTGACACATGAAGGTTGTCAACTTTCTATTGGTATGTAAGACTGGTCGGCAGAGATCTCTTTTCTTCATCTTGTTTGTTTCCCAAAACGGCATGAAAGAGAAACTACTTAGTACCAAAACGGTACAAGGTCACTTGTCTTCAATCTGATCTTCCAACACGTGTCCTTGGGGACCAGTCTTCTTATCTTCATTTTCCCGCCCATATTTGACTTACAACACATGGCGGTGAGTCATTGAACTTATCCTTTAGCTTGAAGATAAAAGTGATCGCTGAAGACTCGCTGATGAAACCTCTCGCTGAGGCTGTCAGCGACTACTTGACTCAGCAAGTAAACTTCAGCGAATCCATGACTCAACAATCTCCCCCTATTCGCTGAGGAGACTTTGCTGAGTATGAGTTACTTTTTAGAAGTACAATAGTTAGATATGAGGGAATGCTGATCTTATTTAATTGACAAACAACTTTACAAAAAAGATAGCATTACAAAGTTTACAAGTTTTCTTAATCCCATTGCGACTCTTGCTTGGCCTCTATGAAAGTTTTGTCTTGTTGTCTTTCAGGCTTCAGCAGCTCTTGATCAATCAGCGTTAAGAACTTGGGATCATTGGAAGACTGCACACAATACTTCCTTATCTTCATCAAAAAAGCAGAAGGAGCAATTCCAATCTCATTGGTCCTGAAGAAGAGTTCATGACCATGGATATTGCAAAAACAGAACCCTCCTAGTTTGTCATCATAGACACCATCCACAAAGAGGGTCCTAGAAGGCATTCTTAGATTTAGCAGTGGCTCAGTATCTATGTCAGTCTGTGGAACAGCTCTGAGAACAAATGGGCGCTGAGAAGCCACTTGACCAGAGGCTGTTCTTTTTACACCACTTCTTGGCTGCTGAGGAGGAGAGGGATATGGATGTCTGGCAGCGCTGAGCAAGGAATCTTTGATTTTGTACTTCTTTTCCATTTGATGTATATGCTTTATTTGCTCACCTGCCATTTTGATCAGTGGCTCATAGCTTACTGCTGTCTTATCCTTGACCAGCTTGTAAATCTCAATCCATTCCGTTGGCCCAAGTGTATTTTTGGTAACATTCTTCAGCGTATACAACTTGGGCGCACCTTTTCTTTGCAAAGAAAGATTCATTCCTTGTTGGGTTAGCGAAACCCTAACAGATGTGATCTCTTCTTTCCTTTGCCTCACCTCTCTTGAATTTAGGTAGGCAGCTTGTCCTTCATCAAACGTTTTAACACGCTTTGCAAAGAATTGTTCTTCATTCTTCCTTAATGCTGCCAAACCACCAGATTGCTGAGCCAATCTTTTCGTTTCATCATCAGCATCTTTTAACTCTTCATTAACAACCTGCTCATTTATGAATCTCTGAGACAGCTCCTCTTCTTTCTTTTTGCTTAATATTTCATGTTGACGAACAACTTCTTCAGGAGACTGTTCAGCAGTAGCAGTTGTGGATTTTGGAAAGGCTCCAATCATAAATTTTTCTTGTTGTTCCCTTGCTGAAGAGGGAACTTTTGGTGGTTTGCTTAAAGTAACCAATGCTGCTTTACCCTTATCAGCAAATCTCTTTTCCAGGGCAGCATGAAACTCAGCAGTTGGTTTGAAAGTAGAAACATTTATGGGTCTTGCTGCCGGTTCAACAACCATCTCAGCTTCTTTGACTTGCTCCCCCTCAACATTAGCTGCCGGTTCATCAACCTTATCAGCTTGCTCATTTTCAGCGAGGGGAGCATTTTCATTTGTTTGTCTTGCTGGGACCTCTTCAGCAGGTTTCTCCCCCTTGGAAGCAGCGGAGGGACTTGCTGCTTCCACATTGTGTTTCTTGAAGAGACCCAGCATTTCACCCATCATGCCTTTAAGACCAGCAACTTCTTGTTCAAGTTTCTTTGTCTTGGTGAAGTTATTGGGTCACCCCAGCCCACTAGAGGTCAAAGTCCAACTCCACCCCCAAATATTTCCCCTTCTTCTTTATTACCCTCTGAGTCGTTGACAGCAGCCAGATCACAGGTGATGCTAGAGTCAACCTATTCTACGGCCGATGAAGTCTTGGTGGAACAACACACTGAGATTGAGGCACCAGGTTCCCCTACCCAAAATATTGCTGTACATATCTCGGAAACTGTTAGTGCAGGGACCGAGACAAATCTTTTGTTCGCTGAGATGGAGGTTGATGATGAAGATTTGGGCAGCGAGTTTGATCTCCAGGATCATGATGCTGAAATTAGACTCGCTGCTGCAGAAGAAAGCGAAGATGAAGTATTTGTTAGTGGGTTCTTAGATGATGATTTGGGCTTTGTGCTGATCAACTCTCCTCCCCATGAATTTGAGGATATCCCAAATGTGTTGGGTGATATGCCTCCTTCACCTTGCTACTCTTTTAAACCCACAACTTATCATGAGCAGAATGGCTTTTATGGGGATTATGTGCCTAAGGTGGATGATGGTGAGCTTCACAGAAGATTAGAATTGTGTCACCTTCAGCGAATAAGGCCTGGTGTATATGTTGAAGTTGAAGAAGTTGATGATGAGATAATCATGGAGGTGCCCCCATTGCACCATCCAGATTTCTTTAGGGTTCCTTGCTCCAAGTACCCTGTTTCTTTAAAAGATCTTAAAGTTCCTTCTGCTGATGAAGAACTTGTCACAGCTTGCACTGCTATAAATGTGCCTGGTCTGGATTATGTGGAGACCCGTCAGCTGCAAGAATTATTAACAAGGGTGCAAATTTGCCAAAGCCAAGGCAATAGACATGGGTATTTGTACGCTTGGCTGGTGGATCAAATGGCTCAAATTCATGTTGAGGCTCATGAAAGCTTTCAAGAGTTGCTAACTGGAAAGGATTTAGTGAATGATGAGCTAGCTGAGCTCAAAGGCATGGTGTTTGGGATCACCAAAAATCAAGTCACCCAAACAAGGTCAAATGAGCACTTGTTTAAAAGAAATCAAGCCCTGTTAAATGCAAGCATGAAAAAGGTCAGCACTTCCAACTCTGCTATCTCTGCCTCGCTGGACAAATTAAAAGATGAAATCCGTTCAGCGAAGGTCACCGAAGAGCCTGTTCTCTTATCATCTCTTCAGCAACTCTCCCAATCTAACATACTCTTCACTGCTCAACTCAACAAGTTAGATCAAACTATCTCTTCCTTCTCCAAACATCAAGACAATTTTCTCACCACCCTTACAAATGAAATTTCCTCCCTGAAAAATCAAGTCCTCTCTCATACCCCTTCTCAAGTTGCTGATGACAAGCAGTTATTGAAAGAATCTGTCAGCAGGACAAAGAAACTTGAACAAGAAGTTGCTGGTCTTAAAGGCATGATGGGTGAAATGCTGGGTCTCTTCAAGAAACACAATGTGGAAGCAGCAAGTCCCTCCGCTGCTTCCAAGGGGGAGAAACCTGCTGAAGAGGTCCCAGCAAGACAAACAAATGAAAATGCTCCCCTCGCTGAAAATGAGCAAGCTGATAAGGTTGATGAACCGGCAGCTAATGTTGAGGGGGAGCAAGTCAAAGAAGCTGAGATGGTTGTTGAACCGGCAGCAAGACCCATAAATGTTTCTACTTTCAAACCAACTGCTGAGTTTCATGCTGCCCTGGAAAAGAGATTTGCTGATAAGGGTAAAGCAGCATTGGTTACTTTAAGCAAACCACCAAAAGTTCCCTCTTCAGCAAGGGAACAACAAGAAAAATTTATGATTGGAGCCTTTCCAAAATCCACAACTGCTACTGCTGAACAGTCTCCTGATTGATAAATATTCCAGAGGGAAGCTGCTTGATTTGTAACCCCAAGAAGAAGGTGAGTTCACCCATCATACTCATTTCGAAAGTGCTAGACATAAGAGAGCTGAACTTTCGACAAAGGTTTGTGGATAAGGAACCAAAGATGATGTCATCGACATAAATCTGCACATACAGAACGTCACCCTTATGCTTATAGATAAATAGGGTGCTGTCAATGGTTCCCCTACGAAAACCATGGTCAAGAAGGAAGGTAGACAAAGTGTCATACCACGCTCTAGGAGCTTGTTTAAGGCCGTATAAAGCTTTATTAAGCTTGTAGACATAGTGAGGATGCTTTGGATCCTCAAAGCCAGGAGGCTGCTTAACATAGACTTCTTCATCAAGAGCACCATTTAAGAAGGCACTTTTGACGTCCATTTGATAGACAATAAAGCCTTTGTAAGCAGCATGAGCGAGAAAGAGACGAATAGCTTCAAGGCGAGCGACTGGAGCAAAGGTCTCATCATAATCAATGCCTTCAGCTTGAGTGTAACCTTGAGCAACCAGTCTTGCCTTGTTTCTGATGACCACACCAGCTTCATCCATCTTATTCCTATAAACCCATCGAGTGCCAATGGGTTCTTTATGGGGAGGAGGAACAAGGAACCAAACGTGTTGTCTTTTAAATTGTGTCAGTTCTTCTTGCATGGCTTCAACCCATGAGGGATCAGCCATGGCTTCACCAATATTGGCAGGCACAATTTGAGAAAGAAAGTTAACATAGAGACAAGTATTACTTGTCGCTGAACGAGTTTGGACACCATTGTGTGGATTACCAATCACATGGTCAAGAGGGTGATCAGCAGTCCATTTGAGTGCTGGTGTGTGAATAGAAGAATGATTCACAGCGGATACAGTGGTGGTAGTACCACTAGGAGTGGGAAGATAAGATGAGAGATCGATAGTTAGCAAGGGCTCAGAGTTGCTGACAGGAGGGTCACTGAGGACAGTGGGTACCTCTTGCTGAAGAGTGTCATCCTCAGTGTCTCCTAAAAGAGGATTCGCTGAGGCATCATGAAATGTTTCCTCAGCGACACATTCAGCACTTTGAGTTTTCAGTTGAGAGAGGAACATTAATGGAAGTGGCATTAATTGTTCGAAGAAGAGGCTCAACTGGATCTATAGAATAAATGTGAGCAGCGATGTACTCATCATTTGGTGAAGATTTTGAAGACTCAGCGATAGGTTGTTCAACAACATCCTGATGTGTCGCTGATACTTCAGACAAGTCAGATAGATCGCTGAGGATTACTTCAGCGGATGACTCATTTGAAAGATCTCCTAAAGTAGAACAGCTTTCATCAAAAGTAACATGAATTGATTCATCTACCTTTTGAGTGCGAGTATTGTAAACTCTGAAAGCTTTGCTTATAGAAGAATATCCCAGAAAGTAGCCATCGTCAGCTTTGGGATCAAACTTACCTAAATGATCCTTGTCATTTAGGATGAAAACTGGGCACCCAAAAACATGGAAATATCCAATTTGGGGTTTCTTGCCCTTGAGAACTTCATAGGCAGTCTTGTCATGTCGCTTGACAATAAGACACCTATTTTGAGTATGGCACGCAGTGCTAACTGCTTCAGCCCAGAATTTACTAGGAAGAGAGGACTCACTGAGCATGGTTCTAGCAGCTTCAATGAGAGTTCTATTTCTCCTTTCAGCTACCCCATTTTGCTCAGGAGTACGAACAGAAGAGAAATTGTCTGATCCCTTGATCAGCACAAAAAGTCTCAAGAGTGTGGTTTCTGAACTCAGTGCCATGATCGCTTCTGAGTTCTTTAACACGTATGCTGTTGAGGTTTTCCATCTTTTTAATGAAATTGATTATTTCCTCAGCAGCATCACTCTTAGAATGAAGAAAGATTGTCCAAGTATATCGTGAATATTCATCCACAATAACTAAGGTGTATCTGCTACCTCTTAGACTTTGAACATTCACTGGACCAAAGAGGTCCATGTGAAGGAGATGGAAACAGCCACTGATAGAGTTGGCCTGTTTGGTCTTGAAGGTGGCTCGGTGGCTTTTACCTTTTTTACAAGCACCACAAAGCCGATCCTTCTCATAAGTGAGAGGAGGAAGGCCTCGAACTAGATTTTTCTTGGCCAAAGAGTTGATGGTTTTGAAATTCACATGCGACATACGCTTGTGCCATAACCAGTTGATTTGAGAAGCAGATT
Source organism: Erigeron breviscapus (assembly GCA_034093135.1). Classification (NCBI taxonomy): domain Eukaryota; kingdom Viridiplantae; phylum Streptophyta; class Magnoliopsida; order Asterales; family Asteraceae; genus Erigeron; species Erigeron breviscapus. The sequence goes on from CM067174.1 coordinate 78,265,118, forward strand.
TTGAGAAGAAGCAGGTCTCGCTGTCAGTTTTGACAGGAGTGAAATCTACCAAGTAGATATCTCTTTTTCTTGGAGCGACCAAGACCACTTCTTTATTGACATTAATCACTGTGCCTTGATGCTTATCAAGGATAACCTTGTAGTCAGCATCGCACAGTTGACTTATGCTGATAAGATTGTGCTTCAATCCATTCACATAGGCAACCTTTGTGAACTTGATCAGCCCATTTGAGAGAGACCCGTATCCTTCAGTTTGGCCAGTAGAGTTGTCACCAAACACAACCGTGGGACCGTCAGTCTCCACGAAGTTATCTAGCAGGTCCTTAGATCCAGTCATGTGTTTTGAACAGCCGCTGTCCAAATACCACACTTCTTTTCCTAGCGAGGCCTTCTTGATTGTGGAATTGACCCACTGACTGGAGCACACTTGGTCCTTTGTCAGTGCCTGGTCATCAGCGAGTGCCATAAAGCAGATGGCATCAACAAAGTCCTCGCTGTCAGAGACATCCGAGTCAGCCCAGTCATGTTCTTCAGCAACAAGACCTTTGGCAGGGGTTTTGGCTTCTTCAACATCGGCCATCTTGGCACGAAGCTCATAGTACTTCTTTTTGTATTCATCAGCAGGCTTAACTGAAGAGGGCCTCGCTGATGATGAAGAAGGCTTCGCTGCCTGCAAAGAAGGAACAGAAACTTTGCAATCTTTTTGGTAGTGGCCTTTTCGACCACACCTCCAACATTCTTCCTGAGACTTGTCCACCACTGGTTTTTGGAAATTAGTCGACCTACGACCATTCCATTTTCTAGAGTAACGTTTACCAGCGATGAGAGCAAAGTTCATGAAGTCCGAGAACATCTCTTGTCTCTCCTCGAAATCGAGGTCATTGACAAGATCTTGGACGTTGGAGGGAGTAGAATTGCTGATGTCCATGTCAAGATGGACAGGACTGACTTCAGCAGAAACCAGGGCAAGAGGGTCATGAATATTTGAGACATTAGATACAGAAGAAGAAGAAGATGAAGCATATGAGCCAGCATTTCTCCTAGACTCAACCTCAGCTCTCAGAGTTTGAGCGAGGGCTCTCTCTTCAAATTGAAGAGTGCCATAGAGTGACTCTAAGTCATGCTCTTTCAATTGCTTAGTGGTTCGAAGAATTTGCCTTAAACCTTGCCATTTGATAGGCAAGATGTCAATGAACTTGTAGCATATTTCAAGAGTGTTATGCTCTATGCCCACATTAGTCATATCATTCAAGAGGCACTTGAACCGATTATACGTGCCATCCAGACTCTCATTAGGGAAGAGAGAAGAATCCTTCATAGGCACGTTTCAGATCTATTTTCTTGGTGGCAAGAACATCTGCTGTACCATCGAATCTGATACACAGATTGTCCCACACCAATTTGGAGGAAGAAAGTTTGATGACAGACTTCATTATGTCATCAGGAAGGGTAGTAATGAGAAGATTTCTCAACCGAGCATCCAGATTGACTAGCCTACGCTCGTCATCTGTCCATTGTACTTCAGGTTTTATTAACTCAGTGACAACTTCAGGAGCATCAGCAGTGGCTCCTGGTGTCCTGGTAACCAGAACTGGTACATATGGCCCTCTGGTCAAAATGGTCATAAGGTAGGGCTCAACTCCTACGATGTGTAGGAGCATTCTCTCCTTCCAAGATCCGAAATCATGTGAATCGAATCTTGGTGGGATGGAGACATACCCAAAATCTCTGGTATTAACCAGAGATGGAACAGAAGACATAATAATCAAGAAAAGAAAGATAAAAGAAGTTTAAGAAAAGATTTTTAGATGCAGAAAGATAAAAGTACAGAAAGAAAGAAAGAAAGATAATCTTGCAAACTTTTACTCAGATCAGATTCGGTGTGTCGAACCACCGCTCTGATACCAACTGAAAGTCCCAAGTTTGCAACGATTATGTAATTAAACAGCTAATGTAAATTACACTAAGAATGTAAGACAATAAGGTAAGCACGTTTAATCATAAGTAGTATTAATTAAACGGTGAATACATGGTTGGTTTACAATAAAAGAAGAAAGAAAATATTGTTAAGTTTTTGCACACACAAAAAGCTTAACAATGATATAATTCTACAATGAGAGAAAAACACACTAAGTGACTATTGTAGAATGAACCAACAGAATTGCGGCTAGGTCAAGTGATGTCTTATATAGGAGAGAAGAGACATCACATGACAACCAATAGATGTTGACACATGAAGGTTGTCAACTTTCTATTGGTGTGTAAGACTGGTCGGCAGAGATCTCTTTTCTTCATCTTGTTTGTTTCCCAAAACGGCATGAAAGAGAAACTACTTAATACCAAAACGGTACAAGGTCACTTGTCTTCAATCTGATCTTCCAACACGTGTCCTTGGGACCAGTCTTCTTATCTTCATTTTCCCGCCCATATTTGACTTACAACACATGGCGGTGAGTCATTGAACTTATCCTTTAGCTTGAAGATAAAAGTGATCGCTGAAGACTCGCTGCTGAAGACTCGCTGATGAAACCTCTCGCTGAGGCTGTCAGCGACTACTTGACTCAGCAAGTAAACTTCAGCGAATCCATGACTCAACATGATGTTTTTCCATATTCTAGTTCACCTCAAATGTCTAAACTTGCATAATCAACCAACATGCTATAATTGGCAGAAAACATATCCCATGGTGTATGATCTTGTTTCCTCTAGTGAGCTCCTTTTTGACCATGGACCATCGGAAAGTACTTTCTTTCCTCCACACTCCCTTTGTCTATATTCCAGTGTAATAGTTCACAAAAAAAGCTGTGATACAATATTAGTGATGTATTTTGATTTTAGGAAGTAAATCAAGGATACATGTTTCACTTGAGACTAAAAGGTTGAACAAGGAGATTTTTGTAGACACCCTTAACCTCCTAGGTCTTTTAACAACTAGTAGTTAATAGAACATACATTTGCTTGAACTCTTTCTGTATTCTGGAAATGCTCGTAGTAACTCTTGATCTTCTACAAGCTCACACAATCTGCTATGCTATGTAGGTGCTGGAGCAAGATGGCAAAAACGTGTCTGTCTTGGTACAACGTGCACTGTTGTATGAGAGCATGGAGAAATACAAGCTTGGAGCCGAAGATCTCAGAACTGTCATGAACATAGATCCTGGAAACCGGGTTGCAAGAAGCACCATACACCGCCTCACCAAATTGGCCAGCTGAGCAAAGAATTTAAATTGAGTATTGTCACGTAACCTTTCTTTTATTTGTGTTTACATATTTCCGTATTATACTCCCTTTAATATCAAATTTATGGGCAATAATCGTCGAAAAAAGTAGTTATTTGATACCTCTGTGTTTTACAAAATCATAAGTGTTGTATTCCTGGTCTCATGTTGCATTATAGTGTGTCACTTATTCATTTTGTCCTGTTTTTCTTGTAATGACTGTAAAAATGACTTATTCCTGCAGCCTTTTCCTTTGGCAATATAGTTGCGATTTTCTTATACTTTTTGATCCATTTTAGCATTTTTACGATATCTTATGAGTCCTGGTTAATTCTAGGATCATGCAAGGAAGATGAGACCTACAAACTAAAGAATAACCTACATCTAGCTGTCTAGGGAGTATGTATCTTGACTATCTTCACTTAGAAAGTTAGAATAGTAAATTAATGTGGGATGTTTCAAAGTCTCTATGGAACAACAAAGTTGAATAACTTAACCTAGTCGGACCAAACTGGATGGGGTAGGTTATGTGATTTGGTCGTCATTTTTCATGTTGTACTTCTTTTCCATTTGATGTATATGCTTTATTTGCTCACCTGCCATTTTGATCAGTGGCTCATAGCTTACTGCTGTCTTATCCTTGACCAGCTTGTAAATCTCAATCCATTCCGTTGGCCCAAGTGTATTTTTGGTAACATTCTTCAGCGTATACAACTTGGGCACACCTTTTCTTTGCAAAGAAAGATTCATTCCTTGTTGGGTTAGTCGAAACCCTGACAGATGTGATCTCTTCTTTCCTTTGCCTCACCTCTCTTGATTTGAGGTAGGTCGCCTGTCCTTCATCAAACGTTTTAATACGCTTTGCAAAGAATTGTTCTTCATTCTTCCTTAATGCTGCCAAACCACCAGATTGCTGAGCCAATCTTTTCGTTTCATCATCAGCATCTTTTAACTCTTCATTAACAATCTGCTCATTTATGAATTCTGAGACAGCTCCTCTTCTTTCTTTTTGCTTAATATTTCATGTTGACGAACAACTTCTTCAGGAGACTGTTCAGCAGTAGCAGTTGTGGATTTTGGAAAGGCTCCAATCATAAATTTTTCTTGTTGTTCCCTTGCTGAAGAGGGAACTTTTGGTGGTTTGCTTGAAGTAACCAATGCTGCTTTGCCCTTATCAGCAAATCTCTTTCCAGGGCAGCATGAAACTCAGCAGTTGGTTTGAAAATAGAAACATTTATGGGTCTTGCTGCCGGTTCAACAACCATCTCAGCTTCTTTGACTTGCTCCCCCTCAACATTAGCTGCCGGTTCATCAACCTTATCAGCTTGCTCATTTTCAGCGAGGGGAGCATTTTCATTTGTTTGTCTTGCTGGGACCTCTTCAGCAGGTTTCTCCCCCTTGGAAGCAGCGGAGGGACTTGCTGCTTCCACATTGTGTTTCTTGAAGAGACCCAGCATTTCACCCATCATGCCTTTAAGACCAGCAACACTTCTTGTTCAAGTTTGGTGAAGTTATTGGGTCACCCCAGCCCACTAGAGGTCAAAGTCCAACTCCACCCCCAAATATTTCCCCTTCTTCTTTATTACCCTCTGAGTCGTTGACAGCAGCCAGATCACAGGTGATGCTAGAGTCAACCTATTCTACGGCCGATGAAGTCTTGGTGGAACAACACACTGAGATTGAGGCACCAGGTTCCCCTACCCAAAATATTGCTGTACATATCTCGGAAACTGTTAGTGCAGGGACCGAGACAAATCTTTTGTTCGCTGAGATGGAGGTTGATGATGAAGATTTGGGCAGCGAGTTTGATCTCCAGATCATGATGCTGAAATTAGACTCGCTGCTGCAGAAGAAAGCGAAGATGAAGTATTTGTTAGTGGGTTCTTAGATGATGATTTGGGTTTTGTGCTGATCAACTCTCCTCCCACCGAATTTGAGGATATCCCAAATGTGTTGGGTGATATGCCTCCTTCACCTTGCTACTCTTTTAAACCCACAACTTATCATGAGCAGAATGGCTTTTATGGGGATTATGTGCCTAAGGTGGATGATGGTGAGCTTCACAGAAGATTAGAATTGTGTCACCTTCAGCGAATAAGGCCTGGTGTATATGTTGAAGTTGAAGAAGTTGATGATGAGATAATCATGGAGGTGCCCCCATTGCACCATCCAGATTTCTTTAAGGTTCCTTGCTCCAAGTACCCTGTTTCTTTAAAAGATCTTAAAGTTCCTTCTGCTGATGAAGAACTTGTCACAGCTTGCACTGCTATAAATGTGCCTGGTCTGGATTATGTGGAGACCCGTCAGCTGCAAGAATTATTAACAAGGGTGCAAATTTGCCAAAGCCAAGGCAATAGACATGGGTATTTGTACGCTTGGCTGGTGGATCAAATGGCTCAAATTCATGTTGAGGCTCATGAACGCTTTCAAGAGTTGCTAACTGGAAAGGATTTAGTGAATGATGAGCTAGCTGAGCTCAAAGGCATGGTGTTTGGGATCACCAAAAATCAAGTCACCCAAACAAGGTCAAATGAGCACTTGTTTAAAAGAAATCAAGCCCTGTTAAATGCAAGCATGAAAAAGGTCAGCACTTCCAACTCTGCTATCTCTGCCTCGCTGGACAAATTAAAAGATGAAATCCGTTCAGCGAAGGTCACCGAAGAGCCTGTTCTCTTATCATCTCTTCAGCAACTCTCCCAATCTAACATACTCTTCACTGCTCAACTCAACAAGTTAGATCAAACTATCTCTTCCTTCTCCAAACATCAAGACAATTTTCTCACCACCCTTACAAATGAAATTTCCTCCCTGAAAAATCAAGTCCTCTCTCATACCCCTTCTCAAGTTGCTGATGACAAGCAGTTATTGAAAGAATCTGTCAGCAGGACAAAGAAACTTGAACAAGAGGTTGCTGGTCTTAAAGGCATGATGGGTGAAATGCTGGGTCTCTTCAAGAAACACAATGTGGAAGCAGCAAGTCCCTCCGCTGCTTCCAAGGGGGAGAAAACTGCTGAAGAGGTCCCAGCAAGACAAACAAATGAAAATGCTCCCCTCGCTGAAAATGAGCAAGCTGATAAGGTTGATGAACCGGCAGCTAATGTTGAGGGGGAGCAAGTCAAAGAAGCTGAGATGGTTGTTGAACCGGCAGCAAGACCCATAAATGTTTCTACTTTCAAACCAACTGCTGAGTTTCATGCTGCCCTGGAAAAGAGATTTGCTGATAAGGGTAAAGCAGCATTGGTTACTTTAAGCAAACCACCAAAAGTTCCCTCTTCAGCAAGGGAACAACAAGAAAAATTTATGATTGGAGCCTTTCCAAAATCCACAACTGCTACTGCTGAACAGTCTCCTGATTGATAAATATTCCAGAGGGAAGCTGCTTGATTTGTAACCCCAAGAAGAAGGTGAGTTCACCCATCATACTCATTTCGAAAGTGCTAGACATAAGAGAGCTGAACTTTCGACAAAGGTTTGTGGATAAGGAACCAAAGATGATGTCATCGACATAAATCTGCACATACAGAACGTCACCCTTATGCTTATAGATAAATAGGGTGCTGTCAATGGTTCCCCTACGAAAACCATGGTCAAGAAGGAAGGTAGACAAAGTGTCATACCACGCTCTAGGAGCTTGTTTAAGGCCGTATAAAGCTTTATTAAGCTTGTAGACATAGTGAGGATGCTTTGGATCCTCAAAGCCAGGAGGCTGCTTAACATAGACTTCTTCATCAAGAGCACCATTTAAGAAGGCACTTTTGACGTCCATTTGATAGACAATAAAGCCTTTGTAAGCAGCATGAGCGAGAAAGAGACGAATAGCTTCAAGGCGAGCGACTGGAGCAAAGGTCTCATCATAATCAATGCCTTCAGCTTGAGTGTAACCTTGAGCAACCAGTCTTGCCTTGTTTCTGATAACCACACCAGCTTCATCCATCTTATTCCTATAAACCCATCGAGTGCCAATGGGTTCTTTATGGGGAGGAGGAACAAGGAACCAAACGTGTTGTCTTTTAAATTGTGTCAGTTCTTCTTGCATGGCTTCAACCCATGAGGGATCAGCCATGGCTTCACCAATATTGGCAGGCACAATTTGAGAAAGAAAGTTAACATAGAGACAAGTATTACTTGTCGCTGAACGAGTTTGGACACCATTGTGTGGATTACCAATCACATGGTCAAGAGGGTGATCAGCAGTCCATTTGAGTGCTGGTGTGTGAATAGAAGAATGATTCACAGCGGATACAGTGGTGGTAGTACCACTAGGAGTGGGAAGATAAGATGAGAGATCGATAGTTAGCAAGGGCTCAGAGTTGCTGACAGGAGGGTCACTGAGGACAGTGGGTACCTCTTGCTGAAGAGTGTCATCCTCAGTGTCTCCTAAAAGAGGATTCGCTGAGGCATCATGAAATGTTTCCTCAGCGACACATTCAGCACTTTGAGTTTCAGTTGAGAGAGGAACATTAATGGAAGTGGCATTAATTGTTCGAAGGAGAGGCTCAACTGGATCTATAGAATAAATGTGAGCAGCGATGTACTCATCATTTGGTGAAGATTTTGAAGACTCAGCGATAGGTTGTTCAACAACATCCTGATGTGTCGCTGATACTTCAGACAAGTCAGATAGATCGCTGAGGATTACTTCAGCGGATGACTCATTTGAAAGATCTCCTAAAGTAGAACAGCTTTCATCAAAAGTAACATGAATTGATTCATCTACCTTTTGAGTGCGAGTATTGTAAACTCTGAAAGCTTTGCTTATAGAAGAATATCCCAGAAAGTAGCCATCGTCAGCTTTGGGATCAAACTTACCTAAATGATCCTTGTCATTTAGGATGAAAACTGGGCACCCAAAAACATGGAAATATCCAATTTGGGGTTTCTTGCCCTTGAGAACTTCATAGGCAGTCTTGTCATGTCGCTTGACAATAAGACACCTATTTTGAGTATGGCACGCAGTGCTAACTGCTTCAGCCCAGAATTTACTAGGAAGGGAGGACTCACTGAGCATGGTTCTAGCAGCTTCAATGAGAGTTCTATTTCTCCTTTCAGCTACCCCATTTTGCTCAGGAGTACGAACAGAAGAGAAATTGTCTGATCCCTTGATCAGCACAAAAAGTCTCAAGAGTGTGGTTTCTGAACTCAGTGCCATGATCGCTTCTGAGTTCTTTAACACGTATGCTGTTGAGGTTTTCCATCTTTTTAATGAAATTGATTATTTCCTCAGCAGCATCACTCTTAGAATGAAGAAAGATTGTCCAAGTATATCGTGAATATTCATCCACAATAACTAAGGTGTATCTGCTACCCCTTAGACTTTGAACATTCACTGGACCAAAGAGGTCCATGTGAAGGAGATGGAAACAGCCACTGATAGAGTTGGCCTGTTTGGTCTTGAAGGTGGCTCGGTGGCTTTTACCTTTTTCACAAGCACCACAAAGCCGATCCTTCTCATAAGTGAGAGGAGGAAGGCCTCGAACTAGATTTTTCTTGGCCAAAGAGTTGATGGTTTTGAAATTCACATGCGACATACGCTTGTGCCATAACCAGTTGATTTGAGAAGCAGATTTTGAGAAGAAGCAGGTCTCGCTGTCAGTTTTGACAGGAGTGAAATCTACCAAGTAGATATCTCTTTTTCTTGGAGCGACCAAGACCACTTCTTTATTGACATTAATCACTGTGCCTTGATGCTTATCAAGGATAACCTTGTAGTCAGCATCGCAGAGTTGACTTATGCTGATAAGATTGTGCTTCAATCCATTCACATAGGCAACCTTTGTGAACTTGATCAGCCCATTTGAGAGAGACCCGTATCCTTCAGTTTGGCCAGTAGAGTTGTCACCAAACACAACCGTGGGACCGTCAGTCTCCACGAAGTTATCTAGCAGGTCCTTAGATCCAGTCATGTGTTTTGAACAGCCGCTGTCCAAATACCACACTTCTTTTCCTAGCGAGGCCTTCTTGATTGTGGAATTGACCCACTGACTGGAGCACACTTGGTCCTTTGTCAGTGCCTGGTCATCAGCGAGTGCCATAAAGCAGATGGCATCAACAAAGTCCTCGCTGTCAGAGACATCCGAGTCAGCCCAGTCATGTTCTTCAGCAACAAGACCTTTGGCAGGGGTTTTGGCTTCTTCAACATCGGCCATCTTGGCACGAAGCTCATAGTACTTCTTTTTGTATTCATCAGCAGGCTTAACTGAAGAGGGCCTCGCTGATGATGAAGAAGGCTTCGCTGCCTGCAAAGAAGGAACAGAAACTTTGCAATCTTTTTGGTAGTGGCCTTTTCGACCACACCTCCAACATTCTTCCTGAGACTTGTCCACCACTGGTTTCTGGAAATTAGTCGACCTACGACCATTCCATTTTCTAGAGTAACGTTTACCAGCGATGAGAGCAAAGTTCATGAAGTCCGAGAACATCTCTTGTCTCTCCTCGAAATCGAGGTCATTGACAAGATCTTGGACGTTGGAGGGAGTAGAATTGCTGATGTCCATGTCAAGATGGACAGGACTGACTTCAGCAGAAACCAGGGCAAGAGGGTCATGAATATTTGAGACATTAGATACAGAAGAAGAAGAAGATGAAGCATATGAGCCAGCATTTCTCCTAGACTCTGCCTCAGCTCTCAGAGTTTGAGCGAGGGCTCTCTCTTCAAATTGAAGAGTGCCATAGAGTGACTCTAAGTCATGCTCTTTCAATTGCTTAGTGGTTCGAAGAATTTGCCTTAAACCTTGCCATTTGATAGGCAAGATGTCAATGAACTTGTAGCATATTTCAAGAGTGTTATGCTCTATGCCCACATTAGTCATATCATTCAAGAGGCACTTGAACCGATTATACGTGCCATCCAGACTCTCATTAGGGAGAGAGAAGAATCCTTCATAGGCACGTTTCAGATCAATTTTCTTGGTGGCAAGAACATCTGCTGTACCATCGAATCTGATACACAGATTGTCCCACACCAATTTGGAGGAAGAAAGTTTGATGACAGACTTCATTATGTCATCAGGAAGGGTAGTAATGAGAAGATTTCTCAACCGAGCATCCAGATTGACTAGCCTACGCTCGTCATCTGTCCATTGTACTTCAGGTTTTATTAACTCAGTGACAACTTCAGGAGCATCAGCAGTGGCTCCTGGTGTCCTGGTAACCAGAACTGGTACATATGGCCCTCTGGTCAAAATGGTCATAAGGTAGGGCTCAACTCCTACGATGTGTAGGAGCATTCTCTCCTTCCAAGATCCGAAATCATGTGATCGAATCTTGGTGGGATGGAGACATACCCAAAATCTCTGGTATTAACCAGAGATGGAACAGAAGACATAATAATCAAGAAAAGAAAGATAAAAGAAGTTTAAGAAAAGATTTTTAGATGCAGAAAGATAAAAGTACAGAAAGAAAGAAAGAAAGATAATCTTGCAAACTTTTACTCAGATCAGATTCGGTGTGTCGAACCACCGCTCTGATACCAACTGAAAGTCCCAAGTTTGCAACGATTATGTAATTAAACAACTAATGTAAATTACACTAAGAATGTAAGACAATAAGGTAAGCACGTTTAATCATAAGTAGTATTAATTAAACGGTGAATACATGGTTGGTTTACAATAAAAGAAGAAAGAAAATATTGTTAAGTTTTTGCACACACAAAAAGCTTAACAATGATATAATTCTACAATGAGAGAAAAACACACTAAGTGACTATTGTAGAATGAACCAACAGAATTGCGGCTAGGTCAAGTGATGTCTTATATAGGAGAGAAGAGACATCACATGACAACCCAATAGATGTTGACACATGAAGGTTGTCAACTTTCTATTGGTATGTAAGACTGGTCGGCAGAGATCTCTTTTCTTCATCTTGTTTGTTTCCCAAAACGGCATGAAAGAGAAACTACTTAGTACCAAAACGGTACAAGGTCACTTGTCTTCAATCTGATCTTCCAACACGTGTCCTTGGGGACCAGTCTTCTTATCTTCATTTTCCCGCCCATATTTGACTTACAACACATGGCGGTGAGTCATTGAACTTATCCTTTAGCTTGAAGATAAAAGTGATCGCTGAAGACTCGCTGATGAAACCTCTCGCTGAGGCTGTCAGCGACTACTTGACTCAGCAAGTAAACTTCAGCGAATCCATGACTCAACATGATGTTTTTCCATATTCTAGTTCACCTCAAATGTCTAAACTTGCATAATCAACCAACATGCTATAATTGGCAGAAAACATATCCCATGGTGTATGATCTTGTTTCCTCTAGTGAGCTCCTTTTTGACCATGGACCATCGGAAAGTACTTTCTTTCCTCCACACTCCCTTTGTCTATATTCCAGTGTAATAGTTCACAAAAAAAGCTGTGATACAATATTAGTGATGTATTTTGATTTTAGGAAGTAAATCAAGGATACATGTTTCACTTGAGACTAAAAGGTTGAACAAGGAGATTTTTGTAGACACCCTTAACCTCCTAGGTCTTTTAACAACTAGTAGTTAATAGAACATACATTTGCTTGAACTCTTTCTGTATTCTGGAAATGCTCGTAGTAACTCTTGATCTTCTACAAGCTCACACAATCTGCTATGCTATGTAGGTGCTGGAGCAAGATGGCAAAAACGTGTCTGTCTTGGTACAACGTGCACTGTTGTATGAGAGCATGGAGAAATACAAGCTTGGAGCCGAAGATCTCAGAACTGTCATGAACATAGATCCTGGAAACCGGGTTGCAAGAAGCACCATACACCGCCTCACCAAATTGGCCAGCTGAGCAAAGAATTTAAATTGAGTATTGTCACGTAACCTTTCTTTTATTTGTGTTTACATATTTCCGTATTATACTCCCTTTAATATCAAATTTATGGGCAATAATCGTCGAAAAAAGTAGTTATTTGATACCTCTGTGTTTTACAAAATCATAAGTGTTGTATTCCTGGTCTCATGTTGCATTATAGTGTGTCACTTATTCATTTTGTCCTGTTTTTCTTGTAATGACTGTAAAAATGACTTATTCCTGCAGCCTTTTCCTTTGGCAATATAGTTGCGATTTTCTTATACTTTTTGATCCATTTTAGCATTTTTACGATATCTTATGAGTCCTGGTTAATTCTAGGATCATGCAAGGAAGATGAGACCTACAAACTAAAGAATAACCTACATCTAGCTGTCTAGGGAGTATGTATCTTGACTATCTTCACTTAGAAAGTTAGAATAGTAAATTAATGTGGGATGTTTCAAAGTCTCTATGGAACAACAAAGTTGAATAACTTAACCTAGTCGGACCAAACTGGATGGGGTAGGTTATGTGATTTGGTCGTCATTTTTCATGTTGTAATTTCTTTTTGATTTGTAAAGTAAATGAAAAGTAACTGGTTCTAGTTCTGAATGTTTGATCGTGTTTCAAAACTTGAATGGTTCCCTTATTCTTCTGATATTGTAAGTCTACAGCTCAAAATACGGCTATAATTATAATTATTATTATATTATTGTTATTATTATTATTATTAGCTAACTTATTTGATAAGGCACCATATCAAGTTTTGAATGTGTTAAGTGGAGGTAGTAATGTGCTATGGTTATGTATTGTAGCCTATTAAATTTTAAATGTGTCAAATGAAGGTAATATATTTTGTTAAAATTGATGCTTGAAAAGATATTATTACATAATTCGTTGTTAATAGCAACTAAATACGGTAAAACCGCAGCGAAGCGCGGGATCAAATTTCTAGTTAACTCATTAAGTCAATTAAAATAAAAATTAGACTAACAAAATATATAAAAAAAAATTATTAAATGATTAAAGATCATAGGAATCTGATTCATGTTGAGCAACGTATTCGATGATTCATACATACCAACTTTTGTAGCAAAAAGAAAAAGAATGTAAATGTCATTAAGCGATTTTTGTTATAAAATTAATGGACTAAATGAGAAAATGTATGAAAAAAATTTCGTACGTATCGTCCTGTTTTAACAAGAAAAATGAATGGTGTCAAAAAACTATGCAATGAGCATTATTACGATTAAATCTACACTAAATAACCCGATATGAACTTTAGACATCACTATTCAATAACATTTTTCTGAGTTAGTTTATTTGGTAGACTCTTAGCTATTCTTGACGTAAAGATCAAAGTTCAATCTTTGATAATACGGTAATTTGGTATAATTTAATGTAATTTAGTGGAATAATATATTTGTCTTTTAAAACAAAAGAAAAGAAAAATACATATAAAAGAAAAACGGAAACAAAATGTAAAAAGTTATGTAGATTAATTATGGCTGCGGGTAAAATGGACAGGTGTGTGGAAGTCCATTTTCATCTAGAGGATATGTGTGTGTAGTACACACTTCTGGATATTTACTTGATTCATTTCTAAAATTGTCACTTTTACTTGTTTTTGACTTTTACTTGTCACTCAACTACATGAATCGTAAAGTCCTCAACGCCTTCTGATTATATATATATTTTTTGAACGTTTGTGTCACGGGACAGCTAGCCGTTACATCCATACTGGTAGGCAGTCACTAGCGACCGATCTACGAAGTCAGGGACCACAGGGGAGGGAAAACCCACCAATTTAACCGCTACAGATGGCACAACGTTAAATTGGAGGTAAAACCTCGTCTGCTCAGACTCGAACCTTGGTCTCCCAGGATTCAAGCATCATTGCAGGACTTCGGGAGCTTCTAAAATTTATCAAATATATAACCCATTAATTAAATGGAAAAATGTTAAATTTAGTGATGTAGTAACATGCATAAATAAATTGTATCTTTCCATATTAAATTAGCAAAACTCAAACTAAACATAGTGGATTCAAGAGTTTCTAACCTACACCTTAAATATGTCAAACGTATTTTATGAGAGTTAGAGTTTATTATTCTTGTTTATTTTAAGTGGCTAAGACATCAGAATAAATATTATGTAGTTTGTATAAATTTCTAAACTATAAAATACTTGAAGTAGTTTTTGAAAAGTAGCTATGACATATACATGTCTAAATAAATCCTCGGAAGAATGAAAATCGCAAAAACAACAAAGGACAGTGATGACTGATGATACATGTAATTTACTCAAAACCGTGTTACAATAAATTTATCTGAGTTAGGAGCATATCCTTTATAATATGTTTTATAAATTCATACAAACCCAAAAAACTTGTATCAGTTCAAAGCGGCAATTCCACCCACCAAATTACCACTACAAAAGAAATCGTAATTATCTACGTTTTTAATAAGTGTGGAAAAATTGTTAGAGTTTATCACACTTATAAATGTGTAAAACTATATCAGGCGACTATTCTTACCACTCGTCATTTATTTATATTTTTTTAAAAAGATGCTACCCTGATAAATTTTATAGATAACTAGTTTTTTAACCCGGGCGTTGCCCCGGGAAACATAACGATACATAAAACTTGCAACGTTTATAAGATCGGTGATACATACGTAAAAATAAGCGCACATTACAAAAGCGTATCATAAGTCTAAAAAAAACATGAATAATAAAAAGTAGTACAAAAAACTATTTAAAAAAAATACTGCATCATAGTGTCATATGGTTATTTAGTCGTTGGCCATGAAAATATCAACTATTTTATTATTTAAAAAACCCTTTAAATGTCCGTACAAACTAATATATTAGTAAATGAATAAAGAACAAATAAAAGGTAAACGTTATAGTCGTTATACGGGGATTACCTGAACGTTGACCGAGGAAATATTAGTTTTTTTTTGTTAGAAAGACCCTTTATAAAGATGATTACAAATTAATATACTACTAAGTAAGTGAAAAAATAAATGAAAGATTAGCGTTAGGTAAAGGAATGACCAAAAAAGGCTAAAAAAATATAAATAAAGTACGATACGCAACAACATATCAGTTAGGATAATTAAAAAATGAATTTATTGGGAAAAAAAGAAGCAAGCAGGCTGACACTGCCTGCTTGCTTCACTATTCCTACAAGCGTCCTAAAATGTGTATATATATATAGATGTTATTGTAGCATTTTTTTTTGGAGGTTGAATTTCGCTTGAAACTCGTGTCGCGATTCGACAACGGGAGGTCTAGCATACGTTGTCTTAACCGGGTCCGCGTTAAAGAGCTTGCTCGAAGTAGAAATGCCTATTCAAATACCCAATGGGGGGAAAACCCCCTACTAATCCGCCCGAAAACACGACGATTAATAGGAGTAAACCTTGCCCTCTCAGACTTGAATCTGGAAATATATAAAGAGAAAAGGGCAAAAATGTAATTATGTAGTATATAAAAGAGAAAGGCAAAAATGGAATTTCACCCTTAGCTACTGTAGCTAAGGGTGTTCATAAAATTTGACCGCAAGAAAAAAGTCGGGTTCATAAACAAATTTGAGCTCGCAAGAAAAAGTCGGGTTCATAAAAAACTTTGAGCTCGCAAGAAAAAGTCGGGTTCATAAACAAATTTGAGCTCGCAAGAAAAAGTCGGGTTCATAAAAAACTTTGAGCTCGCAAGAAAAAGTCGGGTTCATAAACAAATTTGAGCTCGCAAGAAAAAGTCGGGTTCATAAACAAATTTGAGCTCGCAAGAAAAAAATCGGGTTCATAAAAAATTTGAGCTCGCAAGAAAAAGTCGGGTTCATAAACAAATTTGAATCCGCAAGAAAAAGTCGGGTTCATAAAAAACTTTGAGCTCGCAAGAAAAAAGTCGGGTTCATAAAAAACTTTGAGCTCGCAAGAAAAAGTCGGGTTCATAAACAAATTTGAGCTCGCAAGAAAAAGTCGGGTTCATAAAAAACTTTGAGCTCGCAAGAAAAAGTCGGGTTCATAAAAAACTTTGAGCTCGCAAGAAAAAAGTCGGGTTCATAAAAAACTTTGAGCTCGCAAGAAAAAGCCGGGTTCATAAAATTTGAAGCCCTCCTTCTATATATATATATTATATATATATATATATATAATATATATATATATATATATATATAATTAAAAAAGTACAATGGAATTGTGGTTTCCAACAAGTTCACCAAATCGTGTGTTTAATAACACTACAATTGTGCCCTGCTGGTAGCCGACCTGGTACACATCATCGTGACTCATTATTGTGGTCATGGCTTTCTCACTACCAGTCTAATACTCATACAAAACTTTCTTTTATTTCCCTCTCGTATTAAGGGCTGTATCAGAAGAAAAAAAAAAAAAGGAAGGTGGAGTACAGTGGTGACAAAGAAAAAGTCTTGCAAGATATAAGTAAATCACGTGTAATGTGATTTCTTTGTAGTCTTTATCACATTTCCATGAACATCCATATTTGTACATTTGTAGTACAAATATCACGTGAAGGTGCTCCCACAAAAGGAAAAAAAAAAAAGTCGGGTTCAAAATTTGAACCCGCGAGAGAAAAAAGTCAGGATCAAATCTTGGATCCGCAAGAAAAAAGTCGGGTTCATAAAATTTGAACCCGCGAGAAAACAAAAGTCGGGTTCATAAGATTTGAGCCCGCAAGAAAAAGTCGGGTTCATAAAATTTGAACCCGCGAGAAAACAAAAGTCGGGTTCATAAAATTTGAACCCGCGAGAAAACAAAAGTCGGGTTCATAAAAAACTTTGAGCTCGCAAGAAAAAAGTCGGGTTCATAAAAAACTTTGAGCTCGCAAGAAAAAGTCGGGTTCATAAAAAACTTTGAGCTCGCAAGAAAAAGTCGGGTTCATAAACAAATTTGAGCTCGCAAGAAAAAGTCGGGTTCATAAAAAACTTTGAGCTCGCAAGAAAAAAGTCGGGTTCATAAAAAACTTTGAGCTCGCAAGAAAAAGCCGGGTTCATAAAATTTGAACCCGCGAGAAAAGAAGAAGTCGGGTTCAAATATCTGAATCCGCAAGGAAAAAGTCGGCCTCAAATCTCTGAGATTTCTGAGTCCGCAAGAAAAAAAAAATCAAAGAAATATTCCTTGGCAAGTTGGGAGTTCCAACTTGAGGGGGAGTATTAGAAAAGAAAGAAATATGCCTGTATTTTTTTTAGGGGGAGATATAGGTATATAAAGGAGTGAAGAAGGCGGTAGCTCAAGTCAAACTCAAAACCAATTCAAGTTGAATATTGGTGACCCCACTATTCAACTTGAGGGGGAGTATTAGAAAAGAAAGAAATATGCCTGTATTTTTTTTAGGGGGAGATATAGGTATATAAAGGAGTGAAGAAGGCGGTAGCTCAAGTCAAACTCAAAACCAATTCAAGTTGAATATTGGTGACCCCACTATTCAACTTGAGGGGGAGTATTAGAAAAGAAAGAAATATGCCTGTATTTTTTTTAGGGGGAGATATAGGTATATAAAGGAGTGAAGAAGGCGGTAGCTCAACAAACTCAAAACCAATTCAAGTTGAATATTGGTGACCACTATTCAACTTGAGGGGGAGTATTAGAAAAGAAAGAAATATGCCTGTATTTTTTTTAGGGGGAGATATAGGTATATAAAGGAGTGAAGAAGGCGGTAGCTCAAGTCAAACTCAAAACCAATTCAAGTTGAATATTGGTGACCCCACTATTCAACTTGAGGGGGAGTATTAGAAAAGAAAGAAATATGCCTGTATTTTTTTTAGGGGGAGATATAGGTATATAAAGGAGTGAAGAAGGCGGTAGCTCAAGTCAAACTCAAAACCAATTCAAGTTGAATATTGGTGACCCCACTATTCAACTTGAGGGGGAGTATTAGAAAAGAAAGAAATATGCCTGTATTTTTTTTAGGGGGAGATATAGGTATATAAAGGAGTGAAGAAGGCGGTAGCTCAAGTCAAACTCAAAACCAATTCAAGTTGAATATTGGTGACCCCACTATTCAACTTGAGGGGGAGTATTAGAAAAGAAAGAAATATGCCTGTATTTTTTTTAGGGGGAGATATAGGTATATAAAGGAGTGAAGAAGGCGGTAGCTCAAGTCAAACTCAAAACCAATTCAAGTTGAATATTGGTGACCCCACTATTCAACTTGAGGGGGAGTATTAGAAAAGAAAGAAATATGCCTGTATTTTTTTTAGGGGGAGATATAGGTATATAAAGGAGTGAAGAAGGCGGTAGCTCAACAAACTCAAAACCAATTCAAGTTGAATATTGGTGACCACTATTCAACTTGAGGGGGAGTATTAGAAAAGAAAGAAATATGCCTGTATTTTTTTTAGGGGGAGATATAGGTATATAAAGGAGTGAAGAAGGCGGTAGCTCAACAATCAAACAAAAGGCTACCATGAAGAAGGCGACAGCCCAAATCAAACCAAAAACTACCATGTCGAAGGCGGTATCTCACTAAACAAACTGTGAGACTACCATGAAGGCGGTAGCTCAAGTCAAACTCAAAACCAATTCAAGTTGAATATTGGTGACCCCACTATTCAACTTGAGGGGGAGTGTTAGAACATGTTACAAAATATAACAATGACGTAAGACAGTAACATAAAAGTAAGAGTGTAACAGATAAGAGTGTATCATGTCCCTATCTGTATACACTCTGTAACTCTCCTCCTATGTGTTTCTATCATTCAAAAACTGGTATAAATATCAGTATGGTATTGTAACATAAAAAAATCTAATACAATGTAATCTTTTATTTCCCTCTCGTATTAAGGGCTGTATAAGCCTTACAGTCTATTGTATTATATTTTCTATATCAATTATTAACAATCATGTCGTTTTGTCGGACTCTCTAATTCTCTGACCACTAGTTTATAAAAAGTAAAGTTACTAACGACATCTAGATTAAACCTATCTATGACCACCATAGTTGTTGGAGTCATATCTTGAAGAAAAAGAAGAAATAATGTGGTTTTCTTTTTTGCAAGATATATTGCAGGACTTCAACAACTATGGTGCTGATAGTTAGGCATGAGCTTGATGTCATCAGCAAATTCACATTTTATAATTGGTTTATAAGGTCATAGAATTAGAGAGGCTGGTAAAACGGCATAATGCATGGTTTTTTAAGACGCCTGAAAGTTTTGTATGAGTTCTACAATGGTGGAGCCGTCACCACCAAAATCCGTCGTGATGATGTATCAGGTCCGCTACCAGCAAGGCACGAATGGGGATGTCTGGGAAATAAGAGGATTGGAGAAAAAAAATGCCCCGACTAAGTATGCACAAGATCAAATTAGATGGATTTTGTGAATTTTTAAGAAGAGGGTGATTTATAGATAGTTGCTTTTGAATTTATACAAGTCTCTAATCTTCTACTTATCTATATTTTGTGTAATTCTAACCCCAAACATTAATATTGTAGAAAAGAACAACTAAAAGATGCAAAAAGTCTTAAAAACAAATTTCTCAATCTACCCATATTTTCATGAACTCAAATAATTTAGATTATATTTAAAAAGTAAGTTTTGTGTGTGAGAGAGATATACTGTAGCTAATAGTATAAGAGTTGTTGCATAAGGTACAAGTGAGTAAAGGTATTAACCTATCATGTCAAAACACGTAATTTAATATAGTATAAATTTACAGTGCTGAGATTTTATGATAGTTGTGGGACCGCCAAGTTTGACTTATTTGAGAATTAATTTCCTATGCGTCATTTTTTTTTTAATCTAGGTGTATTGTAAAAGATTGATATAGAACATGGGTTAAACCCAAGTGTTCAGGGGTGTTTCACTAAACCTGTTATGCAGGGTCCCAGGGGATTTTACTCCAAGGTCTCGAGTTCGAGCCTTGGTAGGTTCTCCTCGACGGTATTTTCCAATTAAGGAGGTGGTATGGTGAGAAAGGCTATTTAAGATCCGCTTAGTGCGGGACCCTTTCATTGTGCGATTAGCACACATCATACGCGTCTGAGGTAAAATTCACTTGTCAAAAAAAAACATATATTAAAAATAGGTTTTTGGCTTTTTGTTTCCTCTTTAACTTTTTTGTTTCACGTTTTGCAAATTAGGTTTTTTTTTACAAAAATAGGTTGAAAATTTAAATATATTTAAAAAGCAAAGTTATGTTGTGAGTGCTTTTTACTGTAGCTATACATGATAGTGAGCATAAAGTACAATTTTATAGCAGCTTGAATTTGTGAATAAAAAATGACCGTAGGTGTTAGTACATGATTGTAAGCATAAAGTACATCATTATAAGCACTCATATCTCATTTCATTCATATGTGAAATTTTGAAGTAAGTCACGCCACTCACTCCATAAGATAACTAGAGTACTAGATAAGTCTCACATTATATATATTACTTTTTTTCAACTGATTTTTATTTTTACTATAATTACTATATGGAGTGAAGGAGTTACTCACTTTGAGCATCAAGTTTTCTTTTCATTTGATTTAGATGTAGCAACTTTTTTTAATTATCTTCATTTTCATAATTATTTGAATATCACATTTTAGATAATATTAAAAAATTTATATTTATTATTTTATAATGACGGATATGTTATGATTCGTTTAACATTGTTCGTCTCATAAGTTTTTCTAATTAACATCATTTTTACGGGGTTTTTTTAATACAACGTTTAAAAAAATAACGGATATTTTAACACCGGTTATTTTGATATGATTGTAATACTCTGATCCGTACTAAATAGTATGAGATGTATATGTCGGTTTTCATGATCATATATAGTTTAGTGACACACAATTTTATACTTCTTCAAAAATTGAATTAAAAAGATGTTATATGTGGTTGTTATATTATTGTTTATGTACGGTAAATGCATTCGACAATAATGTTGTATAATTTGTTGCTTACAAAAATATAAATATAAAAAACCCGCAGCAAAGCGCGGAATAATTTACTTGTGTATGTTTAAAAAGCAAGAAAGCTAACGAAACAAATTAAAAAAAATTAAAAAATAACACTTGAATCTTCTCTCTCTAACAAGAACAAGAATAGTAACATTTAATATCAGAAAAAATACAACAAAAGAAAAAAAAAAAATCAAGACCAAGAAGGTTTCAATTATAAGACAGAAAAGGAAAAAAAGTTAATTTGAAAAAAACAATATATGAGGTGTGTAAGTGAGGAGAAAGAAGAAAGGTTAGTTTGGTGCATGCACACGACTCAAACAAAACTACTTATATGACTGGATAGAGATCCTCTAAAGTTGCTTCAACTTTATAGGTAAAGTTGAAGCAACTTGAACCATTGGATTAAAATCAATGGTTGAGATTAAAAATTCAAGTTTGAATCTTGACCATTGATTTTAATCCAATGGTTCAAGTTGCGCCAACTTTACCTATAAAGTTGAAGCAACTTTAGAGGATTCTTATCCATCATGACTGTATTCTTGAAAACTCCCTACAACCTGTATTTATGTGTGAGTGTATGTGTATTGTATATCTGGAATGCAACCCCTATTGAAAATATAAGCTAGGGGGGAAAAAAAACAATGGAGAGTTAAATGTTTGTGATTAAAACTCAACCTACCCAGTACTCACCATTTATATTTAAGCATAAAATACTTGAACACAAGCATCTGCTTCTATTTACCTCTCTGTATTGTCATTAATGTTTCTTTTCATAGTAGACTGGTATCCGCGGGATGCAACGATGATAAAACACAACTTGTGAAGTGTCGTGACAACGTTAATTCCAAACAAAATGCTCGTGTAAGAAAAAGATAACATGGTACCGCACAACGTAAATTAATAAATAGCAGTATTTATAAAATAAGGGAGCAAACGTGAAATAAGAAGAGTGGTATATGCACTCGCAAGTCTTTTCCGAAAAATGTCTTTTTTAAAATAAAAAAGTAAATTAAAGCATATAGAGATTAAAGAAGAAAAGAGAACAATAATTATATTATTGAAAAGTTTTGACTTAAATATATAAAGTAAATATTAATTAAGAATTAAGCGGTAGAAGTATATAGGTCTTTGCATATCAAATTTTGTAACTTTTGAAGTGTTTTTAGATGTGTCTTAGAGGGTGTTTGGGTTTACGATTTAAAATGATTATTTGATTATTACGTTTGTAAAACGTAAATAATTCAAAAATGTGTTTGTATGAAAAAGTGATTATCTGCTATGAAAACACAGTTTTGGAGAAGCATATGCATACATGCTTTTTCAAAACGCATTTTTGAAAACGCATAATCTATTTTGAAAACGCAAAATTTAATTTGTAAACGCAAAATTTAATTTGTAAACCCCCTTAGTATTTTTTTTATACAGTAATATATCTTCACAAGCAAACATAATCTGTGGCAAGTACATTCACTTTTACTAGCAAAGTGTCCGTGTAATGTGATTGGAGTAAAAAAAATTTACCGGTGACATCGACGACTTTTTATGCTAGTTATTATTGCTGGTGGTTAAAACAAAAACGTTTTCAATTTTTTCTATAAGCCATATTTGTGTTTTTTATAGTTAAAATTTAGAAATATATAAGTTGAAATAAATTAATTTAGTTAATTATATTATTGAAAAGTTTTGACTTAAATATATAAAGTAAATATTAATTAAGAATTAAGCGGTAGAAGTATATAGGTCTTTGCATATCAAATTTTGTAACTTTTGAAGTGTTTTTAGATGTGTCTTAGAGGGTGTTTGGGTTTACGATTTAAAATGATTATTTGATTATTACGTTTGTAAAACGTAAATAATTCAAAAATGTGTTTGTATGAAAAAGTGATTATCTGCTATGAAAACACAGTTTTGGAGAAGCATATGCATACATGCTTTTTCAAAACGCATTTTTGAAAACGCATAATCTATTTTGAAAACGCAAAATTTAATTTGTAAACCCCCTTAGTATTTTTTTAATAAATAAATAGATGTTTCTTTTTATAGTTTTTCTATCTATTTATCAATATAATAAAACAGGATTAAAAAATTATTTGATCGACACATGATGAATTATTTGGACGACAAGTATCTTTTTTTTATTGAATTAAATTAAATCAAATTCTTAATTAATATACTTACCTTAAACTATTAAATATATTATACTTCGTATATTATCCATTTCCTATATATTATATCACAATCTAAATATAAATTAAAAGGCAACTGGTCTAACATCAATTGACCAATCACAACTCTCAATTTCTTTAAATTATTCAATTAAACATGTGACTAAATTCAATTTATCTAAATTAAGTTATATTATTGAAAATTTAAAAAATTGTCGACAAAAACCCTCTTGATAAATACAATCCTAAATAAGTTATCTTATCAAAAAGTAAAACAAAAGTGTCGATGATAGTTTTCTTTTTAAAATACCCCAATATAGATAAATATAAGTATTAAAGAAAGTGTCATCTCTATTTATATATATATTTTTTAAAAACAATCTAGATAAATACATCTATTTTTATATATTCATTTAATCTATCTATTTAGTTTATTAAGGCAATAAAAAACACAAGAGAAATACTCAAATAACATATCTTTTATCATATTAATTTTATTTGATAGTATTACTTTAATTACTTCAAGTTAAATTAAATAAATATGAGCCTACTTTTATGAAGGTGTCAAATTTGATATTTCTTAGATTCTTTTCATTTTACCATCATAACTGATCAATCACAAATAAGAGGTCTTATGTTATAATAACAAATTTAAATGTAGCTCCCTCTTATTAACAATTACGGCTAATGATTGATAATGTTGTAAAATTCGTGTATTTGACACGGGTCTAAAATCTAGTTAATATTTAAACAAATCAAGGAATATTTGATTCAATGACCTTAAAGGTTAATGATGCAGGCCCAGGCCCAAGCATTCTTGATCAGGCCCTTTTGTACTTAGAAGATCAAGACAAAAAGAGGCCTTCACTAAAATGGGCATAACTTTTGCTACAGAGCTCCGATTTTGACGTATGACCAGTCGAAACGACCGTTGGAAAGAGGAGCATCAAACTGCAAACCGCCATGGGTCAGTCTTCGGGCCCAAAAACGCCGTTTTCTAGGAGTTATGGACCTTTTTATATGTTTTTTCGGGTTTTTTGGATTTTCTTTTCGTTATAACTTTCGGCCCACTTATGTTTTTAGGCCCGTTCGAATTTTTGCATATTTTTTTTTTTTTTTTTTTTTTTTTTTTTTTTTTTTTTTTTTTTTTTTTTTTTTTTTTTTTTTTTTTTTTTTTTTTTTTTTTTTTTTTTTTTTTTTTTTTTTTTTTTTTTTTTTTTTTTTTTTTTTTTTTTTTTTTTTTTTTTTTTTTTTTTTTTTTTTTTTTTTTTTCTTTCTTTCTTTTTTTTTTTTTTTTTTTTTTTTTTTTTTTTTTTTTTTTTTTTTTTTTTTGGGTATATTTGAATCAACAGGATCAATTATCTGTCCAGAAATTCCGTCTGCGTTAATTGGTATCAGATCCTAAATTCCTGGTCGATATGCCTCCCAGGAGAACAAGAAATGTTAATGATGTCCATGAACAGGATTTAGAGGAGCGAATTACAGAAAGATTGGAGGGTGGCTGGATCGATTTGCTGATGATTTGATTAATCAGATGAATGCCTTGATGAATCAAAGAGGGCGTCATAATCGTAATTATCATGAAGATGAGGATGAAAATCCGTTTGCTGGTGGTGGTGACCGTTCATCTTCTGATTAAGATCCAGAGCCAAATCAACTGGGTAATAACAGCTGTTGGGAGTCTGGAATAAAAACAAGTATTCCTGAGTTTGATGGTGATACTTTGAACCCAGAAAGTTTCATTGATTGGCTTGCTGTTGTTGAAGAAGTTTTCGAATTCAAGGGGGTTCCAGAAGATAAGAAAGTCTCACTAATCGCTACTAGGCTTCGTGGTAGGGCATCTGCTTGGTGGCAACAATTGAAACTTACACGGGTGAAAGTTGGAAAGTCAAAAGTCAGAACCTGGGAGAAGATGAAGAAGTGTATGAGGGCCAACTTTATTCCTCATAATTATCAACGTTTAATGTACCAGCGGTTGCAGAATCTGAAACAGGGTTCCAAATCTGTTGAAGATTACACCACTGAATTCTATCAATTAATTGCAAGAAATGATATTCAAGAGACAGAAGAACAGCTTGTCTCTCGTTACATTGGCGGGTTGAGGGTCCAGATTATGGACTTTGTTAACATGTTTGATCCTGTAAAACTTTCTGAAGCACATCAACGTGCCCTAGCATATGAGAAACAGAACCGACGGGTTGGTGGTTCATCTTTTGCCATGACGGGGGGAAGTTCAGGTTCGGGTCCCACGACATCTCGTCTTATCCCTAACCAAGCAAAACAGGTTGGTGGAACCTCTGGTACAGTTTCAAAAGGGGCAAGTTCTAGTGGCTTGAAATGTTTTAATTGTGGTGAATCTGGTCACCGTCAGTCAGATTGCAAAAAGCCTGGCAAGAGACACTTGTATGTTGATCCGAATGACGGGGAAGACGATGGGGAGGCCGATGGAGAATATGAAGAGGCCCCAGTGTTTGATGAAGAGCCCGAGTATGACGAAGAAGAGGTGGCCGGAGATGTGGGAGTGAATTTGGTGGTTAGGAGATCGTGTTATACACCAAAGGCTAATGAAGATGACTGGCTTAGACATAACATCTTCCATTCAACATGTACCGTGTTGGGGAAGGTTTGCTCTTTTGTTGTTGATCCAGGAAGTTGTGATAATTTGGTTTCCGACGAGGCTGTCAAGAAGTTGGCCTTGAAAACAGAAAATCACCCTAAGCCCTACAAGCTTCAGTGGCTTAAGAAAGGAGGCGAGGTAACAGTATCTAAACGTTCTCTTGTTCCTTTTTCTGTTGGTAAAACATATAAGGATGATGTCTGGTGTGATGTAGTTCCCATGGATGCATGTCATTTGTTGTTGGGTAGACCTTGGGAATATGATCGTAATGTAGAACATAATGGGCGAAAAAATACTTATAGTTTCTTGTTTGATAATGTGAAGATCACTTTGTTGCCTAGTAAGCCTAAGGTTGTAGCGACCAAACCGACTGGTACCCTGTTGACTCTTTCTCAGTTTGAGGATGAGTTGGAGGAGGATGATGATATTTTTGTATTGATAGGAAAAGAAGTGGTTGAGGATGGCAATGTTCCTGATGCCATGGTTCCTTTACTCGGGGAATTTTCTGATGTTTTTCCAGACGAGTTGCCTGATGGATTGCCACCTTTGCTTGACATCCAACATCATATTGATTTAGAGCCTGGTTCACAGTTTCCTAACAGGCCACATTACAGGATGAGCCCAAGTGAACATGAAGAATTGCGTAGACAGGTTGAGGAGTTGGTTTCTAAGGGACATGTTCGTGAAAGTATGAGTCCTTGTGTTGTTCCTGCTTTGTTGACTCCAAAGAAAGATGGAACTTGGCGTATGTGTGTTGATAGTCGAGCCATCAACAAGATCACTGTGAGGTACAGATTTCCTATTCCTCGACTTGATGATTTGCTTGACCAGATTAGTGGTGCTACTGTTTTTACAAAGTTAGATTTGAAAAGTGGTTATTATCAAATTCGAATTAGACCTGGTGATGAATGGAAAACTGCCTTCAAGACTCGTGAAGGATTGTATGAATGGTTGGTGATGCCTTTTGGTTTATCAAACGCACCAAGTACTTTTATGCGTGTGATGAATCAATTGCTTAGGCCTTTTATTGGAAAGTTTGTGGTTGTGTATTTTGACGATATTCTTATTTATAGTGCTTCTTTTGATGAGCATGTCATGCATGTCAGGCAAGTTTTGGCCTTACTTCGCAGGGATAGTTTTTATGCAGCAACAAAGAAATGTGTGTTCATGACCCCTAAAGTCCTGTTTTTAGGGTATGCTGTTTCTGGTGATGGGATACAGGTGGATGAATCTAAAGTTGCAGCAGTTCAAAACTGGCCAACTCCTACTACCATTACTGAAGTTCGTAGTTTTCATGGACTTGCTTCTTTTTATAGGCGGTTCATTCCCCCATTTCAGTTGTATTATGGCTCCAGTGACAGATTGCATGAAGGGGAAGTCATTTGTATGGACCGAAGAGGCAGAGTTGGCTTTTCAATCTATCAAAGTCAAGCTCACTACAGCACCCATTCTGGTATTACCTGACTTCTCTCAAGTTTTTGAACTTCATACTGATGCTTCAAAGGTTGGAATTGGTGGAGTTCTTAGTCAGGGTGGTAGACCTGTTGCTTATTTCAGTGAAAAATTGACTGGACCCAAATTGAAGTATAGCACTTATGATTTGGAATTTTAGCATTGGCGTCATTATTTGTTCCATAAGGAGTTTGTTTTGTTCACTGATCATGATTCTTTAAGGCATATACGAACACAAGATAAAGTATCTCATAGGCATGGTCGTTGGTTAGCATTTCTTGAGAAGTTTACTTTTGTGGTCAAACACAAGACTGGTGTTTCTAATAGAGTTGCTGATGCACTGAGCAGGAGGAGTAATCTGCTTGTATCTATGAGAGTCGATGTGCCGGGTCTGGATGTTATTCGTGAGCAGTTAATTCTTGACCCATATTTTTCAGTTGTTATGCAGGATGTGCAATCTGGGCAGAAATCAGATTTTCTGATACATGATGGCTTTCTTTTCAAGGGCAATCAATTATGTATTCCAGATTCTAGTCTTCGCTTGAAGATCATTAAGGAGTTACATGGTGAAGGGCATGTTGGTCGTGATCGTACTTTACAGTTGGTGCAAGCTTCTTATTTCTGGCCTACTATGAGGAAAGAAGTTGACCGTTATGTCAAACGGTGTCGTATTTGTCAAGTTTCTAAAGGCACAGCTACTAATGCAGGTCTTTATATGCCTTTTCCTGTTCCTTCACAGCCATGGGTTGATATTAGCATGGATTTTGTATTGGGGTTGTGTAACACCCATTTCGTAAAAATATGGATTTCCAAAAATTTCGCCTAACGGCGTTAAATCATGCGGAAACGATTTAGGAAAATACTCAACTAAGGAAAACCGTTGAGAAAACATTGGTGGTGTTACTAATAGCATCAAATCTGTAATAAAAGAAATCCATAAGATTGCCCAACATAAAGCAATCATAACATAGTCATTACATAAGTTCCATAAAGGAAATCAATAACATAAGGTCTATGCGAAGCTATTGGGTAAACTAAAGCCAGCTTGATCATCTACCCATCTCTCTCCAAAGCTTCACACGTCATCTCACTGCCTAACCTGAGGGGTGTCAACACATTAAAAGAAACAAGTGTTAGCTATAAAGCTAAGTAAGATAACACCAGGTTTAAGCAAAACATTTCATCCATTTAATCGTCACTTTAAAGCATTACGTCATTTTAATTAGGCATTCATACCACCGTATAAACATATCCACATCACATATAAGCATAGAGTTCATGACCCTTAGCGTGCCTAATCAATTTGATCACTTTGATTCACCTCGTTAAGTTGTAACCGAAGTTACCGTTTTTTAAGGAAAGACAATGTCGATCCATGAGTAGCACGCTATGTTCATGACATTAGGTGGGTCATCAGGCCACCCGAAAATACTCGCCACATATGACTTGTTGCAAGGAGCCACCCGAGCAACCATTTTAACGTACCTATAACCACCGTCAGGCATGACGTACCTATTACCACCGTCAGGCACGATTTATACGTACCTATTACCACCGTAAGGCACGATGTACCTATTACCACCGTAAGGCACATGTTATGCATAACACTTAACATCTAATTAGCTCGAGCATTTATCATATTTAGTTTAGATTTCCACCTTTAACCTAAACTAATCCATACTATCATCTTTTCACGTTA
The DNA here is from genome assembly GCA_034093135.1 of Erigeron breviscapus. NCBI lineage: Eukaryota > Viridiplantae > Streptophyta > Magnoliopsida > Asterales > Asteraceae > Erigeron > Erigeron breviscapus. The sequence goes on from CM067174.1 coordinate 78,293,959, forward strand.
GGGCCCTTAAAACGTGCACGTGTCATGGCAACCTAAAAAGTTCTAGTGTTCTAGATGAACAAGCCACATATACATGCACATATCAACATTACATCATTACATCATATCATTAACCACCGTTCGTCATAACATATCATATCGTTGAGCATATCATTAACATCACATATCATATCATAAACCACCGTTCGTCATATCATATCATATCGATAAGCATATCATCAAACATAGCGTATCATGTCATAAATATAACTACGGGGAAGCATTTTAGGCATAGGCATCGTCATCATTATTCCCCGAGTACCTCCCATATCAACCCAACCACATTATAGGTTATACATTACCGTTATGGAGGTTATAGTTTATGAAACCATTTCTTGTTGCACCCTCAGCGTGACAAAAGAAGTGTATCTTACCTCTTGAAAGCGTAAAAAGCAATATAACTTGCTAGCAACCTTGAGTCGTGTTCTTAATCACCACTAAAGAGGGAGAATGGATCGGCCTATGAAACGAGTGAAAATCACCTCCAAAAACCCTATGTCGAGCGATCGGTGGTGCTGTTTTCTTTTGATCGGCCTAGACCTAATCCACGGCCCTATGTGTGTGTTTTGTGAGTATTTTGGCCAAGTAAAGGATACCTTAGATATGTAGTTGCACAAAACCGATCACACGAGTATATAATATGTTAAATCCAACCTTAGACAAGTCGAATTAGGTCCTTACACACAACATGTAACCCAAGATTTGCACAACAATTAATCCAAGATATGATTCACCTAGATGTTCTTGATGAAGATTCTGGGATTTTTAAAGAGAACCTTAGAGAGAGAAGTTATGTGTGTAAAACTCTTTGAAGAAATGAAAGATCAACATATATATAGGCATGAATATGGTTTGGTCGAACTTAATCAGGTCGAATTCGACCAGTTCGACCCCAACCAGGTCGAACTCCATTCATATCTGGAAACTAGACTCTTTTACAAAAATGTGGCGATTTGAATCGTCAAAAACGGAGTTACGGTTCAAAAGTTATGGTCAAAACAAGTTACCAGCGTTTAGTAAGGTCGAACTCGACCTTCGTCGAACTCGACCCAGCTGGTCGAACTCGACCACTTGGAACATATCTTTCTATTGGAAAATAGACTCTTTTATGAAGAAGTGGCGATTTGAATCGTCAAAAACGGAGTTACGGATTGAAAGTTATGGCCAAAACAAAATCAGTACGTTTTTCTGTTGTCGACTTGACTATACTACATTCATATAACTTTACACTACATTATGCCCTTATATTATCTTTAAGGCATTAAAGCCTCTCACATATAGCATATTAAACACACGTAAGCATTAACTCGTTTAGATACTTAACGGTAGCGAAGTGTTGACTTAACGACTCAAGTCAACCGTTCACACAAAAAGTTTGGGATGTTACAATTACCTCCCCCTTAAGAGGATTCCGTCCCCGGAATCACTCTCAACATCAAAAAGGTGGGGATAGGTCTCCCGCATTACGGACTCGGTCTCCCAAGTCATACTTTCGCCGTGATTATGTTTCCACTTAATGAGGACTAGATCGATAGTCTTACGTCGTAACTTCTTTTGTTTCCTTCCCAGGTTCATCGACAATCTGCTTGTTTGGATCAATACTTACGTCCACGAGTGGAATAACATCCGCTTCATTTGCATGGCATTTACGTAGATAACACACATGAAATGTGTTGTGAATTCCATTAAGTTCTGGAGGTAATTCCAGCTGAAATGCCTGTTCATTAACCTTCTTAATGATCTTAGAAGGTCCAATGAATCTAGGGCTTAGCTTTCCTCGTTTGCCAAATCGTAATACACTTTTCCAAGGCGACACCTTGAGTAAAACCATTTCACCTTCTTTAAAATCGAACGGCCTCCTTTTCTTATCAGCATATGACTTTTGCCTTTCGCGAGCGACACGTAAGGCTTCCTTTGCAACGTTAACTTTATCGGCCGTAAGTTGTACTACTTCGGGTCCAGCAAATTGCTTTTCCCCGGGCTCCAACCAACAACTAGGAGTCCGACACTTTCTACCATATAACATCTCATAAGGTGGCATTCCAATGCTCGCATGATAACTATTGTTATACGCAAACTCGACAAGAGGTAGGTGTTTATCCCACGAACCACCATAATCCATCACACAAGCTCTGAGCATATCCTCGAGCGTTTGAATAGTCCTTTCACTTTGCCCATCGGTCTGCGGATGATAGGCTGTGCTCAGACGAACTTGAGTACCAAATTCCCGTTGAAAGCTCTTCCAAAAGTTGGAAACAAAGTGAGCATCACGATCGGACACAATCGATAACGGGACACCATGTTTAGAAACCACTTCATCAATATACAACGTAGCGAAGTTCTCCATAGGAGCATTCTCACGAACTGGGAGGAAGTGAGCACTCTTCGTTAATTGATCGACAATAACCCATATCATATCGTGACCACGAGGCGTTCTCGAAAGTTTGGTTACAAAATCCATTGTAATGCGATCCCATTTCCACTCAGGGATCTCGAGTTGCTGAAACTTCCCATAAGGCTTTTGATGTTCAGCTTTCACCTTCGCACACGTCAAACATTTCTGTACGTACATCATTACATCGTTCTTAATACTGGGCCACCAATAAATAGGCTTCAAATCTGCATGCATCTTTGTGGCACCAGGGTGTACAGAATACTTAGTTTTGTGAGCTTCATCCATCACTAACTCACGATTGCCTCCATATAGAGGAACCCATATTCTACCTTTATAGGTTCGAAGGCCACGACTATTTTCTTCTATTTGGAGTCTATTCTTTTTTTTTTTTTTTAGACTCAGCTTTCACATTGTCATCCTTCAATGCTTCAATTTGTGCCAATCGAATCGGTTCCAGTAAATTCGACTCCACTTTCGTAATCAATGCACATAATCTACTCTTCACATATTCTTTGCGGCTCAAGGCATCAACAACCACATTAGCTTTGCCTGGGTGATATTTAATCTCACAATCATAATCCTTTAATAACTCCATCCACCGTCGTTGTCTAACATTCATGTCCTTCTGAGTAAACACGTACTGTAAGCTCTTATGATCCGTATAAAGGTATACTTCGTACCATACAGATAATGTCGCCACAATTCCAGAGCAAAAACAACAGCAGCCAGCTCAAGGTCATGAGTAGGATAATTCCGCTCATGAGGCTTCAGCTGTCGCGAGGCGTAAGCGATAACTTTGTCTCGTTGCATCAGTACACACCCTAACCCCGTGATGGATGCGTCACTATAAACAACTAAATCATCAGTTCCTTCGGGTCAGGCTAGGACCGGAGCTTCACACAACTTCTTTTTCAATGTCGGGAAGGCTTTCTCTTGAGCTTCCGTCCACACAAACTTCACACCTTTCTTGGTTAATTCAGTCATTGGCTTGGCAATGCGCGAGAAATCCTGAATGAAACGTCGATAATAGCCAGCCAAACCGAGAAAACTCTTAATTTCAGTAGGAGACTTAGGCTGCTCCCACTTCGACACCGCTTCTATCTTTGCAGGATCCACTTTTATACCATCAGAGGACGACATGGCCGAGGAAATGAACTTCCTTTAGCCAGAACTCGCACTTGGAGAACTTAGCATATAGCTTTTTCTCTCTGAGGACTTGAAGGACAGCCCTCAAATGCTCTCTATGTTCCTCTTCCGACTTTGAATACACAAGGATGTCGTCGATGAAAACGATAACGAAATGATCCAAAAATGGTCGACAGACACGGTTCATCAGATCCATAAACTTCGCTGGAGCATTTGTCAAACCGAATGGCATGACAAGGAACTCATAATGACCATAACGAGTTCGGAATGCTGTTTTGGCTACACTCTCTTTTTCAACCTTCAATTGAAGATAGCCAGACCGCAAATCAATCTTTGAAAAAATAGGAAGCACCTTGAAGTTGATCGAACAAATCATCAATGCGAGGGAGTGGATACTTATTCTTCACCGTTCTTTTATTCAACTCGCGATAATCGATACACGTACGCATGGATCCGTCTTTCTTCTTTACAAATAGGATAGGAGCACCCCCTGGAGAGGAACTCGGACGGAATGAAACCTTTATCTAAAAGTTCCTGAATTTGCGTCATAACTCCTTCATCTCCGTCGGAGCTAATCGATAGGGAGCTTTAAATGTCCCATCATTATACCCCTTACTCCTTTCTTAAGGGAAAACTCTTTATCTTGAGAAGTAGTCAGACATAAGATTTCGTACTCATATAGGATATCAACATCACCTTCATGTCACACCGGGAAGAATCTCCCCCGTAGACAATCGTCTCAATCGTCACATGTCGTCCCGTAGCGAAATCAAAACTACGCGAGTCGCAAATCTAAATAATCCAAAGTATGCGCCACATCTTTCATCAAATTTCATCCTCTAATTGAATTCCATACGAACTCAAACCTTCAATCTTAATCCCAAGCACTACCTTCCACATTTAACAGCTCGAATAAAACCTCACATCATATCATAGTGCTCTTGGAATGGGCGTGTTTCATGTTTAAGGGTTGAATCAACCGTTGAGTCGACTTCTTTACTTGTTTCAACTTCATCCTTCATTACTTCATTCATACGTGTCTACTCTTCACGTGATCAAATGGAATAACATTTAATGATTCCACCTTTGTCATCTTCACTTCATTTGGATCAACACAGACACAGTCTCACAAACACACACATGTCGTGATACATTTACAATTACGTTCGCGACCGGAATTGTAACTATATCCTTTCATACGTGTGCCCGGTAACCCTTCTGTGCATCACCTACTTATCACCCTTCAAATATCCATCATTAACTCTACTTGTCAGGTTCAAGTCCAAGTCCTTTGAACTAGTAGACTCAACAACATTGTCTACCAATCACTTCACTCTTCACCTACCTTTAAACTTCATTTAACTGCATGTACTTCATAGTCATCATACACATTTAACCGGCTATAAATGACTCACGAATTTTATCTTCTCCATGAAGAAACGAGCATACTCGTTGACTTTTCCAATTTCAGCCGTCAAGGCACGAAACTCCTTTTCCATCTTACGCTGCTCATGAACCCCAATATATTCCTCAATAAATTTCTAAGTTAGCCCACGAGATAGCAGATACCATAGCTGGAGTCATCGAAATAGTAATGCTCTTCCACCAGTCCGAGCACCTTCTTTCAACATTCTACTAGCACACAACACCTTCTTATCCTCGGGATAGTCCATCGTAGCATTCGGATAACTTAGCGATGAAGAAACGAGATATAGAGGAATAAGGCTAAAACATATCATCGTAACGTAAACATCTCATAAGCCCTATCACACTCGCACTCGTCCCAACCCATCCTATATCATCTTCATTAAAGCTAAGGCATCCTACGAGTACCTAGCATGCACATCTTAAGTTTAAGTCCAAATCCTATGGTCAATAGGCCTTGGTTCACTTAAACTACTTCTCTTATACCAAATTGTAACACCCGTTTCGTAAAAATATGGATTTCCAAAAATTTCGCCTAACGGCGTTAAATCATGCGGAAACGATTTAGGAAAATACTCAACTAAGAAAAACAGTTGAGAAAACATTGGTGGTGTTACTAATAGCATCAAATCTGTAATAAAAGAAATCCATAAGATTGCCCAACATAAAGCAATCATAACATAGTCATTACATAAGTTCCATAAAGGAAATCAATAACATAAGGTCTATGCGAGCTATTGGGTAAACTAAAGCCAGCTTGATCATCTACCCATCTCTCGCCAAAGCTTCACACGTCATCTCACTGCCTAACCTGAGGGGTGTCAACACATTAAAAGAAACAAGTGTTAGCTATAAAGCTAAGTAAGATACACCAGGTTTAAGCAAAACATTTCATCCATTTAAATCGTCACTTTTAAAACATTACGTCATTTTAATTAGGCATTCATACCACCGTATAAACATATCCACATCACATATAAGCATAGAGTTCATGACCCTAAGCGTGCCTAATCAATTTGATCACTTTGATTCACCACGTTAAGTTGTAACCGAAGTTACCGTTTTTAAGGAAAGACAATGTCGATCCATGAGTAGCACGTTATGTTCATGACATTAGGTGGGTCATCAGGCCACCCGAAACTACTCGCCACATATGACTTGTTGCAAGGAGCCACCCGAGCAACCATTTTAACGTACCTATAACCACCGTCAGGCATGACGTACCTATTACCACCGTCAGGCACGATTTATACGTACCTATTACCACCGTAAGGCACGATGTACCTATTACCACCGTAAGGCACAGGTTATGCATAACACTTAACATCTAATTAGCTCGAGCATTTATCATATTTATTTAGATTTCCACCTTTAACCTAAACTAATCCATACTATCATCTTTTCACGTTAGGGCCCTTAAAACGTGCACGTGTCATGGCAACCTAAAAAGGTCTAGTGTTCTAGATGAACAAGCCACATATACATGCACATAATACAACATATCATATCATTAACCACCGTTCGTCATAACATATCATATCATTGAGCATATCATTAACATCACATATCATATCATAAACCACCGTTCGTCATATCATATCATATCGATAAGCATATCATCAAACATAGCGTATCATGTCATAAACATAACTACGGGGAAGCATTTTAGGCATAGGCATCGTCATCATTATTCCCCGAGTACCTCCCATATCAACCCCACCACATTATAGGTTATACATTACCGTTATTGAGGTTATAGTTTATGAAACCATTTATGTTGCACCCTCAGCGTGACAAAAGTAGTGTATCTTACCTCTTGAAAGCGTAAAAAGCAATATAACTTGCTAGCAACCTTGAGTCGTGTTCTTAATCACCACTAAGGAGGGAGAATGGATCGGCCTATGAAACGAGTGAAAATCACCTCCAAAAACCCTATGTCGAGCGATCGGTGGTGCTGTTTTCTTTTGATCGGCCTAGACCTAATCCACGGCCCTATGTGTGTGTTTTGTGAGTATTTTGGCCAAGTAAAGGATACCTTAGATATGTAGTTACACAAAACCGATCACACGAGTATATAATATGTTAAATCCAACCTTAGACAAGTCGAATTAGGTCCTTACACACAACATGTAACCCAAGATTTGCACAACAATTAATCCAAGATATGATTCACCTAGATGTTCTTGATGAAGATTCTGGGATTTTCAAAGAGAACCTTAGAGAGAGAAGTTATGTGTGTAAAACTCTTTGAAGAAATGAAAGATCAACATATATATAGGCATGAATATGGTTTGGTCGAACTTAATCAGGTCGAACTCGACCAGTTCGACCCCAACCAGGTCGAATTCAATTCATTTCTGGAAACTAGACTCTTTTACAAAAATGTGGCGATTTGAATCGTCAAAAACGGAGTTACGGATTGAAAGTTATGGTCAAAACAAGTTAGCAGCGTTTAGTAAGGTCGAACTCGACCTTGGTCGAACTCGACCCAGCTGGTCGAACTCGACCACTTGGAACATATCTTTCTATTGGAAAATAGACTCTTTTATGAAGAAGTGGCGATTTGAATCGTCAAAAACGGAGTTACGGTTCAAAAGTTATGGCCAAAACAAAATCAGTACGTTTTTCTGTTGTCGACTTGACTATACTACATTCATATAACTTTACACATTATGCCCTTATATTATCTTTAAGGCATTAAAGCCTCTCACATATAGCATATTAAACACACGTAAGCATTAACTCGTTTAGATACTTAACGGTAGCGAAGTGTTGACTTAACGACTCAAGTCAACCGTTACACAAAAAGTTTGGGATGTTACAGGTTGCCTCGTACTCAGAGAGGTAATGATTCTATATTTGTTGTTGTTGATCGGTTTTCGAAGATGGTTCATTTTATCCCTTGCAAGAAGACAACTGATGCTGTTAATGTTGCACAACTTTTCTTTCGTGATGTGTATCGATTGCATGGTTTGCCTACTTCTATTGTTTCTGATCGGGATACCCGGTTTTTGAGTCACTTTTGGCGTAGTTTATGGAAGATGGTGAATACTCAACTCAATTTCAGTAGTGCTTATCACCCACAAACTGATGGGCAAACCGAAGTTGTTAATCGATCACTTGGTAATTTGTTGCGATGTTTGGTTGGTGATCATGTGAAAGCGTGGGATCAGAAATTGTGTCAAGCTGAGTTTGCTCATAATCATGCTGTGAATCGAAGTACTGGTTTTAGTCCATTTCAGGTTGTTTATTCATCTCAGCCCAGAGGACCACTTGATTTAATGTCTGTAACACCCGTCGTTTAAAAACTTGGATTTTGAAAGATCTTTGCCAAACGGCGTTTAAAAATAAGCGGAAAGGATCACATATAAAATCTGCCCCATCCGTAACGGATGGTACCTTTAAAATTGGTGTTACTTCTAGCATCGTCAAAATAATAAAAGTAAATCCAAGCTTTGGCACCTACATAAATGCCCATCATTACAATTCTGAAACATGAACAAAATAGCCAAACATAAGGCTAAAGGAAGTCTAAGCGTTTAATGTCTTTGCTAAACTTCTTTATTCATTCTACCCAACTCTCACCAAGCTAATCCTCGCCTAGCTCAAACTTGATTATCCTGAAGGCACAACATTTTCAAAGAACAAGTGTTAGCTAATAAAATTAGCTAAGTAAGATAACATAGATTTGAAAACGTTTGCCAATTACATATATTAACAAAATCTGCATTTTATGTTAATATCACACACATTCATAACATCATAAGATACACATTAGGTTCATCATGTCCTAAGGTGTGCCTATACTTTCTTTCTTCATCTTTCTTTCTGTATTTCTTTGCCAAGATGTAGGCTAAGTGACTTATGCCACTTACATAGGGATGTGGGGTTGTGTGTAGGCGGTCATAAACCATACTTGGAGTCCTCACACCCGACATGATGGGTAAACCATAAGGTGGTCCATCGGCGTCGTTAAGGAATGACAAAGTCAATCCAACTGAATAAACCGTTTATGCCTTTACGCATTGGTGGTTAGTTACTCCACCCGAATACTCAAACGTAACTATGCCACAAGGAGCAACTCAAGTGACCACGTACGCACCAGCCCCGAAGAGCTAGCACGGGTTAAGCTTAACACAAGACTTTACATAATGCTCGAGACTTTAATCGTTTAATTAGTTTAGGCTACGCTTTCACCTATACTAATCACATATCATCTTTTACTTTAGGGCCCTTAACGTGCACGTGAACATGGCAATCCTAATCAAGGACTAGTGACTAGGTGATCAAGCCACACATGCAAACATATATCATATCATTTCAACATTTTCATACATATATAATCATTCCATCATTTCATGCATATATCCTTACCTCATACCATTGCAACCTGCATATGTATGTTAATCATCATTAATGGTAAGTAATACCTCCTTTGCAACCTCCCATAGTCACCCATGAACATAAAACATGCATACATATTCAATTGGAAGGTTTAACTTATGAAAACGTATTTTGTTGTACCAACAGATGACAAAAGATGTTATCTTACCTCGATACAGCTTACCAACAAGTTAAAAGTATATTAATGTGCTTGCTAAGTGCTCCCGACAACCTAGAATGAGTATAAGATCGAATATAAGCTAAACAAAATACTTTGTGCAACCTGGGCATCAGGTGCGTCGCACTTGACATGTGGTGCGTCGCACAATTTCATCAGAAAATTCTGAATAGATGCAGGTGCGCCGCACCTACCAATTGGTGCGCCGCATATCGGGCTTTTGGCTGAAATCCATTTTTCCAAATCTGGCTGTGGTGCGTCGCACCACCCTCCTGGTGCGTCGCACCTGGAGTATCGACCAGAAACCTTAATTTTGTTCTTTGATCAAACGAATTCCATACGAACCCAAACCCCAAATCCGCCCTGGGGACATAAAATTAACCCTTTTCCAATACTTTTCAAGCCTTTAATCCATCAATCAATCCTTTAATGCTTTACATCACAAATCAATCATTACAACACCCGAATAACAAGAATTCGGTAAACGTTTGATCAAATAACCCAACCCAAACCCTATGGCCTGGATCGAAATCACTTCTAAGACATACATGATTAGATTTAAGAGTAAGATCAGCCATATTACCTGTAGATGACTTTGAGGATTCGAAATCTTAATCAAACTTGATCGAAACGACACGAAACGATTGATTCTTGGAGGAAACTTGTTTTGAGAGGGAGGGGATCTGTTCCTAGGCTTAATCACGAAAATTAGCAGCTATTGGAGTCTTACTAGACCTTAAACTCCTGACCATAAGTTTCCTTTAGTGCCCATAGGCCCCTCGACTTCCTAAACTTTACTTTCGTAGCTTAATTAACTTACCGGGAGACTTAACGATCTAACAAGCACTTAACTTTCATACTTTACTTTAAACTACTTTCATTTAATTCATTTTACTTCATTTCATATTAAACACATAAGCATTTAATCACATAATCCCTTATAGGGCACATAAACATAACGGACCTAACGTTAATTAACGGAAAGTCAAATAGTCAAACATAAAACGTTCGGGATGTTACAATGTCACTTCCTGTTTCTGGTTCTGTTCCCATGAAGGTCCAAGATTTTGTAGAGGGGTTACACAAAGTTCACAAGGCTGTTTATGACAATTTGAACCAAGCCAATGCAAAGTACAAACAGGCTGCAGATAAAAAGCGTAGGCATGTTGATTTCGAGGAAGGAGATTTTGTTTGGGCTGTTTTAACTAAAGATCGTTTTTCAGTTGGAGAGTACAATAAGCTATCAGCCAAGAAGATTGGGCTTGTTGAAATTGTGCAGAAGATAAACCCCAATGCTTATCGTTTAAAGCTGCCTAGCCACATTCGTTGTTCAGATGTGTTTAATGTGAATCATCTGCTGCCTTATCATGGTGAGTCTTCAGATGATGATCTTGGTGTGAATTCGAGGGTGAATTCTGTCTACCCAGGGGGGAATGATGCAGGCCCAGGCCCAAGCATTCTTGATCAGGCCCTTTTGTACTTAGAAGATCAAGACAAAAAGAGGCCTTCACTAAAATGGGCATAACTTTTGCTACAGAGCTCCGATTTTGACGTATGACCAGTCGAAACGACCGTTGGAAAGAGGAGCATCAAACTGCAAACAGCTATAGGCGTTTTGGGTCAGTCTTCGGGCCCAAAAACGCCGTTTTCTAGGAGTTATGGACCTTTTTATATGTTTTTTCGGGTTTTTTGGATTTTCTTTTCGTTATAACTTTCGGCCCACTTATGTTTTTAGGCCCGTTCGAATTTTGCATGCTTATTTATATCGTTGTAAACATTGGGAAATGATCAGACTTGATTAAATCAAAATTTCATTTTTTTCCCTATACACATGCTTGTGTTTTAGTGTGAAAATCCTAAATTTCGGTATTCTATTTGAATCAACGAAAATTTAGAAGAATTTTTCCTGGGTATTCTTTGAATCAACAGGATCAATTATCTGTCCAGAAATTCCGTCTGTGTCATTAACGTAAATGGAAGACGTTTTTTTTTTAATTTGAGAAGTGCAAGTCTTCTTACTCAAATGTACAATCTAATCAATATATATGTATATATATATATATATCGGAGATTGTTTTTCAACCCTTCTATGATCATCCACTCGAGAACTTTTGTAAGGAGGGGCGGATCCAGTGTACTAGTAGGTAGGTCCCAGGACCTACCTAAATTTTGAAAAAACATATATATATAGATCTTATATGATATGTATTTCTAGGAGATATGTTATTTTGCTAATCGGCCACTGTATAAAGGTTTTTATCACTAAAGTTTCATTTTCTCAATTCCACCCACCAAATAATAATTAGGCATTGTTTCATAAAAATATTTTTAAGTTTGAAACCTTCTTATGTAAACATTTTAGATTTTAGAGGTGGTGAAGGTAATGGTTAAAATGGTCGCAAATATGTTCCGATTAAACCGTATAAACCTGACTTCCAACAAAAGATTATTATCCTCATGCATAGAACTAACCTAAATAGACCAAACATATTCCGTTCTAAAAAAAAACTGTTTAGTACCGTTTTTCGTGGATTTCGAGCCTCAATACCTCGACGGTGTATGAGGAGGTCAAGATATAGGCATATTTGTTCTCCCACGGACTAATTAAAATCAATACTATTTTTTTTACATTAAACTGACCCTATAATATTTATTTAAAAGTACAATAACAAACTGAAAATTCGCTAGAATATATTCCTTGTTTGTTCGCTACTGTATAGTGTATAACCATAAGAAAAGTAATGTATATATTTTGTGACCAACCCTAGCTATATTAATAAATATAATAATAATAATTTTGTACGGAGTAGTAATTTATAATTAAGCGTCCGCTATTATAAATACATTTCTCGTAATACATTTCCAATCTCCATCCTATTATCTCTCTTTCTTTCTTTCCTCATTGTTTTTGCATATACACTAGTCTTTATCTTTCTTTAGCAAATTAATTAAGAGCAAATTAAAATGTGCGGAGGAGCAGTGATCTCTGACTTTGATCCTATAGCGGAGAAACGATGCAGGAAGCTGACTGCCGATGATCTATGGAGCGACTTCGATCTATTCGACGACGATTGGGAAGATATCAAGCCACCACCATCTCTACTCCAAAACACCGGCAAGAACAACAACTACTATTATTCCAGTCCGAAGTCTAAACAAGCTGCTCCTGCAGGTGAATACTATTACTATATATATTTGATTAAATAAGTAAACATACAAGTGCATGGTTAGTTATTAAGCAAGCCATCAATAAATTTATTACAACGAATTAAAGCTAGTTATCGTGTGCATATATGTCTCTTGACTTCCATCCACAGTATTTAATTATAAAAAACATTATATTTCTAGTACTTAATGCTTTTATAAAACTATATATTCCTAAGTCTTGTAATTCAATATTAAATTTATTAGTATTTTGTAAATTGTTCGATCACCTAGACATATATTTCTGGCTACGCCACTCGAAGGCCAGGTGAGTTCTTCCTTTTACGCAGTTTTTGAGTGACATATTTGAGTTATAATTTTTTGCTATATTTTTATGCATTTTATGTCAAATGCACGCTTTTATAAGTATCGATCAATGTCTAGTTTCATTTTCTTTTTTTTTGTTTATATATTGTTCTTAAGTTGGTTAAACTAATAAAGAATAACTTCCTATAACTATTAGGAGTATATATATAAGAACAAAAACAATTTGTGTTGAAATATCAGTTATGATCGATATCAAAAAAGCTCTTAAAAAGTTAAAAAAGATCTAATTGAAAAGTTGGTCATGTCGAGAATCTTAGCTAACTAGCTAGAATAAACTAAATATAATTCTCAAATCTTGGATTATATATAGTAACTTATTAATCATCAGGATCTTAATTTGAAGAAAAACTTGAGTAGTGCATTTAATATCATTTTACGGTTGAATTCATTGTGTAATATTTTTCAGGTAACAAGAATCAGCAGGCTCATAAACAACAACTGATCGAGAAAAAGAGTAGTAGTAAAACCCGAAAAAACATCTACAGAGGAATCCGCAGGCGACCATGGGGGAAATGGGCTGCAGAAATCAGAGATCCACAACAAGGCGTTCGTTTGTGGCTAGGAACATACAATACGGCTGAAGAAGCCGCTAAAGCCTATGACGAAGCAGCCACACGTATCCGAGGCAAAAAGGCCAAGCTCAATTTCCCTGTCCCTACTACTACAACTTCACCACCGGCTAATAAGAAGTTGTGTGTCAAAACCACTGAATCCAACCACTCGATTGATCAGCCGTCAACACCTGTATTGATGGACCAATATGATCAACAGCCGCCACTACTAGCTACTGATCCGATGGATGACTATGGTGGTCTTGACACCGGCACAATAATAGCAGATGTCGATCGGTTTGAGTTCAAGGAACAGATATCGGACTTGGAGACATTTTTGGGGCTTGAGCATGAGTCAATTCAGTTTGATGGGCTTGAGTCTATTGATCTTTGGGGGTTGGATGACTTCTCGGTTAATAATTAATTAACAATTCAGCTCTAACACATATATAATTGGCATGGGCGCATGAGTTTGGTCTATACTACTACATTATTATTTATGTAGCTAGCTAGGCATATATGCCCATGTCAAAAAATAACAGGCTATACTACTATATTTTCATGTATGTATATATATGATACATATATATGCGTCAAATATATATTTTGTAGGAGTTGCCGAGTTGTGCATGGACGACGTCGTATGTAGTATTGGTCGTGTGCTTGATAATAGGGTAGTTAACGTTTAATTTGTATGCTTTTTCATAGAAAAATTGTGATATATGCATGATTGTATCTACATTTTTGTTATGACATATCGTGCATTTAATTTATGTTCACTTGCCTTATAAGAATATTTATTGTCGTCAAACGAAGTTGCGGAATAAACAAGCTTTTGACATAACTTATAAGAAATTTCTTGTGAGACGACCGGTGAATAGTTAAGGTAAGTAAATGTGATTGACAAAATGAGATTGATATAATTGATTGTATCTAAATTTCCATGTTTGTTTATTTTGTGTTTATGAATGCAAATGAACGAATGAACTTATAAACAATGAATACACAAGTGAATGTTTAAAAATAAATTATCAAACATTGACAAACATAAACGATATAAATAAAAGATATGTTAGTGTACAAGCATTAGTACCATGATTCATGAATGCCTCTTTCCTCTAGAGGGAACCATTTGTTATTTATAATGATGTTTAGCAAACTAGTAGTTATTTAAATTATTAAATATCAAGTTGTAGGAAGAATCTTGTGATTGTCGAAACAAGGAGATGCATGAATCAACCGACTACTTTCCTATTCACGACTGACCATTGAAGTAATTATCTTTGTGTTTCGTGAGGATTGCAACAACTCTCATAATTTTACATTGTCATCTTAAAAGCAACTAAGCAACTAATAGGGATTAGTACATTAGAATGTAAGCAACTTTATACGAATTGTTATAGTATGTATCGAACTTCAATCATGTGCATTGTATGTAATGAACTTTCAAATCCTGTACATTGTATGTATTCGTGTATATGTGGCAACCATATAAGCTGTCACTTGTAAGGTTTTTATTGGTCGGATACATACAATGCACAGAATTTGAAAGTTCATTACATACAATGCACATGATTGAAGTTCGATACACACTATGACAATTCGTGTAAAGTTATTTGCATTCTGAGATACTAATCCCCAAGTAATAAAATAATAAACTTTCAATTCATTTTATGTTCACATATTTAATATTTTTACTTGCTATTGACAATTTCTTAAATTAAATAAGAAACGATCTCAAGCTCGATCCTTCCTAATTAAACATCATAAGAGTGATCATAGTGGTGGTTAGAAATATATTTCGAAAATGATCACAAGGGTATGTAATTATGTATCTCAAATAAGTCGTGTATAATTGAGTAAAAAATTACTTTTTTTCCGAATAATTTGACTATTTGAGCATGAAAATCTCACAAGAATTAAGATATCTTTTTCCTTAATGAGAATAAACATATAAATACTTATGTGGTGTTTAATGTTTGAGTTATAAAAAGTTAAAACAATTCAGTCTATAGTGAGTATAATAATGTGAGGTTCGTATTTATGTGATACGGATCAGTATTTTTTTAATGACGTAGTTCGAACAATAACTATTATGGGATAGAAGTAAGGTTTTAACCGGCTCAAAGAGTAGCATTCTCATAAAAACCTCATAAAATGTGTCATTTTAGAAATGAATATATAACCTTATGAGTGAAACTTCATACTTTAACTAGTTTGTTAATGGGATACTTAGGAAAATGAAAATATAGATTTGATGTGATAGTATTATAATGTTATCTATAAATTTAGGTTGATTGTTTTTAATTAAGTGGAGAATCCAAGGTTTGAAAATATTTAAGAATAATCAGATGCAATGCATTCCAATTTGTCCACACTTTTCCTAACAATGCCCTTTGAAAATCACATGAAATGTCATAATCAGCCTTTTTTGGTACCAAATACCGATTGCCAAGTGCCTAACATTTTCCCTTCTGGAATCTTTGATAGCACACCTCCAAAAATCGTACTCCTCGATGTTGTGATCCACGAGTGGCAATCATATTCTCATTTCAAACACGATATAATAAAGATACGAATAGATATGATTTGATGTAATGTTTATTTTTTACTTTGACAACTTGCCGAAGTTTCAATAATATAATTGATTGGCAAATATATTATATGATTTTATGTTGCTTTTATTTTTTAAAGGAGTGCGAGCGTTAAGGATAGTGGCAATGGAACTAGGCATGGGCTAGGCAAGCGCGGCAACACCAATGCGATGACTTAGGCATGAGGGAGACATGGATGTTTTAGGCAAAAAATTCTGCTCAGTCATGGAAGAGAGAGAGAGAGAGATAATGATTGAATTGAGGAGGGATAGGAGAGAGATAGTGGGTATGATTGAAGGAAAACAGTAAGGGATGGTAACTTGGTGAGGCATGAAGAGACATGGTTGTCATGGGTTAGACATGGTTAGACATGAATTAGGCATGAAATGATGTGGAGGTATATTATTGGTGGATTGCTAGGCATGGCTAAGCATGGAATGAGTATGTTGTATGCGTGTAAAATGAGTAAATAGAGAGGGATCCAAGTTCAATTTATTCTAAAAAAAGAAAAGAAAAAAAAAATCTAAAGTCTTCAGCTTTGATACGGCCAGAAGTTTTGCATGTGTATGATGGAAATGATAATCTCTCACAGTGATCGAAATTTATCATTTGAAATCTTGAATAAACATTTAGTTCTTGATCATCACATTCTTGGAGGTTTATATAAATCAGTTTGATGCCAATTGTAATAAAAGTTGAAGATCAAAATGCTAGATTTTCACTCTTATTTCACTTGTGATAGTCTTTAGTTATTGGTAGTTTTATCCATTATGGTTTATCCATTATGGTCCAAACCTTATGTATACTGTATATAATTATACATGACTCATGAGTAAATATTGCACTATAGGCCTATAGCTAGCATCAATGAAAAATAGATCAAAACTAACTAGCCCAAAAGCAAAAGCTCAAAATGGGCCAAACCGGATTTGTTGAATTGTAAATTAAAATTAATAGCCCAGGACTAAATATTAGGCCATGGAAAGAAAAAGCATTGCTGGTCGAAGACTCGAAGGAATCACCAAATCTTCATGATACTTTACATATGCTAATTTTATCGTCTATTCATAAACAACACCTTTGATAGTTTAAGCCAAATTGAGACTAGGAGCTAATGTAAAATGAAAACGGCTAGGCCCCTTGATATATTCAGTGGCGAAGCTAGAAATTTTTGAGTGGGGGGTCGGGATCTAATTTTTTTTTTCCTAACGCTATTAAAATGGGGGGTCGAAACCGAGTATATCGAAATTTTTCTACACGAAAACAATATACCCCTACATCGCAAAAAAATTTCCGGGGGGTGGGCCGCCCCCTACATAGCTGCGCCCCTGGATATATTGCCAGTCTGAATGAGTCGCTCCGTAGTAGTAAAATATAGTCATACACACACACACACACACACACACATATATATATATATATAAATATAGGGGTGGGTTAAATAGAGTACAAGCAATCCAAAAAGTACAAGGGGATCAATCTCTACCGTTGGATCAAGCATCTTCTTCCTTCTTCTCCGGCGAGACTGCCGCCGCCAGCCACCACCTTCTTCTCCGGCGACCATCACCACCTCCTCCTTCTTCCTTCTTCTCCGGCGAGACAACCACCGCCACCACCTCCGGCGACATCTCCGGCAATCATCAGTTTTGTTTTCGGGTGGATACGGTACGGGCGTTGCCCTCATCCGTTCTAAACTGGTTGTCACCGGACGCATATGGGAATCGTATGGATTTGATGGGCGGCGATCCAAGAGATGGTGGCGGTTTGATACGGTACGGGCGAAACCCTTGCTGCCGGCGCCGTGGTTGGGGTGGTCGGAGATGATGATGGTGGTGGCGGTGGTTGTCTCGCCGGAGAAGAGAGGTGGTAGCTGGCGGCGGCAGTCTCGCCGGAGAAGAAGAAGGTGACACAGCAGCCGGAGAAGGAAGGCTTGATCTGAGCCCTTGATCGGACGGCCAGGATTGATCCCCTTGTACTTTTTGGATTGCTTGTACTCTAATTATCTTTCCCCTATATATATATATATATATAGGGAGATGGGAATATAAGGCTGTTAGGTAGCTAAGCTTAGGTGTGGAACACTCACATATTGTTTTTTTAATCCATAAAAATCAGGGGCCATGTGTTTTAATTAAAATTCAACAAATATTAAAAAATTGGTATGTGAGGGGTTCCACACCTAAGTTTAGGTGCCGGACAGCCTTATATTCACTTTTCCCATATATATATATATATATATATATATATATATATATTATATTATATATATATATATATGTTCAACACACATTCGCTACATTAAACATTAGTCGAAAATATATGACGCTACTCTTATGGCAAAAAGATATCTCCAGGAAGTTGTTCCTTATACTCTGCGGCTAATTTTAAAGAAGGTTCATGTCAGGCAACTCCTAAGAATCATGGATGTAAAAGTTTGTTTTTCTTTTCATCTTAAACCTGTGTGTGTAGCCGCATGTAGAGTCGAGATGTGAACGTGATTGTTCCGCCTTACATGAATTAAGCATACATTCATAAAATGTCTGTAACATGATTACTAATTAGTACGAAGCCGGCCTCACATACGCATTAGTGTGCATCCATTTATCAAGGTTTAAAGTAAAAAAGGTAACTCGGGTAACAAACAGAAGAACTATTGATAGGGATGTCTTTATCTTAAGTTTGCAGCGAGGCTCCAAATATCTTGGTATGCAGAAAAGATAACAAGACTTCAAGTGTACTCGGAGATCTTTTGACTTGATAATCTCAGTATTTGTGTGTGATGTTTATGTCTCACACATTGACACCCACGAGAACTTGATCACTACATACCCACATTTGGGTTTACACACGTACGAATATTTATGTTATGACTTACTGGCGTTTTTTGTGTAGCCTACTGCATACCGATAACGGATTTTGAGCATTGTGACTTTTGTACCTAGCCAGTATGTTACATACCTCCCTAAAATCTAATGGCAGGACAAAAATCCCTTTCTAGTGAAGTCTGCACTTTATGTAAGCTTGGTGATAGTGTGAAGCTAGATATATGATACAGCATCCTACTAATGCCCAGCTGAATATATTTACGAGCAAATAACCATTTATGGATAACTGCAAGACATCATACCGTTAATTTCTCGTCTGCTCATCTTAATCTGTTGATCCAAACTTTAGTTTCATGAACTGTCAGTAGAGTCTCACCTGCAAGTCACAATATAGAGGGTATCCTAGTAGAGCATTTGGTATGGAGGGAATGATCCCATATCATCACACATCTCTCACTCAAAATCTCAACTCTCAAGTACCTACTTTCTTTCATCCTAAACAGCAAGTTAGGCCACCCCGGTTCCAACACCATGAGAACATTCAAACACCTAATGGAGGATACAAAATCCACTGTCTCAATGAACCTATTTTACACTGCAATCAGAAAGACAAAAATGTGAAAGTAGCACGTTCATAACACCTCGATCATCATCTACACATAACCAATAGCCCCTAAACCACTACAGGTACAAACGAGACGTGTACTCTACTACTCTTGGCAACAATGAATTACTCCCATACACATTTAAATAACCGAATCAGTGAATCGCCAATATTGTTAACCAAATCACCAAAATTCTTAAGTTGGAACTAGATAAAACATAATGATTGTCATGAGAAATAACCCGTTTAATTAAAATCTTGTAAATAGCTGAATTATATACATACATTTGGCATAAATAAGAACACAAAGAGTACCTACAAACATGATCAAAGCAAATTATATATACATAAAACATATATTTACACCGTAAAGATTCTAAACAACGTCCATTGCATCATTAAAAAAGGTCCTCTCGGCCACGAGAATACCAGTTAGGCTGCGTATATCTGAGCCAAAGCTCGACTTTCCGAGCTAACACGTTTTTCCGTGTTATCTAAGCCTCCTTTCTCCAGGATCAACACTTCCATCAATAACTATCCTAACCACGCGCTTAAACGCAAAATACATACAATTCGACAACACAAACCAGGTCAACGCCTCGTAAATGAAATCGAAAGCCGGATCAGCCGGCGCCGATGAATCCTCCCAACCAAAATTACCGCCACCACCAAATGAACCGTCACCGTTACCGCCGCCGCCACCGAAGAAACCTCCACCGATGTCACCGCCTTCACCGGCGCCAAAACCGTCGGTTTTCCGTTTCCGTCTAACGCGAGATCGTTTTCCGGCGCGTGACTTAGGTATGGTGGTAGGTTTCACCGGCGGTGGAGCGACGGCGTCAATCGGTAACAATTGGGACCGGATTTCGTGGCGGTGTTGATGAGTGTGTGAAGAGAGTGTAAAGTTGCGGCGGCGCGTGAGGGAAGTTGTGAACGTGACGTTGTGGATGTGGTCTGTGTCGACTGTTGTTATGTTATTATCGGAAATTAGTGTGATTTCCATCGGAAATTAGAGGATTGACGGAAATTGAATTTTCAAAATTAATAGGAATAATACAAAAACAATATAATCAAGGTATTAGAATAGCTCTATGAATTGCGTTTGGGGAAAATGGAAGAAAGACCGAAAGTGTAACAGTAAGAAAATTAACTAATTTGGATGCCAAAATATAGGATGGGGATTCACGTTATTTCACCTTACACCATTCGAAACCGTTCACCCTTTCACCTACACTTTTTCCAGTCACATCAGCATCACCTTCTCATTTCTTTCACCTTCTACTTTTTCCTTTAACCATTCACCTATCATTTGGTCCCCACTTTTATTTAATTAGAGTGTTACTATAGATATACCGTCAACTGTTCATAAAAAACACATCTGAAACGCCCCATTTTATGTAAAACGCGGTTTTAGGTACCGTTTTACATAAACGCGGCGTTTTACATAAAACGGGGCGTTTCGGATGTGTTTCTGGGAACAGTTGATGTGTGTAGATAGACGCTTCTTTTAATTAAAAACACAATATATTTAAACTAACTATAACATATTTAATACCCACTATACCTCACAATGTACCCAATAAATAAACAAAATAACACAAATAATATAAATAAATTAAAATGGACCCACATCTCATCTTTCCCCTAGGCTAAACCATTCACCTATCTTCTCTTCACCTTCCCCTATCACCTATGAAGCTTAACAATTCATCTATCTATCATCTCCTTTCACCTATAGTGTTCACCTTTCCTTTAAGCATGGTCTTAGTCAAGATTTCCAATCTTGACCCTTAAATGAAAATTAAAGGCCAAGATTCAAAGATCATTTTTGAATCTTAGTCTTTGATTTTCATCTAAGGGTCAAGATTAAATCTCTTTCCCAAAATATATGCGTAACACCCAATAACACCTTTCACAGGATTAGGTTGTGAAAAAATAAGGATTGAATTTTTAGCTTTTACACTTTATCTTTCGAAGTTATTAACAACTTTATTTATTTTTATTTTTTTTATGCTCAAAATTTTAATTTTGTACATAAAAAATAACTTTTACTCCTTGCTCCAAATTTTTACAAATATAATTCAATTTATTAAAGTAGTCAAATTTATTATTTATTTTGTTAAATTTAAATTTAAGGTGAAAGTCAAGATTTGTCGATGGATTTCGTATGCCTTGAGGAGTGATAGTATATGAGTGTTGATATAACGTTATTAAGAGGTGTTTAGCTTGTTATGAAGTATTGAATGTAAATTTTAAATACACACATACACGATCACAAATACACCAATAAAAAAGCATAAAAAAATCAATAAACAAGAAAGACTTGTTAACTTTTACTAAATAAGTAAGGTAAGAGGTTTATAAAACCCATTCTTATTCTAATAAGTTGGTAAAAGGTATAATAGATTGGAAAAAACACCCCATTTTACGGTATCAATGTGGTACTGATATATGTGCATGTTGTACAACTTATGTTTTAGTAAAAACCCACCAAATACATACCCTACATATGAGCGATATTTATGGTTAAATATCCTCAAACATGCTTGCAGGTGGATTCGAACCTCCATCTCATTATTGGTAAAGTTAAGCATGTGCACGGGTCAAAACCTGACCCTATCCGTGCAAACTCGTGGCCCGACCGGTTACCCCTTTGGGCGGGTCGGTTCAGGTCAGATTTGGGTGGGTTCAGTTCTCGAGTTTAAAGGTTTTTTTGTTCTTCATAGGTCAAAACCTCGGCGACCCGGCCTGGCCCGAAACGCGACATAGCACCAAAATCAAACCCGTTACCCCTTCGGGCGGGAGGGTTCGGGCGAGTCAGGGCCGGGGCGCGGGTTCTCAGGTAATATGCTCATCCCTAGGTAAAGTTATAATCTTGATATATGTAAAATATTTTAATTTATTTTATGTTTAAAAATAGTTGTAGAATTTAATTATGATCATACTTATGGTTGTCTTTCTAATAATAATAATAATAATAATAATAATAATAATAATAATAATAATAATAATAATAATAATAATATAAAATAATAATAATAATAATAATAATAATAATAATAATAATAATAATAATAAAATAATAATAATAATAATAATAATAATAATAATAATAGCTTAATAATAATAATAATAATAATAATAATAATAATAATAATAATAATAATAATAATAGTAATAATAATAATAATAATAATAATAATAATAATAATAATAATAATAATAATAATAATAATAATAATAATAATAATAATAATAATAATAATAATAATAATAATAATAATAATAATAATAATAATAATAATAATAATAATAATAATAATAATAATAATAATAATAATAATAATAATAATAATAATAATAATAATAATAATAATAATAATAATAATAATAATAATAATAATAATAATAATAATAATAATAATAATAATAATAATAATAATAATAATAATAATAATAATAATAATAATAATAATAATAATAATAATAATAATAATAATAATAATAATAATAATAATAATAATAATAATAATAATAATAATAATAATAATAATAATAATAATAATAATAATAATAATAATAATAATAATAATAATAATAATAATAATAATAATAATAATAATAATAATAATAATAATAATAATAATAATAATAATAATAATAATAATAATAATAATAATAATAATAATAATAATAATAATAATAATAATAATAATAATAATAATAATAATAATAATAATAATAATAATAATAATAATAATAATAATAATAATAATAATAATAATAATAATAATAATAATAATAATAATAATAATAATAATAATAATAATAATAATAATAATAATAATAATAATAATAATAATAATAATAATAATAATAATAATAATAATAATAATAATAATAATAATAATAATAATAATAATAATAATAATAATAATAATAATAATAATAATAATAATAATAATAATAATAATAATAATAATAATAATAATAATAATAATAATAATAATAATAATAATAATAATAATAATAATAATAATAATAATAATAATAATAATAATAATAATAATAATAATAATAATAATAATAATAATAATAATAATAATAATAATAATAATAATAATAATAATAATAATAATAATAATAATAATAATAATAATAATAATAATAATAATAATAATAATAATAATAATAATAATAATAATAATAATAATAATAATAATAATAATAATAATAATAATAATAATAATAATAATAATAATAATAATAATAATAATAATAATAATAATAATAATAATAATAATAATAATAATAATAATAATAATAATAATAATAATAATAATAATAATAATAATAATAATAATAATAATAATAATAATAATAATAATAATAATAATAATAATAATAATAATAATAATAATAATAATAATAATAATAATAATAATAATAATAATAATAATAATAATAATAATAATAATAATAATAATAATAATAATAATAATAATAATAATAATAATAATAATAATAATAATAATAATAATAATAATAATAATAATAATAATAATAATAATAATAATAATAATAATAATAATAATAATAATAATAATAATAATAATAATAATAATAATAATAATAATAATAATAATAATAATAATAATAATAATAATAATAATAATAATAATAATAATAATAATAATAATAATAATAATAATAATAATAATAATAATAATAATAATAATAATAATAATAATAATAATAATAATAATAATAATAATAATAATAATAATAATAATAATAATAATAATAATAATAATAATAATAATAATAATAATAATAATAATAATAATAATAATAATAATAATAATAATAATAATAATAATAATAATAATAATGATAATAATAATAATAGTAATAATAATAATAATAGTAATAATAGTAATAATAATAATAATAATAATAATAATAATAATAATATTAAATAATAAACATAATAATAATAATAATAATAATAATAATAATAATAATAATAATAATAATAATAACAACAAAATCATATTTAAATAAAAAAGATTCGAACATAACTAGTTTGCCCGTTACACATTACAATACCTGTTTTCAAGCCTAAACGCATGTTAATTACCGTATACCATTTCATCTCCCAACTGGAAAAACTCAAGCCCATAAAGGCATAAACTACCAATATTATAAATAGAATCCCTCAAACTCTAGAAATTAATTTCATTAGTTTGTTCGATTGTTGTGTTGGATTGTCGATCAATCATTATAGACTTCATAAGGACCATGTTTGGGCTAGATCAATGACAACGATAACCCAAAAGTTGGTCCCCTTGATAATGACTTCTAGTACGTAGGGACTAAGGGCACGTTTGGTATAGAGAAATTCAGAGAAATGAAATAAACAGAGAAATTAAATGAAGAGAAATGAAATTGGCTGAGAAATTATGTGAATTTCTTTGTTTGGTAACGACAGAGAAATTAACCTTAGAAATGAACAAAACAAATTCTTATGTTTGGTAAGATATCTAAAAAGAAAATCAAAACACATGACAAAGCAAAAATGATATATATGACTAACAGAGTAACAGTCATAGACAATATGTCTAAAAAGTAGATCAAGACACATGAAAATATGAAAAGTAATAAGGGGAAAATAAAAGAATGAAATTCATGTGTCAATAATTGAATTAATTAAAAATGTTTATAAATGTGAATTTTAGGTCTATATATCGATCATTACTATATCCAAAATTGCCTAGTACTAAATCCGCCTAAAAATTATATAAGAGGTTGTGGTTTAAACATGAAAATGCAAAAACAAAGTTTGAAAATAACCATGAGCATACTAGTTAGGTTGTGTACATCGAATTCAAATTAAATGCATGGCTCTTTCATGTAGCCTTAACATGGATCCTTTTATGTTCACTTAGGCCGTTGGCGTTGGACGTTTTAGTTTCCCCCCTTCCCTCAACCAATCCCTTTATACTATCTCATCTTCTTTTTACTCGCCGCTCATTATATTATTTTCTTCCCATAATTAACGCATGCTTTATTAATAGGTTAATAAGCATCGTCTGCCTTTTGAAATAACGTATTAATGAATGTTGAAGGTTAAGATATCTAAAAAGAAAATCAAAACACATGACAAAGCAAAAATGATATATATGACTAACAGAGTAACAGTCATAGACAATATGTCTAAAAAGTAGATCAAGACACATGAAAATATGAAAAGTAATAAGGGGAAAATAAAAGAATGAAATTCATGTGTCAATAATTGAATTAATTAAAAATGTTTATAAATGTGAATTTTAGGTCTATATATCGATCATTACTATATCCAAAATTGCCTAGTACTAAATCCGCCTAAAAATTATATAAGAGGTTTGGTTTAAATGTACACCTACCCCTATTTTCATGAATGTTAACGAGTCTTACTCATGGAGCTAGCTTTATTTGTTTTGTCTTTGTCTCATTTGTCTTTTCTCCTCCCATCAATGCATTCTATTTCAATGTCGACACTCGACAGTATATATCATTATATCAACCTTGTACACGTACGGTTTATGGCTACCTTGAAATAACAATAAGCCAGAACAACATCTTTGTGTTGCTCATGTTTAGCTTTGTTTTTTTTTTTCTTCCCATAATTAACGCATGCTTTATTAATAGGTTAATAAGCATCGTCTGCCTTTTGAAATAACGTATTAATGAATGTTGAAGGTTAAGATATCTAAAAAGAAAATCAAAACACATGACAAAGCAAAAATGATATATATGACTAACAGAGTAACAGTCATAGACAATATGTCTAAAAAGTAGATCAAGACACATGAAAATATGAAAAGTAATAAGGGGAAAATAAAAGAATGAAATTCATGTGTCAATAATTGAATTAATTAAAAATGTTTATAAATGTGAATTTTAGGTCTATATATCGATCATTACTATATCCAAAATTGCCTAGTACTAAATCCGCCTAAAAATTATATAAGAGGTTGTGGTTTAAACATGAAAATGCAAAAACAAAGTTTGAAAATAACCATGAGCATACTAGTTAGGTTGTGTACATCGAATTCAAATTAAATGCATGGCTCTTTCATGTAGCCTTAACATGGATCCTTTTATGTTCACTTAGGCCGTTGGCGTTGGACGTTTTAGTTTCCCCCCTTCCCTCAACCAATCCCTTTATACTATCTCATCTTCTTTTTACTCGCCGCTCATTATATTATTTTGTTGGCATCCCATCTCACTTACTCTTCACACCACATTATACTTCATATATAAAAAAAACCCCACAGAAAACAAATAATATACTACCATATAAGACAAAAAGTAAACTACAAAAAGTCACAAATATTCCCTCCCCTCACTCTCCTCTCTGCGGCAAACTTCTCCTCATTTTCCCCTCTCACCCTCCCCTCACCGTCGGCGGCGGTGTTCCCGCACGGTGAAGGGGAGTCTTTCACCCTTCTTTCATCCATTGCCAACCTCTTAATAATAAAAAATTGTTATAAAAGAATTGGAGTAATGTTATTCGAAGAGACCAACCAAACTTAATAAACACATGACATTATACACACTAATGCCATTAGTACGTCTTGAGTTTAAGATTGGTAGATTATACGAATTTTTAATTATATAATTAAGATTGTTTTATCTAATACCAACACAACACAGGTATAATATGAGGAGTTGGGAACAAAAAAGTATTCCGTCTCTTTCCGGCGCCACGATATTACCGAGAATAGAAATAAAAAATCATGTATGAGAAAAGTCAAATAAAACCCGCTCCCTCTCAAACTATTCGCTCCATAAAACCAGAATCCGAAACACATATTTCATATTTTACACACTACCTACCAAAATCTTCCTTCTCACTCTTGAAAACCAATTGAAAATATCAAATTAGATTCATCTTTCCTTTTCCCGATCCTACACATACCAATTCATACACGTTTATTTATACATATATCTATATCTATATCTATATTTATTATATCTATACAAACGTACATAAACCTCATTATAATCATAAATTAATTGATTTGATCGGAGTTGAAGGAGAGATAAATATGGCAGCATCGGAGCAGTTAATAACTGCCGGAGGTAGTGGATCTCATCACTATGTACAAATGCAATCTGAGCCGTCCAGATTATCGTCGTTTTTCTCGTTTCATCAAAATCCACCGGAAACTACTAGAATTTTTGATGAGTTACCTAAAGCCACAATTGTACATGTTTCTCGACCTGACGCCGGTGATATTAGTCCTATGCTTCTCTCATACACTATTGATTTCCAGTACAAACAGGTACTTTTATATCCATATATCTATATCTATATATACATATACAATAATACGAAATTAACTGATTAAATTGTTATTATATATACGTATACAGACATATATGTAATGAGCAATGTGAAATGAATCGATACATCTGTAATTAGGTTTGATGTGGTTTTGAATAATTTTGTTAATTTAGCTTGGTTTGAAGTATTGATTATAATTTATTTACACAGACATACATATATAATGTGAAACTAGTTGAGCTTGATATACTTGTTATATATTCGTATATGTTTCGCACTTTTGTGGATTTAATTGATATACTTGCTGTTAGTTTAGTTGATATATATTTATATATATGTACAGTTGTACATTAGCAGATACATAATGTGAAATAAATTGATATACTTGTTAGGTTTGATATGGTTTTGAATGATATTAATTGATAAGAATTGAGAAATAATGAAAATCTTTGTTGAGAAAATAAGTTAGAGTGAGATTCAAGTCACTGAAAGATAGGTAGCAAACACTTTGTGTAAGAAACAAGTTAAGTGTTCTTCTTGATAAGATTATAAAATAGTGTATTTTTTTGTATTTGTTTGATGGGAAACTGGCCTTGCAAATTATGGTATTGTTATTTGCATAACTAAATGGAGATGGAAGTTTGAACTATGGTGGGATGTTAAAGAATAATTGAATGGTTGAATAAATCTGTTTGTTGAATTGTTGAGGTATGAAAATCATAAATTTAAGCACCAATACTGTGTGAAGTTTCCAAACTCGATCCCTGTCAAATATTCTGTGAAGTTGCCAAACTCAATCCTTGTTAAAATATTGTGTGGGATTTAGAGGGCACATTTAAACTTGAGTTTGTTGCAATTGCACAAAAATTGTGATAGGGAAAGTGTGACTGGGCCGTGGATGCTCTATATATCTATCTATTAAGACAAGAATGGGGATAATGCCCTAATCAACCCAATTACAGGGTGAAGGGAGGCCCTATGATATATCTGCGCAACTTTTTTGAGCATGATACGTTAGGTTTTTTAGGTACTTTAGTGGTTACAGCTTGTGGTTGAAACACACAGAGCATAACCTTACTTCATTGTTAGTAAATTACTGCTGGTTGAAATGTGCCAAGGCAGTAGTTTTAGACTTCTAGATGTAATGCAGAATTCATCTTCCCATTATGATTGGAGAGAGAAAGTTATGGGCTAGATGGGTTTTATTTTCCAGAATTCCAGTAGAGATATCGGACTAGTCGACCGGGAAAGTATGCTATGTCTGTTAATGGTTTGCCTAAGCATTATTTCAGGAAGCGGTTTTGTAAGAATATTTTATTATCATATTACAAGGCTAGATTATTAGGGCAATGTATGGACGCACCATCGCCCACTGTTGGTTTCGTATCTTTAGGGCATTGTATGAATTGCCTATTTAGTATACTAGTCGTCAATCACAATATCACATCAGTTTGATTTTCCAATATATAAAATTGGATTAGCGTAAGTTGCATTTAACATCTAGATGCAAATCGGTCCTATCATTTGATGCTCCAACCGAAAGGTTTGGGACCATGTTTTGCATGCCAATTAGAACAATCTTTCTTTATTGTATCTACCAAAGTAGTCTTGTATTACAGCCGTACAAGTTCATTACCCGGTTCACTTTTCACTGATATGCTGCTTCCGTATCTGGGCTGTAGTTTAAGTGGCAGTTAGTGAAGAAAGCTTCACATGTGTTTTATTTACACTTTGCATTGAAGAAACGTGCTTTTATTGAGGAAATTCATGAGAAACAAGAACAGGTTTGTCTATCTTCCCTTCAGTTTAATTATAAATGGTTTCTTGCTCGTGTTATCATGAAGCACAATCTTCCTTTTGAAGGTTAAAGATTGGCTACAAAGTCTAGGAATAGGGGACCACCCAGCAGTAGTACATGATGATGATGATGAACTTGATGACAATGTAGTGGCATTAAATAACGAGGGAAGTGTTAAAAAAAGGTGATTACTAAGTATCTAACTTTATAAGAATCGATGCGAATATTGGTTCATTGATATAATGATCATAGTTCTTACAGGTGGTTTTTTGTTCAGAGATGTTCCATCAAGTGCAGCCCTTCCAATGATACGTCCAGCACTTGGAAGGCAACATTCCATTTCAGATCAAGCAAAGACCGCAATGCAGGAATACTTGAATCATTTTCTTGGGAATCTGGATATTGTAAATTCCAGAGAGGTACAATTGTACTATTGTAGTCTAATTCCATGAATTTTCTTTACTATTTGTAAGAGTTGGCAAAATGAGCAGCTTGGAGGGGTTTGGGCAGTGGGTCAAAATAGGTTATTTATGACAGATATGATCAGGTAGGGATTGGTTGACCCAAGACAAATTTGTTCGGTTTTTTAAATATTCAGTAATTTTATGTGTGCAAATATGATGAAAAAATTGATTTTATTTCAGCAATATACGACAGTTAATGTAATAAACTTGCACTTTGGGCATCTTCTGAACCTGTGACCAATTAGTTATAGAGCATAACCTGAGTTGACTCATAAATAAATGGGTTGATATGCTCACATTCATTGAGCTTGAAATCGAGCATATGTTTATCTTGTTTGAATTGACCAGCTTTCTTTTAAATTATCTGATGTACGTATGTCTTTATGCCTGTTTAAGATTATTAGGTGTTGTCAACTAGTTACTTGTTTGTGGTAACCTCATCACCTTCTTACAGACACATGAATTTCTTGAAATAGGTCTGCAAGTTTATGGGGGCCTCTACATTATCCTTTTGTCCAGAGTATGGCTCCAAGCTAAAAGAAGAATATGTGTTAGTGAAGCATTTAGCAAAAATTCCCAATAGGGATGATGACAGAAAGTGTTCTGCTTGTCTCTGGTTTAATTGTTGTGATGACAAATGGCAAAAGGTATCAATGCCTAAT
Source organism: Erigeron breviscapus (assembly GCA_034093135.1). Lineage (NCBI taxonomy): Eukaryota > Viridiplantae > Streptophyta > Magnoliopsida > Asterales > Asteraceae > Erigeron > Erigeron breviscapus. The sequence goes on from CM067174.1 coordinate 78,324,886, forward strand.
ATTAAAGTTGATTATTCATGTGCTTTTTTTAAAAACATTTATGGGCATCTGACTGACGATTTCGGAGGTTGTATCAACAAACCTGCATTGTGTGCCTATGCATTACAAAACAAGGGTCACAATTTGCTCTATAGGATTTGATAGTTAAATAGTTGCATCCCATCATTTGATCAGAGGTAACTATATATGTTACTTAGAGGGTATTTGGGATTACGTTTTGAAGTGATTATTTGATTATTACATTTGTAAAACACGAATAATCTAAAAAAGTGTTTGGATGAAAAAGTGATTATATGCTATGAAAACGCAGTTTTGGAGAAGCATGTACACACATGCCGTTTCAAAACAAATTTATTTTGGAAAATGCAAAATCTGTTTTGTAAACGCAACACCAAACACCCCCTTACTTATTAGTAGTTATTACTCGTAAGAGAATAATATGATACATGCAGTACAATCAAGTGGCGGTTATAATCTTTTTTTTTCCGGATCAAACCTTATACCAGCATGTGTCTATTTTTAGTCTCTTTCGGATGATGTATCTCTCTCTCTCTCTCTCTCTCTCTAAATATATATACACATATATACATATAAATATCTGATGATATTCTCCCTATTTCTCGGCTTCCTGTATATCCGTCAATATCTGTCCCGTTACTTTATTTTTGGATTTTTTGCTACAGTTATGCATTTAATGCTCGTTATGAAACATTAGCAGCAAGAACTCTACTAATCTAGTAGTTTGTCAATCATTAACCATCATGACCTCTGACATATTCTCTGCTTGTTTCTTTCTTTGGTGTTTCCCCAAACTCAGGTATGGGCTGTATTGAAACCTGGATTCATAGCCCTGCTAAAAGATCCATTTGATGCCGAGCCATTGGACATAATTGTTTTTGATGTTCTGCCCCCTTCAGATGGGAATGGAGAAGGTCGGATATCGTTGGCGAAAGAAATCAACGAACATAATCCCTTGCGCCATTCGTTTCTGGTATGCAGTACATTAAAGTGTTATATTTTCCCTACGTAGTAATTGTGTTATGTTGGAATATTTTTTTCTTGTGCAAGCATCGTTCCTTCCCATTAAAGTAGACAGCGCGTCCTTCTTTTCCATTTGCCTATTATCGATAGGTTGGCATATATTATCATACACATAAACATAAAGTGGGGAGACCTAGTGACTGCCTGTTCCTTCCATCAAATCAGTCGTTCGTAGTCGACAACCTTTCCAGTTACTTAACGTATTGTCTGCCGACCTTTTAGTTCTGTGTTGTCAAATAGTTTTGCGACTTCAAGATATATAAATGGACATAAGAGCTAAAATTTGTGTAGACAACTTCCAATGATACCATATATATACCTCCTTAATAAAGCATTTATCATGTTCCCTCCAAAGAGTTGAATTTACATATATACCCTTCTAATTAGTTTAATTACAATGAGCTTTTACAGTTCAATTCAAAATATACACCCAATGACAACCATGTTACGATTTTATGAAAAAACTATATTAATATATAATTAAACTTCCCAATTTTTAATGAATGTTATACTATATCGTTTCTTTCTTTTCTTTTTTTAATCATAACGCACTCTTCACACAAGACACAACAAATCCACTTTGAAGTTGACTTATTCGCCCGGCGAATCGTTGGAATGCACCACTTAAGGAATTATGGGCTCGTCTCGTTTAATAGTTACTCGGCTCAAGCTCGGATAACTTCCCAAGATCAACTATTTAGTTATTGCTCGAGCTGGATCCTCATTTATGTATTTTAGTATTAAAAGAAAGATATATTTCAAGACCTCGAACTCGATAAACTTGTCGAATTGCTCGAACTCGAGCTCGAATAAAAACTAATCTATAGTTAAAAACTCGTAAAACTCACTTTAACTAAGCTCGTTGGGTTTGTTAAGCTTAAATAGCTCGCTCGACTCGGATAACTAATCGAACTTACAAACGAACCGGGCTGAATATTAATCTATCAATTTCGACTCGTGAAATTAATTGAGTAGTAAGTTTGTGATCGAGTTCGAAAAATACTATGCTCGAACTTGAATGACCGGCATTCAAAACTTGACTCGTCTACACCCCTAGCACTTAGACCACCACAATAAACTACTCAAAACTATCAAAATAATAAAGAAACCGTCATAAACTATTCGTTGCTGCCACATTGCATGGGTAGATTGCTTGTAACTTATGATATTCTTACCATATATTGATTTTAATAAAACATTAAGGCTCTCTACCAACCAGGGTTTTTAAAAAAATCATAATTACCTCAAAGTTGCCAAAGTAACTAATTGACGTATACTTGTAAGGGTAATGGGGGGAACCCTAGCCCCGGTACCACAATTGGATACCCATCGACCCACCCCGTATGAGCCATATGATGTCGGTAAAATACCTCCATCCTAATCCTAATCCCCACATGATCTGGGCACCCCGAAGGATCGAACCTGAGACCTTAAGGTCACCAAGTGGTTGCCTTACCACTAGGCTAATTCCTTGTATCTGAGTAGATGTACTGTTTCATTTTAAAACACCGACTGAGTTATAACATATATGCTTCTACCGGTAATATCCATACAAATCAATGCTCTTAACTTCTTATTTGGAATTTTATTCATTTGTTTTATACAGTTTTTCCGTGAAACAAACAAATTAGAGAAATGACTATGTTAACTAAAATGACTGGTAATTGTTTACCTGACCATGTAAATGACAATAGGTATCATGTGGAAGCCGAAGCATAACGATTAGAAGTAGAAGTAAAGCTAAAGTCAGGGACTGGGTTGCTGCAATTAATGATGCTGGACTTCGTCCTCCCGAAGGTTGGTGTTATCCTCATCGTTTCGGTTCCTTTGCTCCACCTCGTGGTCTGACAGATGATGGTAGCCAGGCTCAATGGTTTGTTGACGGCCGAGCAGCTTTTGAAGCAATTGCGTTGGCAATTGAAGGGGCAAAATCAGAGGTTTGTTACTCGTATGACAGGCTTGATCAGCATATGCTCTTTGTGGTTGTCTACTGCTGTTCAGTAAACTTAGATTTTTGTGTCCTGTACAGATATTTATGTGCGGGTGGTGGTTGTGTCCAGAACTTTATTTGCGAAGACCTTTTCAAGCCCATGCATCTTCTCGCCTTGATGCTTTGCTGGAGGCAAAAGCCAAGCAAGGTGTTCAGGTAAGCTCTTCCTTGACTTGTAAGATCATTTAGTATGCGAAACATGTTTTGTTGGAAATTAAACTAAACTTATTATAGTTTGGGTCATGTATGTAATTAGTGTAAAGTATACTTAAAGTATTAAGTGTGTATTAGGAAATATAGGGGTCGTTTATGTAATAAAGAAAGTCGAAAAGGTATGTAGAACCATCACAATGGTTCATAAAGTAATAGGTGTCTTGAACCATCACAATGGTTCAAAGTGTCCATTCATGGTTTATAAATAGCCATGAAAACATTGTAAATAAGTGTTGATTTATTCTATAAAGTTACAACTATTGTGTCAACCAAATTTCGCCCCTATCATTGTCAATTCACATAACAACATCACAAGAACATCAAGAACATTCATACCAATTCCGTGTTCAAACTATTGGGTTGATTATTATAAGGGACTAACAGTGGTATCAGAGCGGGTTTAATCAACCATCCGTTCATCATATATCATATACCATTTCAGAGATTTTGTTTGAATCAAACATTTCGCATACAAAAATAACCAAAAGCAATAATCACGAAATTAACAGAATTCATCAAGAAAGGGAGCGGTTATCACAAAACGGTTATTTTTGAATCAAAGATTCAACAGAAGGATAAAGAACATCAGTGCATCAGGCATCATCAGAAAAGAGGGAAACGAATTGAAACAGTGCGAAAAGAAAGGAAAATCACACCTATTTCAAACGAAGAACACAACCCTCAAACGAACCATTAGCGGTTCGAAATTTGCCCAGAAACCAGAAATCCCAAATCGCGAAACCCTAAATTTCACATAGCGGTTCAAGGGAACCATCACCACCGGTCGCAGATCAGAGAGGACTAGGAGAGACGGTTACAAGCGGTTACATACAGTTACATAGAATCGACGGGTTTTGAAACCCAACAGGTTTCTTGTTTCTTTGTGCCGTTTCATATAATAGAGGAAGGATTAGAAAACCCGATTAGTTTTATTGCATCGTTTAGACTTTGAAAAAAAAGGAAAGAAAAATCTGTGGTATAATACCATATAGGCATATATCACACGTCTGTTTTTTTCTTAACAAAATGACTAGGCCCAAAATCATTGTTTTGTAAAAGTTTTGTGGGGTAATAAAGAGTCTGTTGTTTTAAAATTAAAAGCCCAACAATATTAGATTTTAATCAAAGAATAAATAATTTAGAAGTTTGTAAATCTTTAATAATTTAATTATTTACAACTTTAAATTATTATAAAATTATTAATCATTTGGGATTAGTAATAAAAGTTGAAATAAATAAGACCTTAGTGGCAATATAAAACCTTTGTGGTATATAAGACCTTAGTGGTAATATAAGACCTTTGTGGCAAAATAAGACCTTTGTGGCAATATAAGACCTTAGTGGCAAATAAGTCCTTAGTGGCAAAATAAGACCTTCGTGGCAATCAAGACCTTAGTGGCAAATAAGTCCTTAGTGGCAACAAGACCTTAGTGGTCAACAAAACCTGTGTGGTAAAAAGAAAGCAAGAGAGGATGACAACTGGAGAATCATCCACAATACGTGACCAAAACATAGCGCTTCAATGTCCAAAACTTACCGAAACGAACTACACGACATGGGCAATTATGATGGAGACAATAATGAAGGCATATGGTATTTGGGAAACGATAGTAGCAAAAGAAGGAGAAGCAACAAATGAGAAGAAAGACAACACATCAAAGGCAATGATCTTTCAAACATTGCCACAAGATGTTTTAATGCAAGTCGCTCAATACTCGACTTCAAAGGAAGTATGGGATTCGATTAAAGTCAAGTATTTAGGAGCCGACCTAGTTCAAAAGGCACGACTACAAACCTTGAGGAGTGAACTAGAGACGTTAAGGATGAAAACAAACGAAAAAGTAAGTGATTTTGGAGGAAAGTTAAGTAGTATAAAAGCCAAGTTTAAAAGCCTGGGTGAAACTTTGGAAGATAAGACGCTAGTAAGGAAACTACTTAACTCCGCTCCAAAGAAGTTTCTACCTATTGTGGCGTCCATTGAACAATGTCAAGATTTAGACAAGATGACATTTGAAGATGCCGTTGGAAGACTAATTGCTTTCGAGGAACGACTCAAAAGCCAAGATGAACATGAAGAAAATTATCAAGACAAACTTTTAATGGCAAGTTCAAGCAATCAAAGATATGGTAGAGGACGAGGAAGAAACTTTAATAAAGGAAAAAGAAACGTTAACAATGGAGAAAGAGGTCGAGGAAGAGACAAACAGAAAGACATGAAATGCTACAACTGTAACAACTATGGACACCTTGCATATGAGTGCACCAAATCGAAAGAAAAAGACAAGAACGAAGAATCTCTTCTCGCTTATTACTCCGATGATGACCCAACGCTACTTTGAAGACAAGTCAAGCAAGATTGAAGACTCACCTTGGACAAGTTTAGTTTAAGGGGGAGTGTTGGAAATTAAACTAAACTTATTATAGTTTGGGTCATGTATGTAATTAGTGTAAAGTATACTTAAAGTATTAAGTGTGTATTAGGAAATATAGGGGTCGTTTATGTAATAAAGAAAGTCGAAAAGGTATGTAGAACCATCACAATGGTTCATAAAGTAATAGGTGTCTTGAACCATCACAATGGTTCAAAGTGTCCATTCATGGTTTATAAATAGCCATGAAAACATTGTAAATAAGTGTTGATTTATTCTATAAAGTTATATCTATTGTGTCAACCAAATTTCGCCCCTATCATTGTCAATTCACATAACATCACAAGAACATCAAGAACATTCATACCAATTCCGTGATTGTTCGACTAACATGTTTCTCTTTGCATTAGTTTCTTTTGTTGGGGCAAGGTGTAAGAAGATCCCAATAATGGTTTCAATAGGATATAGCCTAGAACATTCTCACTTTAAGTAAAAACAAAAAAGGTACTCTTTTATGATGGGGAACTTTATGTAATTATTATCTTGTAGACTGAAAAAGGAAACATCAAAGAACCCAAAATAATATTACATCTAAGGCAGAGAAAATGAAATAAACTAAAGGTTAGCAAGCATGAACATGAACTGGCAGAGTACATGAAATTTGCAATATGGGGAATATAGATGTAGTTTGGTTTTCAACTAATCTTCAGCATTTTCATATGTCATAAATGAAACCAGTAGTGTGAGCTTTTAGTGACGCAACTGAGTGGGAGTGAGTGCTCTATCCTAGTGACATGTATTTATTTGCATGGTTTTTCCTTTTCTTTTCTTGTAATCTAATATGTTCTGTTGGTAACTTTGACTGCAGATCTACATTCTCATGTACAAAGAACTTGCTCTTGCACTGAAAATTAATAGTGTCTATAGTAAGAAAAAGCTGGTTGCTATCCATGAAAATGTTCGAGTTTTACGTTTTCCAGACCATTTCTCTAGCGGTGTGTATTTATGGTAAGCTGTCTATGCTGGCTTCATTTTACCCTGGTTTTAACATCTCTTACCTTTTTCTTTCTGTTTTTTACGTTGTTTATAGATTCTTGTTTCTTATAGTCACCAACTGCATTTTATTGTCATTTTCTGCATATGTAGGTCTCACCATGAGAAATTAGTTATCGTTGATAATCATGTTTGCTTCATTGGTGGACTTGATCTTTGCTTTGGGCGTTATGATTCGTATGAGCACAAAGTGGGCGATGATCCTGCTATGTTTTGGCCTGGAAAGGACTACTATAACCCACGGTAAGTCATTGGTTTATCATTGTGGATATTATGTCTCAATGATTTTTTGTTCAGTTCTTGATAATTCCGACATGTTTATATAAGAATATGAATCAAAGCATTTTATTGAAATCATGACATGCAGAATAACTTAGCTAATAATTTAATATATATTTGCTGGATTCCTGCATTAAACTCTTTCCGATAACAAACCATCTTAATTCCGATCACATTGTTACAGTGAATCTGAACCAAATTCGTGGGAAGATACAATGAAGGATGAGCTTGATCGTGAAAAATATCCTCGTATGCCCTGGCACGATGTCCATTGTGCCTTATGGGGACCGCCATGTCGTGATGTTGCTCGACACTTTGTTCAACGTTGGAATTATGCAAAGGTTTTTGTTTTATTTTCTTTTTCATATTGATAGCTTTATAGTGAGAGTTGAATAGTTTACTGATCTTGTATAGCTATTATTCTGTCAGAGAAATAAAGCTCCCAACGAGCAAGGTATTCCTCTACTTATGCCTCAGCAGCATATGGTGATACCACATTACATGGCAAACAATAAAGAACCACAGGTTGAGAATTCAACAGTTGCAGATACTCATAAAGTAATGAATAGAGAAGGTTCTTCTTCCTCGGTGTCTTCTGAAGACATCCCACTGCTAATTCCTCAAGAGGCTGATGAGGTGGATGCTTCTAATGCTCAACCAAAAAGGAATGGGTCAAAAGAGTTTCATGGTCAACCGAGTAGGCCTTCTAGGGTTTCCTTTTCATTCATGAAATCCAAAGTTGAACCTATAGTCCCAGATATGCCAATGAGAGATTTTGTGGATGAACGGAATAGCTTAAATCTTGGGCAGGAGTTGTTCTCTGATGTAGTGGTGCGTTCTGGGATGAAACCTTCAGATAAAGAATGGTGGGAGAATCAGGAGCGAGGTAACCTCGTTCTTTCTGCAGATGAATCTGGACAAGTAGGTCCTCGGGTTGCATGTCGTTGTCAGGTAAGATTAAACTCTTTAGATTGCTAGCTCTTTCATATTAATTAAAAAATGCAGTAATAATGTTGTTTCTTCCAAAAGGGTTCCTCGTTTTGCCTCTCATAGAGGTCAAAAGGAGGCAGGGTGGGTGGATTGGTCAATGATTTGTTACAGGCTTGAGTAAAAAAGAATAAAAGATGGCTCCCTCAATAATTGTCCACCTTATTATTTTAGCTTGTCCAAAATAGTTGTCCACTTTTAACAAGGGTTAGATATAGTTCAACTTTCGTATATTACCCCTAACTACTTTGAGGAGATAGAGATACAACAAACCTGAATCAACCATACACGAGTAAATGGGTTGAAATTGCAACCTCTAACCTAGAGATATATTTTATAGCTACCATAAATTTGTATTACTTTTCGTAGGCATGATTTTTTTTACTGTATGGTGATACCTGAACTTAAACTTGCTGAAACAGATGATTGACTTTTGGTCTAGGTAGAATAGCTTTCAACTCTATGCTAATTGGTAGATGTGTGTGTATATATATATATATATATATATAACAGTATAACGATGTGTTTCTGTAACAGATGCTCCGCATTAGTGGATAATTCATATGCTTATGCATAACAATGTATATATTAGCTGTTATTTATTTTAGGATTGTTTACTACCTGGTCTTTTGTGCCATAACATGTCCTGGATTTGCTACATAGTACATTCTCTATATCAGTTTCAGAATTTACTGAATGTTACTCTCTCATCTTCGAATATAAAAGTTTTTGTTTGTTTGATTTTAATTTAAGACCATGAATGTCTCTTTCACTTAGGTTGTAAGGAGTGTCAGTCAGTGGTCAGCCGGGACAAGTCAAGTTGAAGAGAGCATTCACAAAGCTTACTGTTCCCTCATTGAAAAAGCGGAACACTTCATCTACATTGAGGTACATCATAAACTCATTCATCTTCTAGATCTACACTTCATCTAAAAATGATATTTATTAGCTTATAATTCTTTATCATGAAGCTTTTCATTTCATTTTTGCTGATCTATTGAAAACATATTGTTTTCAGAACCAATTCTTTATCTCAGGACTTTCCGGAGATGAGATTATACGAAATCGTGTGTTGGAGTCCTTATATAGGCGTATTTTGAGAGCATACAATGAGAAACAATATTTTAGGGTCATCATTGTTATACCACTTCTACCTGGCTTCCAGGTCAGTGAAGTTTGGTTGTTTTTAAAGATTTACTCATATGTCTTTGTATTTTGGTTTTTACTTAGTTAATTTTTACAGGGTGGTCTAGATGATGTTGGAGCAGCATCTGTAAGAGCCATCATGCATTGGCAGTATCGAACAATTTCAAGAGGAAACAGTTCTATATTGCACAATCTCTCTGATCTTCTTGGTCCTAAAGTTCATGATTACATATCTTTCTACGGTCTGAGGGCTTATGGCAAGCTTTCCGATAACGGTCTAGTTGCCTCCAGTCCGGTATATTCTAATACCCAATCCCTTTTACATCCTTTCTTAAGATTCGTATCTTGTGTAATGTTTTTCTATCTATACTGCAGGTTTATGTGCATAGCAAGGTTATGATAGTCGATGATAACACTGTCTTGGTTGGATCTGCTAATATTAATGATAGAAGTTTGCTTGGATTGCGAGATTCTGAGGTAATTCAATCATCCAGGATTCAAGTATCCATGATGTATTATTTTACGTACATTTTAGTTGATATAAAGCTTTCTTTTCTAGATTGGAGTGCTTATTGAAGATAAGGAAGTTGTTGAATCTTCTATGGGAGGCAATAAATGGAAAGCCGGGAAATTTGCCTTGAGTCTTCGCCTTTCATTATGGTCTGAGCACCTTGGTCTTCAAAGTACAGAGGTTGTTCATGGCACATAGCTTATAGCACATCTCTTATAAGCGCATTATTAAAATGGAAGGTGGTTTAGTAAATTCATATGCTTGTTTTTCCTTCCAGATTAACAAAATAGCCGACCCTGTGATTGATTCTACCTACAAGGATATATGGATGGCAACTGCTAATGTAAGATTAGTTCCTGCAAATCCAAATGAAGTCTAAATAAAAGTTGATGATCTTTACTTCTTACTGTTAACCGTCATACTTCCAATATATGATTGACAGACAAACACCATGATTTATGAAGATGTCTTCTCATGTATTCCTAATGATCTTATTCATTCCAGGTAGAATGTCCCAACCCGGCTTTGATTGTATTTTTTTTTTCTTGTTATTGTGGTTTTCTATTTAATACAATTCAAAAACAAACGTGCAGATCATCTTTAAGACAATGTGTGACTGAAAGAAAAGGAAATTTGGGACATACTACCATTGATCTAGGAATAGCCCCGGAGAAGCTTGAAGCATATGAGGATGGAAATGAGAAGGGGATCGATCCAATGGATCGATTACAAGCAGTGAAGGGACATCTGGTTTCTTTCCCTACAGAGTTCATGTTGAAAGAAGATTTAAGGCCCATGTTTAAAGAAAGCGAGTATTATGCGTCGCCTCAAGTTTTTCATTGAGTTGAAGCTGGCATAATACCATAAGAGTTAGATGACACGATGACCAGCAATTGTGTTTCATCCTTACAGGGAAAAACGTAAATAGTTATAGTACATCAGATAGTGCTCTCTGTACCCTTGTTGTTTTGGGTTCTAGGGACGAGGCACAAATTGAACCTTTAAACAAGCACACATGATCTACATTCATATTGGGACTAGATGATATCGTAAATAACATTATATTTCCCTATTCTTGGGAAGTTGCAGCCTACAAATTGCACCGTGAATGGGTTTTCTGGAGTTAGCTCATACGACCCCCCATCATGCCTTGATCCCAACCACTGTATCTAGTAACCAGCAGGGTATTCTTGGCTCATGACAGGCACTCCGTTCACTTAAACATCCAAGCAGGTCCGGTGACTTGAATTTGTTCTTTTGTGGTATTAAGGTTGCAACTCGTGTAAAAGTTAAGGTCTGCCTTAAATGACAAACTGTACCACAAACCTCATATTCTATCAATATACATTTCTTTTCTTCACATAGTTGTAGTTTTATTCCCATCAATTTGCTAAACATTTGATTTTTATGGTGCAATGGTCCTTGTCTCCTTGACTCACCAAGCTCTTATGTACATTGCACACTGTCAACACTAAAAAGGCAAAAAGCAGTGAACGTTGGTTTATGGTGCCTGTGATCATGTAAATGTTTTTTGTTTAATCTTTAGTCATATTTTACGATGTAGTTTGATTATGATTTTAGTTGTTTTTAGTGGATTTTTTTTTCTCGGTTGCAACTTTTAAGAGAACTACTTGTTTTTGTTGTATGCCCGTATGCATATATAATGCTACTCGCGCGTTGCGGCATATACCATTGACGGGTTGTTACTGTAATGTGTACACAAAAGATTGAAAATCCATGAATCTATCCTCCATCATGTATTGGTGAGCAGATGACAAACAAAGAGGGGGGGAGGTTGCTGAGAAGGCAAGAGAGGGAGAAGAGGGTTTAGATTGGGGGAGCATGTTTGGTGGGAGAAGATAATGGGTGAATAAGGATAAAAAGGTAATATCCAATGTCTCAAAATTTTTAAACTTTCAACACATCCTATAATCTTTATAAGGGTACGAGCATGGTACCTGATATGCCTTATTTTATTCTCATTTTCCACATCATTATTAGTTGTTTTTAAGTGCTTTTTGAGTCGTTTTCGTATACATTTGGTGCGTTTATAGTATTTGTTAGTGTTTCAGGATATTAACAGGTACTTGAGCATGAATTCTGGAGAAAACAACATTTTGAAGTGAATAAGTGCTTACGGAAGGATTACTTGGTACAAAACTGAAGTTTGCTACTGTACAGACTTCCACTGCGCCGCACTACATGCGACTGCGCCGCAGTGGGAGTGATTGAAGCAACTGCGCCGCAGTCGTGTGACTGCGCCGCATGAATTAGGACGTGAGTTAGGCTGCGCCGCAGTGACTTGTGTTGCGCCGCAGTTGTCAGCAGTCAAGTCAACGAAAGTCAAGGCCCACTGCGCCGCAGTGAGTTAGCTGCGCCGCAGTGGGTGACGGGATTTTTGTGAAAATTAGGGAAAATATAAATAGCTTGCTAATAATTCCATAAACCATTTTCTACTTTTCCCAGCCGTTTTTGAAGATCAAAAAGGAGATTTTTCACCTGTTCTTTCACCTTTGAAGATCGATATTACGATTGGACGATTCCGTTATTCGCTTTCATTTATTTGTATTCGGTAACGATGAATTCTTCTATTTTGATTTGTTCTTTCATATTTAATATGAGTGGCTAATCACTTTATCATCCATCTTGATGAAGTGAGACAATATGTAAGGATTGCACAATTTTATTGATTCAATGTTGATTTCATTTAACGTTATATCGTGATCTTAGCGTATTTCTTCCTTTTAATTTATCTTGAATTGATTGGTGATTTATGTGTGTCTTTAATGGTAATTATTGATTACATATATTTCATTTTGATTGTTTGGGTACAATCGGTAGATATAATTGTTATTTTAATAACCAAAACCATTGTTTGATTAGGGAAGTTATAAAAGATGTCTTGGGGTACCGGTCTTTGTAATGAAACTAGTTAAAGCAAGAGAGTCAAATAATGTCATTAACTTGACGGGTACGGGGTTGGTGCTTTGTTTGAGTTTCGGTTATTTAATCAACTTAAATTGAAATGGAACTTCATTTATGTGCAATCTGAACATGTTGTTGAGCGGATTCGAGATGGATGCCTTTTAAATTACTGTTTTCAATCACAAACTCTCTTTTCGATTAATCCTGAGGGATTACTAACTGATTTTACTAACTATTTGCAACGTGACAATTCGGTCACAAAACCCCCATTTCTACTTGAACTGCTTTATTTTAACAATTGCTTTACTTTAGTCCTTGTGATCGACCTCGGATTTACCAAGCTAACTATACTGCATACGAACGGGTTCACTGCCTGTGAGTGTGTTGTAGTCAGTCGCTAGGTGATTCGTGTTTATAAATTTTAAAGACTCGATTCCACACATCAAGTTTTTGGCGCCGCTGCCGGGGACTTTTGTTTAGTAGTTGTTTAGTTTTGTAGTTCGACCCTTTCTCACATTTATTTGTGAGAAAGTTAATTGCTTGATTAGATAGATTTTATTTATTTTAAGTTTTATTTCATTTGTACCAGGTGCGGTTGACGGTTTGTTTTGTGGTGATTGTGCAGGTTCTTGCTAGTTGATGAACACTAGAGCCTCTGGCCGACCCTTGCATAGTCCTTTATCTAATCCAGGGAGAGCCAGACGTAGACTAGTGCAAAGAAACAACCAAGAGCCATCCACATCAGGCAAGATAGATTCAGAAACCGCAGATCAAGTTCCACCGGGCCAGACCTTAGAAGATCAAGTGGTTAATAGGTCGGAGGAAGCAGCTTGGATATTTCGAACAGGCGATGACTCAGAAGGAGAAGAAAAAGTTCAAACACCTGAGCCGATTAGAACTGCACCTCCGCAAATTAACAGGAATCAAGATCAACAAGGAAGGGTAAACAGAATGGCTAATGAACAACCAAGAGATATGAACAACACTCCCTACGGGGAACGAAGAAGAACCATACTAGCTAACCGGGGCACAGCTATCCGCCCTCCCCAGATTTCAGTAAACTTCTCCTTAAAGGGTAATCATCTCAAGAGTGTCGAGGAAGATAAGTTCGACGGGGTTAGAAGATGGGATCCTTATGCTCATGTTGAGAGGTTTGAAAAGATTTGCCGATTGTATCAGTACGGGGAAGGGCAAGCTGATATTGTGAAACTGGAATTGTTCCCATTGACTCTTATTGGAGAGGCATCCTCATGGTTTAAGGAGTTACCGGAAAATTCATTCTCTACTTGGGCTGAACTCAGGGAAGCATTCATTGATGAGTTCTATTCCATAAGAACTCAAAGGCAACTAGAGAATCAGATTAGGGGCTTTTCTCAAGACCAAGGTGAGGATGTTGTAGATGCTTGGAAGAGATTCAAGGAGATGTTGAGGAATTGCCCGGGACATAGCATGGGTACTGATTTGGTTGTTGAGATTTTCTTCGATGGTTTGGATAGGAGGTCTAAGAGAGAACTCGGGTATGCATTTGGGGGTAGTTTCAACAACATTTCCCCGAATGAAGGCTACAAAATTCTTGAAGATATGACCAAGGAAAGCTCGTCCCAAGATGAAGACCGAATCAAGAGATCCGGGAGAAACACTGTCGCTAAAGTTGAAAGTAGCGAGGATTCAAAACTATTTTCTGAAGTTAAGGCTCTCTCAAAGCGCATGGATGAGAGGTTTGATGGTCAAGAAGGTAGGTTCAAGAGCTTGGAGAAGGATGTGAAAGTTATGGATGATGGATGTGACAATTGCGGGAATTTGCATTACACTGAGGATTGTCCCCATAAGCCAGTTGAAGATGCTAACTTTGTTCAGAACCAACAACAGGGGAATTTCAACCGCAACACCGGTTTTCAAAACCGGCAATCAGGTAATTCTTATCCCTCATCTTCTTCTTATAATACTAACAATTCTGGTTTTGGTGGTAGCAGGTTCAGCAGGTTCAATAATCAGAATCAACAAGATCCAGATTCAAAACTAAAGAATATAATGAAGGATTTTATTGGTACCCAGAGAGCAACTAATGAGCACGTTGCAGAAGAGTCAAAGAAGGTGAATTCTGCATTGGATGCTTTGACAACTCGGATGGATAGACTCGGGTACAAGTTGGATCAAGGAATAAAGAATCATCAAGCCACAATAAAGGACTTGGAAGGAAGGCTTGAAAGGCTCGGGAACTCTAATAGACCACCCGGTACTTTACCGAGTAACACTCAACAGAACCCGAAGCCTCAATCAAGCAACCAAGGGCAAGGGCAGAAATACACCCCTCCTAATGCTAGAAATGAGCATGTTAATGCCATCACAACTCGAGCAGGTAATACTTATAATTCAACTAATCCCTTACCTGATGATGTTACCCCAGTTGTGCAGGTACATGAAGACGAGGAGGCGGTTGATGATGCAATAGAGATGGAGCCGAACCCAGCCGTGCAGACACCGGCCGTTCCATCTAAGCCAGCTGAAAAGACAACAGTGAAGCCGTATCAGCCCAAGATCCCATTTCCTCAACGGTTGAGGAAAGAGAAGATAAAGGAGCATTACCAGAAGTTCATTGATTTGATCAAGTCGGTAAACATAACTGTTCCTTTAGTTGATCTTATTGCAGGTATGCCTAATTACGCCAAGTTCCTCAAGGAGTTTGTCAGTGATAAAGGGAAATTAGAGGAGGCAAAGGCTACCGTTCTCAGTGTACAGAGCTCAACTATAGTCAAGAACCAGATTCCACCCAAGTTGGATGATCCAGGGAGTTTTCTTATTGCTTGTTCTTTTGGTTCTTATGATTGTGATGCTTTGGCCGACCTTGGGGCCAGTATTAATTTAATGCCTTATTCTGTTTATACCAAGTTGGCCTTAGGTGAGTTGAGTCCTACCCGAATGAGCATTAGGCTCGCGGAGCGCTCTTTCCAATATCCCATGGGGATAGCGGAAAATATGCAGATTAAGGTAGGACATATTGTGTTTCCGGTTGATTTTGTCATTCTTGAAATGGAAGAGGACGCTAAGGTTCCTCTAATTCTTGGCCGCCCATTCCTTAACACCGCGGATGCTATCATCCGGGTTAAGGAGATTTCCTTAGGGGTCGGTGAGACCGGATTGTTTTTAAAGTTAATAGAGCATTAAAACATCCTTATTCTTCTGATGATACTTGTTTTCGAATTGATGTGATAGATGATGCTTTGGACATGGAAATGCAAGAAGCTATGGAAGCAAATGGAGTTGTTGAAGCCAAGATTGCAAATGGTGAAGCTATCACCACTGATCAAATTGAAGAAATTTTGGCTTTGAGCATGGATACAACTCCACCGGAAGATGAGACCTTTGAAAAGATCACGGCGGATGGAAGCACACGGGTGTTGACATCGGTTGAAAACCCTCCTACCGACTTGGAGCTCAAGCCTTTGCCGGATCATCTTGAGTATGCTTATCTCGAAGGTACATCCCTTTTACCCGTTGTTATCTCATCCTCATTGTTGGAGGATGAGAAGTCTAGACTCATGACCGTCCTCAAGGCCCATAAAAAGGCCTTTGCTTGGAAAACTTCCGATATCCCGGGTATAAGTCCTGAATTTTGTAAGCACACCATTAATTTTATTGATAATGTCAAACCGGTAGTGCAAAGACAACGTAGACTTAACCCGAACATGAAAGAAGTTGTAAAAAAGGAGATAATTAAGTTGCTTGATGCGGGAATTATATTCCCCATCTCGGATAGTCCATGGGTGAGTCCGGTGCATTGTGTACCGAAAAAGAGTGGGATGACCATTGTTTTAAATGAGAAAAATGAGTTAGTTCCCACTCGAACTGTCACGGGATGGCGGGTTTGCATCGATTATCGGAAGTTAAATGACGCCACCCGTAAAGACCATTTTCCCTTGCCATTCATCGACCAAATGCTCGAACGGCTTGCCGGAAACGAGTACTTTTGCTTCTTGGATGGGTTTTCGGGTTATTTCCAAATACCCATTGACCCGAATGACCAAGAAAAGACCACATTCACTTGTCCCTTTGGTACTTATGCCTATAGGAGAATGCCTTTTGGTCTTTGTAATGCCATCGGGACCTTTCAAAGATGCATGATTGCTATTTTTCAAGATATGATTGAAACTTCCATGGAAGTCTTCATGGATGATTTTTCTGTGTTTGGAAGTTCGTTTGAAAATTGTTTAGAGAGTCTTGATAAAATGTTAGAAATGTGTGAAAGGGAACATTTGGTTTTGAATTGGGAAAAATGCCATTTCATGGTAAAGGAAGGGATTGTGTTGGGACATAAAGTTTCTAAAGCGGGACTTGAGGTTGATAAAGCAAAAGTAGATGTCATAGCTAAACTACCTCCTCCCACTAATGTTAAATCGGTAAGAAGCTTTTTGGGTCATGCCGGGTTTTATCGTCGGTTCATAAAAGATTTTTCAAAAATCACCCGACCCATGACCAAGTTGTTGGAAAAAGATGTCCCTTTTAACTTTGATAGTGAGTGTCTTCATGCATTTAAACTACTTAAGGACAAATTGACTAATGCTCTTATTATGTCTTCACCCGATTGGTCCTTACCTTTTGAGTTAATGTGTGATGCTAGCGATTTTTCCTTAGGGGCCGTTTTAGGCCAAAGGGATGACAAGCATTTTCGTCCCATTTCTTATGCTAGCAAGACCCTCAACCCGGCTAAACAAAATTATACAGTTACCGAGAAAGAATTGTTGGCCGTTGTTTATGCTTTTGATAAGTTTCGACCCTACTTGGTCCTTAATAAGACCATTGTTTATACCGACCATTCCGCATTGAGGTACTTGTTTTCTAAACAAGATGCCAAGCCCCGTCTCATCTGTTGGGTCTTGCTTTTGCAAGAGTTCGACATTGAGATCAAGGACAAAAAGGGGCTGAAAATGTGGCAGCCGATCATTTAAGTAGGCTCGAAAACCCTCACCTTGAGGAGTTACAAGAGCATGAGATTGATGATGCATTTCCTGATGAGTATTTGATGCAGGTTGAAGTTGAGGAGGCACCATGGTATGCTGATTTTGCTAATTATCTTTGTGCAGATGTGATTCCTAAAGAAATGTCATCTCAACAAAAGAAGAAATTCTTTTCTGAGATCAAACATTATTTTTGGGAAGATCCCTTTTTGTTTAGAATTTGTGCAGATGGCATGATTAGGAGGTGCGTGTCGGGAGGAGAAACCCGCAAGATTCTTGATGAATGTCACTATGGGCCAACCGGTGGTCATTATGGACCGTCTGTCACCGGAAAGAAAGTGTATGATGCTGGATTTTATTGGCCAACTATTTTCAAGGAGGCGCAAACCTTGGTGGAGGTTTGTGATGTGTGTCAAAGACAAGGTACAATTTCTAAACGTGATGAAATGCCTCAGAACTACATTCAGGTATGTGAAGTTTTTGATATTTGGGGCATAGACTTTATGGGACCTTTTCTCCCATCTAATAAGAATTTGTACATCCTTGTTGCTGTTGATTATGTTTCCAAGTGGGCCGAGGCTAAAGCCTTGCCAACGAATGACGCACGAGTCGTCATTCACTTTTTGAAACAGCTTTTCTGTAGGTTTGGTGTGCCCAAGGCCTTGATAAGTGACTGCGGAAGTCATTTTGCGAATCACCAACTCGCTAAGGTGCTTAAGAGGTACGGTGTCAACCACCGTTTTTCAACCTCATACCACCCGCAAACGAGTGGCCAAGTTGAAAATACCAACCGGGCACTAAAAAGGATTCTTGAGAAAACCGTAGGAGACAACCCAAAGTCTTGGTCTACCAAGCTTGATGATGCTCTATGGGCATTCAGGACCGCCTACAAGACACCGATTGGGACTACCCCATACCGGTTGCTCTATGGCAAGACTTGTCACCTTCCTATGGAAATTGAGCATAAAGCCTATTAGGCGCTCAGAAATTGTAATATGGACCTAGTTGAGGCCGGTGAGTTGAGGTCTTTGCAATTGAATGAACTAGATGAACTTAGGTTGCATGCTTACGATAACTCTAGACTTTACAAGGAATGAACTAAAGTGTGGCATGACCGTAGGCTTAGGAAGAAGGATTTTAAAGCCGGTGATAAAGTTTTGTTGTTCCTTTCAAAGTACAAGTTTAAGCAACCCAATTTGACTTCTAGGTGGACCGGTCCTTTTGTGATCAAACATGTTTATCCGTCTGGTTATGTTGAATTGTTAAAATCGGATGGATACTTTTATTGTTAATGGTCACAGGTTGAAGCTTTACAGTGAAGAAGAGGAAGAGGTGGGAGTCGTCTTTGACGAGCTTCCATTCTTCGAAATGGATCAATAAAAGAAGGTCTTGGAGTCGAGCTAACGACTCGTAAATAACCTTAGCGCTTCGCGGGAGGCAACCCGTGTTTCTTGTTTTTCTAAGTTTCAATAAAATTGCTTATTTTTCAGATTTTAATGTGTTTATGTCGAGATTTACAGGTATGGAGGTTATCCCACGCGTTACGGTAAGTCGTTTCAAGAACTTCGTGAAGATAAGTGTGGGGGGTGATACTGCGACGCAGTCTACATACTACGCCGCAGTGGCCTTGAGTTGATGCGAGGCAGCTTATAAAGCTGCGCAACAGCTTTATTCTCGACCGAATAACTGCGCCGCAGTTATGTTAGTGCGACGCAGTGTCTTGTGTTCAGAAATTCAGAAAAAAAAATGAAAATCAAATAAAATAATATTATAGCACTGTGCCACAGTGTAAGTTTGGGCTGCGACGCAGACGTGTTCTGACCGGGTCAAAGATCGATTTGGGGGCTAGGGTTTCACATTCTTACCTTCCTTCAATTATTTTGAGATCCTTTTTCTCTCCCACCTAAATAAACCGACCCCCATTCTCTTTTCTTCTCATTTTTGGTCATCAATCTTAATCAATTTCTTCCTTAAGCATCGATAATGACTAGAGCAGGAAAGGTTAGTTGATTCTTCCTTTGTTATTTATTTTTTATTAGAACTTTCATGCTTCAATTCGAAATTTATTAAAACTTATACTTTAGTTGTGATTTAAATTCGAATTTATGGATAAATATTGTTAATAGGGGAGAAATTTGGTTTGATTGTTGAATCATAAGTCACCACCATCCTTGTTATCATGATAATCGAATTCTTTTAAGGATGATTTAAACTTAGTTTGAATTTGTGATATACCCTAGGAGATGGTGGGTTAAAATCTAGGAACATTGTTGTTATTGATCGTCCCCTGCCCAGTTTAATTATCACTGCGCCGCAGTGGCCTTGAGTTGATGCGAGGCAGCTTATAAAGCTGCGCAACAGCTTTATTCTCGACCGAATAACTGCGCCGCAGTTATGTTAGTGCGACGCAGTGTCTTGTGTTCAGAATAATCGAAAAAAAAATGAAAATCAAATAAAATAATATTATAGCACTGTGCCACAGTGTAAGTTTGGGCTGCGACGCAGACGTGTTCTGACCGGGTCAAAGATCGATTTGGGGGCTAGGGTTTCACATTCTTACCTTCCTTCAATTATTTTGAGATCCTTTTTCTCTCCCACCTAAATAAACCGACCCCCATTCTCTTTTCTTCTCATTTTTGGTCATCAATCTTAATCAATTTCTTCCTTAAGCATCGATAATGACTAGAGCAGGAAAGGTTAGTTGATTCTTCCTTTGTTATTTATTTTTTATTAGAACTTTCATGCTTCAATTCGAAATTTATTAAAACTTATACTTTAGTTGTGATTTAAATTCGAATTTATGGATAAATATTGTTAATAGGGGAGAAATTTGGTTTGATTGTTGAATCATAAGTCACCACCATCCTTGTTATCATGATAATCGAATTCTTTTAAGGATGATTTAAACTTAGTTTGAATTTGTGATATACCCTAGGAGATGGTGGGTTAAAATCTAGGAACATTGTTGTTATTGATCGTCCCCTGCCCAGTTTAATTATCACTGCGCCGCAGTGTGACCCTGTTCAGCCCAGCTTCTGTTTTAAGTAATAATAAGGTATAATGATGTCGGGTTTGATAGTTTGTTTGTTTTTCTTGTGTGTGCAGCAACCCGTAACAGGTAGCCGAGCTCCAAGAGGTTCAAACAGGACCTCCACTTCATCCGAACCGAATGAAGGAACTTCAAATCCTCCTGAAGCAAGTGATGAAGCACTTGCCTTGAGAACCGATTCACTTCATGCTTGGCTTAAATGGCCAAGAGCCTCTGCTAATGACAAGATCATCTACACCAATAGGTTGGTGAAAATTATTCACAAAGATATCGAGCCACCAAGGTACATGGATCCTGTTATGCTTGACCACTTACTTATCTGTGCTGATATTAGTCAGTTAATGCGCCTCAAGGCGCCGTCTCATGATGTGTATGGTAATCCGATTGATGTTGAGTTGGGTATGTGGATGGACATCTTCCGTAATCGGGAAGATATTTGTAGAGAATGGTGCTTAGTGTTTTATTCCACCGTGTCTGTGAAAGGAATTGATACGGCTAGG
The DNA here is from genome assembly GCA_034093135.1 of Erigeron breviscapus. Taxonomy (NCBI): domain Eukaryota; kingdom Viridiplantae; phylum Streptophyta; class Magnoliopsida; order Asterales; family Asteraceae; genus Erigeron; species Erigeron breviscapus. The sequence goes on from CM067174.1 coordinate 78,345,904, forward strand.
AGTGTGTTTGATGATAAGGTAATATTCTTTAGATGTGGGGGTAAGGATAGGTCACTTACTATTGCTGAATTTGGTTTGTGTACGGGTATGTATTCTCAGGAGATGTTGGAGAATAACCCCACATTTAAGAATTTGTTGCATCGTGCTACTAGGGATAGTCAGGGGTTTACTGAGGCTGAGGGTGATCAGAGGGCTTATTACACGAGGATTTCTGGGGGGAAAACTTGGTCCTCAGCTAGTGGGGCAAATTCTATTCAGTCGCCCATTCTGAGGATATTTCATAAGATGTTGGTATATTTCTTTGTCCAGCGGTCTAATCACCAGGACAAAATTTACTTGGAGGATCTCTGGTTGCTTCGGTTCTTTGATGAGGGTGACCCGTATAAGACTGCTTGTGCCCCTTATGTCTTGGCTAAGCACATGGGTACCCGAGGTATGCGAGATGCGGGTTTGGTTTGTGGCCATTTTATTACAAAAATGGTCCAATTCTTTGGTTGTGTTGATGATAGGGCGAACACTCACTTGTCTTGGAAGTCTATGAAGCCGTTCACCTATAATGACTTGAACCGTTATAGATTGCTCCTACCTGGTGAGCATCGGGATATTCATGTCTTGATCCCGTTTGGTGGTTCTGCCCCTGAGGGCGATGATGACGAGGAGATGGCGGAGGCACCACAGCAGCCACCAGAGCCAGCACGACATCCTAAGCATCGTGACACTTCTACTACAGGTGCATCTTCATTCGTTGCTCCTTCTGCTACTTGGGACTTCTCCACTTTAGAGGCCACTGTGAACTCCACGTGGGAGTCACAACAGCAGTTTCAGAACAGGGTCGACCGGGATTTTAGATGGATTGGTTCAGGTGTGAGCAGAGTGATGTATGATCATCAGAGGTACCAGCCGATGTGGGAGGCTAACTATCAGGGGACTGATTTTACCCGGCCCCAGCCTATTCCAGACTACAGGCCTCCCATCATTTCCATTCCAGAGCAGGGGACTGGTGGATTCTATTATCCACCCGAGCGCCAGTATGAGCAGCCTCTTTCCTACGATCTCGGGGGAACGGGGCCAGATCATCCTGTTTCTTTTGGCTCTTATGCAGGTACCCAGGGTGGAGATACGGGTGCAGGAGGATCAGCAGCTCAGACTATAGCTGACCATGCACTGAAGTCTTTCTTTGGTCCACCAGGAGGTGGTATGCCTGGATATCCACTTACTAGCTGATCAGCATGATGAGATGATGATGAGGAGCGTCGTCTGCATGTTTATGATGGCTTGTATATTTACTTGTTTGAACTATCTCCATTTCAGTACTTTATTTTCATTTGTTTGGTTTGTACCCACCCTATGGGGTGATGAGACATAGTATTTTCTTTCCTTTAATTTACATTTTGAATAAGTAGGGATGGTGCTTTGGATGCTTTTTAATATTTTCTGTTGCCCGTTAATCGTGTGTTCATGTTGAATAGCAAGTTTTGTCATATGCATATGATGGCAGTAAGTTCAGCGCTATATTCTTGTTGGCATCATTCAAGCATGGAACACCCGTCATACCCGGCAAGTTTTTCTTGTTCTTGATTTTGCTTTTGTTTACTTTCCCCTATTTCCCATAGTTTGCCTTAGTTCATTGGACATTGAGGGCATTGTCCAACTCAAGTGTGGGGGGGTGGTAAATAGGAAAAAGTTGGGTATTTTAGAGGATTTTTAAACTTTTGCATGCTTGTCCTTGTAGTTAATTGCTTTTGTCACCTATTCTTTCACCTTTGAAGATCGATATTACGATTGGACGATTTCCGTTATTCGCTTTCATTTATTTGTATTCGGTAACGATGAATTCTTCTATTTTGATTTGTTCTTTCATATTTAATATGAGTGGCTAATCACTTTATCATCCATCTTGATGAAGTGAGACAATATGTAAGGATTGCACAATTTTATTGATTCAATGTTGATTTCATTTAACGTTATATCGTGATCTTAGCGTATTTCTTCCTTTTAATTTATCTTGAATTGATTGGTGATTTATGTGTGTCTTTAATGGTAATTATTAATTACATATATTTCATTTTGATTGTTTGGGTACAATTGGTAGATATAATTGTTATTTAATAACCAAAACCATTGTTTGATTAGGGAAGTTAAAAGATGAAAAACATAAAAGAAAAAAATAGAAAAAAATGAAAAAGAGCTTGGGCTGTCAGTTGGTATTTCTCACTTTTGGTCAAATCATTTTTATTAGTTGGTTCATCATTTACACCAACAAATGCTTCATTGTTTTTTCAATTTATCAAGTTATAGTTGGTACATCTTTATAAACCAACAAAAGATTCTCATATTGCGTATAATATGATTGCGGGATTTTTGTGAAAATTAGGGAAAATATAAATAGCTTACTAATAATTCCATAAACCATTTTCTACTTTTCCCAGCCGTTTTTGAAGATCAAAAAGAAGTTTTTCACCTATTCTTTCACCTTTGAAGATCGATATTACGATTGGACGATTTCCGTTATTCGCTTTCATTTATTTGTATTCGGTAACGATGAATTCTTCTATTTTGATTTGTTCTTTCATATTTAATATGAGTGGCTAATCACTTTATCATCCATCTTGATGAAGTGAGACAATATGTAAGGATTGCACAATTTTATTGATTCAATGTTGATTTCATTTAACGTTATATCGTGATCTTAGCGTATTTCTTCCTTTTAATTTATCTTGAATTGATTGGTGATTTATGTGTGTCTTTAATGGTAATTATTAATTACATATACTTCATTTTGATTGTTTGGGTACAAATGGTAGATATAATTGTTATCTTAATAACCCAAAACCATTGTTTGATTAGGGAAGTTTTAAAAGATGTCACAAAAAAAAAGAATAAAAGAATTGAAAAACAGAAAAAAAAAAAAAATAGAAAAAAATGAAAAAGAGCTTGGGCTGTCAGTTGGTATTTCTCACTTTTGGTCAAATCATTTTTATTAGTTGGTTCATCATTTACACCAACAAATGCTTCATTGTTTTTTCAATTTATCAAGTTATAGTTGGTACATCTTTATAAACCAACAAAAGATTCTCATATTGCGTATAATATGATTGCGGGATTTTTGTGAAAATTAGGGAAAATATAAATAGCTTACTAATAATTCCATAAACCATTTTCTACTTTTCCCAGCCGTTTTTGAAGATCAAAAAGGAGATTTTTCACCTAGTTCTTTCACCTTTGAAGATCGATATTACGATTGGACGATTTCCGTTATTCGCTTTCATTTATTTGTATTCGGTAACGATGAATTCTTCTATTTTGATTTGTTCTTTCATATTTAATATGAGTGGCTAATCACTTTATCATCCATCTTGATGAAGTGAGACAATATGTAAGGATTGCACAATTTTATTGATTCAATGTTGATTTCATTTAACGTTATATCGTGATCTTAGCGTATTTCTTCCTTTTAATTTATCTTGAATTGATTGGTGATTTATGTGTGTCTTTAATGGTAATTATTGATTACATATATTTCATTTTGATTGTTTGGGTACAAATAATTGGGTCTATGACGGGTACGGTAGATAATCGTTCATGATAATGGGAGAAATGTGTTAACGGTTGGGTACAATCGGTAGATATAATTGTTATTTTAATAACCAAAACCATTGTTTGATTAGGGAAGTTATAAAAGATGTCTTGGGGTACCGGTCTTTGTAATGAAACTAGTTAAAGCAAGAGAGTCAAATAATGTCATTAACTTGACGGGTACGGGGTTGGTGCTTTGTTTGAGTTTCGGTTATTTAATCAACTTAAATTGAAATGGAACTTCATTTATGTGCAATCTGAACATGTTGTTGAGCGGATTCGAGATGGATGCCTTTTAAATTACTGTTTTCAATCACAAACTCTCTTTTCGATTAATCCTGAGGGATTACTAACTGATTTTACTAACTATTTGCAACGTGACAATACGTTCACAAAACCCCATTTCTACTTGAACTGCTTTATTTTAACAATTGTTTTTCTTTAGTCCTTGTGATCGACCTCGGATTTACCAAGCTAACTATACTGCATACGAACGGGTTCACTGCCTGTGAGTGATGTGGTGGCATCGACGGATGGTGACGGCGGCGGCGACCGTTGTTGGCGGCAGATGCGTCAAGTGGTGTAGGTATTTGATATAAAGATATTTGATTTAGAAGAGTAGTGAATATCTTTTAGAAGATAATGAATGATTGTGTAAGTTAATTCATTAAGGGTAAAATAGTAATTTCGCATGTCTCAAAAATCTTAACTTTTCAACATGGGAGTATAATTTTTTATCTATACTATATTATAAAGCAAATAAGGTTTCAACTTTCAACTTTCAATTTCAACAATATACATCATGATAATGCATGATATACCATACATTAATGCCCCACAACTTTCAACTTTAACTTTCATTTTCATCTCTCTCCTCAAATCTCAACCACTCATTTTTTTCTCTCTCCTCCATAAATCATTTTATTCCTCTAATTCATTCAAAATCTTTTATCTCAAAAACCGTACATCGATAAATTATAAAATTTATATGGGTGTTCTTAAAATTTCATGCTCTTTCATTAGAGATGTCATTCGATATACTTTTGACGAATTTTTAAATCCGAGGGCGGAGCCCGTACGACTAAGGCATTTGGCTATCACACTCTACGTCCTATCACTAGGCCTGGCAAAATGGGCGGGGCGGACGGGTTTGGGTAACGGGTCAAAACGGGTGCGGGTCCAAGCGGGTCATTTCAGGAATGCGGGTCAAACGGGTGCGGGTCAAAGCGGGTTGGGTGCGGGTCAACCCGCATTTTTTTATAAAGAAAATGGATAAATATTATCATCTCAAAAATGTTTCATAAAACTTTTACAGAATATTATATTACCGTTACATAATATAGCATACAATACAAAAATAAAAAAAATGAAACCACGTATAAACACAAAAACAAAACCAATTAATAATCCATTCACATAATATTATTTATCTTAAACTGTAGCATTTTTCAAATGTAATTGCAAGTAGAAACTTTTAAAACACATACAAGGCTATAACTAATTAACAGTCAAATTGATGGAGGTGCAATGTCGTTATTACTTACTCGTATTAAAATTAAAAATAGTATTGAAACTTTTAATCTTGCACACAAACTTTAAGTTTCTAAAAGTCAAGGGGTGTAAATGGAAAGTTAAAATAAAACATAAAGACTTCATCTACATGTGCAACGCTCCTGTAATTCGCCCGCATAAGATGTTTTCCATTGTTGTAATTGAAACCCGCTCGACCCGCTTGTCACAGATTGGAATTTAAGGGGTTGTATGGGAAACCCGTTTGCTTTTCCTGCCTAGTACCCAAATCAACCCAACAAGTGATAAAATTTACCCAATTAGACCCGCTTATCTTGTTACGGGTTTGGATTGCCAGGTCTATCTATCACACTCTATGACCTATCACCTCCACCATCTCACCGCCGCAACGCGCGGATACTTTCTCTCGTATAGTAGTATAGATATAGATATAACTAGTTGGGTTCAAGAAACATGTGTTAAGTTTTGTCAGGGTAAGAGCATACGGTATGGAAGAAAAACACTGACCCCGAGTGATTAGTTGGCACCCGTCACCGAGCCCCTTTCCATTCCGCCCCAATTCGGCGCCGACCACTTTATCAATATCCTTCGTTTCTTTGTCGATGCTCGGCGTTCTTTGTCTCTCTGTTTCTTTATTGTCTTTTCTTGTATTATAATATTTGTATATACAAGCATTCCCATATGACAAAAAAGTGTCAACATTCTCCACCACAGAATGAGTACCATCAAGAAAAACTCAAAAGTTGAAGAGATTAAGAAAAAATATATGTTGACTTAGGTGATTATCAGTGATGGGTATGAAGGTGATCCGTTATAAAAATACCCGGAAGAGAATCAAAGAGGCAGTGGAGTGATTGGGTTGGAAATTAAACCCACGTTTCCATCAGCAACAAAAATCATGACAAAATACAAAGTCAATACCATGAGGAAGAATCGGTCCACTTCAACAAAGAAAACAAAATACATGGGATACCCATGATGCCAGGTTTCCTAAAATTAAGCATGAGAGATAAACCATGTAGCATGTATGTGTACGTGGGATAGTATAGTATGCCTTTCATATTCACTTTTCATTAATATATAGGAGGGTGTTGAAAGAGATTTGGCAGATGCCTCAAAGTAGAAAAACAATATTGTATGTACTTTGAGAGAACAAAGAAACAAAGAAATACCAAAAACAAGAAATTTCCTTCTTTTACTTGCTTACTGCCATTTCCTTTTTCTTATTTTATTCTGTCGTTCCTTATTTTCTTATTCTTCAGCCACCATAATTCAATTTCAAAACAACAAACAATCGATCACAACAATCCCAAATTCTTAAAAGATCAAGTGGTATCAGAGAGCATCGATCCTACCTGTGTATGGTGCAAACAAAATTAGATTACAAAGAATCCGATGAACCCCTTAGTCAATTACTAATTCATCAAAAACAACCAACCAAAAACAAAAATCAATCAACACTTAACATGGCAGCCGAAGGAAGTAACCCACCCGGTTTCAATGAACTTTCCGCCAAGGTAGATCAACTCGCGGAACAACTCGAGTCGGTACTAGCATGGATTCAATCACAACAAAAAACACCACCAAAAGCTCAAGAAACACCATTGCATCAGAAATTCGATTAAGAAAGCTCAAAAGACGATGAAGAAGAGGATGGAAGGAGTGATTTTGGTGCAAAAACGGGTCACGGTTCTCATCGACCATTCAAAGTCGAGGCAAGAATTGATATCCCGACATTTGATGGAACCGTTGACGCGGAGAAACTCGACTCATGGATTGACCAACTCGAAACTTACTTCACTCTTTACGGGTTTAGTAGTACCGAGAAGGTTTCTTTTGCAAGATTGAAGCTAACAAGCCACGCATTGGCTTGGTGGAACGCACTGTTGAAAACTAGAGGTGATGAAGATATGGGTTGGAAGGAATTCACTCGTCTCTTACGACATGAATTCTATCCAATGGGCTATGCACAAGAAAGATGGGCTCGATGGCATAATCTTCATCAACAACGGGGACAATCCGTTCAACAATACACCACCGAGTTTCGACGTCTTACGGTATCGCTAGGAATTTCACTCGATAATGAAGATGCGTCACTAAGTATGTTGATGGGTTACATCATCAAGTTCAAAATGAGTTACGGTTACATACTACAGATAATATTTCGAGTGCAAGTCGCATGGCAATGGCCATTGAATTGAAAAATAAAAGTGATGGGCCTTAGTGAAAGAATTAATGCAAGAAGAAGCACATGTCCCTTCTGTTGGTTCGTGTGATCAGAAGGAGGGTGTGAAGAAAAGTGCATCCAATTCTAACCATTCTAATAAATATTGTTCCCATTGTCAAATTTTAGGTCATACAAAAGACAAGTGTTGGAAGGCGCATCCCGAGTTTTATCCAAAAAAATGGGAGAAAGATAAACGTGAAAAGTATACAACTGCAACAACTCTTGTCAATGATGCAGTTGAGATTGGCCAAGTTGAAGGTGTTGACAAGAGCTTGGCACTAATGGTGAGACCAAAGCCTCCATCAAAAGAAAAAGAAGAATTATTCACTTTAAAGATACAAGTGAAACAAGAGTTAGTCGAAGCGATCATTGACCCCGGGAGTGAGAAGAATTTGATCTCGGCTGAGCTCGTAAAGCATTTGGGTCTAGAGACGACACCACATCCGCGGCCGTATTCATTAGGGTGGATTCAAAAGGACGCGGCCGATACACAAGTCAACCAACAATGCAAGTTGAAGTTTGCCATTACAAATCAATTCATCGATGAAGCCACGTGTGAGGTGGTTCCACTCGACGTTTGTCAAGTCATTCTTGGCAGCCCATATCTTTGGGAGCGAGATGCGGTTTACTATCGATGTGCACAACAATACCAATTAGAGAAAGATGGCAAGAAATACATTGTCAACAAAAGCAATACTACAAAGTGTGTTGATTTGGTCACAGTTTGTCACACAAGAAGACCCAAAACATTAAAGTGTTTCAAGGAGAGTGGCAAAGTCCAATTTCCGCCTCTTCAAAAGTAATAATCACACCAGGAGCTGCTCTTCTTTGCCAAAGAAGGGGAGGCATGATCTGTTATAAAAATATCCGGAAGAGAATCAAAGAGGCAGTGGAGTGATTGGGTTAGAAATTAAACCTACGTTTCCATCAGCAACAAAAATCATGACAAAATACAAAGTCAATACCATGAGGAAGAGTCGGTCCACTTCAACAAAGAAAACAAAATACATGGGATACCCATGATGCCATGTTTCCTAAAATTAAGCATGAGAGATAAACCATGTAGCATGTATGTGTACGTGGGATAGTATAGTATGCCTTTCATATTCACTTTTCATTAATATATAGGAGGGTGTTGAAAGAGATTTGGCAGATGCCTCAAAGTAGAAAAAACAATATTGTATGTACTTTGAGAGAACAAAGAAACAAAGAAATACCAAAAACAAGAAATTTCCTTCTTTTACTTGCTTACTGCCATTTCCTTTTTCTTATTTTATTCTGTCGTTCCTTATTTTCTTATTCTTCAGCCACCATAATTCAATTTCAAAACAACAAACAATCGATCACAACAATCCCAAATTCTTAAAAGATCAAGTGGTATCAGAGAGCATCGATCCTACCTGTGTATGGTGCAAACAAAATTAGATTACAAAGAATCCGATGAACCCCTTAGTCAATTACTAATTCATCAAAAACAACCAACCAAAAACAAAAATCAATCAACACTTAACATGGCAGCCGAAGGAAGTAACCCACCCGGTTTCAATGAACTTTCCGCCAAGGTAGATCAACTCGCGGAACAACTCGAGTCGGTACTAGCATGGATTCAATCACAACAAAAAACACCACCAAAAGCTCAAGAAACACCATTGCATCAGAAATTCGATTAAGAAAGCTCAAAAGACGATGAAGAAGAGGATGGAAGGAGTGATTTTGGTGCAAAAACGGGTCACGGTTCTCATCGACCATTCAAAGTCGAGGCAAGAATTGATATCCCGACATTTGATGGAACCGTTGACGCGGAGAAACTCGACTCATGGATTGACCAACTCGAAACTTACTTCACTCTTTACGGGTTTAGTAGTACCGAGAAGGTTTCTTTTGCAAGATTGAAGCTAACAAGCCACGCATTGGCTTGGTGGAACTCACTGTTGAAAACTAGAAGTGATGAAGAAATGGGTTGGAGGAATTCACTCGTCTCTTACGACATGAATTCTATCCAATGGGCTATGCACAAGAAAGATGGGCTCGATGGCATAATCTTCATCAACAATGGGGACAATCCTTTCAACAATACACCACCGAGTTTCGACGTCTTGCGGTATCGCTAGGAATTTCACTCGATAATGAAGATGTCATCACTAAGTATGTTGTTGGGTTACATCATCAAGTTCAAAATGAGTTACGGTTACATACTACAGATAATATTTCGAGTGCAAGTCGCATGGCAATGGCCATTGAATTGAAAAATAAAAGTGATGGGCAAAGAGTGAAAGAATTAATGCAAGAAGAAGCACATGTCCCTTCTGTTGGTTCGTGTGATCAGAAGGAGGGTGTGAAGAAAAGTGCATCCAATTCTAACCATTCTAATAAATATTGTTCCCATTGTCAAATTTCAGGTCATACAAAAGACAAGTGTTGGAAGGCGCATCCCGAGTTTTATCCAAAAAAATGGGAGAAAGATAAACGTGAAAAGTATACAACTGCAACAACTCTTGTCAATGATGCAGTTGAGATTGGCCAAGTTGAAGGTGTTGACAAGAGCTTGGCACTAATGGTGAGACCAAAGCCTCCATCAAAAGAAAAAGAAGAATTATTCACTTTAAAGATACAAGTGAAACAAGAGTTAGTCGAAGCGATCATTGACCCCGGGAGTGAGAAGAATTTGATCTCGGCTGAGCTCGTAAAGCATTTGGGTCTAGAGACGACACCACATCCGCGACCGTATTCATTAGGGTGGATTCAAAAAGATGCGGCCGATACACAAGTCAACCAACAATGCAAGTTGAAGTTTGCCATTACAAATCAATTCATCGATGAAGCCACGTGTGAGGTGGTTCCACTCGACGTTTGTCAAGTCATTCTTGGCAGCCCATATCTTTGGGAGCGAGATGCGGTTTACTATCGATGTGCACAACAATACCAATTAGAGAAAGATGGCAAGAAATACATTGTCAACAAAAGCAATACTACAAAGTGTGTTGATTTGGTCACAGTTTGTCACACAAGAAGACCCAAAACATTAAAGTGTTTCAAGGAGAGTGGCAAAGTCCAATTTCCGCCTCTTCAAAAGTAATAATCACACCAGGAGCTGCTCTTCTTTGCCGGAGAAGGGGAGGCATGATCCGTTATAAAAATATCCGGAAGAGAATCAAAGAGGCAGTGGAGTGATTGGGTTGGAAATTAAACCCACGTTTCCATCAACAACAAAAATCATGACAAAATACAAAGTCAATACCATGAGGAAGAATCGGTCCACTTCAACAAAGAAAACAAAATACATGGGATACCCATGATGCCAGGTTTCCTAAAATTAAGCATGAGAGATAAACCATGTAGCATGTATGTGTACGTGGGATAGTATAGTATGCCTTTCATATTCACTTTTCATTAATATATAGGAGGGTGTTGAAAGAGATTTGGCAGATGCCTCAAAGTAGAAAAACAATATTGTATGTACTTTGAGAGAACAAAGAAACAAAGAAATACCAAAAACAAGAAATTTCCTTCTTTTACTTGCTTACTGCCATTTCCTTTTTCTTATTTTATTCTGTCGTTCCTTATTTTCTTATTCTTCAGCCACCATAATTCAATTTCAAAACAACAAACAATCGATCACAACAATCCCAAATTCTTAACAGATCTGAAGTGATTGGGCACCAAACTGAGATTAGGTTTAGAAAGGGGATGATGGGTGTTTTTAGTTGTTTGTTGGCGATTCCCCGAAGGTAGACTTCGTGCCTCTTTATGCCAATCAAATATGTATAAGTGTTAGCCGATTATAACCGTGCTAGTAAATGGGTTTTAGATCTGATCGATCATGTTTTGAATGTTTTGAATGAATAAGAATGCCTTGAGAGGTCTTTAGGATTCTCCTTTTATAGGGAGAACTTATCTTGGATGAAAAGTTAAGCCTCTTTAGGGTTTCCTAAGTCTTAGGCCATAAGAGTCCATGAGGATTCTTTCCTTTTTTACTGGACTAAGAGATAAGATCAAATCCCGAGTTTATAGGGAAACAATTCTTATCTCTTTTATCTTCTGCGGCAGCCTTCATTACGGAGCAGCTTCGTGTCGTAGCGTGCTACCGTTCCTTCGTGTGGCAGGTCCTGCGTACCGCTGGGAGGGTATATCATCAAGCCCCCCAGTCCAAGGTGATGATTTTTTCTAAATAAGCATTGCGTTGGACTATTCTTGCCAAATTACTAACTCTTTGAGGGGAATGCTGCAATTTCTGGAATCCAAAAAGTCGTGTGTGTCAGTGCACGTATCTCGAGACGCGTCATCAACGGTTAGGGTTTTGTTGCTCCATGTTTATAAAAGGCGTCTCGCCGTTCCTTTATTTTTTCATGTATTTTTCTACAACTGTCCCCATCTACTTTTTGTGAGTCGTTTTCTTTTCCCTTTTCTTTGTTAAATACCGCCGTCATTTACTGTTTCCTTTACATTCGTCCTTTTCATACTGTAGCTTTATTCAGATCTTCTTTCTGGTGAAAGTATGTCATGCAAGAGGAAGGTTGCCGATATCGGGTCTTCTGCTGCTCCTATGGATGATGTTGCTGCGAAGAAGGGGAAGGGTCTTGCTGATATACCCCCTGTTTCCTTTTCTGGTACTACCGCTCGCAAATTTATGGAAGAAGAGTTGCTTTCAGAAGATATGGGTGAGCGGAAGAACCTCTTGGTCCGTGGTTTGTGTCGAGAGTATGAGTATTCTCAAGACATGTTGAAGGAATCTCAACTTGTTGTTGGAAGTTTACTTGACCGGATCGTTGATCTAGAAAAGCGACTGACAGAGCAGGATGTTGAGGTGAAGGCTCTTCGCACAGGGTTGGGAAAGCGCCATGATGAACTTTTGCAGAAGGATCTTGAAAATGTTGAACTCCGGGAGGAGGTGAAGGGTCTTGTGAATAAGGTCATCCCTCATGTGTGTGAGACTCTTGCCACAGGTCCACAGGCGGTTAGTTTGATTGATGCTGTGGTGAATGCTTCCAAGAAGAAAGGTGTGTTGTCTGCTACCCATTCTGAGCACTCTCCCGAATATGTGAAGGCAAAAGAAGTTTTCGATCAAGCCATCCTGAAACTGGCAAGTTATCATAGTAACTATATTTATGACATTACCCATCTTCGTAATACCGGGGTGTACGACTTTTTGGCCGTGAAGCCCCGTTTTGATTAGGTTTTATTGTGAACTTATATTATGGAATTAATGTATCATACTCTTTCGTCTTTATGCTATTTTATTCCATGCTTATGTATATGTGTTCGCGTACATCGGGGTGTCTGTTCAGGCGTCCCTGTCAGTTTGTTCCCACTTGGTCGCGTTTTTGTATTGACCGAGGTAGCGACCCTCTTATTGAATATTTAAGACTACTGGTCTTGAATGTTTGAGACTATTGGTCTTTTATTGAATATTTAAGACTATTGGTCTTTTATTGAATATTTAAGACTATTGGTCTTTTATAATGTGATGTCCCCTGTGGGGACTTTTTGCTTTATTGAATACTTCAAAGGCATCTTGGCCTGTATATATTATTGAAAAGAGAGAAATCTTAACAGTAGAATTTTCGCAAGTTCGAGCTGTTCCAGGTCCTGTCAACCGGAGCCCCTTCGGGTGTTTCTAGCTTGTATGCTCCGTTTTCGAAGGCCATCTGTATTCGGTATGGGCCTTCCCACGTCGGTCCCAACTTCCCTGTGTACTCTTTCTCACTTGCGCTATTTAACCGCAACACGTAGTCTCCGGTTTTGAATGTTGTTGGATTCACTCTCTTATTGTAATATCCCTCAATTTTCTTTTTGAAGGCGGCTTCTCTGATGGCTGCGATCTCTCTTCGCTCTTCCAGCAAGTCCAGGTCTATTCTTAATTCTTCGAATTTTCTTCTGTATTTAGCATCCTATGGGTGGAGACTTGGAATTCTGTTGGTGCCACGACCTCCGTTCCGAACGCTAAACTGAACGGAGTTTCTCCGTTGCTCCGCTTTGGAGTTGTTCTGTTAGCCCAGAGGACCAGTGGTAATTCATCTATCCATCCTTTGTGACTTCGTCCCAGTCGTTTTTCTATCCCCTTGATTATTTCCCTGTTGGTTACCTCCACTTGTCCGTTTCCTTGAGGATGGTATACGGATGTGAACGATTGCTTTATTTGCAATTGCTTACAAAATTCGGGGAAGACTCCTTTGGAGAATTGTGGCCCATTATCGGATACTATCGTTTGCGGTATCCCGAATCTACATATAATGTGTTCCCATACGAATTTTTTCATCTGATCGCCGTTCGTCGTAGCGAGCGGTTTTGCTTCTACCCACTTAGTGAAATAGTCAATGGCTACTACCAAGAACTTTTTCTTGTTTTGGGCTTCGGGGAGTGGCCCGACGAGATCAATTCCCCACTGTATGAAGGGCCATGCTGAAATTACCGAAGTCATATCATTTTTGGGCTGCCTCGGGACGTTAGCATGTAGCTGACATGCTTCACAATTTTTTAGCAATGCTGCAGAGTCTTGATGCATAGTTGGCCAGAAATATCCTAGCCTCATGGCCTTCGTAGCGACAGACCTCGCTCCCGAATGTGCTCCGCAGATTCCTTCGTGTATCTCCCGGATAATCATTTCCGCTTGCTTAGGCCCTGCACACCGGAGCCATGGCGTGACGAACCCCTTTTTATACAATTTTTTATCCAGAATTTTGTATTGTGGAGCTTTAATTCTTATCTTTCGGGCTTCGTCTTTATCTGCTGGGAGTATTCCACTTACCAGAAACTCATAGATGGGAGTCATCCAGTTCTTACCTTCTTCCTCCACAAGGTCCGATACTTGCTTTTCTTCGATTGACCTTTCTTTCAAAACTTCCACTAGCACCTGTTTTCCTAGATGTCCGAATGTGAGGGAAGCTAACTTACTCAGGGCATCTGCTTTTTTGTTTTGGTTTCTTCGAATGTGTTCTATTTCGAAGTGGCTGAAGCATTCCATCAATTCTTGCACTTTCCGTAGGTACAGCTTCGTTGTGCCTTGTTTTGCTTCATATTCTCCTTTCACTTGGCATGCTACTAATTGGGAATCGACGTATACTCGTATATTTTGGATCTTCATATCTCTTGCGATCCGAAGCCCTGCTAGTAATGCTTCATATTCAGCTTCGTTATTCGTCACCTCGAACTCGAACCTTAATGCATAAGTGAATTCTTTGTCTTCTGGGCTGATCAGCATAAGGCCAGCTCCACAACCATCTGAGCTGGCAGCCCCATCGGTATACAATCTCCAGATGTCACTTTCAACAGTTCTTGTTACCTCTAGTGACGTAGAGTGCGTCATCGAATTTTTACCTTCGTGCACTTCACTGATGAAATCAGCCAAGATTTGTCCTTTAATCGCATGCCTAGCTCTGAATTCTATGTCGTGCTCCCCTAGTTCGATGGCCCACTTAGCCACCCTTCCTGACTTTTCTGGTTTCAATAGTATCTGTTTTATCGGTTTATCGGATAGCACGGCGATCGGATGTGCTTGAAAATACCTTCGTAACCTTCGTGCTGCGTGAACCAATGCTAGGGCGAGTTTTTCCAGCTCTGGGTAGTTAGCTTCGGCACCTTACAAAGTAGATTGGTATTTGCTGCCTGTCCCTTTCGGCTACCAATACAGCGCTAACGCATTCGGGCTAAGCTGCCAAGTATACAAAGAGTGTTTCTTTTGGTTTTGGCGTTGTGAGTGTCGGTAGGTCTGCAATGTATTCTTTCATTTGTTCTAGAGCTTTGTTCGCTTCGTCCGTCCATGCAAAATCCTTATTCTTGATGCAGCCTTTTAATGTCTTAAAGAAAGGGAGCTGCCTGTCAGCCCCTCGAGAAAGGAACCGGCTTAGCGCGGCGAGCTTGCCATTTAAACTCTGGACTTCCTTGATTGTCTTCGGTGCTGAGACTTGTCTTAACTTGTTTACTTTAGAGGGATTCGCATGTATGCCTTTATTGCTAATGTAATATCCCAAGAACTTTCCCTCTTCTACGCCAAAAGAGCATTTTTTGGGATTGAGCTTCATATTGATCCTCCGAAGGTTTCCGAAGGTCTCACGAATGTCTTCTATGAGGCCTTCTTCGTCCCTGCTTTTGATGACCATATCGTCGACGTATGCCTCTAGGTTCCTACCTATCTGCGTGGCGAATGCCTTGTCGACCAGCCTTTGGTACGTAGCCCCTGCGTTCTTCAGACCGAACGGCATTTTTCAGTAGCAATAAGTTTCTTTGCTCGTGTAGAAGGCTGTCTTATCTTCGTCTTCCTCCGCCATTTGTATCTGATGGTAACCTTTATACGCGTCTAAGAAACACTTCAGTTTGTGTTCTGCCAGCGATTCTACCTTCCAATCGATTTCTGGCAGAGGGTAACAATCTTTTGGACATGCCTTGTTTATGTTCGTAAAGTCGACACACATCCGCCACCCCCCGTCTCCTTTTTTTACCATCACCGGGTTCGCAATCCAATTTGGGTAGGCAGATTCCCTTATTATTCCCGCCTTCAGCAGTTCCTCTACTTCTTTCCTAGCAGTTTCGTCTCTGTCAGCAGAGAGGCTGCGTTTTTTCTGGTGAACCGGTTCTATATGCTTTCGTTCGTTCAGACGGTGCTCCGTTACGAATGACTTTCCTTCCAACGTCAGGATCCTAGGGACCCCTGTCATATCTGTGTATTCCCATGCGAAAATGTCCATGTTGGATTGTAGTAGCTTCCGGAGCCTGCACTTACATTCGTCCGAAAGCTGGGCACCTATAGAGACCGTTTGGTCCGGAAAGGCTGGGTTAATCACTATCTTCGTCGTGTCTTCTTGACACTGTGGCTCCTTCGGGACGGAGGTATCTCCGTCTTCTATCCTTTTCACATCGTTAATTTGTTTTGTCTGCTCGTAAGATGAACAGATTGTGCCTATCCCTGCCTTAGATCGAAACTTGACGAGCCTGTGGATCACAGAGGGGACTATCTCCAGTCGCTGCATCGCAGCTCTTCCCAAAAGGATGTTGTAGGGTGATGGAGATCGTACTATCGAGAGGTCCAGTGTTTCGGTCCTTTCGTGTTTCCCATCTTTGATGGTGACGTCTAAATCAATTTCCCCAGGGGCCATGCGTGCTCTCCTGAAAAGCCAACTAATGGGCCTCAGGGATTCAATTTTCGGGCTCGTATGGCATCGGGTAGTTTGAGGAAGCAATGTTCGAAAATGACATCGCATTCGCTTCCGCTATCCAAGTAGACCCTGCGTACTTCGATATTAAATATCGTGGCTTGGATAATAAGAGGGTCGTTAGAAGCCTTATTTTCCCCCAGTGGAGGGAAATAAAAACCTTCTGGCACAGCCTTAGTCAAGATCTGGGCGACTGGCCGTTGCCTGGCTGACTGCCAAAGTCGATCTTCTATTTTTCAGAGATCTGTTTTTGTTTTTCTTCACCATTTCTCGCGGCGTGAATGCACAAAAATCTTATTGCGGGTTTTTCGATTTTGAGTGATGCGAGGGTCCCACGGATGGCGCCAAATGATTGTGCACCAAACCGAGATTAGGTTTAGAAAGGGGATGATGGGTGTTTTTAGTTGTTTGTTGGCGATTCCCCGAAGGTAGAGTTCGTGCCTCTTTACGCCAATCAAATATGTATAAGTGTTAGCCGATTATAACCGTGCTAGTAAATGGGTTTTAGATCTGATTGATCATGTTTTGAATGAATAAGAATGCCTTGAGAGGTCTTTAGGATTCTCCTTTTATAGGGAGAACTTATCTTGGATGAAAAGTTAAGCCTCTTTAGGGTTTCCTAAGTCTTAGGCCATAAGAGTCCAGGAGGATTCTTTCATTTTTTACTGGACTAAGAGATAAGATCAAATCCCGAGTTTATAGAGAAACAATTCTTATCTCTTTTATCTTCTGCGGCAGCCTTCGTTACGGAGCAGCTTCGTGTTGTAGCGTGCTACTGTTCCTTCGTGTGGCAGGTGTTGCGTACCGCTGGGAGGGTATATCATCAAGAAAATATAGAAAAGGGGGTGGCGGCTACTACTTCTCCAGTTCTCCATGCTCCGTTAATTAAGGTACAAGGGAGGAAGGTACTGTATAATTTTTCTAGCGATAAAGGTTTATTCATTGATATATATTTGTCTGAAATCATGAACTGAAACTTTGGAAAACATTGTAGCTGTAGTAAAACTAGAAATAGATTATCAAATATGTTAAGCTATTAACTTAGACACCTGTTACAATTATGTGACTCAGCAACTCATATTAATTGAATATGCCAAAAAAGATTGTTTATATTTACTTAAATTTTTATTATTTAATATTAGTGTTTTTATACTTTTATTTTTAATGTATTATTATTGTGTTCTTAAATAAAAATTAGTTTGAAAATAATGTATGTAATTTATAAAGTAAATAAAAAATGAAAAAAATGGTGTTCTGCGTTCTGGGGTTCTGTGCATCCATAAGCTTAAACATTGAAAATGATGAAAGCTGATGTGGCAGTGAGGTGATGTTCTGGATAGTTCTGGATACATGAACCATACTTGATGCTCTAATTGAATGAGTCTATTCGACTGACAGATGACAATAGTCGTGTGTTGTTTATTTTTGGATTGAGATTCTCTAAAGTTATTCCAACTTCATAGGTGAAGTTGGAATAACTTCAACCATTGGATTAAATCCAATGGTCAAGATTAAAAGTTGATGTTTTAATCTTGACCATTGGATTTAATCCAATGGTTGAAGTTACTCCAACTTCATCAACTTCACCTATGAAGTTGGAGTAACTTTAGAGAATCCTAATCCGTTTTTTTTACACAGTTTATTGATCAATAATAGTTAGCAAATGATGATTGGATATATTCAATCTTTATTTTCAAAAAGAGAGCTGATAAACACATCACATTATTTTTTCATTTTTTTTTTTAGTAAAGGTTCCACAACTATGTAATATACATTTGTACTTGTTATAATAATTGTAGATTGTGGTAAAAGATGGTACAAAAATTGGCAGTGTTTTATAAATAAACATTAAAAAGTATCAAGATGTTAAGAATTTTTTTTAAATATCCAAACATAATCGGGGCGAAAGGTTACCGCTAAGCTAGCCAAATCAGCCGCACGTAACCTTAGGCGTCCCAAGTTACTCCAAATATGGGGAAACCCAATAATCAGCTCGTTCGTAGACATGACAACAATTTATTGGTAAAATCCGCTTGACTTAACATCAACCTGATCTAAAAGAGAAAAGGTAACTTATCTTTGGCCCATTGAGCTAAGCCAGACAAATTACAAAGGACTAATCGCAGTCCGGACTAACCCAATCATTGACTTACAAAACTAAAAATTACAAGAATATTAGAATAGTATTACGACCCGATGCTCTACATAAATTAAATGGCCTGAACCTAAGATCAATGAAGTTGTAAGAAACCAACGATCTAAGGTGAAAGTCTTGATGTCAAAACCTACATAATCTTGAGAGTTAGAATTCATATACTCCTCATAATTTTAGTGGGTCGGGTCGGGTAGTGTATACCGTTTAATAAATCATAGACAGTGAACTGGAAATCTTGCTCTGAACCCTGATAAGTTAAATCGCCGGTAAGAGTCTCAATGAAATACTATTGATTTTTATTTCATATTTTATCCTTGTATTATTATTATTATTATTATATCTATCATGTTTGATATTTTATGATTCTATCCAATAATTTCTTACTTGTCTAATAATTATGCCATGAAAATCAATTATTTCAAATTTTGGAATGTTATATATACTGGACCACATTTGTTTCACATTTGTTTTCTGTTTCCTATAATGCCAAATGTCACACTGTTTTTGTGTTGATGACTTAAAGACCAACATTCAATCATATAATAGGTGGCCTATTGGCAAGACGTCTAAAAGGTCTAGAAAGAGACCCGTGTTTGACCAGGGAAAAACTGTCATTGGTTAGGCCGTGTACATTAGAGCCAAGGGCCTCGACTTTCCCTTGGCAGCCCGAAAAGGGATCCCTCTGCGTTTACCCTTTTTCACCCTCTAACTGGATAGTGACATAGATGTGTTTTTTCTCTTCATTAAGGACAATTATGTTATAAACATAAGGACTAATAATTGCTCAAGTTACTTATATTACTGTGTTTTTGGTGAATTGTTAGTATCTCAATGGCGTCAGCTGATATACCATCTGGTGCATTGGTTATTTTACAAGAGTTCAACTCGTCTTCACCGCACTTCAAGCAAGGGGCATCCCTCCGTGTTACTGGAAAGTGAGTAAAATCTTTTGATTGACAAATCTGCTCTTTTTTTTTCAAGTCCCATGGTTGTTCAATAGCGTTCCCATTTCTCTTTTGCGTTATACAATAATCCCAAATAAATTATGCACAAAATGTTGATAACTAAACCTTTTTGTAAATATAGTTGGCCACGGTCTTCCTGACAAAGTGCATTATATCTGATCTGAAACATGGGCTACAACTTACGATTTGCTTTTATGTACTTGTGTTTTTAGTTTTTCGTTTAAGTGAAATGATATGGTAATAATCTTGAACGTTCTCATTTTTAATCTTTTGATCATTCAGAAACTGTGAGGGCCCAATATTGTGTCTTAACCATATTGCCTTAATGGCTTGATGCTTGTTTACAGTACCATATTAGGACAGGTGATCCTGAAAGAAATGTTATCTCATGAAACTAATGTAATTAACAGTTTTCCCCCTTCCTTTTGTGTTTAAGTAGTGCCTTTTCCGTTAATACATTGTTTCTTACACACTTTCCCGAACATAGAATATTATTCTTTCCATCAAGTTTATATAAGTTCAAAGAATAAGCCCTTAATCTTGTTTTATATTTTTTTTGTGATTTTGATAATAGGTTACAAGAGTATAGTGTAGAGACGGCCGTTGCTATTATTGCCGATGGAAGTGCCACCCTGGCAGTTGACACCCAACACTTAAGACTTAATCTTCATGTGGGATCTCTTTACCAGTTCATTGGAGAACTTTGGATTCAACAACCAAGTAATGAGGTATATAAGCTCATCTACATTAATAACCCTTAAGTTCATAAATATGACATGAGGGAAGGATCATGAGAAAAATCTTTTTATGACAGAAAACGTAGGGAGGATTCTGATGCCGACACATGTATGATGTACCTTATTAACTTATTTTACACTTGGTGCACTAAACACATGTTACTTCCAAATCCCTTATACACTTTCTACCATGAGAACCATGCTGGATAGATGTAGTTATATATATCTTTTTTTCCTTTCTGTTATAGTTTGCATACAACACTTGAGTTTGACCTTCTAGTGAGTAATGACGGCTATAATGAACAATATGATATGTAACCATAACTGTAAATAAAGATCATTATTATGTTCTCGTAATTTGAAGTTAATTAGGTGGTAGGAGTTTTAAGTTCTAATCAAGTTACTTTTCACTTTCAAGAAAAGGTAACCCTATAGTCATTATCGCTGAAAATGGTGCACAGTATGTTCAAATGCCCATTCTTCTAATAAAAGCAGTAGAATAATAGAGATGAGAGATAAAGTAATTTTACAATTTTGTCCATCTCTTAAGATGGAAACTGATACCTGTTTTCTACTTTCATATTACCCCGTACTCTGATGAAATGTAACAACGTGCGGGTTTGTGTGTATCATATGAACTGGCGTGCATTTGATCTGTATTGGTTTGTTTGTGGGTGGAATTTATCTTATCCATAAGTTAGTGGCTTAGTGCCCCGTAGGCAACGAGAGCAAGTTGTTGAATGCGACGTTGCTGGATAGCAGATTAGCAGCCTTCTATATATACCTGTAGAGAAGGACATCAATTTGCAGTACCAACTGCTTTATGTGTTTGTACATATTTAGAAACCTACTTTTCTAATTGTATACTTTGTTTTAGGGGATATTGAAAGCAAGAGTGGGTAGAAATGTTGACGGGATGGACCTAAATTTGTATCATCAGTCTCTCAAGCTCCTAAGACAATTCCAATCCGATCAAATCAGTCATTTGGCGCAGTTGCAATGAGCAATCACGAGACCATGGTAATCTAGAATTTCTATGAAATTAAATATGTTAAAGTCAGGTGTCGTAAACAGTGTCTAATATCATGCAAATAATGCGTACAATGAATGACACATGGATTACATTCTTTATCTCTGTTAATCATTATCTTTTATCATGCTTTGTGTCTTAATCTCCTATTAAAACATGTTTTTAAGCCCATAATTTAGACACATACATTTGAATAGGATGAAGAAACTCAAATAGATTTTTAGAAACATCAGGTGGGTGTTTGTTGACTTCTAATATATTACTAGTTTCTTTTGGAATTTCTGTTGCGGTATATAAATCATTATCAATATCAATTATTAAGTTCTGGATACTTAATGATGTATACCCCCTAGACACAATAATTTTGATTCAAGCCTCTTATTTAGTTGACAACTAATATGTAATATTCTTCCAAACCCTTTGTATTTTATTTATTCTTCTTTTAATACAATGTGTTTAAATTTGGACTTGCTAACTTTATGAGATCCAAATACAGTATTAAATACATATAAACAAGATGAAATAGTCCCTTACGAAACTTTGACATAACCTATAATCTTTCGGTGTTGAATCAGTTAAAAAGACGGGTAAAAGTAAAACCCCGGTTTTTAGAAGCACACCAGCATGTATTGTCCAAGGCTACTGTAAATGGAATATTAGAACTGTAAATCTGTAATACAGCCACTCTAAGGTTTCCTAATGCGTGTGATTTAGGCAAATCATTCCGACCAACTAAACCAGACTAGTCTTTTCTCCATTCCGGAAGGGTCCTGTCCTGTTCATGCCCGTTCATGGAATGCAATAATTCATGGACCCAATGTCGTCGACGTAGAAATTGCATTGAATTTAAAGTACTACTTGCAATAATGCTATCAAATTTCTAACCTAAATGTGAATCGTCTGGTTCCTGTGCCTCCGTGGAATGCAATAAAGCGTGGTCCCAACGCCATCGACATCGATATAGATTTGAATCTTGAGTACTTCATGCAATAATGCTTATTAAAGTTCGAACATAAATGTGAATCTAAGGATATGCACATTAGAGACAAGTATATTGCTTTAAGTAACGTCATTCAGTGACAACTAATATTTGCCTTCAAACTCGTGGCCTTTTCCTTGACAAGACCAGGCAATTTGTATGGTACTCAAAGTTGCGTGCTCTTAATATTTTCTCACAAACAAAAAGGGTATTTTCGTCATCGAAAAGTTCGCACCATTGAATGGTTTTTTTTATGCAATTATCAATTAATTAAGCACAAATGTCCATAGTTTCTATTTTCCATTCATTTTTAACCAGAAAAGTGTTTGATTTATAACCACTTGTAAATCTGTTAGTATTGCAATCTATTGATTTGATGATATACATATTGTTGAAATGTTTCATATTCATATTCATATTTTGTCACAACCAAAAAGGGTATTTTCGTCATCAAAGAGTTCGTACCAATGAATGACTTCTTTATTCAATTATCAATTTACTCGTATTATTTTGTGATAAGCACAAATGCCCATAGTTTCTATTTTCCCTTCATTCTAACCAGAAAAGAGTTCGAGTTAAAACCACTTGTAAATCTGCTAGTATTGCAATATATCAATTTGATGAATATACATATTGTTTCATATTCATATTTATCTTTGTCGAAACATTTCATTATGTGACATATAGTCACAAGTTAACCATATGTAGTTTCAAATTGGATTATTTTATTGGGTTCAAAAGAGCATGGTTATAAACGAGTCAAGATACATGTGAGCTGCTCGAGTTCGACTTGCTAAACTCAACAAACCGAGCCTTAACAAGCTTCAGTCGAGTTTGATATTAATATGGAGTCCATTTAATTAATGAGCTCGAGCTCAAGTTTGGAACACACCATTTTTTAACGCAATGCATTTTAGATGGGAAGTGATATTGGTACCATATAAGTTGATTAATTTACCACAAATGTGCATTTACTGTTTGTACAATATATTGTAATACTTGTACATTGTGGTAAGTTAATCAATTTATGTGGTACGATTATCACTTCCCACTTTAGATGTCCCAAAAGAAAATTTTGATGGCTATACAAGACCTAGTTCAAACTCAAAAAGTCACCAGTATCTAATTGGCTTGACTCATACATAATGTTAAGAAACTCACACCAAGTTTGTTTATAATGATGTCGATCAACTATATGAGGTACTAATATTAGAAGTTATATTTCACTATCAAGCTGTGGTTATTTCCATAAACTTGGTCGCATACATTTCAATTTTCAAGTGTCATATTAGTTAGAAACTCTAAAATAAGCGTGTGATCTAACCAATTTGCCATATTTTTATGCTTTCTCTATGCATTTATATATGATGTCTTGGTTCCGTCCCTATTAAAATTTTCTAGTTTTATCACTGGTGTCGACCATGATCATTTCACATGAAATGGACCCCGTTTGTTTTACGTTAATTTTTCAGATTAATACTCATAAGTCTAATGACACTAATCTTCAATTTTCATCTATTCGACGATTTAACCTTTAACTTTCTTGGTTTGATGGAGATAAAATGATCAAGTAATTCAATCATCAAATAGGTGAGCCAATATATATAACCAAGATATACCTTTTTATCAAAAAATATAGATGGGCCAATGAAATGAGCCTGTTAAATTACCAAATTTATACTTAAACATTTATCTTATTGTATGATTAGTATTTGTGCAGGTTATGCCAACTTGTAAAGATGAAGGTCTAATTCTACTATTGTGGAAAGTTAAAGTTCAGGGTAGATTGTGTCAAAAGAGGAAGATGAAGGTTGAAGAAGTAAAGGTAGCTGGCTATATAAAGAAAAGGAAGAAGGGAATTAGGATTAACAACCCTTATTATTCACACACAAATATCTGCTCTCTCTCTCTATATTCGATCAATATATATATATATTTTTCTGTATATATTGTATATCATATTGATATACAATATTTTAAAAGTTCTGTTTAACTAATCATCTTTGAATGATTAGATTGTTGTTTGTTTAATCATTCGATTGGGTTGTAATAAAACTTTGAATAATAATCATAATAATAAATTTCACTTTCTGGTAATATTTGTTTGAATTCTGGTATTCTTTCATGGTATCAAAGTGGGAATCATCGTATTGGTGATTGTTTGATTGGTTATTCTTTGTTCTTATCAGATCTAGGGCGGATTTCTATTTAGAAACCCTAGATTTTGATTTTTCGATTAAAGTTAGGGTTTCCTTTTGAAATCTTAATCAAGTTCTTCCGCTGCAATTTCTGGTTATTATTCTCTATTTTCTAGGGTTTCGTTGCTTCAAATCTTAATTATCCTCTTTGACTAAGCGAATCAAAGAGATAATTAGGGTTAGGGTTTCAATTTCAGATCCTGATTAATCTATTGACTAAGTGAATCAAGAGATAATTAGGATTCCTCTACTTCGGCAATAAGCACTGTATTGTATTCTCTATCCTTTCTCTTTTATTATCTGTTTTTTTCAACTCATATTATTCTTCTCAAATCAAATTTTATATATATATATATAAATTTTTTTTTAATCTTTAATCTCATAAAAACAATTGTGTTAACATTTGACCTGCCTTCATACGATAGATTAGGAATCCTGTCACTGACACTTTTGTGGGATTAAGATTTATTTTCTGCAATTTTTTTTAGTTGAGAAGAAAATATTTGTTGTGTTCTGGTATTATTGTCTTTATTTTATCTTGTCACTTTATTTGCTATTTGTGCTTTGTGTGTTGTTTTTCTGCATATTTGGGTGATTGTATTTGTTGTTTATCTCTTGCATTGATTCTGTCACTGCACTATCTTGTTTGACTATCTACTTGTGTGATTAAAATTGTTTGTTGGAAATATGGTGAATACTCCTCCTGGTTCTATTCATACTGGTAATACTCCACCTGTTTCTGTTCATAATGGTAATACACCACCTCATTCTGTGCATAATGAAGAATCTGATAGTGAACCTGATTTTGATGGTCTTGAAAAAAAAAAAAAAAAAAAAAAAAAAAATTATATATATATATATATATATTATTTATATATATGTATTGTATATATATATTATTTATATCTCAAATAAATTTTATATATATATATATACAATTTTTTTTTAATCTTTAATCTCATAAAAACAATTGTGTTAACATTTGACCTGCCTTCATACGATAGATTAGGAATCCTGTCACTGACACTTTTGTGGGATTAAGATTTATTTTCTGCAATTTTTTTTAGTTGAGAAGAAAATATTTGTTGTGTTCTGGTATTATTGTCTTTATTTTATCTTGTCACTTTATTTGCTATTTGTGCTTTGTGTGTTGTTTTTCTGCATATTTGGGTGATTGTATTTGTTGTTTATCTCTTGCATTGATTCTGTCACTGCACTATCTTGTTTGACTATCTACTTGTGTGATTAAAATTGTTTGTTGGAAATATGGTGAATACTCCTCCTGGTTCTATTCATACTGGTAATACTCCACCTGTTTCTGTTCATAATGGTAATACACCACCTCATTCTGTGCATAATGAAGAATCTGATAGTGAACCTGATTTTGATGGTCTTGAAACTAAAATTAGTAAATTGGATTTTAGTGATCCTTTGTATCTGCATGCTAGTGATACTTTGAGTACTCCTTTAATTGCTTTCAAATTGCTTGGTACTGATAACTATAAAGTATGGGCTTGTGCTATGGAATTGGCTTTACAAACTAAAAATAAAATTGGTTTTATAACTGGTTCTTGTGTTAAATATGTTGATAATCCTGTTCTTGCTAATCAATGGGATATATGTAATGCTGTGGTGCTTAACTGGATTTTAGGATGTGTGTCACAAGAGTTGTATGTTGGACAAATTTTTTCAAAAAATGCATGTAATGTTTGGCAAGAATTAAAGGATACCTATGATAAAATTGATGGCTCTGTAATTTTTAATCTTCATCATAAAATCAATTCTTTGACTCAAAGTGGTACTTCTTTGTCTGAATATTATCATAAACTTACTTCTTTGTGGAAATAATATGATGCTATGATTACTCTGCCTGCTTGTACTTGTACTGCTTCTGCTGAAGTTAAGAGTCATAATGATCTTATAAGGTTGATGCAATTTCTAATGGGTTTGGATGATGTTTATATGTCTGTTAGATCAAATTTCTTAACTAGAGAGCCTTTACCTTATGTTAAAACTGCCTATGCTATAATTTCTAGAGAAGAATCTCACAGAGGGGGGTAAATGACAAACCATCTGCTAATGCTTTTGTTGCAAAATCTAATTTTAACAAAAATAGAACTTCTGGACAAACTTTTGATACTAAAAGAACTTTTGATAACAATTTCAGTCTAGAAGAACTTTTGATAACAATCAAAGAGTTTTTAGACCTCCAAATCCTAATTTTCATTGTACTCATTGTAACAAACCTGGACACACTGTGGATAGATGTTTTTAACTTGCTTTTAAAAGATCAACTGGAACTTTTAATAACAAGTTTAATAGTAACAATTCTCATGCCTCTTCTTCTGCTTCTTCTTCTCATGTGACTGCAAATGATTCTTCTGGTTCTACTACCACTTCTTTGTCTCAAGACCAAATTAATCAGCTTTTGAGTTTACTTGAATCAAAATCCTCTGGTCTGCAAGTTAATATGGCAGGTAGTCTTGGATGGAAGTCTTCTTGGTTTAACTTTAATTCTTATGTTTTAAAATCTATTATTCAATGGATTATTGATTCAGGGGCTAATCAACATATGACCTATTCTGAAAAACATCTTTCAAATGTAGTTGATATTTCTGATTTAAATTTAAGAATTGGACATCCTAATGGAACAAGTGCTTTGGTTAAAAAGATTGGTAATATGCATCTTAATAATGGTCTTATTTTATTTGATGTTCTTGTAGTTCCTGATTACTGTGTTAATTTGATGTATGTTCATAAGATTGCTAGGGATAATAAAGTGTTTGTAGGTTTTGATGAGAACAAATGTTATTTACAGGATTTAATTCAAAAGAAGTTGTTGGGGACTGGTAGTGAGCAGGGTGGTCTTTATGTGTATGATGATAGTCCTATGTGTTCTAATGTGGTATGCAATTCTACTGTTCTTCCTTTTGAATCAAAATTGTTGTGGCATATGAGATTAGGGCACCCTGCAGACCAAGCTTTATCTGTTTTTAATAAGAAGTTTAACTTAACTTCTGAACATATTGGCCTTTGTGATATTTGTCACAAAGCAAAACAAACTAGAAACCCATTTCCTCTTAGTGAACACAAGTCAGAACACTTTGGTGATTTAATTCATATGGATGTTTGGGGACCTTATAAGGTTTCAAGTAAAGAAGGTTTTAAGTATTTTTTTACTATTGTGGATGACTACACCAGAGCTGTTTGGACTTATCTTATGAAAACTAAAACTGAAGTATATGATTACATATTTCACTTTACTCAACTTGTTAAAAATCAGTTTAGTTTAAAAACCAAAGTGGTAAGAAGTGACAATGGAAGTGAGTTTGTTAATAATAAAACTAAGACTTTGTTCACTAATGAGGGAATCATATATCAGACTTCTATGGCTTATACCCCTCAACAAAATGGCATTGCTGAAAGGAAACATAGACACCTTCCTAATGTTGCTAGGTCTCTTATGTTTCAGGGGGAATTCCTTTATATTTGTGGAGTGAATGCATTTTAACTGCTACTTATCTTATTAATAGAACTCCTTCCTCTGTGTTACATGGTTTGACTCATGAAAAATTGTTTGGGTTTGAACCTTCTTTAAACATTTAAAAGTTTTTGGGTGCTTAGGTTTTGCTACTGTTTTAAATAATGATGATAAGTTTAGCTCTAGAGCTGAAAAATGTGTGTTTATTGGGTATTCAAATGTTAAAAAAGGTTATAAGCTCTATAGTCTTGAAAGAAAAACATTTCTTTTTTCAAGAGATGTTAGGTTTTATGAAAATATTTTTCCTTTCAAAATGAATTCTGAAATTAATAATAAAACTACTTCTTCTTTAAATCAGTTAAATTTTTTCAATATGTTTGATAATGAGGATAATACCATGTTTCAAAGTCCCAATGATGAAGAGGAAGACAAGAGTCATTCTTCTACAAGTGAGGGTAACCCTCTTGTACAAACTGGCAGACCAACAGTTTCTACCACAGATTCATCATCTAGTGGCAGTCCAAATGAGTCTACCAGCAGTACAAGGGAGGATGCAACCTTGTTAGAAAATATGAATGATAACATTAATCCTGAGGGCACTTCTAATGATCATAGAGATGATCTTAGAAGATCAACCAGACATATAACTCTTTCTAAAAGACTTGTTGATTATGAATTGGAAGGAAAAGTTAAATATCCTCTTAATAAAGTTGTTAATTATTCTCATCTTAAACCTGATCTTTTCTGTTTTGCCACAAACTTGAACAAAAGTGTTGAACCAAAAACTTTCTTTGAAGCTGTTAAAGATATTAATTGGGTAAATGCTATGAATGAAGAGATTGAGGCTTTAAATAGGAATAATACTTGGACTTTAACTTCTTTACCTCAAGATAGAGAGTCTATAGGATGTAAGTGGATTTTTAAGATTAAGTATAAGGCAAATGGGGAGATAGAAAGGTATAAGGCAAGATTGGTTGCCAAAGGGTTTAATCAAAGGGCAGGTATAGATTTTGATGAGACTTTTTCACCTGTGGTAAAAATGGTGACTGTTAGATGTTTGTTAACAGTTGCTGTGAATAATAATTGGCCATTGTATCAATTAGATGTGAACAATGCTTTCTTATATGGTGATTTGTGTGAAGATGTTTATATGGATATACCTCAAGGTTATTCCAATGGTAATAATACTTTGGTGTGTAAATTGAATAAGTCTTTGTATGGTATTAAGCAAGCACCTAGACAGTGGAACTCTAAACTGTCTAGTGCTTTACTTGAATGTGGTTTTAGTCAGAGTAAATCTGACTATTCTTTATTTACCAGAAATATTGATGATAAGTTTGTTGCTCTTTTAGTCTATGTGGATGATATTGTTATCACTGGTAATTGTGTTAAAGAAATAGAACAAGTGAAGTCTTTCTTGTAACACCCCAAGCCAAGGCTCAGAATATCACGGAAATCATATAGCACAAGGTGAGATTAATGTAGAACATGAACTAAATGCAAATAAAGGATTCAGTGAATCCTTACAGTAAGATAAACAAGTATCAAAATACATAAAGAGCAAGTCATCATTAAATATTACAACAGAACATCAAAAGATGGCTAATGGTTCTAAGTACAATGCAAAAGAAGGCAAATGGATCCTTGATCCATATAAGTCCAAGTCCGGGTTCAACAGCAAGCAAACAATCAAACTCCACGCCTTGGAATAACTTGGTTACCTGAAAAGTGTACTAAGCATAGTCAACACGAGGTTGGTGAGTTCGTAGTAATGGTCCATAAAGAAACCATCGTCAAAATCATAATATACTAATAGAGGCGAAACATGACTTACAGTGAGCCACTAAGTAACACAATAACGTCCAACAACAAGATCACACAAAACAAGTAAGCGTGTAATAAGAGTGCACAAAAGATGTAAATGTCAATACATGTGTCAAAAGCATAAACAGTCATAATGCATATCATATCGTATATCAAAATCATAACAACCATGCCACAATTGCACCAAATAGGGTGTACTTGCATGAAGACCGCTTAAACAGAATATACAAGCGTGTGAACCGCGTATGTAAATAGATTATACTTGCGTGTGAACCGCGTATAAATATATATTATGCTTGCGTGTGAACCGCGTATAAATATATATTATGCTTGCGTGTGAACCGCGTATAAATATATATTATGCTTGCGTGTGAACCGCGTATAAATATATATTATGCTTGCGTGTGAACCGCGTATAAATATATATTATGCTTGCGTGTGAACCGCGAATTAACAATCATCAACCATCAATAATTAACCCAAAATAAACTATACGTACATACACTTAGGAGGATTCTACTTTCCTCGGATCCTAGATGCTTATATATAGGGTCACCCGCAGCCTTCCCACCACATCTAAAACCCAATGAAGGCATAAACGACTTCCATGTATGCACGTCTATCCTAGCAGTAATAATAATAATAACAATAATAATAATAATAATAATAATAATATATCACAATCCTTTACTAAGATCAAATAAACGTAACCAATAACCCATTATTCCATCGCTCAATCAATCATTCAATCGTCAAACATTAATTCATAAGTTCGTCAATACAACGATAAAGGTATGCTTGAGTGCGTAACACACGAATCAAGTATAGCGAGACGTACATGTTCATTCCAACCATAATTCCAAAATTCATCGCTTTCTCTAAACAACGCGTACACATACTTTGGAGGATTTTACTTTCATCAAGTTCTAGATGCTTATGTATAGGGTCACCCGCAGCCTTCCCACCACATCTGAGACTCTTTGAAAGTAAAACCGACCTCCATATATGTACTTCTACCCTAATACATTACAATAACACAATCACATTCGTAAACCATCACACAATCAATCAAAACTATCTGTCAATCAACAATCAATCAGAAATTAACTAGACAGTCAATCAAATCAACCAAACAATTCAACAAACACGTATATGTACACTTTTCAGCCCGAATCTCTATTGAGTAGGGAGCTACGAAACTCACCTGATCGGCAAAGAAGTTAAATTTGATATAAAGTCAAGTTACTGTCGTTCAATGATCACTTCACGTCCAACACCTAAATATCGATCATACACATTCATATCAACACACATAAACACATATACGTAGTTATTAAATATTCGGCAAAACCCTAATTAGGTTTCCAAAGTGCTTCTCGACGTTAAACGACTTCTAAGACTCTCAATCAATGTTATATAAGATAAGAAGTAAATTAGATTAAGGCTCGACGCGTAAAAAGGTCCAGAAAGTCAAACTAGGTCAAACAAGGAAATTTCAGAAAAACAAAGACCGTAACTTACGGCCTACAGGGGCGTAAGGTACGGTGGTCAAAATTACAACTGGCGTAGCTTACGGCCCAAAGTGGCGTAAGCTACGGCCCTCTAGAAAAGTCATTTTTGGCGTAAAAGTTGGCGTAAACAGAAGCATTTTGGCGTAAGATGGAAGGATCGGCGTAAGCTACGCCCCAAAGGGCCGTAACCTACGCCCAATGAAATTTGTACCAGCGTAACCTACGCCCCATAGGGCCGTAGGTTACGCCCCCTTCTGGGCAGCAACACTACCAGCAGCAGTTTTAGTGCAGAAAAACGAACCAAATACCCCAAAAATCGACCCAAACCATTCCAAAACAAATTGTAAGGACTTGTAACTCATTTTGAAGTATAACCAAACATCATTAACCATAAATACACATAACCCAACCCACAATTTAGACCAAAACATCACAATCACTTCCAAATCATTCAAACCCTAATTTAAACCCTAATTTCAATTTTACCATTTTCAAGACTTGGAATCACATCAAATCAACTAGAAACATATGAACAAGCATAAATAGAAGTAAATGGGATGAATTAGACTTACCGAAACTTCCTCTTGAGCTCAAACCCGAAATTAGGTCAAAATGGGTTAAAATCTTGCACTATGAACTTCAATCTTTAGGTATGATGAAGATGAGAAGGAGATGATAATGATTCTTATATTAAACAAATTGCACAACACCAATTAATTCAAGAGTTCAAGAGAGAAAGATTGGAAGAGAGAGTTCTTGCTTTTGTTAGAGAGAAAAGAAAGAGATTAGGTTGTGTGGTGAAATGAAAGAGATAAGGGAAAGGGTTGGGTCTTGGAAGGCTCATGGGTCATGGGTAACCCATGGGTCGACCCGTTTCCCTTTACAAGCTAATTCACAAGTTGTTTTACATTTAATCACCGAATAAGTCATACAATCGACCCGACGAACATACCACATTATCATTTAATCACGAAATGAACCAAGATACTTCATTAACTCAAATTGTTAGTCAAATTGCACGTAAAGTCAAACGGTCAAAACTCATGGATGTTACATTATCCCCCCGTCAAAAGAATTTCGTCCCGAAATTCAACGAAACACCAATCGTTAGACAGATGTGGGTACTTAGGTCTCAACTCTAGAGGTCTCCACCGCCCATCAACCCATTTCTTGTCTTCGGCGACTTCATAATGAAGTCCATCACAATTTGTTTTCCTTCAAATTTATCTCCTGGTCTTTCACCATGAGCTTATTCACACCCCTCAAGTTATCATATATTTTGAAACGACACGTGCTACCTTACAACACGAGTTACAGGCTTTTACAGTGATTAGCAAGGACGAACGAGTTGCCCCCTCCCCTTTGGGGCTCTTCAAGTCGTGTGTCTAAATTCGTATCCCGATCGTGGCAAGTCTATGAGGGTTTTGGCTACGCGTGCGACGTTAGGAAGGTTAAGCATATACGAAATTTAAGTTATCGAGATGGGACAAGTCCGGTAAGTCACTCGGAAAAGCTTCGGGAGACTCAAGATTAACGAGACGACGTTAGTTTTCAGATTTCTTGAGACGGTAGCCCTGAGGACCTTTGAGTTTGAAGATCTACACGAGACCCTAAGAACTCTATCGTTAGATATTTTACATTAGCAACCCTACTACACAATTAAGAATCATATTAACCGTTGGCATTTAGATTTGTGCTCATTTTATCGTCAAGAACCTTAATACCATAGATCACAAAGTACGTGAAGAGTTTGTCGTCTTCTAGAGTCAAGATACATGCACGGGGTATTTGACCGAATTTAGTTAGAGAGTCGCTAAACATCCAAAAAATTTTAAACATATAATTCCAAAACACACGAACGAAGGTAACCCAAAGGAGTAACGTTAGGACAAACGAGGTCATAGTCGGTTTTGACATCGAGTAGTGCCATAACATCATAACCGTTAAGAGAAAGGTACCTTAACCAACGTTTGGATCATTTTGGCCTCCATTGCCAATTCCTGCAAAAGCTCGGCCACGAGGATGAACTTGATGGCCTTGTTGGCCACGGTTTTGATTCGGCCCGGTAATTTGGAGTTGATTCGGATGGACCGCCACTTCAACTTGTTGTCCAATCCATTGCGGACAATTATTTCGGTAGTGATCAGGGCTTCCACATTTAAAGCACGTACCCCATGGAAAGTTGCCTTGAGGATGAATGGTTTGAAGAGGTACTATATTCAACGGTGCCGTTTTCGGTGCTCTACAATCTCTTGCCAAATGTCCAAGTTGATTACAATTGAGGCAAGCCCCACATTGGGTGTTAGTGGGATGAT
Organism: Erigeron breviscapus; assembly: GCA_034093135.1. NCBI lineage: Eukaryota > Viridiplantae > Streptophyta > Magnoliopsida > Asterales > Asteraceae > Erigeron > Erigeron breviscapus. Next base: position 78,379,578 of record CM067174.1, read on the forward strand.
GCTTATTACACTTGTTACAAAAAGGATGAGGTCCCACATAAGGCCTCCTCGCCGGCTTAACTGCCGCCATCACCCTTCCCCGGTTAACATTTTTGGAAACAAACCTTCCCATTTTATTCACCCCACTTGACTCTCCCACTTCTTTCCTCTTGTTTGCTGAGGAGTTACTCAAAACACCGCTCCTCAACAAGTCTTCAGTCACACTACCGGCCCGGTTGACAGCATCGGCTAAAGAAGTAGGCATGTTAGAATTCACATAGGATCGGACTTGAGGATTCAAGCCCAATACAAACTTCTCGATGGCCCGAGCCTCAGAATCCACCAAGTGAGGAATGAGGGTAGACAACTCTTGAAATCGTCTAACATAACTCTTATAATCGGCTCCCTCCATATTGAGATTAGCAAACTCAATGGTCAAGTTTTGTAGTTCATAAGGAGGACAAAACTTTGCCTTCACTTTGTTCTTGAAATCGATCCATTCCAAGTTATAAGTCCGCCCCAAAGTTATCTCCTGGTTCCACCAACTCAAGGCGTCATTTTTAAACATGCCGGATGCATAAGAAATCCGGTCGTCATACGTGCAATGACTTCTTTCAATCACTGTCTCGATCTCCTCAAACCACCTTATACACTCAGTGGGACCACCTCTTCCATTAAACTCCGGTGCCCCACAGCTTTTGAAGTCCTTAAATATACATCCTTGTCGGTATCCCCCGTATTGATTATACATGGGCATGCGGTTATCAATTCTCACTGGTTCCTCTTCTTCGTTTTCCACGGCCTGAGGTTGAGCATTTTTCATTATTCATATTTCCTGGGGCTTCATTGTTTTGAGGCCCATTGTTTTGCCCAAGACTTGCCGTGACTTGAGCAATAATGGTTGGCATGATATTGGCGATTGTTTGAGCGATCACCTCAGCCATGTTTGGCTCAGGAGCTTCACCACGACCCCTTCCTTGGTCTCTACCACGACCTCTACCACGGCCCCTACCACGGCCCCTACCTCTACCTCCTTGTACCTCCGGTTGAGCTTCCGGTTGAGGTTCTTCCGGTTCAGCCCTATAGTTCGTTTCGGCTCTCCTTGGTCTCACCATTTCTATAAAGCAAGTGACACGTTGACCCGAGAGTTAGTCTCAAATGCTCACATGTTAGTCACACAAGTAGTCAATGCTCTCATACCGATATCACATACTCATTTCATATCATTAAGCTAAGGCAAGAGTGCTAGAATCCTATGAGATTGTTACTTAGCATATTATCATGTCAACTTCATTACAATTGTTCATTATTAACTCAAGTAATCATGCTCAATACATCATAAAATCAAACAATTAACACAAATGGGTTAAGTATAATCTGAATTCGATATGCTCTCTAGTTATTGACCAGGTATGTATACAGGGTGTACCAACGGCTAACCCTCCACCCAATCAACTTCCATTAAGCATATCGGTTCCCTATTATACACTAGCCAAGCAACTAACACGAATGATTCAAAGTATAATCCGAATTCGATATACTCCCTAGTTATTGACCGGGTATGTATACAGGGTGTACCAATGGCTAACCCTCCACCCAATCAACTTCCATTAAGCATATCGGTTCCTTATTATACTCTAAGCCATGCATGCGCAATCCATGATGTTATTAACTTGTTATAATGTTGGGCGACCATAAAAGAGTTGATCGGGTTCTTTTAGGGTTGCCACAATATTATACTAAGTTAATAACATAACTTCATTTTGCTCTAAAGCACCCAACAAACATCAATCAGTAACAATAATCCATATCAATGACAATCAAGTTCAATCAATGCACACATTAACCACATTGTACCCATTCCACGTTCATCACATTAAACTCAAGTCATCACATAAGTGGTTTTAACTACGAACTCACAATATACACTTTATAGGGTTCACATAATTCACATTGCACACAATTTCCTAACCATGCAGCTGATGTGCTAAATCGAGTTTAAAATTTAAAACTAGAAATACCTTGAAACTCACTACTACGCACTATCGGGCAGTGGACCCGATCGTATGAGTATAGTTAAAAAGTAAGTCCAGGTTCGTTCACGGGATTGGTTTGAATCAATTGTCTAATAAAGGAGTTTGGAAAATAGGGTGGAACACTTTGAATCTCTCCTTGACAATTAAATTAAAATAACTTAAAAGACAACTGAAAGTAAAGGTAAACTCAACAATGATGGTAAAGATCATCCACCTTGACATCGCTAGACTTCAAACATGATTGCATTCAATTAAGACCAATTTCATTAAGAGTTGACAGAATAATCGTGAAAGGATAAAATGCTCGCGTGGTACCACCAACCGCTCACAAACCACCCAGACACCTAAATTGCTAATTCAATTCCCCAAGCCGGTACCACCAATGCCTAGACAACCTTTACCAACAATTAGTTTGCTTGATCATCAAATTACCAATTGTGCCTATGTGAATTAAAACGTGGTACCACCAACCGTTTCTAAACACGTTGACAAAATGATTCCTTTTATTAAAATGACATTCACTATCATACCATGAACTAGTGATAATTGCTCATAGACAAGCAACCGTTTTGAAAATCACATATGTATCCAACTAGTACCACTAACGAAGAACACACATGCCACCAACATCATAATAATAAAAATAAAGGAATTAAATCATCAAGATCTCAACACAACGATAATAGAAATCAACTCTTTGAATTAAAACATATAGCAATCACATCATTCGTCTAGTTTCATCAAGG